>OZ023273.1:106397237-107060737 GCA_964007475.1 Hybos culiciformis
GAAATTCTTATGTATACTTTTTTAAGGGACATTAAAGCTTAAAAATAAAATAAATTTTTTTTTTAAGCATTAAAAGAATTACTGATCACAGGAAGGAAATGAATAAGTAAGATTAATTTTCACGTAACTTTTGAAAATAAATTATTTTATTACAAATATTCTTTTGAACAACTCTCAAATTAAAACCTTTACGTTTTTTTTTTCGTTCAATATCAATTAGTTGATAAATTCCCTAGAGGTTCAAGTAAATTACAATCAAAAATGTACATATTATTTTATTTAAAAAAAAAAAAATCTCAAATATATTTTTAAGCTTGAAAGCGTATTGATTTCATTTCTTCGAATGAAATCGTGTGTATAAAAATGTTTTTTTTTGTTGATTTTTTGAAGATACATTTTATGAACCCATATTTTTTGTGTAGCAGTTCATTTAATTTAACTAAATTATAAAAAATTAACTAAGAACATTTAATATATCAAAAGTTCAAAACTTTTTAATAGTTTTCAAAGTTAAAAAACTATTTTTTTTTTCAATCAATCAATTTTATGTTAGTTTGATTTTTCTTTATTGAATTCTTTAAAAATCAAACAAAAAATATTAATCTCCACAATTTGTCGTCAAACCAAACTTATCAATTTAAAAATTGAAATTGTCACCCCAAACCTTATATGTTATGTTCGCTGATATTAAAGTTTCTCATTCCTCTGCAATAAAAATTCTTAAGTAAGCATTTTAGTTTTAAATTAAAAATATTTAGATTACATTTAATGAAATCTTAGAAATCAAGGAATATTTTTATGTACAGTGCAAAGCTTTGAATTTATAAGAAAAAAACCTGGACTAAATTTTATTAAGAGTATTTAAAGAAATTTAAAAAACATAATTTCTTATGATTTGAAATGCAGACTTGAAAATTATCTTTTTGTCTCTAAACAATTGAAATTCCAGCAAATCATAATATTAAATTACTTTCTTGTAGGGCATAAAATATTTTGTTTAAGTTATTCTTACTATTAAAAACATTCAAGGCCCACAGGCAAAAACATCTAATTTTAAAGCAAATTTTTTTTTTTATTATTTTGGGACTCTTAAATATGTATGTTTGTAATGTACATGTATATAGTAAAAAATATAGTAAATTTCTAAATTGGCTCTAAAACGAATCATGAATTTTTATCTTTTAACTCAAAACTATATTTTTTTCTTTTTAAAAATCGATGTAAAAAAATATAAAAGAATTTTTCATAAATTTATAATAATTTCTATAATCATCAAAATTTTCATCGAATATAAAGTGATACTGTTAATGGCATAATATACATATTATCATAAAGGAAGTATAAATAGAGGAACTAGTCCCATACAAAAAATTCGAATAAAAAAAGTTGGACAAAATTAGATCAGACCCCCAAGCTTTTATTTTTTTTAGAATATAACGCTATAACGAGAGAGCTTTATAGCTTTTAAAATATTTTTTTTATAAAGCTTTTAAAAATAAACAAAATATTTCCTTTATTATAATTGTATTTTAATGTTTACTAGTATTTGTTCTCTATAAAAAAAAAAATTGGGTTAGATAAATGTAAATAAAAAAATTATTTTTGAAAGCATTAATAAATTCATTTTATTACATGTTTAATTTACATATCGTCGGTCTCGTGCATAAATCACGAAACTGTAATTTTGGCCGTTTTGACCTAATATTGTAGAAAAATCATAAAAAACTAAAATTTTAATATGTTCAAAGTTAGAAGTTGAAAGCTGTCATAAATTATATATACGCAATGACTATTTCTATTTTCCCGAAAATATCAAAACGTACTAAAAAAAAGAAATTTAAATCCAATTTTCTCAAAACTATGTTTTTGCAGTTCCGTGATTTTTGCATGAGACCGACGATGTTCACATTATTTTATATCATTGGAATAATGTTTTTTTTGTTTTTTATTTTGGTTTCAAAGTATACTTTAACTTTGTAATAATATCCCTTTTAAAAATTTTGAGCCTTTTATTATTAAAAGTGTTAATAACAACTCCAAAAATTTAAATCTATGTTCATAACATTCGTCTGTTTCGGTGAACCAGAAATCATATTTTTTTGATAATTTTATTGCGTACAAACAGCATTGCATACAGTTTGTTAAAATTCTTTTTTTTATAAAAATGTTGAGCAAAATAGTTATCAAACATTTTTATACGAAATCTGGTAATTTCAAACAGATCAAATAAAATATTTCCAAATCATTGTCATAATTTTTGTGATATAAAAATTGTTCTGATTTCAATTCAAGGACATCATTAGTTTTTTTTTATTTTTTTTTTTTTTTTATGATTGGGGTCGATAGAAGATAACTTGTTTAGCCGACTACTTTTTATGGAGCTCTAACTTCATGAATTACTAAATTATTTAAGTGAAGGTCGCGCATTCAAAAAAGTGCGTTTACCTACTTATTAATAAATAAAATAAATGAATAAATATTTACTTTATTTTATTCAAATTATTTATACTTATTTTAATTCCGTATCCAAATTGATAAATTTCCAATAATAATAAAATATTCCGATATAATTTTTTTAATGTCCTTATATTTCAAAATTTAAATAGTTAAAACAAAGTTCATGCAAAATATTTTAATATATACATTTATTTTAAAGAATGAACTAATTAAACGTAAATTCACGATAAAAATAAAACAATGTCTCCCACTATCGTTTAAGAATATTTTATCCAAAGGAGATAAAATATTATGACATATTATCTCTTTATTAATGTAAAAATTAAATTGCAATACACTAGAGCCTCGAGTTGCGTCGTTAATGCGTTCCAATAAATCGCGACGCATCTCGAAACAACGCAATTCGAATCTTAATTTTGTATACATTTGTATTTGTTTTTATATAATTTCGACGCATTTTTTTCGACGCATTTCGAAAATTAGCAACGCAACTCAAAATTGGGGTATCAAAAATTTTTCTGGCGCAACTCGAAAAGACGCAAGTTGGAACAACGCAACTCGAGGCTCTAGTGCAGCGGTCGGCAAACTATGAGCCGTGGGTCACGGGGTGACCCAAAGCATCATTTCATGTTACCCGCTTCGAAATTTTGAAGTGGTTCCCAAATCAATGAATATAGTTTTTGCTTACAACAATTGCATATAAAAATTTTTTGTTTACAACAATTGTATATAAAATAGAAAGTTTTCCCAGCAAGTGTTTTTGTAAGCCTTAGATAATAAATAAATTAACTTTTAATTTAACTATTTTTTTTTAAATTGCTTTCATATAAAATTGCCACTGACCCACTATAAGTTTAAAAAAATCTCATCTTAGGCGAATTTTACCCACGACCAAAAAAGTTTGCCGACCGCTGCTCTAGTGTATATATATTTATTGATTTGAAATAACTTATGATAAGGATTTTATAAATTTCAATAAAGACGAAGATGCTAGTTTTAAAAAAAAAAATCATAGATGTTATAAATTGATATTAGCACACCATAACAATACATAATTTAGACACATATTTTTTCATTTATTCATTTGTTATGATTTTTCGCACAACTACATTCGAATTTTTAGAACTTTGTTGTAATAAAACTAAACATCCTCAAAATAGAAAAAAATTAATGAGTATTAGAGAAAATAGAAAAGCTTTTTTGCTTATACATATGTTTTGGGGGTCTGAAAAAATAGGAAAAAAAATAAAAACGTTATTTTAAAAAGTTGTTTGACATAGTTACTCTATATTATACTTCCTTTATGATATTATTTAAAAAAAAATCACCTGTAACTTTAAGCGAAGGTAAATTTGTTATGGAAAATTCAAGAGCCAAATAAAAGATTTTTTCATAAATTAATAATTATTTCTACAATCATCAATATTTTCATCGATTATTATCAAGTGATAGTCTGCTGTAGCAAAATATCTAAATATGTAAATTTTCCATGCACAGTGTTATATTAAAAAAAAGTAGGTAAGTAGGTATATATAGCTAAATTTTTCTTAGTATACTTGATACTTTGAAATAAATTTATTTTAAAACGTGTTCTACTAATTGGAAATTGAGAGGTTAAAAATTATTTTTTTCTCTTTAAAATATTTTTTTAATTTCAATTTAATAATAAAAATCTTTGTAAACACATTTTTTTCTTTTTTTTGATATTTAATGTTCAATATTTTCTTAGAAATTATAATTTCTCAACAGATAAAATTTCTCAAGCAAATATCTTTAAACAACATTCTTTTGAGCTTTTTGGAAAAAAATGTAATGGATTTTTTTTTATATACATATATATATAAAATAGCAAAACGAAAATAAATTACAACTTTAAATGTGACTAAATTGTCAATAAATAACCCAAAGAAATATTTTTATTGATTTAATTTTGTTTTTTCTATTTCAACATCCCTAAAGTGTATTTGTCTAATAATTGGAAGGAAAATAGTGAAAACGATTTTTCAGGCGTATAAAAAGTGATGATATACCCTTTTTTTTTGTATTTAAAATTCAATGAATAGAAATAAAAAAGAAAACATTTATCTGCCTTTTTCAAAATATTTAGTTGAAACAAAATCTGTCAACGTTTTTTTAAAATAGAATAAAATTTACGCTCTACTATTAGTGAAATTTTTGTATCTTATCTGTACATTTTACAGTTTTAATAGAATGTCTAGAGCGATTTTAAGGATCAAATTTAAAATTTCATATCATTGATGAAATAAATGACTTATTGATTTACGATTTTAACAAAATTTGTGTACAAGTACATACAAGTACATACATGACATTAAGGATAATCGGAGATAATATGAATAAAGCAAGTTGAATCAAATTTGAAGAAAACATTTGATTAAATTAATATTCGAATTCGAAATATAAATAATAGCCCTTATCAAGGAAGGCGCTGTCGCCGTCGCTAGTCGCCAAAAGCGACAATTTGGTATCATGGAAGTTGCTGTCGCCTCCTGGGCGACACTAGAAGACAATTAATTGAAAATCCGTATTATTGAAGTCGCTTTTGTCGCCTTTTTAATAAATTTTCGTTCGCCTGCTTTCAAATAGACGACTAGTAGAATTTTGAACTCTGATTTTACCTATTTTTGGAGAGGAGGTAGTGGTCCCCAAGATGTCTTTCCAAGACGGTTTTCGGGGGAGAACCCCCGTTTGAGAAATATGGACATCCAATTAAAAAAAAAAAATGTATGCATAAAAAGTGGGGTCATCCTCGCTATGCGTAAAAATTTTATGTTTTGAAAAACTTCATTTACATTTATCACGAAAAAAATTAATTTTGTAGGAACTAACATACAATAACTTTGGGGCCATATCTCCCTCTGCAACTGATAGTTTTTTTATGTGAAACTGAGAAGAAGTGTTTTAAAAAGTATATATAAAATTCAAATCGTTGGAATTTAGAAACAGCATAACTGTAGGTATTAAATAAAAACTATTTTGCTCCAATTTCGACTACGAACGATTTCTAGTTAAAATTAATTTTTAATTTTTCTAAACAATTACATTTTTTTTCATCACTGGAATAATAATATTAGAAGGAAGATTTGAATTAAAATTCTTAAACTTTTACTTCAAAAGTTTTTGATATATTTACGTTTTTTTATTTTTTTGTATTTTCATTAAGGTGTTGCTGTTATTCACAAAATAAATCAAGTGTTATCGCATCAAGTTGAAGGCGCCTTGTAAATGACAGTCGCCTGAAACTTGGGAGCCTCGCATAATAAGAAAAAGAGTCGTCGGCGACTCTAAAAGACGACTTTAGCGACAGCGACTTCCATGATAAGGACTAATATAAAATTAAAAAATTGAAAAAATAATGAAATATTTGAAATAATTAATGGAAAAAAAACAGTTTATTAAAACTAACTCAGAATACATTCAGTTGCGAATATAAGACTGCGCTAAACAACAATAAAAATCATTAGTAATCCATTTCATTAAATTTTTTTTTTTATATTATTCTACAGCTTGAATATTATTTTGATAACACTTGAAGGAAATAGAATCAATTTAAAGTTTAAACTTTTCAAAATTTATATTTATTCAAAATATAAACTTGTGGAAAAGTTCAAAAACGTTTATTTATTGCTTTCAATGTTTTTTTTTGCCTTTTCTGTTCTCAACAAGGAAAAATTTTATTTTATTTTTCTTTAAATTTTCCATAAACCAGTATAAAACTTTAAAACAATTTTTTTTTTTCTTTGTTAACATTATCCTTTTTCATATTCCTTTTTTTTACATACATAAATAATAAAAAAAAAAAAAAAATTATTTTATAGACAGAAAGTTCATTCTCAAGTTGTTTACATTCAATATTTTTGATCAGAAGAATCAAAAATGCACAGGTTTTTTTTTTTGATTATTTTTATTTTAATCCAATTGAAAATTATTATTTTTTTACTAAATTTCATAAGAAAAAAAAATCTGTTTTCTTTTATCATTAATAATCCATTAAAAAAAAAAATTGTATTATACCTATTTTGTTTTTTTTTTTAATATTTTTCTTCAGCTCGAACAATTTTTTCATAACACTTGAAAGAAATTGAATTAAATTAAACTTTTCAAGTTGAAAAAGGCGTCAAAAAATTTATAAAGTTCTTTAGAAAGAAGATAAAAATTTTTTTAAGTATTACAACTTTATAATAAAATATGTATTTTCAATCTGATGGAATGTTGAAAATTAAATCCAATAATTAATTTTCCACAATATGGTTAGCCACTTTATCGGGCAACAAAATAATAATTTGAAGCAAAAAAAAAAGAAAAAGAGAAATCTATCGATACAAAATAAATTTTGTCAAAGAAACAATTAAATTTTATAAAATTAGATAAGAAAACAGATGATACAGTTTCTTCTTTTTTTAAATATGTTAAAAATTATTGTTTATGGTTTTTTACAGAATTGCTTCTTCAGAGAGTATAGTTACATCCAAGGTCAAGGTTTCTTGTTGGGATTGAAGATTGGAGAGGATTGGAAATATTGGAATTTATTTTAAATTTAAGGATAAAGAATTGTGTTTTCGAAAGCTCTTAATATTAAAAACTTAATTTGATTGATGTTGAATACAAATTGGAAAATATTCCCAAAAAAAGATTTTCTTATTTCTCATTTCAAATTGTATTTAATGTTTGGATATTTATCAAAAATAATATTTAAACAGCTCCAAACCAACAGTAACATAGTCCATTATAAAGATTTTTTTTTCGACTTAACATTTTTTATGCGTCAAGGTTTTTATATTTTCACAAAATGTTAAATGTAAAAACCATCTGATCGTTAAAAATGAATAAAATCTTGAAGTAAAATAAAGCTAACAAAAAATTTTGCTAAAAAGCAAACAATAAAAAACAAAAATGATGTGTGAATAATTTTTATATTTCAATTCCATTTAAATCTATGGAAACATATTAAATAATAATGTAATCCTTTTAACATAACAATACAACACGATGTTCTCTTTAACGTTAATAACTGAAATAAAATCTTATAGCTATAATACGGGTATACTCAGAAGAAAATAAAGTAGACTTCTAATTGAATCATTAGCTTCCAATTTTAACAGATGTAGTTTGATACGATTTTCTATTAAGCTGGAAATTTATTTGCATTTTAATATAAAATTTGTTCTCAACATATCTTGGATGTAAATATCATCTGTAGGTTTTAATTTTTTTTACTGAAAGCTATATCTAGACATTCAAGCATTGTAGTCACGCTAAGCTACCAAGCCATTAATTTTTAAGTTTGATTTAATGCATTTAAAGATCTTTGGTCTACTTTCAGAGAACATATTTCCAGAATATTATTAGATGAGAAGAGTGGATAATCCCCATTATAGTTAATAAAAAAGATTATTCACCTACATGTGTATTAATATACCTTCCCCAGATCCAAGAATTATGTGGCAAAATTAATAAAGCTCGAATTATTCTGGAATAATTATAACAAAATTAAATTGAAAAAGAAATTAAGATTGTTATCAAATGTTACAGTTAATTTCAAAAAAGATTTAAAACTAGATGACATATTTTTAGTTGGCGATTCTCGGTAATTAATATCACATTATTCTTTTTAATGTATTAAAGAACTGGTCATTCTAATGTTAAATAATGATAATTTATTTAACATTTAAGGTTTTGTTTTATTAATAAGTAATTAATTGAAGTATTCGTGTCGTAAACACTTTTATTACAAAAATAGTAGATATTTTTAGAAATAAAATTCCAAGCTACCTACGTTTATTAATTTATAAACTTTTTTTTGTTATTTAATTAAATTATATATTTTCATTCAACTAATTTTCCTAGATTTAATATTCTTATTTTAATATTCGACAGAAAAATAACAACCGCATTTATTACAGGAAGTTATAAAAAAGTTTAATTTTCCCTTTTTTTAAATATATGTACTATTTTAATTTTTTTTATTAAATTTTTTTATTGTTTTTGAGGAATTAATTATACACAAGGAAATTGCTAGAAAACTACACACGATATCAGTTTTTTCTAGTGTAAAGTTCTGCAAGCTCAAATTTTTTAGCGCGAGTTAGATTTTGGATGACAAAACATTTTTCTTTCAAACTGACAATATTTTTTTCATAACTATCATCCTGAGCGAGATTATTATGCAAAAGCAAAAAAAAATAAAAAAATTGAAAGAAAGACGAAACCCAAAATAAGACAATTTTATTTCATCAATTTTTTTAAGATAATTTATGAAATAAATATATTATCTGATAACCTTAATTTAACAAATTTTCAGACTGGCCAATTTTTATTTTCATTTTTTGTTTGAAGTTATGAGTTACAAATTTTTTCTACCAATTTAATTTTTAGAAAAAAAAAAAATGTTCTTTTTTAAATAACCTTTTGTGGTTGCAAAATATCTTATTTTTTTTTACCGTAAAAACTTTCAATGGAATTCATAATATATAAAATTTTGGTCCTTTCTTGTATATACTAAGAAAAAGATAATATTTTAAATTTAAAAAAATTCCATTGAATAATATTTAAAAATTATATGGTTATAGAAAAGAGTAAATTTTATTTGATGTTTTTTTTTTCTGAGAGAAACTTTTAATGAATTCACAAAGATTTCATTTTAAAGTTATTTATTTCGTTGGACTGTTGTAATTTTGAAATGAAAGAAGATGTTAAATATGAATTATATATACTAGTGTATATATGTGTATGTATTTTTAGTAAACAATTATATTGGTATAAAAAAGTTTTAAATTTTTTTGTATTTGTTTAAAATTGAAGAAAACTCAAGAAATTAAAATTTTTTAAATAATTTATTTAATAACATGAAAACGTACAAAATATTATTTATTATGGAGAGAAAATGTAAAAAGATATTCATTCAAATTCAATGAATTATTTTAATGTGATTATTTTTTATTTAAATATTCCAAACTTTTTATTTCTCTTAGAAACGTGGTATAATTTCTTGGGATAAATTTTAATTCAAAATAATTACTATAAACTTATATTATATTCTTGAAAAGCCAATTACATTATTCTAAAAAATTGAAAAAAAAATAAACTACGAAAACAAAATTAAACTATTATGAGTGCGTAGTTACATTCATTACAAGGATATTTAACTGTAAGATGTCTTGTGTGTTTTTTCATATTTTATTTTAAGATAAATAAAAGACAATGATTAGGATGAATTTGAAAAAAAAAATTAAGTATCTGTCGTAACCAGGACAATAAATTTGATGTGTATTGATAGTATTTTAATTTTCCTATATTTAAATTCAAATCATACTATTGATTTTTCAATTAAAGTATTTGTGACGATATTGACGTTGTAAGGATTCAGAATTGATGAAGGTTATGCGTATGATTAGAAAATATTTCTAAAGAAAAAAATGAGAAACATCTGATAAACAATTTGTATTTTGTGAAAATCAATTAATTGTTTAAATTTTTTTAGGACTATGACTAATTTAATTTTTTACTTTTGTGACTTATGAAAATCTGATGTATACTCAATTAAAACCCAAGACATCCTTTAAATACAAAATATCATAAATCAATTTCTACGAAGGTATCATAAGAAAGCAATCTTGAAGTTATATCGAAAGACTAATTCAAAATATTGCTGCCAGCAGATAATTTCAACTTATGTATTTCCATTATAAGTTTTCTGAGAAATTTTTAAGAAATTTTGTAATATTTTTTTCACAAAATTTTTACTTTGTTATTAATTTTTAATTTCTGTCTTGATAACTCCTTCAAAATTTAATAAATTGAAACTCTGAAGAGGAATTTATTATATATTTGGTTATATTAATTTTATATTGTTAGAAATTTTTTTAGAAATTTTCATTAAAAATAAAAGGAAATTTCATCATTTTTTAGTTTGCATTTATGTTCAAGAAAAATTTCATAAAAAATTTGAAACAAACCAACTTTTGTAATTAACTTGTTGAAGAAAAAGTTTTAATGACATGTCAGAAGAGATTTCAAAAAAATTTTAATTTTGAAAAAAAATGTATTTATTATGTACTCAACAATGTCTTAGAATCATAATATAAAAATAAATAATTATTCATTGAAGTTTGCAATAAAATTATCAAAACTACATAAAAATTTCAGTCCTCATTTTATCCTTATTAAATTACATATTACACGCTTTTATATTTTTATATACGATGCCAATGCGACGTAAGATTGTTTCAATATTTTGCGGAAAATAAAAGTTGCCTTTTTTAATAAATTGATATCATCAGTATTCAAGGTGTTTTTAAGCGCCCAAATTCCCTATGTTTCTTATTATTTATGTCTTTGAAGTCTTCAATGCGAAAATGTTTTGTTTTTGTAGAAAAGAATAATATTGTTTTTATTAAAGATTAGACAAAAAATAAAAATAAAAAGAGAATACCTTTTTAAAAAAATATTTAACAACACAGAAACATTAAACCTTAAAATTAAAATAAATGATAGTTAAATAATTTTGTATTTAACTTGTATGCTATAACATAAAATTATTTTTATTTCTGTTCTGAAAGTCAAAAATTTTGTTTTGATAATAAATTACGTGGTACTAGTAAAAAAGTAATCAAATGTTAATATTTTTTTTATTTCATACAGATTAAAAGTTTTATTGCTTTTTATCTCTCTAATGTGTAAATTTATCTCTAATGCAAAATTTATCTCTAATGCAAAATTCTTAAAATTCTAAAGGAGTTTTCAACAGTGCTTGAACTAGTCTTGTTTTCTATACTTCAAAAAACATTTTTTTTGTAATATGTTTTTTAATGAAAAAATGCATATGCGTTCAATTTCGAATAAAAATATTTTGATTTCGATATTGATTTTGAAAATTGAAATTATTTTTAAATGAAAACATTTTTAAGTATTCTTTATTTATGCCGGAAAAAAAAAACATGAATATAAAAATATTTTTTTCTTTTTTCAAATTTCAAGATTTTTACATACATAACGTATGAGTAGGTACATACATTAGGTTTGTTTAAAAGAATAATTTGTTTTTTAATTCCTACTAGAAAAATATTTGAATAATTCGTATAAATTTTTTTTTTTTAATAATTTTTGAAATCAAATCGAATTAATGAATTACTTTAACCAAATTCGTTTATCATCATAGGAAGGCAAAAATGGCTCGTAATTTTACTTTTTTATGTATTTGTTCACATGATTATAGCAATATTCGACATAAATATTGCACAAACTTATTTCGGGTAGAAACTTAAGACTGCAATTCATTTGCTACATATTTTTGGACGATATATTACCTCGTACGTACCTACTATTTTTTTTCAACTTCTGCTTACGTTTATTTTATTTTTCTATCATAATTTAAAGTTTTTGTTTATTTAAATTTCTTGTTATTTTTTTATTTTTTTTAATCAGAATTTGACCCAAAAATTCGAATATTTACTTTATTTATTAACAAATAAAATGTACATGCGAAAAGAAAAACAGCTAGAACAAAGAGTCTTATGGACAAGGGTCATAAAATTTTTTTTTAAATAAATAAATATTTATCCAAATTCTATTTTTCTAAATTTTGTTTTCTCTTTTATTTTAAGTGCACAATTTTTCTTTTGTTAAAATTAAAATACATACATATCTTTTTCATATATTGAACCTAATAATACGAAAATCAATTATAGATTTTTTTGTTTATTAAGTGTGCTCTTGACAATGATTTACTTTAGTCTATAATTATTTATGTACAATTACAAACGTATATAAATAAATTAACAAATATATACGTTTACTATAATTATAGATTGAGTACAAATTTTTAATTATTTAGTCTGCTTTAATGAAATTAAAAATAAATAAAATTATGGAATGTTTAAGATTCAAATTGAAAAAAATTGATTTTTCTCGAGGTTTTCTCTTTTTATACAACATTACACAAGGTGAAAAATTAATATTTTGTTTATTTTACAATATTTATATAATTTTATTATTTAAAATAAAGATTTTTTAACACAATTCATCCAGTGCATAATTATAAATATATTGAGAACTACTATATATTTATATAATAAAAATTAGTTCCAGTTCCAGTAAAATATTTGTATAATTATATGTATATATAACAATAATGAGCGCCACAAAATCTGAAACGGCAACTAAAAAATTGCATGAAATTTTATTCTATAATTAACTACATCTAATGATACCAACAAATTATACATCAGACAATTTTACGTTTTAACATTACCCTGCTATCCGTGAGTCAAATGGTATTAATTACAAAATAAAATTTTATTTGTTGAATTTTTTTCATTTTGTAAAATATTACAAGTACTTATTATTTTTTTGAAGTTTATACTTCTTTAGCGACGTTGGAAGAAATTTGGTAGAGGGTAAAAATTTATTTTCATATAAAATTTTTCTGAGAATCGTCATCATTTTTCTGAGAATCGACCGTCATCATTTTTCAAAAATTAAAAAAAAAAACAAACCATAATTGGGTTCGAACCTGGCACCTTCAGACTTATTAGTATGGTGTTCTATCCACTAAGCCATACGGCCATATAATTTTTGCTTTCTAAAATATAATAAAAAAATTCTAATAAACCATTCATTTTTTTGTTTTTATTTTATTGTAGGGGAATAAAAAATAATACTCAAAAAAAAAAATAAGAAAAGAATTAGAATACTCAAAAAACGAGTTTGAAAAATTAACTAACCAATCAAAAAATTAATCTCATTGCCATATAATGAGATTTAATATTATTTAGGAAAATAAATCAAAAATATTTTTTGTATTTGTTTAGAAAGCTAAACTCATATAGGCAATATGGCTTAGTATTATAGTAGAACATCACACTGTAAGTCTGAAGGTGCCTGGTTCGATTCCCAATGAGGATTTTTTTTTTTTTTAATAAAGAAACAAATCCTTTTAGTATTTTTGGAAAACGTTAAATATTCATATGATATATGATAAAAATTAAATTTTTGCACCACTTAACAATTCTTGAATTAAAATAAAAATATGATTTATAGTTTTTCATTAAAAAAAAGAAATTAAATAATCCTTTTCTTTGTGGGTCCCCAAAAAAAATTCTCATGTGACAACGGAACTTATTGTCGATTTATTTATATATGTATAATAAAATAAGGGACTATGAAATAATTAAAAAGTAATAGTTAGCAATAGAAATATACATTTATTTTTTGATCCTATATTTTTTAATTTATAGCTTAAATATTATTTGCCAAATTCGATTCTAATTTCAATTTGATATTTTCGTCTATTTTTTATTTTGACATGCAGATTGTGAAAACTTCGGAATTTCACGCAGTTACGAATGATTAAATATAAAAATATAAAATATTGTTAACTTCATATTATTTAACGTCTCAAATTAATTATAGATTTAGCTAGACAAATAATATTATTTCCAGTCGATGATGAACTTTTACAGATAAGACTTATATAAACAAAATACAATAAAATAGATTTAAATGCCAAAATTTAATAAAATTATTTAACAATTGATTAATATGAACAAAAATTTAGTAAAATGTCTTAAAATTCGATTTATATGAACAAAATTTCGATTTATAATTCATAATGTTTAATTTAAATTAGTTATTCGAGCTGATTTTCCATCAAATAAAATAATTTTCGAAACATCTGGGAAATGTTTTTACACACTCTAGATTATTTTTTACAGAGATCATGTAACCACTAAAGTTATAAACATTATATCCTATAAAACAAATTTATAATATTGGACGCACTAAACTCGTTACAAACAACATAGGTATATTTTGGCATTGATAGTATGGATATCGATCAAGTAATTTATCATTATAGGTTTTCCCGGCTCAAAATATGCAAAAAAAAAAATATTTTCAAAATAGGTAGCTCTGGTGAAATAAAGATTACCAGACCAAAAATTTTGGGTAGGAATTCATAATTATCGTACACTTTTTTAATTTCAAATATATGTCCAATATTACAAGCAAAAAAATTACATATTCTACCAATAAAAAAATTATGTTCAAAAAATTATAAAAATTATTATGTTCAAAAAAATTTAAAAAAAAATGTATTCATTGGGGAATCGAACCTGACACCTTCACTCTTATAGTCCGATGTTCTAGCCACTAAGCCATACGGCCATATAATTTTTGCTTTCTAAAATATAATAAAAAAATTCTAATAAACCATTCATTTTTTTGTTTTTATTTTATTGTAGGGGAATAAAAAATAATACTCAAAAAAAAAAATAAGAAAAGAATTAGAATACTCAAAAAACGAGTTTGAAAAATTAACTAACCAATCAAAAAATTAATCTCATTGCCATATAATGAGATTTAATATTATTTAGGAAAATAAATCAAAAATATTTTTTGTATTTGTTTAGAAAGCTAAACTCATATAGGCAATATGGCTTAGTATTATAGTAGAACATCACACTGTAAGTCTGAAGGTGCCTGGTTCGATTCCCAATGAGGATTTTTTTTTTTTTTAATAAAGAAACAAATCCTTTTAGTATTTTTGGAAAACGTTAAATATTCATATGATATATGATAAAAATTAAATTTTTGCACCACTTAACAATTCTTGAATTAAAATAAAAATATGATTTATAGTTTTTCATTAAAAAAAAGAAATTAAATAATCCTTTTCTTTGTGGGTCCCCAAAAAAAATTCTCATGTGACAACGGAACTTATTGTCGATTTATTTATATATGTATAATAAAATAAGGGACTATGAAATAATTAAAAAAACACACGAAGCAGTCATAGAACTGCCTACAGAAGTTTATACTTAAAAAATTAAACTATGAAATAACAGTGGCTACAAATGATAGGCTGCTGAGTACAAAATGTAAATTAAAATAAAAATATTTTAATTTACATTTTGTACTGTCATTTGTAGCCACTGTTATTTCATAGTTTAAATTTTTTAAGTATAAACTTCTGTAGGCAGTTCTATGACTGCTTCGTGTTTTTTTTTTTTAAACAAAAGACAAATTCCTGAAAGGTTGTAATTTATATTTCGCGGTTTTTAATTAACAAGATTGGTGTAAAAAATATATAAAAATTGTCAGAACAAATATTTCTTGAAATAAAAAAGGAAGAAAGAAATTTGACAATTACCTAGATAAGATACTGTTATATAAGCATAAAATAGATACCTACTTGAATAAAAAGTTGCTGTAATTTTATTTGAAATTCTATTGAAAAGAATCTTCTAAATTTTATGAACAAAAAAGCAAAAAAAAGACGAACCATTGAAGTTGCTAGTTATCCTTTTAATGTTTAATAACTGCCAATTTATGAGAAAAAAGGTAAAAATCTGTAAAAGACTATTTTTTGATTTACCACAAATATATTTGACCCAAATTGTGATGACAAATTTTCTTTTTTCCACCTAATGGTTTTGTCAATTTATGCATTGTGAGCATTTTTTTTTATTTTTTATTTAATTAAATGGAGAGATATTATATCATAGAGAGAATACCTAAACAATGAACGTGGATAAAATATTAAAGCGCAAAAAGAAAAGGTAATCATAAAATATGCTCACAGAATAATAAAATAACTTCCTTTTTATCAGGGATAAATTTTCTTTAATTGCTTTTCACTGAAGGAAAAAATATTCTTACAATATTTATGTTTTTTCCATAATATGGACATAATTGAAAGCTAACATAATACCTTTAAGTTAAGTAAATAAATAATAAAACTTTATTTAACTAATTAAATACTAATTGTATCGAATTCAAAAGAAGTAAAAATTTGTTTATACATACTTAATTGTTAAATAGGAGTAAGTACAATTTTATATAGAAAGAAAATTTTCCAATGTAATATCTGTGTTCAAAAGCCAGAACGTCTTATCTGCAAAATCTTTGTTTTGAGTTAGAGCGGAATAAAACTTTTTTTAAATTACAAAAAAATGAATTTGTTAAAAAATTGTAATTTGTTTAGAAAAGTTTTGAGAACAAATTTGGTTTCAGTTTTTTGTTTATAAATTATCAAATTATTAGATTAAACTTCTGTTATTTGAATAAGAAGCAAATAAGACGTTTTTCATAGTAAACTTAATATTATTTTCCAAAAGCACAATAAAAAAAATTTTAGTTAGGACGTTTGTCCAATGTCTATAACTTCTTAACGGATTGTCATAGAAGAAAAAGGGTAAGGATGAAAATAAACTACATAAATAAAGAAGCAACTTTATAACATTATCTCAATTTTGTCTTAGCATCATTTAAGACGTTTCGGCTTTTGAACACAGAATTATGTCAGTCGATTATGAAGAATGTACAGTGATTTTCTTCACAAAGTTTCCCGCCAAAAATTTATATTATATTATATTATATTTCCGAACTTCCTTCACTTTCAGATAAATAAAGCTAAAAACTTAAAATAAACAATGAAATACCTACTTTGGCTAAAATGTTTATATATAGATAGGAAGTATCTAAATTTTTTAAATTAGTATACTTTGGTATATTAGATTGATGAGATAATATCGGTTTCCGAACTTCGAGCACATTATTTTAAGAATTCTACAGAGGCAAAATTATTATTAATTCCACAAATAAAATATTATACAAAAAGGTAAAAAACCCACAGAGCCTAAATGTACAAATTATAATTAAATATCAATTTTATGTTCTTATTATAGACATAGCTATATTGCCAAAATGTAAACCAAAATTACTATGTATAACTAATTTGAAAAAAAGTAAAAAAAATAAAGCAATTTCCTTAATTTTAGTAATGATGAAACTCAAAAAAAAAATTATCTTCTTTTAAGGTAACCATTTTTTCTATCCTCCAAAAATTTGCGCAAAAATATCTAAAATAATACTATATTTTTTTTCCTTTTTCTACTTTTTTATATCTTTATATCTAATGTCAATTAGATTAATTCTGAGTCTTAAAATAACTAAAAGCACATATCAGAATTTTTTTTTATTTTTAATGAAATTTATTGTTTTAAAAGTTCTAATTCCATAATAATAGAATAAATTATAGAAACAAACACAAACTAAAAGAATAGTAGATATTTTTAAAATCAAAAACGTCAGTGCTAAACAACAAAATTTTTTTTATTATGCAATAAAAAAGGATATAAGTGTGTAAAATAAAAGGTAATAAAATATGAAAAAAAAAAATCGTAACAATATTTTATGTTGCGTATTTTAAAAAACAGAAAAACAAAAAAGCTCTGAATTTAATAAAATTAGCATAAAAGAAATTACAAATCAAATTTTAAGAATTAATATTAAAAATATTAAAATAAAAAAGCAATTTTTATTTAAGACTTTTCATAAAATTTAATAAAAATAAAAAAATTTAAATTTTAAAAGAATATTAATAAATTTTTTTTTGTATATTATTCTTAAAATAAGTCGCCAGACTTATTAGCTATATATAATTCATATGATTTGAAAATGAAAATATTTTGAGACGAATTTTTACACAATAATAAAATTAAAAATACTTATGGTGAATGTAATAAACATAATGTAATAAAACTGAAATAAAAAGAAATATTTTTGCATATGTCAGGCTTGATTTGGATCAGTTTAGCTTACGTTTCCGCCCCTAAATTTTTATTTCTTTTTTAATTTTAACAAATAAAAAAATTTCGCATTAAAATACATTTATTAAAAAAATAAAAAAAAAGTTGAACGACTGGAAATAAAAGTATATAAATTTTTTTTTTTTGAATTAATCCAGTAAATGAAAAATAAAATAAAGTAAAATAAAATCAATAAAAACATTAGAATTAAAATTAATTAAATTTACAAGGTTTCGTTTCTTTTCAAGAAACCTTCATCAGATTACAAATAATCTTAGAAATATTTATGACATGACCATTAAATTTTCTTTCAACTATACTACAAAAATTCATTTAAATTTGTAAACACATTTTGTATTATAAATAAATTTACAATATTTTAATTTATTTTACATCACAAATAAATAATATTCGGTTTGTTCAATCTTCCGTCCACCAATAAATAGGCGCAATCTTGTTCATTGTCTGTTTCATGTTACTATATTAGATTCTCCTATTCCCGGAGTTCCGTTTTCGGCACCCAGATCGAATCTCTGATTACTATCAGGGATTAAACGTTTTCCTTCAATCGAAAATTAAGTACACTAATTTTCTTTGAAATCATATATAAAATTTTCAAAAACTTTTAAAATATGTGACAATTTTACATGAAAAAAAATTACGACTCCTGTTAGAGTATTTTTGGTAGAGTATTTTTGGTATTTAAGGGCTTGACGAGATCCACAAAAAGTCTTGTAGAGATAGTGACAGATTTTTGTGTGAAAGTGCTGGAACTGGATAAAAATGTATTAATCGCTAATGAATGGAGAATAGGGAAACCAGAAGCAGTAAATCCAAGCAAAGAACAGACAATCATTGCAACATTTATTAGAGCTCATGATGTACATAGGATATTAAGAATTAATCTCGATCTAAAGAAAATTGGTGTAGTGATACATAAAGATTATTCGCTGATGGATAGAACCAAACGATACTTTTTGGTAGGATTGAAAATTAAAATTAATGCTATGAACATTCCGAATATAAAAGTGGAACAAAAAGGATTCAAGATTTACCTTAACGATGTGGAGTTCAGTACCAATAATAATCTAGATTTGGTAAATAGAAATGGAAATGCTATGGCAAAACTGAACAAAATACTACAACTTGATGCAACAAATGTTATTGATGAAATAAAAGACAACTTAAGAAAAAAAATAGAAATAATTGACTAAAATATAATAGAATTAATTTAGAGATGATTATGTACTAATATACATTTATTTATGTTATTTTATATTTCTTATATTTCTTTGGGAAAATTGAAAATTAATTTAGAGGTAATAGAATTACAGAATAAAGAATTAGTTATTGAATTTTTAGATTTAAAAATATTAGCACTTAATGTACAAGGTTTAGCTACAAAACGTATTTATCCACATTTTTTTCAATCTTATTAATGAAAATGGTATTTTTATTTTAGTTGAAACATTTGTAACAGAAGAAAGTGTAGAACACTATAAGAATTTTTTTTGCTGGTTTTGAGTTAAAATGGAAGTTTGCATATAGAGTGTCGCGTTATGGAATAGCAATGGAAGGGAGTGTAATCGGGGTAGGAAGAAGCTGAAAGGACTTATTAATTATAATTTTGAAGATATTGAAGAAACTACTGTCATTAAGGTAAATATAGATACGGAAATTTTTTTTGGAGAAGAATATTTGACAAAAGATAAAGTGTTAAGTATTTAAGAGGGGCACTCTTGGAACAAATTGTATTTGTATTTAGGATCAGCATTAAAATTTCGAAAAAGTATGGTAGATGAATTTAATTTTTACACAGTTGAAAAGTTTGATAAATGAGGATAAATTAGTACGCAAAGTAAAGCAGTTAGAAGAAATAGTAAAATAGTATAGTTAGAGTAAATGTAAAAAAATAAAAAATAGGAAATGAAAGTTAAGTATTAAAAATTGAAAATGAAAATAGAAAAGAAATAAATGGATTAAATTTAGGACAATAGGGAAAAAATAAGTATTAAAACGTAAATGGATATATATAGTTTAAGATAGGTAAATAAAAGAAGATAATATAGCCAATCGAGCTGACGGCCTAAGGCCAAGCTTTTTTTGCTTTTAAGAAATTATGTAAGATTGTATGTGAAATTTAATATAAAATGAAATAAAGCATTATTATTATTATTATTATTATTATTATTATATAATTTCAAAGAAAATTAGTGTACTTAATTTTCGATTGAAGGAAAACGTTTAATCCCTGATAGTAATCAGAGATTCGATCTGGGTGCCGAAAACGGATTTCAATGGCGTTTTGTGAAGTAAATACGTCTGTGTTTTTAATTATTATCAATAATTTGAAAATTGTTCAATTTCATTCCTCCTCATCTCATTTATAAATAATGACATTTTTTAAGATTGGAAAAAAAATATTCCAATTACTTCATGTTAACTACAATTATAGTTTCTGCTTTACTTATTCACTTCGACATCGTTTTCTAGATCAAAAAGAATATTATTTGTAATTTCATCTTTAAGGAAACAAAAAAAAGTTAAGGCATGTATAGTACAATACATAGATAGAATTAAATAAAAGAACTGTCGTCTTTTAGAAATAATTTATGAAAAAATAATATTCAAGAATAGAAACCGAAAGATAAACGTGCACAATTTTAATGGCAAGAATATTAAAAATGTCTTATGTTGTATTACAGAAAATTGAAAATTAAGTAAGAAAATATTAAAAAAAAAATTAATTTAAAAAAAAAAAAAAGTTCTTTACAATAAATCATTTGCGAAAATATTGAAAGTAGGTTATAGTACTATGTTTTTAAAATAATGTTTCAATGTTTGTATATTAATGTTTATTTATTTTTTCTATGTCATTTTGCGTCCGCGGGCAAATATAATATAGTAAAAATTTTTTACTTTTTTAAAAAATAATTAAATTTAAATATTTCTACTTTTGGTTGATGAGATTGTATTTATATGTTCTTACCAGGCACGAAGCGTGATTTTTTCAATATCGGAAGCACACTAATAGAATTTAATTCTTTTTAGGCTTACAAATAATTTATTTGTAAGCCCTAATAATACAGTATTAAATAAGGCAAGATATTGAAATGCTCAGCAATACATAGGTTCATTTTAATTATTTTGAAGTTAACATAGGTACATTTAAAGTTTATTGCAAAATTGATCCGAATGTTTTTTACTTTCGAAAACCAATTTTAATTTGAATTATTTGAATATCTAAAAATTATATCATTTTATTGTACATATCTTCAAATCACAAAAAAATTAAAATTAGTATACTTTTCAGCGAAAATAATGAATTTCCTTTACTCATTATTCTTATTCTTATACATTATTTTCCCTTTCCTACATTCTAATGTTATTTAGACGGTAAATTTAGTGTCTCTGCTATTAAAGCAAATTTAATTCCTATCCCTTTCATATTACTAAGAATGCATAATTCAAAATCATTATTCGCTACATTGAAATTTAGTTTAACGCCTGCTATGAAATTTAGCCGTTAATAAAAATTCCATAGAAAAAATAATGATTTCAAAAATTTTTCCATTAGTACAGAATTTAAGTATTGAAAAGCGACATCTGATTAATATAATCAATACTGAAATTCTCTTTGAATGGGAAATTTTTTGTAATCTTAATAATGAATTAAATTTTTGAATTCTTAATATTAGAAAGCGTATAGAAGTATCATGTATTGTAAATAAAACGTAATATAGAGGTAATTCCTATTGAATGCACGGTGTGAATGCATTATTTAAATTTTAACCTATGTTTTTTTTGTTAAATATGGAAGCATTCAATACGTTCAATATATGAAGGATTCGTCCCTGGTTCTTACTTATCTAATTTATTTTTAGGTTTTATTGTATTATTTTATTTTGGAATTCTGCAGATTCATTGATAAAAATTAAAAAATAAAGAAGAATTAATAAACAGTTCTGGAATTGAATAGTATTTTTAAGAATTAATTCGTGTCTCGAATATTTAAATTAATTAGTAAAAAGTGAGATTTCCATATAAGAAATTTGATTCAAAATTTATTGCTAATTCATATTATACCCTTACCCATACCCATAAGCTTGAGACATTAAAGCTATCTAAAAATAATAAACAATTCTAGGAAATTAAAGTACTAATTGAATTCTTCTTAAATCCCGCTTGGTAGTCATGAAAATTAATTACTCCATCTTTTTTATTATTAATGGAAAACGAACTAAAAAAAAACAATAAGACAAAGGGTTAATTCTACAAAATAAGGTAGTTAGAAATTAGGAAAAATCTTAATTAAACAAATTAATTTTTGTTTAAGTTTTTATATTAATTTAAATCTATTAAAAGGGGTTTATCGTTGCTCGAAAATATTTTAAAATGTTTATCTTCGTAATTTTATTTTCATTTTTATTGGCAGTATTAAAGGATTACAATTACATTAAAATATTCTGTTGTGGATTATTTTTCTAAATATAACAATTAATTTCAACAAAAAATTTAATTAATTGAGATTTGCAAAAAAATAAAAACATAAATATTTACTACGTACAACACGAAATAAAAGTATGTACCTGATTTTAGGTGATCAATTTGGGCAGAATTAAATAGGAAAACCACTATTTACAAAATTGAGAGTTTAAATAAATGAAAATAAACAACTTCGATCAAATCTTAATTCCAAATGTATAATTATAACATTTTTATTCAGTAAAATAATGTTTTTTTTTTATTGTTTCCAACAGGTGTATTTATTTTATCCCAATTAATCAGAGCACAGCTACTTAAGTATATATACTTGTGTGGAATTTCGAAAATATAAACAAAAATATGTAAAATTAAAAACTTTTGTCTAGACAAATAATTATCTCATTTTTCAAGCCTTTAGTTAATTTAACTTGAGACGAAAAGTGATATTAATCTTTTTTTCTTTGACGCAAATCTTAATTTAGTTCCAAATCGAAGGATATTTTACTTGACATAATACTTTGGTTGCAGCGAAATTATTTGTTCGAAATTAAGATTATTATAATAATTTTTAGATGGTTTTTTCAAAGGCCAAATTTCTGTTCATTGGAATTGTAAAATTTACCCTATTTAAAAATGTATTTCCTTAATGTTTAATCTTGAAAATTTTAAATAAAATTAATTTTAATAGTTTAATAAATATTAAAAAAAAAAAATTTAGAGAAATTGATAAAATTTAAAAAAGTAATTAAGTAAATCAGTACGCATTACCTTGTTAATAAAATAATAAATTTTTTTTTAATTAAATTAAAATTTTTTGTTAAAATAATCTATTCTATATATAAACCGTATTATGTATATAATTTAAAATTTTAATTTATAAATCTGTGTTACTTTTGTTTATATTTTTGCTCTCAATTGTATAATATTGGCAGAGATTTATTTAATTTTATTATATCAGAATTTCTTGTTTTTTTCACATTTTAGCGTGTTTGCAATTTTTTAATACAGAAGTTTGTAACACAGCTAGAACTTTCGTCGGCTACGAAAGTATAGTCCATATGCGATATTTTCCGGTTTTTTTAACTAAGCACATATATGTCGGTTAAAGGTTTAAAAATAAGCATTTTTGAGATACCAGATTATTTTTTTAATTCCCAATGTTTTTTTTAATACTTTTTATGTAATTGTTCAAAAACTGGCAAAAGATCCCACAGAATATCCGGATATAAAACGAATAAAAGAGCAGTTGGTTAAGTACATTAATAAATTTCTTAGCTCTTTGATATGATAATGTTGAATTAATCCTTGTTTTTTTTATTATAAATCTTGTGAAGAAAAATAATATATTTTAAAAAAAATCGTTATTAGGCTAATTCCATCGTGTATTACAGCATATTTACATGGTAATACACGGCTTTGAACTGGTATTAAAAGTTCAAACAAATCGTTTTTTAATTTCCTTTAATGGATTATAATAAGTAAGGTTTTGTGGAATGAAGTACTGAAGTTAAAAAAGTTAGCTTTGATAAAAAATTTCAAATAACACACAATCAAATGATTCGTGTATTACAGCATAAAAAAAGCCTTTGAATTTCTAATATTTTTTTCAAAACAAAATTTCTCTTCTGTCTTAAAACTTTTTATAAATGAGTTTTTGATTATATAACAAAAGACAGTTCTCCTACAATATGCCATAAATATGTTTTTGATGGGACAATTTTTCAATTAACAAATGATCAAAACAACGGATAAAGTTTCGTGTATCAAATTTAAAAAGCTTAAAATTTGAAAATAATCGAAATTGTTAAAAAAAAAATTTAAGATTAATCAACTTTGATTACTTAAGATCCATAATTACTATTAAATGAATCAAAATAGTGATTAAAAATTTTTAGCTTTTTTCGTTTTCTGTTATGGAATTAGCCATTAAGTATAATTCAATTCCCACATCCCTTTAGTTTAAAAGTTATAAAAAAACATAAATTTCTTCCTACAGATATTTTTTATAATTTTTTTTTTTTTTTTTATTTTGGCAAAGCAGTTTTTTTTTTTTTATGAATTAGCCTGAAGTTAAATTACTCCGAGGCTTTTTGATTTCAAATAATTATAAGAATAAAAGTTGTTACAAAAAAGTTTTTTGTTTTTATAATTGAAAATAAATTAATTAATTAAAATAACCAGAAATTGTAAAAATGAAACAAATATTCTATACCTTTGAGTGAATATATAATATAACGTTTGCAATGAATGTAGACTGAGTGTCTTAAATTTTAAAAATAATCCAATTTTGCTATAAACTTTTTAAATTTATTTACAATTTATTTTATATATTTTATTATTTGTAAAAAATTTTTTTTTTTTTATTTTAGTTAGTAAATACTTAATATTTTGCATTTATTTATTTTTTTGTACATATATTTTTTGTATATATAATTTTTTTGATTTTTTTTTGTAATTAAATTTTTCTCCAAATTTATTCAATTTTTAATTAAAATTTTTTCTCTTAACCGCATTTATATTAAATTTATTCTTCAGAAATATGAACCGTATCATTCGCATCCTTAAAATAAACTAAAAGAACAATATTATATTCTTTCTATTTTGAAAGACAAAATGATGTTACAAAATACAAAAAAATTGTAAATAACAAAAATGTATACCAAACAAAATTATTTTTATGAATGAAAAGCTTTCGTGTACACACTACACATTACATACTATTAGCAGTGTAGGTACATGTAAATAAAAAAATTGTACATTTCCACAAACTGTTATATTTCTGTTAATATTCTGTTATTGTGATAAGTTTATTTCATCTGTTAACTACAGAGTTCAATATTTTATGCAAAAAATTTTGATAAATTTTTCATTTAATATTTTTAATCGTAATTCTTCAATTTGGTTAAATAAATACCCAAATAAGTATATCTAGTTTGAAAATAAAATAAGATAATCAACATTTTAAATCAAAGGCATACCGAAATAATTTAAGATTTAAGCTTCAACTGTCATATATTTGTGCCTTAAGTTCGAAATAAAAAAAAATCAAATAAATGTTTGTATTTGAAAATCATTTAAATATGGAATCAATTGATTTTTAAAATTTATTTTTGTTTTAAATTTTTAGAACAATGGCTTTACCAACTGTTTACAAGTTCATTCACTTCAATTAAGCAAAATTTGAGCAACATTAGTTATATTATTATTTAAGGCTAGAGGAATCAGATATTATTCATAAATTATCATCACACATTTATTATCATGCTGAGTCAATTTTATAGATATAAATTTTAGCCTTTTTGGTGCCGGAAATGATGATAATCAAATCTGTATGATATAATAAGTGTTAATAATTAAATTGCCACAACCCTTAAAATTATCATAAAAAACATTAGACATTAATAATAAATAATACTCTATTCATCAATTTTTTTGTTCAAAACTTGATTTAATTTGTTGTCTATATTCTTTACTCTATATATAGTATAGTATAGCCTCCTTACTATATTAATTCATTATATTAAATTTTCAATTTAATTCAATTATTTTATATTATCTTTATAAAACAGTTTCTAAGTATTTTTTTTTTCAGTCCAAAAGTGTTGATTGAGAGCAAAACCTATATAATAATGGTTAAATAAAAGAACAAAAGAACAAAAGAACAATTTATAAAAAGTAAAGTAAACATTTCGTGGGTATCAATTATTTTACTGCTAAGTTACAAAACCAGAGAAAACTTTTCTTTATATTATGTCAATAATTTTAAATTTATTTTTATCTTTTGATAAGTTTCGCATTCAAAAATGATATAACTAAGATTATTTTCATGAAATTTAAGAATATTATTGTCTGTCTCATTCATAGAATTTTAGTTAGGTCAACGAAGAGTAGAAAACCTTAAACCTAAAAAAGATAATTGATTTTCAGATTAAGTTGAAACTAGGATTTTAAAATCTTTAAATCAATAAATCAAGAACAATTTCACGTAGTTGCTTGATTTAAAAAAAACTTAGTTTTTTTTATAAATTATTAAATATATATTAAATTTTATGTTATATAATATATCATGTTTATAAACCTAGTGACATTTAAGCAGGCCCGGCTCGAGGCGTGTGCGAACTGTGCACTGCACACAGGCGCCGTAGGCGCCAGTAATGAAAAGGCGCCTACAAGCCAATATGAAATTTAAATTTCAACTAAAACTAACTACAAAATTATCCGAAATTGTTGTCTCGCAAAATTGAAAATGATATTAATCCAGAAAACATTTTAAACTGGATTTATAACAATAATGTTGAAGAACTCTTTCCAAATGCACTGATTTAAGGGTATTACCATAAAGGAAGTATAAATATGAGAAATTCATCCATACAAAAAATTCAAATTTAAAAGAATTAAACATAAAATATGAAATCAAAAAATATGAAATCGCTATCCTATTATACCTTGTTCGCATTATAATTTACTTATATTCCGGAAAACAAATTGCCGTTCGCATCACAATATTTGATGAGAACTGGAATTTGATGATGTATAAAAAACAATTGAGAAAGAGAAAAAATGTTTGTTGTTGAAAATTTTGACTTCTTATCTCGCTTTTTATCAATTTTATTTTGTTTTTTCTTCATTTTGACTCGAATTTGACAAAAAAAATTGTAGCCAACTATAACAAAATTTCAAAAAGTGAGTAAAAGTAACTATAAATGTAGAATTCCAAACCTGACAAACTGGAATATAAAAGTGGAATGTACAAATTCCTTAATATTTTTTATATGATAAATCCAGTTCATATTGCTGAAATATTCCGGAAAACAGCATATTCGATATTCCACAAATATTCTCCTAATGCGAACACCATATTACCGACAATTGGGATAGTGATTTCATATAGACCGACATTTTTTGTTTAGTTTTTTTAATATGAATTTTTTGTATGGAATGAATTTCTCTTATTTATGCTTACTTTGTGGTATTACTAACTTTACCCGTTTCAGTTGCTAAAGGTGAGAGAACTTTTCCAAAAATTAAAACTGATCAAAAATTACTTCAGATCAACTATCGGGCAAGCTAGTGTTTGCTTTTTGTAGCCTTTGAGATTTAATTGAAAATTTTTTCAAAGGCGCCAATCATTGCTTGCACACACACAAAAAAAACCACGAGCCGGGCCTGCATTTAAGTATATACATCATAGATTGTATATAAATTCTTATTTAATAAATAATATCTTAATCAAAATAAATCAGTTTTGGGTAAAATTTATAAATCGTTTTTTGATACTCTAGAGAGATAGACATAGTATGATAGATATTATAAGAAAAAAAATGTATTTATTTTTTATATCCTGTTGAATATTGAAGCAAAAAATAAGCATAAGCTAACAGAATTATAATATTCAATTTACAAATCATTAAAAACTTATTTGTGCTCTCACAAGTCAATACAGAATTTTAATGGTATGTGGCTTTTATTTCGTTTTTCTTCTTCTATTGGAAAATATGAAAATTGTGACAATTTGTCATGGAATTTTTTTTTTAATGTTTCCTTAATAATTCAATTTATATGAACGAAGAATAAAGAAACTTCAAAAAATATGTTTTCTTAAGTATATTATTAAACAGTAAATGTAAATGATGTAACAATAAGATACTCAATCAATTCCTTTCATTTTTCATAATTATATATTTTACACACAAGCATTCTCAAAAATAAATTAAATAGTTTCAAATATTCTTTTAATAAATAATTTATAATATTCGAAGGATTGTTATAAAATTTCTTTTAATTGAAGTTCAACTAAATGTTCGAACATTAAAAATTACAAACCTATTATTTTGTTAGAAGTTGGAAGTATTAAGGCATATTAACTCAACGAATTTTGATTTTGACGGTTCGGTGACGCGATGTGACTGATATTGTGAATAGACTTTTAGTATTTTACTAAAAATTTTACAAAAAAACTCCAAATTTCAAAAATTAAATTTAAAAAAAGATTCTTGGATTTTGTTTTTTAAATTTTTCAGAATTTCTTGTCTTTTGAAGATAACTCAAAAAGATTTTATAAAAGCAGACATGCGTTGTTAAATAGAATTGAATTTTAATATAATCTCGTTGTAAGAATTGGAATTATATATAAGTTTTAGTCTCAGTCAACACTTTTGAAATTAAAAAAGAAAAAATCTTTTTGAATCTTTATGTAAATATACTGTGAAAGTACATTTCTTCATAATTTTATTATGGTTTATTTTTGTACGGGCGTTATAAAAATTGAAGATTATACATATAAGGACCATAAAATTTTATTCTCGTATAAAGATAAAACATATGTAGATAGCATTATTTACTTAATTTTACGATATAGATAATTTAAAAGGAATCATAAGCAAACAAAATATTCCAAATTTTATGTATTTCATTCCAAATTTCTAACATATTTATCATTATCAAAATTATTTGTATATATAATTGAATTTTCAATGTTTTCTTTTCTTGTTGCGAAAATTTTCTTTTATTCTTCATGTCCCAAAATATAATTCCCAATTATCTATTTAACCTTATTTACATTAATTAACTTTTAACATTTAGAGATTAAAGAAAATCACATATAATATTATTTTGTTAAAATATATACATTATTCATAATTCAACCACATGGGAAGAAGATTTTTCTTGTTTGTATCCAATTAAGTAATAATAAAGTAGTATAAATTATGAATAAAATGTTCAACCGTAATTATCATTGTTTTGCAAAATTTTATTTTTTCCTTCAAGTGTTTACAGACATTCATAAGTGTGCTGAGTTTGAATATTAAGTTTAGTAACATTATTATCAGTTGGTTCTAGTTACTATAGTTGGTGCTAGTTCTGTATTAGATTGTAGAGAATCCCAATTTTCATTTATGTTTTAAACGTATAAAATACAAAATAAATTGATGGTGTATATAGATTGATAGAGTCCTTTTAAGTAATGAAATCATTCACTAAACTCTTTTTGGAAATAATTTATTTTGGATAAAGAAAACAATATTAGAGGTATATTTGAGACTTACTTATATATATTTTATATTAAAGCTATATAGACAGCTAATTACTTAAAACTTATCGTTAATGTTTCATTAAATAAAATGTACATATTTTAAAACTTATTTTTCGGGGCAATATTTTTAGCGAAAAATTTTTTAGATCAAGTTTAATAAAAAAAAATGATTTTATTAATTTTCTTAAAGTATATAAATATACATTATTACTTTTATATGCAAGTATATTGTACTATTGTGTATATTATAATGTACCTTCCTACGTAGATTTCTTATAATAAATCACTAAGAATATTGGTTTTACCATTCAGACAGAGAATTATTTCCACAGGGTTTAGAATTTATAATAGTGGTCGTATCAAAGTAATGGAAAATGATGACTTACTATATTTTGAAATTATAATAATTCAACATAAAAAATATAGATCATGCATATATATATAATGTTTGTACCTTAATGAAACATGATAAGCATAATTTAATTCTACCTACTTTGAGTTATTATAATTTATAAAGATTTTCTTACAATAAAAACTATAGAAAAGAAGAAAATTACCCCAATAAATCAAATTTATAAAAAACTTTTCTTTTTTTTTCAATATTTATGTCTGTGGAAAAGTTTATTTTATATAAAAGTCCTTTGGAAATTGATTCGTTTGCATATTTTTTGTTAAACAAATTTTATAATTTCTTTTACGCTTTTCTATAAAACTAATTTAGATTTCATTTGAGACCAATTCTTTTTTTTTAATTTTATTTTCTATTTGCTATCAAGAGAATCCTTTATTTTAAGGATTAGACAAAATAAAAATTATTTTCTGCCTTTTTTTTTTTTTGTATGTCTTTCCTCATCATTAATTTTCTTTTCCATTAACTTGCAATAAAAAAAAACGAATTCACTTTAGAATTTCTGTAATGTTTTTTATATCAATAATTTTCCTTTTTTCCTTTTTTTTTTTTTGCTTTTAATCTTTTAGAAAATTTCATGCTGAATGTTTAATTTGTTGGATAAAAACTCAAAAAATTTGCAACTACTGTAATGAAGGTTTAATTTTACTGCAATGAATAATAAAATTTAAGTCTAATTAACAAAATAATATATACATCGTGTAAACTATTCAAATAAAACTTATGTCATTCAAAAATGTTTTATAATGAAGTATATCAAAAATGTTTTTTGGGTATTTAAGAAGAACAAAGTATACTTAGCACACTCAACTAAGGATATGAGAAGTGGCCACTTTATAAATGTTTCTTCATATTTTCAATACCCATCAATGTCACCTCAGTTGTAATTCTTGTCTTGTAAAGCACCTTGAACCAAATAAACCCCGTGAGAAATTATGTCATAGTTATAAAATATAAAATTTATTTTATTATTTTGAAAAAGACTCAGTTTTGAGAACCAAATAAATACAGGTATGGTATTTAATTAGTTTTATTTATTTTATTACGAACATATTTCAATCTATCAAATTTTTTACTATTCATTAGACCATTATGAATGAATGACAAAAAAAAATAATCTGTTCAATATAAATATTCTAGAAATCAAACTTTTTTTTAAATATTTTTTTTTTCTATAAAATTTCATGATTAGGGTTATGAAAAACAAATTTTAATTTACCGCAATTTCATTTCTTTTTTTTTAGCAGTCTGCACGTGTTTATGAAAGCTACCGCAGTTGTAAATCCTTTAATTTAAATTCAACTCAGATTTAAAAAAAATGTTTTCTTTCATTAATCAAAAATATTTTAATTGAGAAAAAAAAACAAGCATATAATCAAACCCACAAGTTTTTATCATAAAAGATTTTCTCTGTTATTTAAATCATATGATCCTTTCGAAACACAACAGGTTGTTTAGTTAGTATCTTGTGTTCTTTAAGAAAAAAAAATTGCTAACACGTGGATATTGCACACAGAAATATAGTCTGAATAAAAGCGCAAACTCAAATATTTTTATTTTATATCCAAAAATAAAGAATTATTTTGTATTGGAAAAAAAAAAAGCTTTAGTAAATAATAATAATCCACAAAAAAAATTTAATAAAAATTTCAAAATGAAAATAAATTGCTAAAAAAATAATTATTCAATTCAAATTAAATTGATTGTTCTTGTTTGTCTTAAAATGTCAGAAAAATTATATACCTATCTAGTAGTAAAATCCCCAAGTCCTGAATATGCATAATATAATGTAAATGATAGTACCAATTTAAGGATTCTATTATTTTTTTTTTTTTTTTAAATGCAATATTCTAAAATAAACATAATTTACTGATTCAAAGTTTCTTATCATGCATAATTCTTAAATTAAATTTGCATTTAACAATCATACATTTTCTTTGAAAAGTAAACAAAAGTATATTATATAATTGAATAATAATAATGTAAATTATGCACTTTGTCTATCCATAGTTAGAATTGATAGAGCATACACACATTTGTTCATTTATGGATATATCATTTGTTCATAATATATGCAAAGTTAAAATTAATTTCTTGGAATCTTTATTCAATTTACACTTTCTTACAATATAAGAAGCCACATCAAAACAACCACAATAAATCTAACCATCATTTTAATATTAAATTCTTGTGTCATTTTTATTAACCAAATTAAACAAACACATTAGCAAAAGGTTTCAAAAATAATTAATTTAAAGAATTTTAGTTTGATTTGATTACAAAAGCTTTAAAATTTTTATGAAATTTAAAACTTCAAATCATTATATTACTTTAAAAAAAAACATAATAAATGGATACAAAATGTTGATGCTTTATAATGTTTTTCTTAGGTAAATAAATAATGAGGAACACAATAATTAAACTACTGTAATAGTTGTAACTTACATATCTATTGAAAAGCTTTAACATGTTTCTATAAATTTTGTTTAATACGGCTCAACGCTCAAGTATCAACTATAAGTAAAATATTTTATTTGGAATTATAACCAGCATAAGAATAACAAGATTTCTTTAAAAAAATTTAATTAAATAAAAAACTTTATTTAATTAAGAACGCTTCCTAAGAAATATACAATCTTACTTATTCTTAAATATTTTTGTGAAATTAATTATTTACTTATTTTCTATTTTTGTTATTTTCAAAGAATGTCATACATGGGAAATAATAACAATGCCAACCATAAATTAGTAAATTTTATTTACTCTAGATATACTTTACGTTCTTCTATTCTTAATATGCGCAAATATTATATAAATCTTGAATTAAGCTCTTCCAATCAGGAAGATATTAATTCTGTGTCAAGAAAATAAATATTATAGCGTTTGTTTATTTTTTTTTTGAGAATTAAATACTCAATTAATGTTTCAAAATCTTCTCTATATAAAAATTAAAAATAACATAGTCTCAAATAAACCGATTAAATCAAGAATTAATGTTATACTACCAGAAAACTTCTGTGGCAACTGAGTACAAAAATTAGGAAAAACACTTAAACAAAAACATAAAACAGAATTTTAACTACAATCAAAAACCAAAATTCTAAAAACGACTTACTTATATCCTTGTATTATTTATTAACAAAAATATTTCATTCAATTTAACTTTTGCAAAGAAAAGTATTACTCTTTAAAAGATATATGTTAGGTTAGGTATGTATTGAATTTTAGCAAAATTAAAGAATTTTTAACTTTTGAGAAGAACTTTCCTAATAAGGATCATATTATATCATACAAAGAACTTATGTTCAATGTATAGTCCTTATTTAATAGTCGTTTAATCAAAATATGTTCAACACCATACATTTACTTAGACAAGTAATTGCTTAACTTTTTATATTTACAGGAAAATTCTCTTATGACCAAATATTTTTGAAATTTATAAAATAAAATGTTTATTGAGAATTTATCTTTGCCACATTTAGGAATAATGTTTTTCTGAATGTTAAAGCATAAAAAAAGTTTTTTTTTTAAATGCTGAGTTTTAAAAGATTCTAAATAAAAATACACATATGTATTATGTATGTATGTATTTATTATATAAGGATTAATGAATAGGATATTAAAAAAAAAAAAACAAACCATTATCCTAAAAAAAAAAGAAGAAAACCCCAACACGAGCCATTTGTAAAAAACGTGTCTAGCAAATATTTTTTATTCCAAGCAAAATCGACAAATTTTATTTTCTGAAAAAAACATCATTTTTATTTCATTCATAATTTATAAAATCACTGAACTGAACTAAAAATCAATCGATTTTCTTAATTCTCAATGATTAAATGATTTAAATATCGAATATGAAGTGACACAATTATTTGTTTTTATATAAATAAGAAAATACAAACCATTAAATAAGACTAATTATTTTTTAATTCACAATTCAAATTGTGCTCAGAATATATTTGATGTGCTAATCTCGTGTATCTTAAGGATTAATAAAAATAATTATTATTATGATGGTATTATAATATAATTCAAACAAAATAGATATCTTTTCTCATGTTTTCACGATATTCAAAAAATATTGTAAAAATATTAGATTTTTTTCAATGATTCTTTAGTATTATCGTCCTTCGACAGGGATTTTAAATTTTTATTTTTTTATTCAATTTAAGGTATAAATTAGAACAGTGACAGGCAACCTTTTTCGAGAGCGGGTAAATTCCAATATTTCCGATTCTCTATTGGGCAAATGGGTAAAAAATTAACTAATACTTTTTATTAAATCAATTTTTTTATTAATTTGTTATTAATAATATTGAAAGAAAAATAATAATATCAATAATAATTGAAAGAAAAGTTTAATATTTAATGACTTCCTTGATGTTGAAATTTCTTGCACAATTTTTCTAAATTAGGTTGGTATGTTGTTGTTTTTAATCTGATACAGACATCTGAATTTTCCAGCGTCAATCTGTTCCTCATCGAGTTTAAAACAAATTTCATTTGTGAAAATATTTGTTCACAAACATAGCTGGAACCAAAAGCCGATAGTAAAGCAAATCCAACTTTTTTTATGGCTGAAAATCTTGGTGGAAGTGATGACCAACAATTTGCTATTAAATTAAGGTTATTGGCTTCAGTTTTCTCAAGTTCTTCTCTTAATTCTTTGAATTTTTCTTACCTGATGCTTGAGCTTTTAAAATCAATTAATTCAAGTGAAAAATTATCAATTTCAAGAAATTTAAAATTATTCAAATTTATATCCATTTCATCATATAATAAATGAAAACATTGGACAGTATGTTTTTAATTTATCAAATCTGGATGAAAAAACTTATATTATATTACGGACATAATTAATGAGCATTTCTAAATTTAGATTATCAATTTCATTACTAATTAATTTGATCTGAGAAAAATATTGGAATGTCGAAGTTTGTATATCAAAATTGAAAAAAATTAAAATTACAGTACTTGGCCGGATTGGGTAATTGGAAATATGGCCGCGGGTAACTGTATTACCCGCGGGTAGGGGGTTGCCTACCACTGAATTAGAATTTAAGTTCGTAAGCAAATTGAATATATTAATTACATATGTATTATGTAAATATAAAAAAAATATAGATCAGTATCTCATAAATCTCAAAATCTCATAAATAGTTTTAAACATTTTAGTGGCGGACGGACATTTAATGAATACATATAGTCCGTTTTGTAAATTTTGAAGGAAAACAGGCTAAAAAATTATCAATTAATAGTAAATAGTAGTAGCAGTATACAGTAACAAAAAAACCTGATATTAGGTTAAGTATCTAAAGTTTGTTATGGTTTGATAAAATAAATAAACAAATAAAATAAATAAAATAACTTAAAGTAAAAAAATGGTAAATTTTTAAATATAATTTTATTTTATTGTTGAAATATTTTCACCCGGAAATTTATGAATAAAACTTTTTTATAATATATTATATAGGAAACAAAATCGGATAAATATAAAAAGTTTGACTTCATTTGGAATTATCCATCATCATAAATAAAAGATTTCGCCAATTTTATATTTTTTATTTGTTTTTCCTTTTATAAAAACAAAAATTTTTTTATTTAACGAAAAAAAAAAATGTTTTCTTTTTCAATTTTAAAAGGAAAAATAGAAATTAGGATATTGGCTTAATCAATTTATTTCAATTTTTTCTATTTGTTTTTTTTTTTGTGTTTTTTTTTTTTTTAAATAAAATATAAATGTATCAGTCACAAATAGAATTCCATTTCAAAAATCCATATAAATAAATTCCTCAATTTTTATTTACAATGTTTAAAGTTTAAGATTTAATATCTGAAGAAAGTGAAAATATTTACATTCTACATACATTGTTATATCGTCAAAGGTTTCCGAAGTAGTCAAACTAGTAAAATTTAATTCTTCTTTCATTAAGAAATTAAAATTACATTGAGTAAATATATTTCAATAGTAATTTTCAGTATACACTTTATTATAAAACTATAACGTAATTAATGAGTCATAAAAATATTTTTATGTAACGCGAAAAATAATAATTTGCATAATTTTTATATAATGTATTCAAAAATTGAAAAAAAAAAAAAATGTCTGAATTAATATGTTGTTATGCTATTGATAAATTAATGGGACTAGATGTTTTCGAAGTTAAAATGAAATTTTTTTTTTATGTTTTTTCGTAAAAATTTCTAAAATAATTATCGTTGTCCAGCTTAAAATCAAGGTTTTAGTCCGACAAAAAAAAAATAAAATAATACCTTTAATATGAATATGAATAAAATAAAATTAATAGAATAAAATGAACAAAATAAAATAAAATTTCGTATAAGGCATAATATTTGTAAGTTTTTTATTTTAAAATAATATTTATTCAAGTATTTCCTGAAATCTTTTTCAATTCATATTCTAAAAAGAGTAACCGAACAAAAGGACCTTGGCATAATTTTCGACTCTAAACTCACTTTTAATTCCCACGTTTGCCTCATTTTTAATAAAGCCAGCCGCCTTTTAGGTTTCGTTTTCCGTTGGTAAAAAATTTAAATCGTTATCCACCTTCATATGTTTGTATTACTCATTAATTCGTAGTGTCCTTGAATATGGATCCGTCATTTGGAACCCTTTTTATAATGTGTATAAATCTAAAGTTGAAAGGATTCAAAGAAAATTCACTAGATTTTTATTTTTCAAATTTGGTCTACAAGAAGATAATTACAGCGATAGACTTCGCACTCTGAATATGGTGTCACTTTGTCAGAGACGGCTTATATTAGATGAATTATTCTTAATTAAAATAACTTCTGGATTGACTTCTGTTCCTTGTCTCTACCAAAATTTGAATTTTTATAATCCCGCCAGACCAACTAGACTAAATTTAACGTTCTCTCTCCCTCATTCAAGGACAAACTTATTGGCTAAGAGCCCAATGATAAGAATTCAATTTAGTCACAACGAGTTTTTTAATTCTGTAGTTGATGTTTCTGATAATAATACATTAGGTCTCAAAAATCTAGTTAAACGCACTGCTTCTCAACTTCCCGTTTACGTATAATTTCACACTTGATATTCTTGAATTTCATGGCTAAGCTCATTTGGTGATATGGTGAGCATAATTGGTTAATTGGTTAGGTACTCGTAGTTTTATGTTAATATTGTATAAGTATTTGAAGTAATATTTTCACTTGAATTTAGTCAAACTCTGAATTTTTTTTTTTTTTGGACTTTATTCTTTAAATTTGTTTATTTTTTGAATTTTTAAGCAATCTTTTCTAAATATTATCTATAGTTTGTAAATTTTATAATTAGTCCTTAGCTTACTTTTATATACCTAAACTTTTGTAAAAAGTAAAATCCAAATAGCTTGTAATTAGTTTAATATTAAACTGTTAGCTGTTAATTGAATAAAAATAAAAATAAAAATAAAAAAAAGTTCTCTGGTATTCAAGATTAGGATTACAACATTTTTTGCTTTCATCTAGCGAGTTTTTCAAATAATAAATATGATCTTATTTTTTTAGAACAATATGTTTTATGTTTGATTCCTTTTTAAAAGGAAAGAGATACACATCAAAATTATTTCAATGATGTGAATGAATAAGATTGAATAAGAAGTGTTAGCGTTTTTAACTGTTGCATCCTCTTCAAACGGTTGATCGACCAAAAATCAGTTCATGCGATCAGCCTGTCTAACCCGATGCATTCCTACTATAGCATAAGGAAACATTTATTTAACCTGTTCTAAAAAATGAAATAAGTTCTAATTTTTGTATTAACTTATTTTCGGAATTTATTATTTTTGACTTTTTTCAATTAATGAGTTAATTCACTAACTTCTTTACATGCATCAGAGGAGATTTAGTTTCACTTCTTCTTTTTTTCGTTTTCGGTACTTGTGCCAACTGGTATTTTTTTTTCTACAGGGAAATAGCAACCAAAAATTAAAATTTTATCTATAGTATTAAATTCAAAGAAAAATCAAAACAAAAAAACTTCGTCACATATATGTATTTCTTAATTTACTACATTACGAACATTGTAACGACATTATGTGTTAACATATTAAACTTTAAACAAAAACTTTGTAATCCAGAGAGATTATCTGAAACAAAAAAAATACTGAAAATAAAATTAAGAAAACAGATCATAAAGAATTCTAATTTGTTTATAAAATTTATTTAAATTTTACTTCCTAAAAAAATTTTTAATTTAAAAATATTACGTATAACAATATTTGCATATAAAACGAAAACTTAAGTTTTGTATCTGTCATAGTATAGATTTAAAAAAATTAAGAATATTGTCAAAACGAATATTTCAGACCCAAAATAGGATTTAAAAAATAAATATGTTTTTATTATATTATCCCCAATAGATTTTAGAGTACATTTTAAGTTTTTGACCAAAATCAAAAATAATTTTTATAAATATATTTTGTTGTTTTCAATGAAAAATATTATGTTTTCTTGTTTGTCTAAAAAAAAATTTTGTACTTTATTTGACTCCTTATGGAATACAATTTTGTGATTGAAATTGAATGTTTTCGATTTGTTTTTAAAGCTAAATTCTAATAAAGATTCTTTTGAAGTTACATATTTACATTCAACTTAAAAACATCATTCAATAATTAAGAAACATTTTTACACGCAAGGCATCTACATATTATGTTCAACTGAAAATGTGAAAATTAGGAACTATATTTTTCGAAGTGGCAATGAAATTTATTCTAAGTTATAATCAACGCATCGCATCGATGGGAAGTTTTAATATTTTTTATCAACAGTTTCTGAACTTACAAAATTGTTGTCACAAGTTGACACTTGACAAGTATGCATACTGTCTTTCAACAATCATTTAAAATTAACATTTTACTTCCAGTTTTAATTTATAAAATCTTAAATCAAAACAATTTTCATAATTTGTTTTTGAACTTCTTCATCTGATTCAAACCGAAAATGTAATTCCCCATACGAACAACATTACTTTAATTAAAAAAAAAAATTGTCGGGAAAGTTGTGAGAACTTTTTTAAATCGAAATTTCGTTTTTCTTGTTCCCATATATTGTTTACACTTTTTCAATGTTTATTGTATGAAACGTATTTTACTCTATTGAAAAACATTTTATCCTTGGAAAATCATTTAAGAAAACAAACACAAGATACTTTCAATTATTTTTATTGTTGAAAAAAAAATTGTTATGCTTAAAATAAAAATAAATCAAATCGAATGAAAAATAAGATTAAAATTTACAATGCAAAGAAGACATTATACGCGTATTTACTTAAAAAACAAACATAAAAAATTTGTATATACCTATACTTGAAATATTTTTAAACAAAAATTCATTCAATTTTATGTAAATTCAATTTTTTAACTTAATTCAAGTAAATTCAAATTTTAATTACATTGAACCTAAGCAAAGACATATACATCCGTTGGCATCAATTTAATCTAACCAAAATTAATAAATTCAGGGAATAACTACTACCCAACTCTGAATGTATTGATCCACCTAAATTAAAATTTTTGTTTTGAGAAATAACAAATTGTTTTTAAGTTTTAAACTTTTCTCATCAAGAATTCAGGATATAACTTTTCGTTCTTATAAGATTTTTATTCTAAGTTATGTGCTAAATTTTTCTACAATTTTCTACTTTCAATGTGCTAAAATTTTCTACAATAAATTACCTTTCAATAGTACTGGAAAATTGCTGCGTTGCAAAAAATTTTTTCTTTTATAAGTCGAAAAATTTCTAACACGTTTCTTTAAATGATAAAAATATAAATCTTATGAAAAATTTATGTGGGACTAGTCGAAATACCCGGCTTCGCAGGGTAGTACCGAACTTATATTAATATCAAAACACTTTATTTCAGATTTTGTGCACTAAAAAAAACAGAATTTCAAAATTTGTTAAATAGCCACTTCCCCGGTGCCTTAAAACATCCAGTCTTCTAAATAGTCGATTCAAAAATTTCTAGTACCCTATAACCATCTCGGGTATCTAGGCTCCATATTTTCAAAATTCCAAAATTTCGAAATTTGTTGTATATCCCCCCAATTGAGCCCTGGGACAACGGTCGGGGGCCTTTCAACATCTAGTTTTTTAAATAGGCTTTTCGGGTCCAACGCTACATTATTTTATCTGAATATACGTAAATTTCAAAACCGGCTTCTAAGGTAGCCCTCCCGTCGGGTCCTCGGATCAAAATTTCTGGTACCCTATAACCATCTACGGTATCTAGAATCCTTGTTTTCAAAATTCCAAAATTTCGAAATTTGTTGCATTGCCCCCCAATTGAGCCCTGGGACAACGGTTGGGGGCCTCTCAGCATCCAGTTTTTTAAACAGGCTTTTCCGGTCCAACGCTACTATATTTTATTGGAATATACCTTAATTTCAAAACCGGCTTCTAAGGTAGCCCCCCCGTCGGGGCCTCGGATCAAAATTTCTAGTACCCTATAACCATCTCGGGCCCCAATGATACTTAAGTTCAAAATTTCAGCCAAATCGGTCCAGCGGTTTAGGCGTGATTGAGGACATAGGACATAGGACAGAGGACAGGACAGAGGACAGAGAAACAGAGAAACAGAGAAACAGAGAAACAGAGAAACAGAGAAACAGAGAAACAGAGAATTTTCATTTTTATTTATAAGATTGAGTAGTGTACATATGTTTTTTAAAATAAAATTATAGTGTTTGTCCGTATGTCTATATGGCAGGACCATTCAAATTGATGAAACACGAATGCTTAGTCCAAATTTAGGATATTTAAATATTTTGATCTTAGGATGTGTCATACATATCTAAGCTGCTATAAGTGTCAATATCGCACATTTATTCCCGTGAATCTCACATTTATTTCCATAAAATGCCTAAAACAAAAAAGATAATGTTATTATTTTATTAGAATCTTTGAGAGGAAATTATATACAATCCAAACAAATAGCAGAATTAAATTCTGGCTTACTATTAATAATTGGCCTTACATAAATTTAATCCTTAATTTAGAGTGAATAATGCTATATTCTTTCGTAAATAAAATGAAAATTATATTCTTTTGTTTTATTTTTTATATAAACTAATTGAAAATTATAACACTATTCTATGATTTAGAAAATTATAATTTTTCAAGGTCTAGTAAATAAAAACAATTAAGTTAGTTATTACTTTTCATAGTAAAATTCCCTTATATTTTGCCCATAAATTACATTGCATAATATGATCATATAAAAGTTTGTATATTTTGAAACAAAAAGTTATCACTTGTCTGCGGCATCTGAGATGATGCCCTAGCTTTTCACAGCTATTCAATTCCAATTATTGTTGGAAGTTGTTAGAATGACAACGAGTTAGACATGGTATTAAAAATTAATTTAAATAATTTTAATGTCAAACCTAATATAATAGCCAGTTAAAAGCTAATATATATTTAATACTTTAGACATTTTTGAAAAAAATTAATAGTAAGTCAAATCTTATAAAGTTATTGCTAATGATTTTTAATTTAATTTTTAATTAAAGGTAAATTTTCTATCCAATTCAGTTTCTGTCGTTTGTCATTGATATGAAAAGATTCTAAGAATTTTATTTAAAAAATAACAAAGACGAAAATTGAAAATAATTCTTTCACAACTTGTTAATAGAGTTCAAGTTAATTAATTTTAATTATGTGCACAATCATAGGTTAACAGTTGAATAAATTTTGAAGGCTTCACTGAAAATTTATTAAAACAAAAACGTTTAAGCTTAAATTTTCTATTTTTGAACCTTTGAACTTTAAAACTTTTAATTGCTGATTTTTTTTTTTTATTATTTTTTAGAATTGAAAATTATTTTATTTGCCTATTGGTATACACTATTACTTTTGTTGGGAAATGATTAGAAATTAAATTTTTAGTTTTTTTTACATATAATGTTAATCAAAAATTCATTTAAGAAAACAAATAGGTTGTACATAGCACCCTGACAAAAACACGTTTTTTGCAAAAATTGGATTTTTATTCTTGAAAGTGGTAGAAAGTGGTATTAGAAATTATGTTTGTTCAACAAGTTTGCCGCCATTTTGGTTTTTTTAGGTTTTACCGTTACTTTTTGGTTACTAAGAAATAGCCTTTCATGATGTTCTAGACTTTGATTCAGGAGGAGTTTACTTTCATTTTTCTAGAAAGTTTTAGTTCCTAAAAATATTGTATAGATGGCGTTTTAACCAATTTTGTGTATTAAACTAAAATTACTCCACCTTTCTTCAACATTTGTACTACAGAAATGAAACCAAAAAAAGACCGTTTCAAGACCTTTCCAACAAAAAAAAATTTTTAAGAATCGAATAATAAATAAAAGAGGTATGCCAAATTAAAAAAAATTACGAAAAAAAAAATGTCCGTTATTATTCAAAAACTCAATTTTAAAGAACGAATCCATAACAAAAATGACTGAAAAACCAAAATTTATGAGGACATGTTTTTAGCAAATGCATGTTGGAACGTGAATGAACGGATAAAACATTCGAATAATTTAAAACAATTATCTACTACTAAAAAACGTAAAAGCGACTCAAAACAACTCGTGAGTGAGATTTTGAATGATTCGTAGACAGAGCTGGACTGGCCTAACAAGCTAGAAGGAGTTTCCTGGTGGGCGGTACTAAACTCTGTTGTCTAAAATTATATTGTTTTCTTTTAATTTTTTTTTTAAGCGTGAGAAAATTTTTTTACAAAGAAAATTTGAATTTCCCGGTCCTAAATTCATTCCCAGTCCAGCCCTGTTCGGAGATACTCGATTTTATAGAACTTGCTATATGCTTTTCAGAAATGATTGTAAAATCAGATGGGATTAAATACTGAAAAAACAAATTACAATAGTAAAAAGTTTAGGTTATAAGTTTGGAAAGAAAATTGGAAAGAAAATGAAATTGATGTGGAAGAAACATTAAAAAAAATAATTTCAAAGCTTGTATGACAATGTCTATGAAAGTGAAATGGAAGAGCAGTCTGTTTAAAACAGTTTTCGAAAATATATACAGTAAAAACAACACTAAACCTGAGCAAAAATCGAACCAAAAAACTTCAAAACTGGTTTTATATAAAATGCCGCCAATCCGAAAGTACTGGACCGATTTCACCTGCGAAAGCGGCTTTGGAGAGGTATAAAGATGTACTTTTCGACTGCGAAGTTTGAAAAATATCGTACGTAAGATCATGGAGTACAACTTTTTTGAAAATGGCTAAAAATTGTCATTTTTTTGTATGGGGAAATTCTAAGAAGTGAATTATCTGCTAAAACATTAAAAAATTTCAACCTGCGAAAGCGGCTTTTTAAAGTGGTCTGGAAGACCTTTCCAAAATGGTATAGAGTGACTAAATCGGTTGAAAATTGAGGGAGTACATTCAAATGAAAAACCAATTTTTTGTTTTTTCAGTGTTTTTAGGGTTTCTCTATGGGTTAAACTGGCAACACCGAGTTGCCAGCACCTGCAAAGAAAGCCCGCACGAATACCTACTTAAAATGATACCTGAAAATATTCTTGTAAATTTAACAACAGAGAGATGATAGTTTGAAGTTTCAAAATTTTCCAAGCCTCCTGCCACAAGAATCTGAAATGCAAAAACTTAGGTCAAATATCAGCCTATAAAATAAATGTAAAATGAAAGTCTAACGATTAACTTGAAAAAATGAAAAAAATGTCAGGTTGCTAGGTATACATATAATGTACCCAAATTAGATTTTTCAGAACGATGGCATGTTTAAAGGCCCAGACATCGAAAAACTGTTTCGACAATTTCGACTGAAGTAATTTTTTAATATTTTACAAAATGAAGACCTACTCTAAGTTGAGTGAGTCGAACTTACAAGATTTGGAATGAAATTGGCTTTTAAGAACTTGAAAATATTTTGTATATATTTTGAAGCAAATAAGGGAAGAGATAATAAAAAAATCAAAAGCGGAATTAAAACTGAAGCATCACTCTGCAGCCATTATGGTTTGGAGTTTTGAATTTGTATAATTCTCTAAATAAATTTTAAATAATTTTATGACAACAACGAAGATAATAAAAGAAGGGTCTTATTCCCGATCTTGAGATGAAGAGTGTAAATTTCCAAATAAATATAATTTTACCTTCTTAAAGTGTTCAGACATTATAAAACTAAAAATATCAATTTTTTGACATTGATCGTAACAGATTAAAAAAAAAAAGAAAATTCTCTTAAATTGTAAGTGGTTTTGTTTTTGTATTATTTCACACTTCCTACCTTTTGCCCAGTATATTGAAAAACTTCAAACTCTTAAAGCCTTTTAAAGCTCATATGCTATAAAAATCATCATAATATTTCTTTGAAAGGAATATATTTTTAATGTTTACCAGTTTTTTTTTTTTTTTTTTTTCAAATGCCGAAAGAATAACATAAAATATTTATAACGATGTTGGAGAACCAACTTAAATCATTGAAAACATTAGAAGTGAATTATTTTATTTTTTTTTCGTAATGTAAATAAATAATAAAGATGTAGGTACGTGTTTTTTTTTTTTTTTAATATTTATTTTTGAAGGTTAAAAACGCGACAAAAATTGCTCACTTGGAAACCAATAAATTAAATATTCAGATAAATCTTAAAAAAATCATAAAGATTTTTCCTTGCTTGGGGTTACTTTTATATATAGAGTGTTCATAATTAATTTAAAATTGACAATATTTATAACTTTGGTATGTTGCATACTGATTACGACATTGCAGCAATTTAATAATCTGTTAGACATTGCATCTGTAGATATTGCAATTGCAGTCGCTTATTTTTGGTAACCCTCCAGTGGCTTATTTTTGGTAACCCTCCACGTAGCAAAAAGATTATAAATAAAAATCTCGATTGAAGTTTTCAATTGAGATTTGGTTCAATTTCTTACTCTTGGAATTCTCAAAAAAAATAATCAAAAATTTAATTTAAAATTTAAGTATTTTCTTCTTTAACAAGTCAAAAGACATGTTTCTTAAAAAGAACCCTATATCTTTAAACGAATTCCCAGGATAAAAATTTTCCCTCTACAATCCTATATTAATTATCTCTTCCTCTTACAGAATAAAAACTTTTAGAAAAAAATACTAAATAAGAATCTGAAATTCTTAAGAAAAATATCTAAATAATATTATTTTATTGTCGGATTAAAGGTAAAATTTTTTAATTCCTCTTTTGGTCATTTAGTTCTTTCCATGTTATTATTATTTAAAATACTAATTGAGTATCTTTAAAACTCGTTAAAGGTTAGACAAAAAATTAAATTTCAGTTTGTACCATTGAAATAAGTACCATACAAAAACAGCAAAAATTGTTACTTAATACTTGTAAAACTTGATCCTTAAATCGACGCGGTGATTTAAATGTACGGAATGTAATTTCAAATACTTAGTCGTTATTAAGTTAAATACATAAATATGATGGCTACATATTGAAAAAACTATTAGCCGACAAAATTTAATGTTTTTAAATGCCTGTCATCTTTACTTTTTTTCAAGACAATTACCTACTTTGATTAATAATTTTTTATATCTTTTCTATCCCGTTTTTAACATGAATTCAAGTGGAAAATTATTTCAAAGAAGTAAAATAACTAACATTAAAATAATTTATGAATATGTAATGTTTCTTTTTTCTTTCATAAATATAGAAAATCTATGCAACAGTTATTCTATTTCTTTTTTTTAATTTTCGACTCAACGCTTTGGTGACAACACTTTGCATTGAATCAAAATTTAAAAACTTTTTCTTATATAAAAAAAAAATTTTCGAAAATTATTATTTGGCATATAAATTGTTTTTTAGTCACAGAAAATTTAGAATATTTCTAGGAAAACCACAAAAATTAAATTGTCTAAAAGATTATTTCTCTTAATGTGAAAATTGTTGTAAATTCAAATTAAGAAAAATCAAACTCATAATAACACATAATAATATCTGACTTATAAAAGGATAAAAATAAATAAACGGAAAATTAATGTAGTATGTAAAGACAATAGATAAATGTTTATTCACGTATATATGTAATTTTTTTGTCTAGTCAAGTTCATGTTTTTCACATCCAAAATATGATTATTTCAGCTTTTTAAAAACTATTCAGATCAAATATTGATATGGTTATTTACGTTTGGGGAAAAACAAATATAGGGCACGTAAAATCTATTAAAACACATCTTTCTCAAGTTAACTACAAGGGTAGTGCTAACAATTCATATCCTTTAAGTTAATCTCTTTTTTTTATCTAATTATAATTACTTAATTAATTGGATAGTGAACGTGACTATAAAAAACCATAAAGTTTAGTCATAATAATCTTAAGTTTATAAAGTAACTAAGTACTTATACGTAAAAAAAATTCTGGTAATTATAAACGTAATGATACAACTCCTTGCTGCATTATTAGATATTAGATACAATAATTTCTTCATTAGAAAAAACAAGATATTCATCATATAATCTTTACAATAGGTATGTAAGAAAGTTTTATTCTGAAATTGTTGTTCAAAGAACAGATTTATTTTATTAAAATTTTTAACAAACATTTTTTAATGTTTTTAGAAATACATTTTTTTTTTATTTTTTGCCTGGTAGGTATTTGTTTAAAAAGTCCTCCAAGACAGATGCCTTAACTAAGCTCTAAACCCAGAATATTTCAAACATCACAGCACGGAATCGAAAACATTTGATAAAAACAATAAAAAAAATAATAAAATAACACACGTACGTACATTTATAGATTTAAAATTAAATTACAAAAGTGTTATCCTTTTATTCTTGTAAATAAACTTAACAAACAAAAAAAAACTTCAACTTTTTGTATTTCAATTTACAGACTAATAATTTATTTACTTAATAGTCTTAATACAAAGTAAGTATTATTGCCACATAAAACACAAAATCTTTTAATCGAATTAAATCTTCGGCATATACCCATTAATCAATTTTTTGTATTTATATGTAAAACTTTTTATCTATGAATTGAAATAATAATCATATGGAGATTAAATAAGTTCAAAGACTTTTAAATTATTAGAAAAATAAAATATAAAAAACAATATTGGAATTGTGTCAAATGTAATAATTAATCCTACAGAGTAAATAATAGTCAAACAAATTGACATAGCTTTCCATTTCGATTATGCCTAAAGTACCCTTCGGACTAAATATAAAAGAATATATCAAAGCCGAACATTTTTTTTGCTAGGTTTATCACTGGTATTCAAAATTAATTTAATAGTTTAGGTCTTGTGGTGCTTCAGATCTTATCAGTGATCTGATTTTTCGATTAAAATTAAATAGATAATCAATGCCGAATCCAATGTTCTCAAGTTGACAATATTGTTACCAAATCATACTTAAATTTAATGTTAAAATTGTTTTTAATACAAATTTCTATAAAAAAAAAGGCCAATAAAGGTTAAAAGGTTAACAGCATCATTGATTTAATTATTTCACTAATATTTATATTAAAAGCTTTCGAGTCTTTTATTAATATTTCTTAATTGATGTTCATTACTTTAAACTTTTACAACCACTATTTATAAATTTTAAATTTCTAAGAAAAAATAGAAAAAATAAGAAAAAAACCAAAATTTAAAATAAAATTTACTTTGTTAAATAATTTAAAGTTTTTTTTGATAAAGTTTAGAAAAAATATTTTCTATCTACTACATACAGTTATAAATTTAAGGAATAAAAGTTTGTGTTTATTTATTATAACAAAGTGTGAAACAATTTACAAAAAAAAAAAGGAAAATATAAAGTAATCATTTTTTAAGGAAGTTTATAGATCCTTTTTCTTAATTTATTTCTGTGATAATTTGATTTAATAAGTTTTTATTAGATTTAAAGTAAATTTAAATAAAATCAAAAACTTTAGTACAAATATTTATTTAATTCAAATTTATTTTAAGTTATTTAAATTTTCTAATTGTCCATATTTAAATTGATCTATTTTAAATTTAAACTTTTTGAAAAAAATAATCTACAATGATGATGTAAGTTTTCAAATATTGTTTCCATACAATGAAGTTCATATTCATAGTAAATATTGTTTATTAAATAATGAAATAAAAAAAAAATATTTATGTATTTTTATTCAAATAAAATTTTATTATTTATATTTTGGATTCCGTTTTTGCAACTGGACAATTTATATTATATGTGTGGAGAAATTTGCTGCAAAGGGCATGTATGTTCCGTCCTTTTACAATATTTAACACCACATGAAGAAATATATTTATATAAAGAAAAATAAACATAACTTTATGTAGGTTTTATTTGGATAACTGAGAATGGTCTTTTCTCTATTTAAAATATGGCAAAAGTATCATGTACACTCAATTGATTTTATTTCATTGTTAAACCAATTTTTTAGCGACATAAGGTCCTGTCCACATTCGTATCCTTATTTTGAAAGATTAATATATATTTTCAGTATTTTCATAGTTTCATCCTTTGATATATATAATGCAAGAATAAATATAGACTTAACGAAAATAATAGTTAAATAACAAAGTATTTTTGTTAAATGCCAATTATGTCAAAATAAAAACAACGTAATTATAAAAATTCAAGATTTACGATATTGTCGATAAAAATTGAACACATATTTTAAATTTATTTAGGCTAATTAATTTTAGATCCTTTATATATTTAAAGTCTTAAAAAAAATCTCAAAAAAACTTTCTTAAGTATGTCAGAAATAAATAATATCACATTAAAAATACTTTTTTTTTTTCTATTTTGTGTACGTTCTTTTGTCCCTGGATTTATCTTTCAATAAGGATTATAAATATATAAAAACAATCCTCCTAACTAATATAGAATTTTCAATAAAAAAATAAAAATAAAGTAAAATAAACAAAGTTTTCTTTGTCAAAATTTCCTTTTTTTATTTAAAAATTGAAGCTGAAATATAAACACGATGAATTTATTAAAAAAAAAAATATAGAATATTTATTTTAGGTAGGTATTATGTATAATTTTTTGTTAACAACAAAAATTCTAACAACATTGTTGAGAAAGTAATAAATTGTTCAACTGAGAAAGTTTTCTAGAAAGAAAAATAAAGAAAAATAACAATAAATTAAAAAAAAAAATAAAAATTTCTATTTAAATCTTCAAAATTTAAACAATTGAAATATAAAGCCTGCGGCTTTAAAAAATTGGTCAACATTTTTTTTTTTTTTACACTTTAACAAAATTTATTTTATATTTAATAATAAATTTTTCTTAAAGCCTAATATTATTTGCTGTCATTTTAAAGTTCAATAATAATGAAATTTGACAAAATGAATAAAAGGATTAAATAAAAATTTTAAATAAAATATACATTAAGGTTTCAAATTTTAATCACATAAAAAAATATAATAAATCATTAGAAAAACACAAATGTATATATTTTGAAAAGAAATAAGATTTCAATTATTAAATAATATTAATGACGATGTTTCTTTGTAAACATGTCCAAAAATTTAATTTATTTATATACTTAACTCGTGCTCTTGTTTATACATAAATGAAAGTATACAGTACATTACATAGTAAATTTTAAGATGTCAAATTAAAAATTCACAAAAAAACTGCTTTGAAATTTATTGCAGACACACAATATTATAAATGTACATTAAATGAATGCCAAAGGGAACCCTCAACTAATATTTATGATGTAGTTATTGTGTTCTTAAATTTAATGAATATAACGAAAATTATAAAATAAGATTGTTTTTTAGTGATTATGGTTTCCTTCATTGTCACTTAAAGTCCGTTTTTACCTCATATGTTTCAATTTCAATAATATTATAATCCCTAAACAACTATTTACTATTACCATTATTTTATGAATGTTAGTTAGATATTAAAATCAATTTTTTTTAATATTGAATCAAATTAATTAAATTGCATTATAAATTTTATTGAACTTTTTTACTGATTTGCAAAGGTTCAGAATTTAATTTAGAGCAAGTTTTCTTAAGTTTTAAAATAATAAAATATAGTTTCTTTAGCACATTTATAAAAATAAATTCTGAATAGAATTATATAAGCGCAAAAATAAATTAAATAAATTAAAAAATCCAATTACAATGGCGTCGCGATTATTTTAACAAATAAATCTTTTTTGCGTCCTGATAATGTCCTTTAAAAAAGAACTTAGCAGATAAAAGTGAAATTTTTATTAATAAGGATCAATAAAAAAAAAACTCTGAAGATATATTTTTATCAAAGAAAAATAAAATTTTATTGCTTATTTTCATTTATTTTGGTAAATTTTAATTTTGCATGATAAACTTTTTTGTCTGGGTCTTACATTTAAATTTATTTATTTACGAATTGAAAAATAAAAAACAAATATAAAAGTCTAAAATTATACTTAATAAATCCGATGAAAGAACTTTTATATGGCTTGAAGCATAATATGTTCAAAATGAACCCAACAACCCGAGATTACGGTGATAATGACTTAAAGTCCTAAAAAAGCTCTAAAAGAATATTTACGATAATCTGCACACAACAACCTGTACATAAAACATAAAACCAACTATTAAGTTTGGTATGGTATGTTTATATAAAAAATTATTCATTTTTATTGAATTTTGATTGCGAGCTATTTAGAAATGTATATCAATAATTTGTAAAAGTAATATAAACGTAATGATATAATGAAATAGATATTTTATCAATAGATATAATTGTTATCAAAAATGACAATATCTATGTTCAAAAAGTTTTAAAATTCGCATAATAATTTACGTCACTGTTGACTTTGTACAATGAACACTCTTGGTCGTATCTAAAAATAAATATGTGTATATTTAACCAAATGTATTATACTGAAGCTTAGTGGTCTCAGCGTTTGAAATGTTTTAAAATCATTAATTTTTTTTTATTCCTTTACAATGGTACAATAAATGTTGATATAAAAATGTACTGCGGAGAAATTAAATATAAAAATACCTAAACAGATACCAACGATGCGGATAAAAGGATTCACAACCCCACTGTAAGGTATACTGGCAAACCTCTGTAACGCAGCCTTTAAGAACGGCATTTATAACTATAGTTGTATTAGACATTTAAAGTGAACGTGCTGGGCATGCATAGCTCACTAGTTCAGATCCGCAACGATCAGTAGAAATCAGGCCTTTGGAGAGCAGATCGGAGCTGGAGCTCAGAGCAGCAGAGCTGCGATCTTTGCTCCGTGCTCCACTGTTTGATAACGCCAAATAATAATTTTATAATTTTTGATGTTAAATTAATAATTTAATAAAAGTGTATCTCCACTATTTAAATAAATTTATGTGTTTATTTTTTTACAAAACTATTAAAAATTTTAATATGAAACTTGTGGTGGAGCTAGGAGAGGAAGCAAGAGCGGAGCGTGAGCAACTATTAGAAGCTGGAAGGGAGCTAGACCAGAGCAACCAATAAATATTGCCGCTCCAAAGGCCTGTATGAAATAATATATCTTATTCAGGGAAGCATAATAATTCTTATATTCGGCCGTCGTGGTGTAGTGGTATAGTCATTATCCTACAGTGTGTTCGGTTGAGGGTTCGATTCCCACCTTGGGCTGGAATTTGTGTGAATTTTTCAATTGTCCACTTAATCTAAGTGTTTGTGTTGTTTTTTTTTTTTTTTAAATACCATAAAATGTATTAGGTACGTAGTTATTTTATTCGCAGTTACTCAAAAGCAATACATTAATTTTACCAAACGCATTAACCATAATAAAAAATATTGGTTTTATCAATTTTTTTTTTATATTGATTCAACAAAAAGGCAGATGTACGATATCAGATGGTGTTTTCTTTAATTCAGAGGGGAAATTTTTAATGATTACACCTTCTATATATATATGTATAAATAAAACATTTACTGTAAATCGACAATCTACAGGATTAACCTAAAAGTTAAAGTGCACAAAATAGTTTATGAATATTTTTGTTTTGAGTTGTTTAAAGAAACGATACAATATTATTAATGAACAATTTTTAGCTCTGACACATAATATGTAATTAGTTTACAATTAAAAATGTAAAAATAATTATTTTCATCGGCAATTTTATGAGAGTTTCCAAAACTATATAAATATTACTTAAATAAACTACACTATGCATCTTAGTCGAAATAAAATTCAGAATGTCCAAAATATTGCACAGAAATAAAAAATACGTAAACATATTTATATAACTTTTAAATCATTTCTAAAACATACGATTAAAATTAACTTAGTCTAATATCAATAGTACATAAATCCGTAACTTTAAAGATCACATTTGAATCCTAAGCATGAATCTGTTTTTGTAAAAACAAAAAATTTAAATCAGATACAAAAAAAAAATAAAAACATTTTCTGAAAAGTGATGGGAAACTAAAATCAATGTTAAATTTAATAATAATGAAAAAGTGAGCCGATTGCCGGCTGCTGTTTGATAACACAACAAAATAAAGTGGAAAAAAAATACTATGCGTATACAAGAAATTCACAGTGCACGGTGTGCATAATAATAATAATTGTGGACATTGCGAACGTAAATCCTAAAAATAAATTTTAGTCCCTTTTTCCGTTTGCTCTTTTTTGTACTTAAAAAAAAATACACTCATAAAGTATGTTGCACATGTTCTCTTTCATTACATTGTTGACTGAATTCTTCATTGCACTGCTCAAAATAAACTAAACAATACTAAACTTAAAAAAAAAAATTTTAATTTTATGATTTTTCGATATCTTTTAAATTTATGTTCAAAAAATAAATTATAATACAGATATTTTTTAATAATTTAGTTAAGGCGAACATTTTTTGCAAGGTGGTTTAGCTTGACCTATATAAATCTGAATCTGTATATTGTTTGACAAGTTCTAAGAATTATACTATTTAGTCATGGTTTTGTACATTGCATAGCTGCAGGATCATTATGCAATTTAACATAAATTTAAAAATTCAAATCAATTTTTCTATAGATATTTCACTTTAAAGTTAATATTTTCAACTTGATTTCATTGCAGTGTATTATAATTTTTTTTAGATACAAAGCAAAAATCCTTTATGAATCACCCTCAACTTTATATTTGTATAATTTTATATCATATTCTTTATAATAAATGTTCCCCTCTTATTTTTTTTTATCATATCATTTTTATAAACACTCACACTAAGAAATCGGAAATCTTGTTCTCAATATTTAAATTTTGGGACCTGATAAATAAATTGAAATTCAACTTTAGCAATTGAAATTGAAAATTCGTGTCGTACGTGCGGTTAAACGGAATCTTAAACCAATAATTCGTATATATATTCGATAAACATAACTTTTTTTTTTTAAATATATAAATAAAATATACCATTGGATATACCATTAATTAATTATCATTCAAAGAAAGGAATAATCAAAATTGAAAGGATAATGTGATTAAAAATTTAATTACGAAGTAAGTTTCTTTTGTCTTTTATCTAGGTATACGTTATCTTAATCTAGACTAAGAAAAGAACTCTGGTAGATGATCAGTGCAGTAAAAATTACAAAGTTTATGATAATCTTATTTTCTGTTTGGTACAACATTATCGCTGTAACCTGATCAGTGCCTTCTAAACTCTACCTACAGAAATGTTTATCTGTATCTTCGGGCAACGCGAGATAATAATTTATCTACTCAAATAAAATCAGTATGATCCAAAATTTTGTATTATACAATATCTTATGTATAATATTTTAAAGCCGCAATCACCTATCTCATTCAAAAACATATTATATTATGTAGCTTAGTCAATATACACATATTTTTCAGATTGTAAATTTTTCTCCTCAAATAATGACTGGAAAGCTTATTCACAATTTGAAAAGAAAACGAGATGAAGCTTCCTCAGCATCTTCATCGGATAGCAATTGTTCAACTCCCATTGAATCACCTTCTCCTCCTGATCAAATAGCAACTACCTCAAGGGGAATAGTGTCACCCCAAAACAATAATTATAATCCAAATGTTAAAAGGCAGCGAAATAACTGTGATACACCAGATTCGACATCATCAGAATCAGAGCCAATACACCAAAACAACATAATGCTAGATGCCTTAAAAAAACTAATCGAATTGGAAAATGAATTAGACTCTTTAATTTATGAAGATGACAACGAGGATGATATTGAAGTATCACAAATCACAGGTCGCAGTGTTTCGAATTATGATGCCGAAGCATTGGGATTTGCAACTTGTGCCAGAGAAACATTATTATTTCTTCAAAATGAAGGTATTTCAGAAAACAGTATCCTTTACAAATCTTTGAAGGAAAAATTAGTGGGTAAACCAAATGGAGCAAATCTCTGAAGATAAATCACTTCTTTTTTGTTTTTTTTTTAAAACTTTATATTTATAAAACGTTGATAAGTTTTCTCATGAAGATGATTTTCAAATAAAAATCGGATGTTTACTGATTAAATATTAAAAGCAAAAAAATATAACATAATCTGCTCAAATTACCAAAAATGTATACCTACATACATGATTCTTCGTAAAGTTAAAATCATTAAGGATATTAAAAAAGAACCTAAACGAAATGGTGAGAGGAATTAAAAAAAGAAATATAAATAATCTATTGGTTAATTTATGCAGTGATTGCTAAATATAAAAGGAAAATAAGATTTATAAAATTTATTCCAAAACTTCTGCTTTGAATACACAAATAAAAATATGAAAGGAACATTTCGTTTAGGAAATAAGCATGTGATTACAAACAAAATTCATATAAGAGTTGGTTGGTATCTTCTGCTTGAAGAATACTTCATATCATATAAGATAGGGTTCTGTTGCTATTCGCCGAAATATTACTTCAAACTTTTTTCAATACAACTAAGAACTAGATATTTAACAGAATTACTAAATTGTCTGTTTCATATGGTCATAAACGGGAGCGTTAAGCTCTTTCATTAATCAAATATTTAAATTTAAACTCCTCAAATACAGAATCTTCTATGACAAAATTTTTCTCTAAAAAATTTAAAAATTTTAAAGTTGTGCGATATTATGGTCGATTTTAATACTCTCAGCTCCGGTACGGTCAAAATTCCTTATTATATAGATAGATCTAGATTATAAATAATAAAAAGAAATATGTAATTGAATTTGATAACATTTTAAAATTTTGACATTAAAAATCCCTTAATGGTAATTAATTAGAAATTAGAGAATCCTTTTAAAACAAAAATTTATTGAATTTCAAATAAAAATTGTATAAGGGATTGGTTTTAGAGAAAATATTTGTTTATGAAACTTTGTTTTGTATACTACATAGTAAAAGATATGTACTGATTTTTCTTTTTAATTAGCAAAAGAACCCATTTAAATTCAAAATTTATAAATTTTCAGAACGTTTTTTGTATAATCAATAATATTGGTTGTATTTAGTTTGCAAAATAATAAAAAAAATAAATTACTTTCTTCAAGAAATTGTTCTATAAAGTTTAAATAAAGGATAAAGTCAAATCAAATATTTATTTTCCATCATGAACAAAAAAAAAAAAAAAAAAAAAGGAAAATTTATCAACACGAAAAACTTAAAATTTTAACAAATACACGATGCTAGTCACTAAAAATTAAGTTATTTATTATTAATAAGTTTAGAGACCAAAATTTTTGTAATAAATTATAAGAATTTAAAATTAATAGATGTAATTTATTTTATACCAAGAAATAAAAATGATGTAACATGAGAAAAATATTTTTGCAGCTCTTATTGACATTGATAGAAACTTTTTCAACTGCTTGTTTGAGGTTTTAAGAAATTTTCCCAAATGTGTTATATTGTTTAAAAAGTATTTTCAGAGAATATTAAACACACTCAGAACCAGAAGCACTCAGAAACAATTTTCAGAGCATATTGAACACACTCAGTGATGTTATCTAACTGGTCGAAAACTATATTATTCCCCTTTATTTAGTTCGACGATTTCATGAAGACAAAACTATAACATAATTTTTGGATGATGCTTAATACAAAATCAAAAATCAAACGGAATAGATAAATCTAACATTTTTTCTTAATACCACATAACGTAACTTTATAATAATACAGGATAAAAAAAAAATTTTAAAGGTGCAATTCATAAAATAATTAGAATAAAAAAAAATTATTAATAAAAAAAGTATGTATATCTGCATGTGGCATTAACGACAATAACATAAGATGAATAAAGATGTTCAAAATAAGCACCTGCCTGATTTTCTTTTAATAAAAATAAAAGAAATTGCACCAAAAGAAATATGAAAAAAAAGATTCTGAAGTGCATACTAGGAAACAGCTGTTTTAATTTTTTTACTTATTTTTTTTTTTTTTGTTTTTTCCTTTCAATTTTAAATATGACCAGACCAAAACAACATTGATAAACCAGCATTAAATAACTTTTGCACTTTTCTTAAATTTATTATTTCGCGAAATTGTCATAGTTAGGTAAAGATTTTTAGAAAACGCATTCAACGACTTAAATTATAGATAAATAATAGGTACACGAAAAATTAATTCTATAACAATTTTACTCATTTACTTGTATACCTTCCATTTTATATATTCCATTATCAAAATTATAATCAATCTTTAATGATTTCTTTGTTAGTGAGAGGGAATTGTTACGATCGTCCAGATTCAGCTTACGCATACAATAAAACTTTCATTCATAACTTATTTAACTTTTTTGAGATTTATTCTCATAAAATCAAATATTTCGCTACTTATTTTGCATAAATATTCAATTATTGCATATAATTTCAATTAACGTTTTCAAGTTTATTAATTCTCGTTTTCAAGTAAGTACACTAATATTTATAATTTATACATATTTAGTTTTAGAAACAGATATTGCACTTATTTTCTGTTAAATGAAGGATTTATTTCCTGTAAATTCAAAAGGCGCCTAAAAGTTCACAAAAAAAAAAATGTTTTTCAAAATATTTTGAAACAAAGTTTGAGACTTTTTAATTGTGTATTTTTCTTTCTTAATTTAAAAATATTTTGTTTAACATCACGTTTTATACAAAAATTTTATTAAAAATTGTTTTTTGGTAACCTATTAATAATATAGATATTAGGTAATAGTTCCTAAAAATTGTAATAATACTTTTTGGTTTTAGTTGCTGTATTTTTTTTTTGTTTTAGTAAAATTATTTTTTATCCAATTTTTCTAGAATCTAATAATAAATGAGTATTTTTAATTGATATGTACAAATTAAATATTCTTCATATGCGCGTCATTGGTAATAAATCGGTGGGCCTGTGAATGCCGCCAAATAAATATTTCTCTTGTTTTCTTCAAAATCTTTTGAAATATAATAATCTGGTGAAATTTCAATTTGTTTGCGATAAATTTCTAAATATCTTTCATACAACTCATGTGCCATCTGTTGTTGATTACTCTGACTTACATATTGAAATTCATTTATGTTCATATTTTTTGGTATATTTGGTGAATACATAATGTTTTCGAAATCATCGTTATTTTCGTATATCATCTGAAAGAAAAAATTTAAATGTATTATTATGACTATTTAATTTAATGTTTCAAATTTCTGTTTAAATTTCCTTTATATTATAGAAAAAGCATAGGTATTAAAATTAATTGTTTTTCCTCTTAAGCCTAAGTAATTAGTTAAATTCTAATACAGTTGTAAAGATGTATCTAAACTTAAGTACTTAATTAATATGCTCAAAAAATTTTAACATAAGTAAGTGTATACAAAATTAAACTTATAAGGCGGAAAAAAAATAACTTCCTTTGCAAAAGGACCAGTTTTAAACAAATTTAAAGGTAAAATGAAAGGAAGAATTATAAAAAAAATATAATATTTATAATTAAAGGATCTCGAAAGCATAATGTGTGTTAGTTTTTTTAGATCCTATGCAGAAAACAGAAGTCTTTGATGTTATTTGAAAACTCCAATTCACCAAGAACATCTAAAACAAGAATACCATAGCAAAGTCTTAAAATCGAGATATAAATCTTTCGATTTTACAGATCAAGATTGTATGTTTATTATTATTTTCAATTAGTTTAATTGATTTTGGGCTATATTCTATTCTGAGATATGCAAATATCGAGAACCAAATAACATATTTTGGTAACTTTTAAACCCATTTTACTTTTATTCAACACAAATTTATAGGTTAATTTTTTTATATGTAACGCAACCTGAATTATGTTAAGCTTTTACATACACAAAATCAAGAAATTCGTTTTTACTATTGAACATTGAGTAGAATCAAATGAGATTTAACTTGAATTAGAACTCTATTAGAAAAAAAAGTATTTTATTTTGTTTTGAAATAGATTTTTTGACAATTTTTAAAGATAGAAACGAAACCAAAATACAAGTAGGAATAAAAATCCAGGACTTTGCAAAAAGTTTAATAATGTGTTAAAAAAAGAAACATATAGTTATTTATTTTTGAACACTTTGTTTGAACTTAAACAGTTTTTAAGAGAAAAATGACATAAAATACATTTTTTAGTAATTTTTAATATTATTTATATATATTTCATATTATTTGGAATAAATTTTTCTTTACTCCAAATCAATATTGAGTAGCTGTGTCTTGGCGCCAAAATTTTTTAAGATTTATATATTATAATAAGTAAGTATGTATTATAATAAATTTAACATTTTTTAAGATATTTTAATTTTCTTTTTTTTTTTCTTCATAAATTTGAAAATATATTATTTTTATTAATATTTATCTTTAAATTCTAATTTGATAAATTTATATATTCTTATATTTTAAAAATGAAATTTCTTCAGAAATTTGATAAAATATTTTATTTTATTATGTTTTTTTTTTCAGACACCCACTTTTAAAAATAATCTGCATACAATTTTTTTATTAAAAAAAAATAATAATAAAAAATCCAGAGCAGATGTAAAATGAAAATAAACAAAAATTTCTGGTAATGTTCACTCTCGCCGATCAAAACTGAAATTAAAATGAAACATAAATTGAATTTATTTATTTTTACCCTTCAGTTTATTATTTTTTCGTTTTTTTTTTTTTTTTTATTAGAGTCACAATATAATACAATTTTTATGTTTTCATTTACAACAGAACAGGGTAGTAGCAAAACTGCAAATAATATACATGTACAGATGTACATTCATATGTATATTTTTATACTGAAATCTAAACACATTGGCATGGCGATGTCACAAAAAAAATATCATATTTTTTTTCCCTATACATACATATTTATGTTATTTGTTATTGTAATCGTAATGTGTTCATATCTATGTTGTACATAAGGTTCAATGTCCATAACATAAAATTATAATCCTATATTCTAAGTTTTTAATTTCATTTAAAAAAGGAAAAAAAATGTTTGCTATAAATTATTAATTAGGTTCGTATACAACTAATAGAATAACATAACTAAAAGTTGTATGTATATATCATCTGCTGAGAAATGAAACAACGTATGACATTTATACGTCATTATTTGACAATAGCACCATTGGATTCCTTGTACTCGATTTTATAAGTACAACTACTTTGCAATATTCTTAATGTTGATTAAAATATGTTTTTTAGATGAAAATTGTACGCTACTTGATATTTTTTCATACGTTTTTTTTTAATTTTCAAATCTTTAAATTCAAATTACTCGAAACTATACTTTTCATTATACGTTGTTTCATTTCTCAGCAGACGATATTATACAAATCTTATATATAATATTTCAGGAATCAATAATAAAATATTACTACCGTCTCTTTTAAAACAGACATAATGTGACCCAAATATCAATTTTGGGAAATGAATTTTCTGCTTAAAATGGTATAATTATTTAATTCCCTAATTATCATTTAAAATTTTGTAGTCAATATTTATTTAATATTAAAAATATTAAAAACTAGCCCTATAATATAATGTTAAATAATAAAATACTTGTTTCAAACAATAATTCCTCCCAGTACTGATCCTAATAATAAATTGATGCCAACGAATATTTATTGATAAAACCAATCAACTAAACCTTAAGAATCGGTTTCTATGTCTTTTATTGAGCTGATTTTTTTATCCAGAAAGTCTATAATGGCACACAGGCAAGCAAAAAAATTGTAATAATAATGTATTATTTTTACAAAAATAAGAAACTATAAAAATCTTTGCCAAAAAAAAATATTTTATACCCGCAGATTTTATTTATTTTTTATTAATTGATAACATTTTGTATTATACAATTACTGAAACTTTGCAAACTCACATCTTTCTTAAGAAATTTCTTTTTTTTTCGTTTTGCATTTTATTTTTCCATATTTTATGAAACTTACATGTATGTATAATGCATTGAATATAAAGTATGAACCAAAATTTCAATTAAAGTTATATAAAATTTTAATTGAATTGAAAAAAAAAATTTTTTTTCTTTTTTGGTTCTAATCAGCTAAAGAAATTAAGACATATGGTGAACAAATGTATTCTTGGGCTTAAATAATACTTAACATATTATAAAACAAAAATATAAAATGTGTACAACTCTTCTCGTAGGTACAACATAAAATTCTATCTTCTGTAGATAGAACTACTATACTTTTAGTTTTATTTTTTTTCATTTAATTTTACTTCAGAGTCTTACCAAATGTCTCAAAATAGAAGATATTTGTTATACATAATATTATTAAAACATTTTTTCTATGTTTGAGTTTTCATAACTTTTTGACTAGATTTTTGCTTCAAACCTGTAATTGGTATTGAGAATAAAGTGTCATAAATTGCTGAAAATATTTTTCCTATCCATTGCTTTTCAAAAAAAAAGGGCCTATGCCTCCTAAAATTTAACGAACAAAATAACATACAGAATTGTTTTAATTGAAATTATGCTTATGATTCATTTCAATAGGGATATATCGGTCATATTATATTATATACATAAAGAACATATTTAATATTATCTTGTTCTTTAGAATGGTTCATCAACGATTACGTGTAAAACTATAAAAACAACATTTTTTCTTCTGAACAGATAATATGAACGTTAAGTACATCAGTTATGTAATGTGGAAATAATTTATTTATTTAACTCACTCCAGGCTCTATCATGATTAAAAATAATAATATTATAATAATAATTTTAATAAATATTGTATTTTTTGTATTAAAATATTAAAATTTTTTGCAGATTATATGAAATTCATATTTTACAACGTATAGAAATGTAAAAAAATAATTTCTAAGAAACATCGTTGATTCCGAGACTTTCTACGAAACAAAGATTATTATTATATTAAGATGATTGATCAAAATATTTCATTTATTCGGTTTACAAAAAAAAGAATGAAATTTTCTAAATATGTAATATAAAAAACATCGTACAAGAAGAAAATCATAAAAAGGGTCCATAGACATAAAAAAGGGTCCATAGATGTGGTGACGAATTATAGGGGTATTTCTTTTACGGATGTTATTGCAAAGATTTTTTGTGGAATTATACTAAATCGACTTGAATTATGGGTGAAGAGAAATGATATTTTGACTGAGTTTCAAGCAGGATTTAGAAAAAAATATGGCACTAACGATCATTTATTTTCTCTCACATCAATTGTTAAAGCTTTCCAAAATAGGAAAAAGAAGGTTTATGCCTGTTTTGTAGATTTTAGAGCTGCTTTTGACTCTGTTAACAGAAATGCACTTTTCTATAAACTATCTCTGTTAGGCGTATCGTCAAAAGTACTAGCAGTGTTGAAAGAACTATATAAAGATACGCAGGCTTGTGTATGGGGTAGTAAAGGGTATTCGGACTGGTTTTTTACGAACTCTGGAGTTAAGCAAGGATGTGTACTGAGTGCTCTACTGTTCGCGCTGTTCATAAATGACATAGTTTTCGAGATACCGGGAGGTATAAGAATAGCGTCGACAATTGTTAATATCTTATTATACGCTGATGATATAGTGCTATTGGCCGAGACCCCTGAAACACTGCAACTAATGATAAATAGACTGTCTGACTACTGCGCAAAATGGGGCTTAGTAATTAATTGTGAAAAAACTAAAGTTATGATCTTTAATGGACAAAATCAGCAGTTAATAAGATGGAAATTTGATACCGCCGTTCTCGAGGAAGTTTCAGAATATGTATATTTGGGCGTTAGGCTTAATAAAATGGGTAATTTTAACATACATTTGACAGATAAAGCTAAATCTAGTCAAAAAGCTTTAAATGCTAATTGGAAAAATATTTTCAAAAATAAAAATGTTTCTCAGTCGATTAAGTTTAAAGTATACGAAGCGGTAGCACGTTCAAGTTTATGTTATGCTGCTCAGGTTTGGGGAAGTAAACAATATAAAGAGGTAGAGAAATTCCAAAGAAATTTTCTAAAAAAAATGTTCAACTTTCCGTTAAATACTCCCAATTATACCTTATGTTTGGAAACTGGTTTGCCTCCTCTATTCATTTATACTCTTAAATTACAAGCGGATTACTTTCTAAAGATTTTGTGTGATCATGATAACAGACTTCCTAAAAAACTTTTAGAATACGAAATGAGAAATAAGGATTGGTGTATAAAGGATTGGGGAACTCTTGCTAGAGATAGTGGTGTGGTTTTTGTGGACTATACGTCTGACATGGTAAGTCTTAAGGAATCTTTGTATAACATCATTAGAAAAACAGATGAAAACTTGAGATTTTTGCTAACAGTGGAGGCTAATGAGTCTAGTGGCAGGATTATTTATTCTCAACTCTGCTACAATTTAAGTAGCAACAACTACTTTAGAGACGACTTTGATTGCTATAAGATCTCATTGATTTTTAAAATGAGATGTGAAGTTTTTGGTTTGAATGGGTCCCCTCATAATGGTAGCTTTAATCAATTTTGTACCATATGTAATTTAAAGCAAAAAGAAGATTGCTTCCATTTTATGGGTGTTTGTCCTATTTTCAAACAGTATAGAATAATGTTTTTTGGCAAAAGCAATTTGTCTTTTAGTGAGGTTATAGAAATTTTAAATGGTGAGGACTGGTTAAGTTTGGCAAATTACATAAAAACTGCTAAAAGATATCGAGATCTTCTTATATCAGAATTTGCTTAAATAAAACTGTTAGGTTGCTTCTTTTACTATTATTTTTATCTTTATTTGGTTAAATATGTAAATTCTTTTTTGGTAACTATTAACAAATATGTAAATTCTTTTTTGATAACTATTGATAATAATTTGTTTTAAGTATGGATTGCCAACGGAGCTGACGGTTTATTTATTTTTACCAAGCTCTTAAGTATGTTTAAGATTTATTACATTTATAATTTGTCAAAATTTTTATTATGAACTGAATAAACATTATTATTATTATTATTATTATTATTAAGAAGAAAATCCTCCCAAACAAAAGAATGGAGGGAAACTTAAGTTAATTTTTTTTTATATTAAAAATGAAAGTAAGAAAGAACATATATTATTTTGACTAGGAGTAAAAAATGACTAACAATAATTCTTGATAATATAGTTATAATATTTAGCACTTAATAATATTGTATATTTTGATTTGCATATTTATAGGAGCTAATGTAGAAATAATAATTTAAATAGCATAAATTAACAAACTTTTAATTCTGTTAAAAAAAAAAATTGAATAAACTTTCTTTTGCTTTCTGTTAATAAATAATTGTGGAAAAATTTTCTATTAAGCGTTCCATATGTTGCATTTTGCATTTATACTGAAATTAATAATTTATTAAAGTTTTTAAAAAACTCATCGCGAATGAAATCCTCGTTTAGATGTAAAAACTGCAAGCTCGGAATACTCATGAATTATTGAAATAATTGCTATTTTATGTGTAGGGCAGGAATAATATATCAATACAAGTTTCGAATAAATGATAAGGATTAAAATTTATATATGATCATAAAGGGGTTTTTAAAATCCATTTCCCCTGGATATATTGATTATGTTATGCTCTTATGTTTTAAAAGAAATGTAAATCATAATGGTAAATAAATAATTTGAATTTGAATTATACTTACAAAAGAAAATTTATATATATTTAGATAACGGATTTTCTTTTTCTTACGAAATAAAACGATGCAAAAATCCTTTAAAAAAATCTAAATACATATGTAGATACCTATATACATTATATCCTATGTCAACAATTTTTAAATCAACCAATTATCAAATTAAAGGTATTTATTGATAAATTAATAAGAGATTAATGTATTGATAAGTATCTGTATATGAACTTACTTTTTATCATTTTGTGTGAAATTAACAAAATAGCTGTTGGGCTTTTCCGGTAGAGAAAAGATTTGGGGAGACTGACAAAATAGCCAAGTGTTCATGGAGTTCATTGAAAGATAATTTAATGGCAATTGTCAAAAATAATTATCAAAAGATAATTTAAATTAAAGGACAATTAACAAGAAAATCGATTCAAAAATATCGTTTGTTGTTCGAAAAGCATGATACTTATTTAACCCTTTCGACCCTCCTGGGATATATATATCCCAGAGAACATAAATTTAATAGTACCTACTGTGATATTTTGAAACAAATTTGTGTTTTTTTGATGCAATTTCAGTGTTTTATTGTTATATTTGAATTTAAAATTTTTGCCGTAAGAAATATTTGTATATTTCTGTCAGTTTTGGTCTAAAAATGTAAACGTGCCACGTCGGATAAATTTATTATATTTGCGTGTTTTACTACTATTAATAATTCAAAAGTGTTAATATTCTTATTACTAGGGACAAGAAAAACCATATTACATTATAAAAAGTAAGTATTTCAAAAAAAATACGAAATTCAAGCTATTTTTTACTTTTGGGATTATTTGTCCCAACAGTATTTTATGGATTGTTTGATTGGGATTATTTGTCCCAACAGTACTTTACGGACAGTTTGAGTGGGATATTATGTCCCAATAGTTTTTTACAACATTGTTTATATTTTTACAAAATGGTCAGGTCAAAATTGCTGGAGGCTGAAATTCGTGATCTTTTGGAAAAGAGTAGTGTCGATGATGATGCTGATTTTCTGGCAGTTAAACGGAATATTTGCCAAGTGATGTTGAAGCAAACCCTGAAGAACCTGAGGTACCTGTTGAACCTGTAAAACCAAACGAACTAAGTTAAAACAATCTTACAACACAGGATGTTGAAATTGAATTATGATGTTAATATATAAAATTAATAAATAAATATATAAAATATATAAAATTAAATATTTGAATGGTTTTTACTACTTTGGTTTATGTTATTCATATACCAAATAAGCCAAAATTTATTTTTTTAATAGGGCTCACAAAACCCTGTTGGGACTTATTATCCCAGAACATTCTTCGATATCTGGCAACACCACCATTACAAAAATAGGTTCATTTCATATTTAGGTGAGTATTATCAGTTTCCCAAAGTCATCAGCCCAAAGTCGGGTCGAAAGGGTTAAAAACTCAAAGGAAACAGACATCATGACGCAAAACATTCGCAAGAGAACACAATCAAATGATTTCCTTCCCTTCAGATTATTTTCAGATTACGTTAGTATTAGGCATTCAAAACTTTGAAGAAATGAACAAAGTTTGACTGAATTCCAAGTGTGCTTGAAAAAATAAACGTTAAAAATTTACTAAAGTTACAGCTGAGAAAAGGGTTAAAAATTAACTAATTTCGGTAAAAGAAATTTTAATTGATAAAGTTGACATATTTTCTTGAAGAATTTGTGCAAAAATTTCGACGAGATAAGTTTAAACCTAAAGGTGATGATATATATACAATGCATGATAACAAAAAAAAAAGATTTTTTATTTCGATTTTTTGTAGGTGATATTAACCAGATTTGTTCAAATTTAAATTTAATTCAATTTTGGAGATAAAAAAACTGGGAAACCCCAAAAATAATACTGTGTTATCTGCTTACTGCCTTGGTGATAATTATTTAAGCTGAATAAAATGCAAACTATACTACGTTTTCAAAATTACTATTGTGTTGAAGAGAATAGAACATTACAAAGTTACCAAACATAATACCTATATGCTAAGAAATTTATTGTTACCGGCATTTCTTTCTTTCTTAAACCATAAAATCTTAAAAATAAAACTTATATATGTTTTCAAGTATTTATAATTATTTATTTCCTTCATTATAATTTTTTTTTATATCAACCTGAATTACTTCAAAGTACTTAAAAAAAACTCAAGCATTGAAGTGTTTAAAATTTTCTATTAAAAAAAAAAATTAAAAACAAAAAAAAAAAAAAATTGCCCAAAAATTACCAGAAAAAAAATGTAAAAGACCAACATTAGTAAAAACGTGAATCATAACACAATCAAAATCAAAGAAGAAATTAAGAGTCAAAATCGCTGACGATAAAATAAGATTACACTAAAAAAAAAACATATTTTACATGTAACTGAAATAAACATCAAAATCAATATAACGTTAAAAATTTCAAAAACTTAATCATAATATGTTTTGCAAATATTCCATTAGACTCGATTGGACTCTGTAATCAGTTATCCTGCAATAGTATAGAATAAATGAAGAATTAAAATCTGTTATAAAAATATATTGTAAAAAAAAAAACAATCTCAATAGTGTAGTATCTAGCTTCCATTGTCCTCATTATACAAATTAACTTCGAACTACCTACAAAATAGCAAATATTAGTTATATGTACTTATAATGTAAAAATAATTAAAATAATAAATGTCCCGCCACTATGCAGGTACTACCATGTAATTAAAATTTAAAAATTGCCAAAATTAATTTCTCACAGTGCAGTCATGCAAAAAATATAATAAAAAAAAAAAATTTTTTTATATCTCTGCGCTAAATCGTTTTATAATTTTTTTTTTAAGCAAATTATTTTTTATTTATTTATTTTTTTTTTTTTAAATAAAGAGAGAAATTTTAAATGAAATTTAGTTATCGGTGATCATTCCACGAAACTAGCAGCTTCAATAAATTTATTTTTGATATCACAAAAGCCACGTGCATTTTTTGAGAAATAAATAAATACAAAAAAAAAAAAAATTAAAAATAATATTTTTGACAACAATAGGGTATAAATAAAAACAAAAAAAAATACCTGATAAATAACAAGTGTTAATTTGTCAATTTATAATAAAAAAAAAAAAAATTAATTATTGAATGGTTATTTTTTCTACTTTATTAAGTTGTTTTTTTTTACTTCCAAAAAATTTAATTTTATTTATTTATTTTTTTTGTCTGAGGAAATTGAACTTAGTGATTATTTAATCAAAAATTTCATTGAATTCATTGACAATCGTTAATTGGATTGTCAAAAAAATAAAATAAAAAAACCCACAAAATAAATGCATTGCAATTTTATTTTCTAATTACATAAGTAAGTTTCAAAATAAAAATTTTAAAAAAATTAAATAAAATTAAGAATAAAAAGATCACATGAATCAAATGAATTAACAATTAATAAAAATTATAATTACAGCAATTAATTTTTCATTATCTCTCATCTACAATTTAAAAAAAACCTAACAGCTTAAGTTAAATTAGGGCTGTAAACTTAATCTTAAAAAAATAAAAAAATAAAAAATAAAGCACGCAAAAAAGTAAACAAAAACACAGGTATTTTTATTTATTTATATATATATTTTTTTTTTTATGAGTATAAAATATTATTGCACTCTTGCTAGACATTAGCACAACATAATATTAATTAAAAAAAAAAAAAAATGAAATAAAGATAAAAAATCTCTATATGGATTGAGTTTCTCCATAGTTTAATATCAATTTTTGTACTTTGCATCTCAAAAATGATACGTAGGTAATTGGTTAAAATTCCAGCTGTAACCGTTCAATGTACATATTTCAAATTTGAAACACTAAAAAAAGTCGATGAATAAAGTAAAGCGGAATGACTAAAGCTACAACAGTGTTATTTTATTTTATTTTATGAAGAATTACATTATTTTATTTAACTTTTGAATAGATATATAATAAAAAGTAAAAGTATGATCTATTTTTTCTGGTTTTGACAGTTAGCTAGTCTTGCTATAATCAACCAATAGTTCGATTTGACGCATGAACAGGAATAATAGCTACCTGTTTTTTCAGTGCATATACTTATGTTACAAATTATGTAATTTAATTAAATATTTAAATTGTACTTTATCAAATGGTCAGATGTGCGAATTTAAAGTGATTTTCTGCTGAGAAATGAAACAACGTATGACATTTATACGTCATTATTTGACAATAGCACCATTCGATTCCTCGTACTCGATTTTATAAGTACAACTACTTTGCAATATTCTTAATGTTGATTAAAATGTGTTTTTTAGATGAAAATTGTACGCTACTTGATATTTTTTCATATGTTTTTTTTAATTTTCAAATCTTTAAATTCAAATTACTCGAAACTATACTTTCGATTATACGTTGTTTCATTTCTGAGCAGGCGATATATTGATCATCGAAAACACGGTATAATTTTTATGTTTGCGGTGTGATAAAATTTCATCAAATTTAGTAATATTTGTATATAGTTGTATGTTTATTTTTATACACTTATATATATTTATATCATTTATATAAAGGCGTTAATCTTTGAATAATGTTTTAAATCAAAATTAACATTAAAAAATTTGTTAGATTATTATTATTTATTTATTTATTTATTATATGGAATAAACCAAAAGTTTACAAAAACTAGTTCCAAGTTAACATAATTTTATATTTTAAGAGAGAGAAAAAAATTATAAATTTTAATATATGACTATTATGGTGAACGAAAAGAGAAAAAAAAGCAAAACAAAATTTAAAAATAAAGCTAAAAATTAAATTAAATTAAGTAGATAGATTCGATCTGAATGTGAACTTCAGAGCCGTCTTAAGCCTTTCGTAGGCCCTAGCAAAGAAAAAATGATTTTTTTTTAAGAAAGCAGCCAGGACCCAGGACTACAATTTTAGTCAGATTTCCAATTTTACGACCCTAGATTAAGCATCGTTATCAGCCCAGTCGTCTGAAATGACAGCATTTAAAATTTGAAATTATTTAGTTGGATTTCGACTTTCAAATGTTCCCAATAACAAAAATTGCTTATTGAATTTTACATTTACATTTGTGGACATGTCTGCAAAATCGTTAAAAGATTCATCTGTAGAAGAAAGAAGCTGTATGAAAAAGATCCACTCAATCATTAAAAAAAAATATAAAAATACATTTTGGAATTTAAATGTTTGTTAAAAGTAAATTATATTTTTAAGATTTTAATAAATTAAAAAATTGTGTATTCTATAATGATTTTTGGCATATCTTGAAATATTTGAAAAATTTGCAAAATATTAAGCTACATTTTTATTTTTTAGATATTCCATATTTAATAAATTTTATAATATTAAAATAATATTATATTTGAATGAAGTAGTAAGCATTATTACATTAATGCTAATAATAATCTACCGGCTTCCTGATGATGGCCTGGAATAGGTCGAAATGTTGAGAAAAAAATAAAATTATCTTAGAAACATTAACCTCTTAATCATTAATTCCTAATAATAACGAATTGATACTTAGTGCTCAGCAAAACAACAAATAAAAGATTAATCTTATACATCTAATTAATTTTCTATTTGTTCATACTTTTTTCATTACTATTTTTTCGTAGGCCTTTGAAAAATCGTAGGCCCTAAACATCGTACTGACGGTGCCTATTGATTAAGACGGCCCTGACGAACTTAAAACTAAATATTAATTTAATGTAAACATAAGGCAGAAACAAAGTGAACCGGATGAGCAGTAGGGCAATTAAATATTATATAAAGTTTTAATTTCTTCAAGTTTTCTTATGATACCTGAACACAATAATTCCTTGGATCACAATTTTTTGTGCATACTCATATTTAATAAAAAATATCCCGCTCTAAAAATTTTCCAATATCTCTTCTTTATCTTTGGATTAAAAATAAAGAATAATAACAACATTATTATTAAAATGTTCAGTAATTGCTGATAATATGACGATATTATGTTCTTACTAAGATATTAATCCGTATATATAATTTGAGATAATTATTTATTTTGACCATACACAATTCAACCATAACAAAAACGAAATCATTTTTAACGTATATTTTTAACCTACAGCTTTAATAAAAAGTAAAAATACATTTTTTTTTTATCAAGTCTCATATTAATTTTATACAAAAATGTCTTTGATGTTGTCTTTTTACAAAAAAAGCACTAATGTTTGATTAAATTAACATAATCTTGTTGATATTATACATATAAAAGAAAATATAAAAGAAACAATTTTATTTTTTCATATTAATTTTCATCCATAATGTGTTGGGAAATTATGTAGGTTGGTAAAAAATCTGTGATATTAAGGAACATTGTAGATATACTGCAGCTAGTTTAGTTACGTAATTGTGAACTCATTTTAAATACAGCTTGCTAGCTAGAGATAAAAAGATTGTACAAGTAGATACTTATTGATATGCAATTATGCACACACAAATCTTAAGTTGTTTTTTACTGCTGAGAGTAAAGTACAGGCTGTCCGGTTGGTTTCAAGCACTCAACAACATACGATTTCAAGTGAGTTGAACGATACAAGCAATAGTTAATTATTAAAAACCTTGATAAATATTTATGTTTTACAATATTTTTTTAATAAATGACTGAATTTTTTATCTTATCGCTGCTAAAATCCAATATTTCACATCCAAAATACGTACATACTTAAAAAAAAAATTAATTTAAATTAACTCGATTCAAAAATTATTAAATTAACTCAATTATCTAGTCATAATTCAACCGAGCGCGACAAATATTTAAAAAATTAAAAAGTACTAAATTACCTGAATTCATTATAAAAGCAAATTTATTCAGTTAAATTATTTGTTTATCATCATAATATTAGATATGCTCACAAGATTTAATGAATTATAAAAAATCATTAAACTATAATTAAGTAGTAAGTGTTAGAAAAATTCTTTGAAATAAATACTAAAATTGTTGATACAAACCATATAATAATATGTAAGGATGATTTTATAATTTTTTTTTTTTTTTTTCATAACACCTGAACTATAATTTTATATTTAATTCATCTTTATCAGATTGTTTTTTTTTTTGTTTTTAATTGTAAAATCGGTGAACAAACCTTTTTGTTTTTTCAAGGACAATCTAAATGGTACTTCGAGCTGGATGCAAATAATGAAAATTAAAAAATTTAATATATAAATAATATAATAGTTATGTTTATAATTGAATTATATTTATAATTTTATATACTTAGAGATTTTCCATCAAAAATTTCAAATCAAACCTTATATTTTTATTGCTATGTCTGACCTTTTATTAATTTCGTCTGTCTGAATGTACAAACTTATTAACTTTATACAAGGAAATACTAAATTTTGCTATCTGGACGCTAATCACTGAAAATAGTGAAGTTTTAAAAACTCCTTATACAAATTTTAAAATTCTTAGCAATGCAATGAATTTCTGGACAAATATTCTGCCAAAACTTCAAACGCTTTTACGTTGAATCACAATTTAATTATTGTCGAGTGTGCCGATTTATTTTCGGTATAAAAATATGTTACATACCTCTGCTGTTTCATCATTATGATGCCAATGAAATCAAACAACAAAATGAATCAAGTGACTAAATATATTGTAAAAAAAATACCTAATTTAATTTTATTACGGTTAATTTAATAATAAAGCGTTCATTACTTTCATTTTTGTATTATTGACAAAAAAGCATTCGTTTTTTTCTTTTTGTGTTCAACATCTTAATAAAAAACTTAATCAGAATTATATTTTCTTCAATGAATGAAAGTAAACAATATCAGCAGATAATAAAAGTAACAGTGTGTACTGTACATAGACACATTATACATATACTATAAATATAATATAATAATAAAAAAATAAAATATTTAAAATATGTGACACAGTCTTGTTTCAATAGTGACCAAACTGAAAATAGATATAGAATGATCATTGAATGAACTAAAAAAATTAAAGATATAAATCTTAATACTATAAGTTCAACCAATTGTATCTTAAAGTTAAAAATATATATCAGTAAAATATATTCAGTGAAATATGTTTGTGAGAACGTTCATTATATTCTCTCTAAAATAAAATTTGACTTACCTATATTATAGCGGTGCATTTTTCGAGATAACGATAACGCCCAAGACATTTCATAAGTCGCTTAATGTTAAAACGATCATGATTTTAAGGCTAATTAACTAAATTTTTGCACAACAGAAATTTTTCAACTGTATCTAAGTTTAATTGTTGATTTTTATTTTAGTTTAACAGATTTTGATTAGTGTTTTTTTAATTTTTATGAATTGTTAAGAACATTTATCATGCTATGTTAAATGCGTGAAATTTTGACATTTAATATGTAAATTGTAGGTATGATTATGCAGGGTACACTAAAAAATATTTTAGATCGAAAATGCATAATGGTGTTCAAATTTCTACCTACAAAATATTTCAAATTAGCGTTAAAAAATATATGTATTATGTACATACAATAAATTTAATATTTTGTACAATAAATGCGCATACTTAGAAACAAAAGGGATTTTTCTAATTTGAAACTACGGAGCGAAGTTTGTGTGGCCTACGTTAGTATCGATTTAATTTAGAAAGTTTTCCGTAACTTATAACGCTTTGAAAATATCTAAACTAAACTATAAAATTGAATTCATAATAGTTTTATTAATAATATTTGAAATTCGGCACGATTTCGACATTTATTCAACGAATATATTTGTGCATATTTAATATTGATTATCAAAAACAAAATGATTATAGTGTGTTGTACGAAGCATTTTATATACAATATAGATTTAGTGTTTTAAAATCAAGTTAGGTTTTGCATACAAATTGGGTGTGAATGAATATAGAAATTAAAAAATTTTACTGTTATTATTGTTGATTAGTGACCTAATTAGCAATAGTCTAAACATTTATTTCGATTACTGTAACAAATATCTAGCTGCTTGTGGTTTTCATTACTGTTGTAAGGATGCATGAAACTAATTACTTTTTTTTGAATTACTGTTTGTGTTGCTTTAGTTTTTTTACATAGGTACCGTACCGTTAATTTGCAAAAACTTGTTTACCTTTCGATCGGTACTTGTATTCAGACAGTTCGCTCTTTTGTGACGATTTGAACCCATAAAAATATTGTATTATTGGTTTTTTTTTACGGGATGCGAGTCGGTTGTTAAATGTTATGAATCCCACCACTGCTTTCGACTATTAATAGAAAGCAATTAAAATATTATATTATTTTTTTTTTTATGTAGTTCCTAAAATAAAGTAAACAAAACTCTTTTGTTTGACATGAGAAAAAATATTTTGATAACGTATTTTAAATGGAGAAGAAAAAAGTATATGGTCCATTAATATTGTCACAATTTGCTTATTCCATTATATGAGGCGTTGAATGTTGGAAAAGTAGTTCAACCGCAAAAAAGAGATATTCAGTTAATTTGAAAATTTTTATTTAGTTTGCGCCCTTCTTAAAAATAAAAAACAAAGTATTAATCAACTCGATTTTCTATCCAAGAAGAAGCTAGCTATAAATGATCCGTGTATGCTAGTTTTTCATTGGAATTGAAAAACCTACGTAACATCTTCTATGATCAAGAGTTAATAGTATACATAAAAAAAATTTCTGGGTTATAGAAAATTTAATAGAATGTTTTGTAGAATTAAAGTTACCATTAATTTCTATATAGGTATTTTTTTTTATCGAAAATAATAATAATAATGTATTGCTTTTCATTCTATTTTAGACCTTTGCAATTATTGTGATTCTATACTAGGATTAAAATATGAAAAATATACTTTCAATTATAACTACTGTGATTACTTTAAGTGGCTCAATTAAATGCATACCAACAGAAAATAATGTAAACGATGATATAGAATTTATAATATTGCACAACAATGACATGCATGCAAGGTTTGAACAAACTAGTAGAACCACATCAAAATGTTCACCTGAAGATGCAACAAATAATAAGTGTTATGGTGGTTTTGCAAGAACAGCGCATGAGTAAGTTTATATATAATAATTAACGTTTTTACAAAAAAAAAAAAAATATTAAATTTTTTCCAGGGTCAGAAAATATCGGGAAGAAGCTAAGAAAGGTGGGCCACCGGTATTATATTTGAATGCTGGTGACACTTACACAGGAACAGCGTGGTTTACAATATTTCGTGATAATATCACAGTTGCTTTTTTGAATAAACTTCAGCCAGATGCAATTGTAAGTAAATAATATAAACATGAAGTTATGCAGAATAACAATCTATAATTTTACTTTTAGTCTTTGGGAAATCATGAATTTGATGATGGTGTTGAAGGATTAATACCATTTTTGAATAACGTTAATTTTCCTGTTGTAACTGCTAATCTAGATTTAAGCCACTGCCCAGAGCTCACAAATACCAAATCTTTAAAGAACTCTACAATTTTTGACATAAATGGGAAATTTAAAGTAGGAGTTATTGGATATTTAACGCCAGATACAAAAAATTTAGCTCAGCCAAATAACGTTGAATACATTGAAGAAACAAAGGCTATTAAGTAATTATAATTAAATTATGTTACATTCAACCATTTACTTATTCAATTTGAGTTTTATTTAAGTGCTGAGGCTAAGAAACTTAGAGCAGAAGATGTTAAAATTATAATTGCTCTTGGACATTCAGGTTATAAAAAAGATAAAGATATTGCGAAGAGATGCCCAGATGTAGATATAGTTATTGGTGGACATACAGATACTTTTTTATATAATGGAAAGCAGCCAGACATTGAAACACCTGAAGGACCGTATCCAACTATTGTGAAACAGTCCAATGGAAAGGAAGTTCCAGTTGTTCAGGCTTATGGCTATACGAAATATTTGGGGAAACTTCACGTTAAGGTAAAGCATTTCGAACCAAACTAGTAATCTATATTTTATTGACTATGTTAACTCATAGTTCTTTGAGATTGCAAGAATATTTATACATTTTTAAATTCGTCCGTTATCATGTCTGAATTAAAAGAATAATAATAAAATTTAAATACAAATTTGATATCATGTCTAGATAGTATCCATTTTGTGTAGAAATACTATTCAACTATTGAAATTTTTAGATACAAAAGTATCTTAATTAGCAAACAAAAATTTTTAAAAACTCAGTTCTAAAATAGTAAAAGAACATTATTGCAGTAAAATTCAGGAAACATTCCTTACTGTTATTATTTGTTTTAACTTTTTTTTTAATAAATGTTACTTAGTTATACTTTTAACAAAGAAAAGTAATAATAAATAATTGAGTTGAAGTAAATTGGAAAAAAAAAAAATTCTTTTTCAAGAACTTTTTATCTTTTTCACCCTACAAAAAATTACGTTCTAGTCAAATGCCTATATAATAATAACCTATAGGTAAATCGCAATCTGATTGTTCTATTTTTTTAACAATTATTTACATTAATAAATTAAATTCTAGTTTGACAAGAATGGTAAACTGAAAAGTTGGGATGGATTACCAATTCTTTTAAACGCAACAGTACCAGAAGATTCTGATGTCTTGCAACTATTGAATGAATATCGTCCCAAAGTTACAGCATTTGATAAACAAATCGTTGGGTATACAAAAGTTCCATTACAAGGAGGTGCTGCTATTTGTAGGAAAGGAGAATGTAATTTAGGCAACCTAATAGCTGATGCATTGGTGCATTCCAGAGCTATGGAACTTCAAGTTGATTCATTAGCGAATTCAAGTGCAGCGTGGACAGACGCTTCTATTGGTTTTATTCAAGGAGGAGGTTCGTTCTCTTTATATTTTTCGAGTTGAAATACTTTATATTCGATTTTGACTTTAATGTACCATATACTTTATATATTAAAAAATGCATTCGTAATTTGATTGTAAAAATAACTTAAGCAAAAATCAAAAAATAGCACTAACAAAAATTTTTTTTTCAATTAATTTTATTTAAATCTTTATTATTTTTAGGTGTCAGAACATCAATTGACAAAAGGCCAGATGGATCAATAACTCTAAATGATATTTTGACAGTATTACCATTTCATAATGATCTATATATGGTAACATTATCCGGTAAAACTATAAGAGATGCATTGGAGCATTCTGCTGCAAGTTGGGGAAAAGATTCGGATGGCGCTTTCTTACAATTATCTGGAATTCAAGTCGTTTTTGATATGAATCGAAATGAAAATCATCGAGTTAAAAGCGTTAAAGTCCTGTGTGCAAAATGCCCCGTTCCAAAATATTTAAATTTAAATGACACACAAGATTACAACGTGATAATGAATTCATTCTTGCTAATAGGGGGAGATGGATATAATTTCGTAACAACTCAAAAATATAATAAAAGTTTAAATGTAGGTGATAGCGAAAGTTTAAGAGCATATTTAGCTACCAAAAGTCCAGTTTATCCTGGTATTGAATGGCGAATAACTTTGGAAAATGTAGCAGATAAAGAGGACTCATATTCAGGATCTTCATTTAAAATGGGTGGCTCAGGGACCTTAGTTATGTTAGGTTTAATGTTAACTAAATTTTTTATTTAAAAAATGTTGAATCGTTATTAAGTTAAATCGTTAAAAAAATTAAAGAATTGTAATTAATTCTTAATTCCTTTTTTGTACATATTTTGGAAATTTATTTTTGAGCAGCTTAAAGAAAAATAATTATAAGTAATTAAAATTGAAGAAAATTTCACATACCATTTATTTTTTTTAAATAATGATAAATAAGAGGTTTATTTTGTTTTTTTTTTATAATATTACCAGTCAAAATTGAGGCGAAAAATGGGAACTTGTATACACCCAAAAACGACTCATACATTTTTGAAAACATTTTAATTTTTAATTTATTTTGTAATTTATGTGATTTATGTAAATATGTATAGATATTTAAAATTTTTCTAATTTTAATAAAAATTTTAAAACTTGATAATTAAATTAATTAGATAAACGGAAATTAACAAAATTTCATTTATCTCTAAATTTAAAAATAATAAAAAAGTATTCAATTTAAAAAAAAATTACACATTTCTTTTATTGAAATAAATTTATGTCTCAGATACTTATATCTCTTTGTAACCGAGGCATCCATTTGGTTGTCTTGAATAATAGGCACATTTCGAATTTTGTTTCATATTTTTAAATAATTTTGCTTCCAAGATAAGGTTAAAATATTGCTCAAACACCAAATAAAAATAGTATCTAAATAAAATATTGAAGAGATTTCTTTTATTTACATCTTTTTAATTTATTTTAATATAAAATCTATTATCGTTCAATGATCGATTTTTTGTAATTCAAGCGCAATTTATTGCAAAACGGGTAAAATAGTTTTTTTCATAAATAAAATTTAACCGGATAATTTTTCTCGGGTAAAATTTTATATGAAAAAACTATTTTACCCAATCTGTAGTACTCTATCTTTAAATTGCGCTTTAGTTAAAGATCAATATTGACAGATTGATCAATGAAATAAATTAAAAACTAAATTTTCCATAAAATAAAAGAAAAAATCTAATAACAGTGTTATATTATACAAATAATGTCTTATTTTAATATAGAAAAATGTTTTATTTAGAAAACCAATATAAAACTACAGTTTCCAAGTTTATCTCTAAGATTAAATAATGGACCTTTTGCGAATAATAAAAACTCAAACAAAAAAAAATACATAAACGCCGTTTTAACTAACAAAAAATTCTTTAATAAAATTAATAACAACAAAATTATTAACAGCCAATTAGTCAAAGCATTCGTAAGAATATAGTATAAATAACAAAAAAGTTCAATTCTGATGAACATTGTCCAACGAGCATCTATTAGAAAATAATTATTCATCATTTATTCCCGCAAATCTCTATTTTTACTAAGTTATAATTATGTGTAATGTTTAATGTTTCTAGAGAGGTAGTACAATTCTCAACAATTTTTAATACTCGAGATGCTCGAGATACTGCCAATTTTTAGAATATTATTTTCTCGAGATCTACCGTTTTATAATTTTTTTTTTCGGGACTCTCGGGACTCTCTAAAAATTTGTTTTGGGAATTTCGACTCTATTAATGTTTATGTAAATTTATAGGTTTGTTTATATCAGCAGCTCATTTTGATTCATGTTGCTTTTTAATGACTAATCAAAGCACTAATCACAATCTCTAAATTCGATGCGAAATGAAGACAAAATTAAATTTTGTGCTTCTTCTTAGTACATAATAATGTACTAATATTATGGATTTGCTATTAGTTTGTAAAGTTCAGGAAAATTTTTAGAAAATTAATTCAAAATATTGTAATAAAAAATAGAATTTATTATAATAAATAGAATAAAATTTTAATGGAAATTTTTATTTGTGCTCTGGGTACGAAATAATATTTAAAAAACCATTTTAATGATTCGAAATCTGAATTTGGAATAACTAATTAAAATCTCAATTTTTAAACTGCTTTTATTTTACAATTCCAGATTATCTTGTTATTCGATACTATACTATAGTATAGTAGAATGAATTAAGCTTATTTAAAATTTTTTACCACAGGTCAAAATATTAATTTTAAAATCACTACATATTATCACAAATTAAATATATATTAAAACTGAATACGAATATATAATTTTTTTCGTCTTCATCTAAATATTCTAAATGGTAGGTACATATATATGTAAATTAGTACCCCTAACTAATTGGTAAATTTTTTTTGACATTAAATTGTCTAAAATGTCACTAAATAACATTTCAAAATCTTTAATATTATATTATATTGGTTGTGTTCTTACGAATCAAAAAAAACCTTTTTTTTTATATAGTTTTCATTAATAAAATTAAAATACTACATACTACTGTGATGCGATTTAAAGTGTAATGAACAGATAAAAATGTTTTAAAACAAAAAAAAAAAAAAGATAAATAAAAATTAAATATAAAGAATGTTTTCTTATTATGTCAAAAAATTTGATTGTTGGCAAAAAAAATAATGAAATTCTTAAGCTTTTATTATTACAAGAAATCTCCAATTAAAGTTTAACGAACTTTTTTTTAATCTTTTTGCCTGAATTTTGAACAATTGAGACAAAGTTTAAGATTTCATTCAAAAAAAAATATTGTTACCAATAAAAATTTTTTTTCTTGTTAACAAAAAAATTAACCGAAATTCCATTAATATTTTCTGAAAATAAATTAAGTTTATTTTTGCGGTTATTATTTTTTTTTACTAAAGACTTTATTTTGTTTAAGGAAGTTCGAATCAAAATTAAACAATATAATTTTTAATTATAAGATTTATTAAATAGTTAAATAATATTTACTAATTATAGATTTTGTATCAAAAATTAAATGATCTCATTATTAAACCATAATTTTATTTTTTTAATTCAATTTTTCGAGAAAAATTTTGATCATATTATAATATTGCGCAAGTTTGTTTGAGAACTAAAAAGGAATTTATTTTTAAATTTATATCGTGGATTTAATGTCAATCATCTTAGCTTAAATTTGAAATATTCATAGTACACTATAGCTTTTTTACAAGGTTCCATCATAGCTCTGAAATGACGCTTACAGTTTGTTTAGCTTGGTTTACATTATTATTATAGAAGAATAACGAATACGGATTACAGAGAAATTTACCAAAGTTTTATAATTTTCAGAGCTTCAATTCAAAATCTGATTGCACCAAAAAATTTGCATATAGGGAGATTAAATTATCGAACTCCGACAGATGAGTTGTGTAAGTACATATATATACTATTCTGTTTTAAATTAAATACTTGGAAGCTCACTTAATTTTTATTAAATTATAATTATAATGTATTATAATGTACGGTTTAATACTAATGGACATTATGGCAAATTCGAATAAATAGTTGTCATACAGTACCTAACATCTTTAGCATTAATTTTTTGAAGTTCATATACCTTTGAAATTCCTATAATGTCAATTAAGAAGTTTTCAAGCTTAAAAGCTATCGCGATTTTTCATCAAATTGTTACAAAAAAAAAGTACCATTTGTTTTTAAATATTTTTATCTTTACCATATAGTTTCTGTTTTTGACAAAGAAAGAATTCAAAATTATTTTAATTTAATGGGGAAAAAATCGTGTAACAAATGTAATGTACAATCAAAGTTAATATACAATTTTAACTAGGTAAATTAGTGATTTTTCTTATTTTTTTTTTGTTTTCTATATAAAAACATACCATATTGATGAAATGTGATTTATTTTGTTATTTTATTACATTCCTGCATTAAAAACTTGTATTTAGTTTCCGATTCTATAAAATTCGTAAAATTCGAATTACAATCATATAAATTCAAGATCATGGAGACGATCAATACATACGATCAATTTTTGTTTAGAGAACAATTTTTTTTCTGAATTTATTTTAAACGTCTAATACTTAGCAATGAATTAAACAATTGAACTTAAAAAAAAGTTCCAAATCTGAACTCTTAGTTGTTTACTACTATTATTAATTTTTAGAACAAATTATTTTACGAGATGAAATCAATGTTAAATGATTAAAAAAATATAAAAAACTTACTTATAAATGAAGTATGGGTGCCGTTTAGATTTAAAATACTTTACTTTAACGACACCTTGCCTTGTTCACAACCAGGAGCTAAACATATTCTTTTAATGCTAACACAAATACCGTATTCCAAACAATTTTCATCGTAATGTATAGACTTCAGTCGAAATATTTGGAAACAATCGGAGTCTAACCATTTTTTTGGGTTCCTAAATCTATCTACACAACACAATAATTTTAATCGGATTCATTTTTAAAACTTTTAAAACAATATAAAATAAATTTTATATGAAAATTATACAGACCTAGGGTTGATTGAAAACCTGTAATGTAATACAAAAATTCGTAAAATCTGATTCTTTAATCGAGGTGAAATTGAACGAGATTGCACATTTTGGCATCCAACCAATTGAAATCGATTGACCAGTTCAGGGGTGGGGAACCTTTTTAGATATAAAGGCCGCATTGACTATGCCCATTTCCCAAGAACATAGTAGTTTTAATGCTGAATATAAGTAGGTATGATTAGATTCTTAGCTATACTTTTTATTTTAATATGTATATATTTTCATAAGCACAATAAAAAGTATTTTGTGAAAAAAAGATAAATAAGTAAATAAGAAGTATATTGTTTAACTTTAATGAAGTTTAATGCCAAGAAAGGTGCATTTTACCCTTTTTTCAACCGGAGCATAAGGCCGTCTTTTATCCTACAAAAAGCCGAATGCGGCCTTAAGGCCCTGGACCAGTTCATTAATTACAAAAACTCTGAAGATGTGGTCAGACGATCATTCAATGAAGAAATACAGGCAGCTTCGTTGATTTTTGATGCAAAAAAAGCTTAAAATTAATATTAGTTTTTTATTTTTCTCAGTTTGTTTTGGAGGCATAAAATATTGTTAATTCCCTGTTCTTTTCATTTAGTCACAACAAAAAAAACTCATCACCGGTTGGCGGAAATAAATATTTTCTGTCTCTTCAACAATATATCATTTACTATTTTTTACAATGTAATTTTAGAAACAGTATAGAACATCAAATTAAGAACTTATAGGTATTATTTATTTCAGTATTGTTATAAAATGCAAGCAAAAATGTTGAGAAGTAAATCAAATTATCTTTCTTGACCATCGAATTTGAAAAACAACAAAAATAAAAAAAAAAAAAAACATAAAAATGGTAAAAAAAATAATGAATAATTTGAAACCTATTTAACAAGAATAACGTTAACTTACAATTACAAGACATGAAATTCTGCATATTATTTTCTTTTCCTGAATATTTTTTATTTATTCTTTTTCTATTATTTTTTTTTTTTAAATATTCTAAAAACGTAAAATTATTCTGGAAAAATTTTGTGTAATTTTTATGTACCTATGAGAAATTAAAATTTATTGGCTTTTCCTTTAATTATTCATTATTTTAATTTATTTATGTTTTTCTTTTTCTGAAATGAATTTTAAAAATGTATATATGTATTTTTTATTATGATCAAAACATCATTTTCTAGTTTTTAGTTTATGCAAAAGAAAAATAAAAATATAAATAAAAATTATTAAAATTTAAATATATGTATGTATGTACCAGGGACGAATCCTTCATATATTGAACGTATTGAGTGCTTCCGTAGAAATGATTTTAATATTTAACAAACATTCAATAGAAATTACCCCTATATTACCTTTTATTTACAATACATATTTCTTTCTATACGATTGTTTCTAATATTAAGAATGCAAAAATTTAATTCATTATTATGATTACAAAAAATTTCCCATTCAAAGAGAATTTCAGTATTGATTATATTAATCAGATGTCGCTTTTCAATACTGAAATTCTGTACTAATGGAAACATTTTTGAAATCATTATTTTTTGTATGGAATTTTTATTAACGGCTAAATTTCATAGCAGACGTAAAACTAAATTTCAATGTAGCGAATAATGATTTTTAATGCGTTGGGGATCGTTATGTTGTATTTAGTGCTATAGAATTTAGATCACTAAATGGAGTATTATATGCGTCAATACACATGCAATGATTTAGATGCATCTGCGTAAATAATGAAAAAATTTAGATGCATCATCGTATATAATGAAAAAATTTAGATGCATCAGCGTGAATAATGAAATCATTTAGATGTTTCGTATTGAATATTACGTAATACCTAAACAAACATAATATTTCTCACAATATTTCAATACAGCCAAATACAAAAAAAAAATGAGAAAAAATGAGAAGAGAAAATATTCTCTCTTTGCAACTACCTCTCCCCTACGCATTAAAACAGTATATTGGATGTGTAAACAAAATTTGTTATACAACTCGTTCTGTATTTACACAAAAACACATAGACACTTGTCAATTTATATCACTCTACCTTCGGTCTCGTGATATAAGTATTGACTCGTGTCAATGTATTTTTGTGTATACAGAACTCTTAATTAATAACAAATTTAGTTTACATATACAATAATCTACTTTAAATTATGCATTCTTAATAATATGAAAGGGATAGGAATTTAATTTGCTTTAATAGCCGAGACACTAAATTTACCGTCTAAAAAACATTAGAATGTAGGAAAGGGTATTATGTATAAGAATAAGAATAATGAGTAAAGGAAATTCATTATTTGCGCTGAAAAGTATACTAATTTGATTTTTTTTGTGATTTGAAGATACAATAAAACGATATAATTTTTAGATATTCAAATTAAATTTTTTTTCTACAGCAAAAAAAAATCTGATCAATTTTGCAATAAACGTTAAATGTACCTACATATGTTAACTTTAAAATAATTAAAATGAAGCTATGTATTTCAGAGCATTTCAATATCTTGCCTTATTTAATACTGTATTATTTGTAAGCCTAAAAAGCATTAAATTCTATTAGTGTGCTTCCGATATTGAAAAACTCACGCTTCGTGCCTGGTATGTACTAAGAGGAAACCTGTCAGTAGCAGTCTAGCAGCAAATTGATGAGAAGATTTTCTGAATTTTATGAATTTTTGATTTTTAATGCAATTGCAAAAGTAAATTTTCAACTATCAATTATTATGCAGAAACAAAAAAAAAATTACTGTAAGAAATAAATATTTTCATAACTTTTGGAAATAAGTGTCATCGATCATATTTTCAGTTTGTCAAAGTCTCTAGATGAAATTCTATTAAAAATCATTTATTTACTAAATAAATTAAAATTTCTGTGATATCATGTCCTCATAAACTCTTGGGCTTTCTTTTGGTTGCGAAATATTTGGAATTTGTCGTCACTTTATGCTAGACTAACTAGACAACTTACATTATAGAAACAAGGTATTTTTATCACCGAAAGTTTCAATAAAGAAAAAATTCAGTACATAAGAAAAACAAACTATTACTGAGTCGACTATTTTAAAAAATAATTTTACACAACATTTTTAAAGAATTTTGTTAAAACTTCAATTGCTGTAATCTTCTTGTCTCAAGTTAAAAAGAATCAATAAGTATTAGTATTATGTTATTGCCAGACTTTTTATATCTAATGAAAGAATTATATAAAAATAAGAAAATAAACTGAAATATTGCATTTATTCAATAAGCCCAGATTAAGTATTAAGAACATTAATAATTTATAATGAAAAATGTAATAAAATTTTGCTTACATTTAATGTTTAACTAATTATGAAATTAATTTCAAATTATAATATCCAAGAATTTTGTAATTTGGAAATTCAGTACTCTTATAATAAATACTAGCTTCGAATATACAATGTGTTCATTTAAGTTTAGATTTACACCAACTATATGCATATATGGATATATAATACGTAATATCAAAAAAATGTAAGCAATAAATATGTGCATAAGATTTGCAGAACCAAAACTTCTAAATTGAAACTTTTTTTTTTAAATTTATATCTCCATAAATTTATAATATTCTCATCCTAATTGCATCAAATCTCCATAAATCATTTCCATAATCACGTTACGTTATTTTTTAAAAATATTAACCACATAATACTTGTGCTCTTAATCTCCAAATGTGGTTTATATTATTTTTATTTTTATTGAATTCCTTTCTTAGCATATCCATATATATTTTTTTTATGGGAATTTCCTTACCACTCCTTATTTCATGGAAACTAAAAAAAGAAAAAAAAAAAAAACAGCGACTATATCTATTTTTGAAGATGATATAAAAATGAAATTTAAATTTATACATAGATATATATAGGTATATACATAAAAAAAAAGGTATTTATAATATGCCAAAGGATTTTTATTTTATCCTACTTTTAAATTTTTATTTTTTATTGAAGTATGCGAATAAATAATAATAAAATTAGCCGCGAGTTATTAAGGATGGAGTAAATATTTTCAATCAAAAGCGCGTAAATTTTTACTATGTATAAAGATTCTTAATTATCATCGGACAAAAAAATATTGTTCTCTATGTAATATTATTGGTAGAAAAAGTTAAAAATATGAATAGTAAATTTTGGTTTTCAGCAAGAAAATTTTTAGGATAAGAAAAATTTAATAATTTATTTTCTTGATATTTGGAAACATAGTTATTTGTGATATAATCTTAAAAGATCTTAAATTTATTGTGGACTGAGTGGATCAATATTTCGTTATTTTAATTGAATTTTTAGATCGTTTTCCATCAAAAAAGAAAAATTGGCCTGCATGTTATTGTTAAATCTTAGTTCGTCCGTCCGCCACTAAAATGTTCATAACTAATAAACTGCAGATTTCAAATATGCCAAAATTTGCGCATTCTGGTTCACTTTCTCCCTGACTAAAGAAAGATATTATACGATTTTGACGATTACAGGCTCTTAACCACGGACGAGTTTAAATAACTTACATTTTTTAAAAGTTTAAATGCAATATTCGTTTTTGAGTAGATAAATGACGATTCGATGAATTTAAAAAAGTGGTAAGACCCCGATTTATAAATATAATTTGTATATGATAAATGACTGAATAGTTTTGGAAATGGGTAAGTTATACCTAAAAATTATATTTAGCCCCTTGTTGTGTTGTGACCAAGATATCATGAAGATCGAAATATTATTATTATTATTATTATTTAGTTTATTACAATAATACAATTTTTGTAAGAAACTTAATTCTAAAGCTCTAACTGCTAGGTTTCCGGCTTAATATTTTGTATCGAAATATTAAAAACGAGCCCTATAACTTAATTATAAAATTGTTTTATATTTTATGAATCCATACTTTTATGTAGTACTTATATTTAATAAAATACATCATTTGAATGTATGCATAGCAAAAAAAACCATTCATTTTCTTTAACAAAAAAATTTAGAATAAATATTAAAATTAGAAAATTTCGAAAAATAGTCGCTCACTTCAATCGGCGATTCATTTAAAAAAAAAAAATAAATTTTTTCACTCCAACCATAAATAAATTGTTTTATAACAAAAAATTGTTTATTTTCATCTTTTATAGACTAATTCAAATTAATTTTTACTGAGCAGAATATTTAAAAACGTTTATGTACAATCGGTCAAGGACCATTTTCGGACGATATGCCGCCGTCTCTAGTTTTGAAAAGATAAGAAGAAAAACAAAATAAAATTAAATAAAAAATATAAAAAAAAAAAATTATAATATCACGAACTAAATTGTATTTTCTTTTTCTATAAAATATTTATTTGTAAGATAAAAATTTTTGCTTTAAGGTAAAAAAAAGAAAGAAATCAATAAAAAATTAAATTCTGCATTCGATATATATACATTATAGAAAAAAAAAATTAAAATAAATAAATATAAGATTTACAAATCGTGTACTTAGAACCAACTTTAATTTGCTAACAAACAACCTAAAGTCGTCATAGATAAAATCATTATATTCTAGAAAAATTATATTCTTCTTCTTTTTTAATTTTTTATATACATATATTTATTTTTTTCAATATTAGGTTTTCATTATTTTGTTTTTTTTTTTTTTTTAATTTTTTTTTTTTTTACTAAGAATAATTTAAATACAGTATGCTGTGTGTTGTACAAGGAGGACTCTTTAATCATGAAATAATGCAAAATATTTCAAAACGATATAATATACATTTTTTTTTATTTAGTACTGAAACTATAAATCAAAAAATAAATAAACTAAAAATACAAGAATAAAAAAAATCATATCTTAAAGTTAGATAACTGATGAAAACAAAGTTTTGTAATACGTTTTACTATACCCTCAAGAGATAGAGAGAGAAACCTCCTTTGAAATAAATTACATCTTTAAAATTACTGTCAAACTATAATAACTGAAGGCTATTGAAAAAGAATTTGAGCACTTGAAAAGCAAATTTCAAAATAACCAACAATTTTATTTGGGGCTCTATAATCTCATTGTTATTGTTTCGTTACGAAGAGTTTACAATAGTAAAAGACGGAGGTAAAGTTAGACAGATCATGAACACAAAATTTCGATAAGAGTTCAAAAGAAAAAGAGTAAAACATCCTTTGTCATTAACTAGAGTTAGAAATTAATTTCAAGGTGTCTAATATATGAGAGACTGCAATTTCCAAATTCAAACAAAAAAAGCATAATAATTAGAAGACAAAAATCTGCTTGGCTTTTAACCCAACTAGCAGATTATTCTTGTAGATAGTTACCAGAATACATAAGAAGCTTTCTACTAAAAGAATCGAATTCTCTTATAGAGCTAATTTGCTAGTTGGGAAGCTTTCTGCAATGTCACTGTGGAACGTTTTTAAAGAAGTGTATTATTTATAAATTCAAATGCCGCAACAGTTCATACATTGAACATGGAATCCATTTCCTATAAGAGCTGGACAATAAGTACTTTGAAATCTATTCATATTTTCGTTAATAATTAAATTTCTCCAGTAACAATATTTTCGATCCGAACTGATGTTCGTGACTACTACGGGCAGAAATTTTAATTTTTGCGATAATTGACTTTAAGCGAAATCCTAATTTAACATTTTTTTCAGTGTATAGAAAATAAATAGGTATTTGAAAAAAAATAAAACTAAAATATCGTCTTTGTAGAAGCGGAAATATGCATTTAAATTTCGTTCAAATAGCAAAGAAAAACATAACTTCTTTATAATTTACATAGCCATGCAAGGAAATCAAATGTCACAAACATATCGAAAAAAAAAATTATATAAGTCCATAAAGTAATCTCGTCGAGTTTAAAAGAGAAGACAAGTTTTTTTTTCTTCTTTTTGAAATATTTATTTTTGCATACCGCAAACAAATCATATGAGTCATGATGGGATAAGAATTTTTTATTCAGTTAAATTCAACAAGAACTAGATGTATGTGCAGAATATTGAGAATATATGTAAGTACCCAGATCAATAGAAAAGTTTTGGTTTTTATCTCGCATCCAGTTTATTTATTTCTTTAAATCTGCAAATGTAAAAAAAATACAAAATTCCAACCCGTTTACGATAACAATTCCTATTATAAAAATCTAACAGCTACAGCTAGGATCATTATATTCATGTAAAAAAAAAATATGAATATAATAATGTTCCTGGTTCATAAGAAACATCTTCACGACCTCTACCACGGATAAATAAACATAAACATCTATACTCATTTTATTTCTTGTTTAAAAATAGGCTTCAAATTAAACAATTTTTGTTTCATTTACTAGGTATATACATTAGTGATGGGGAATCTCGTTCACTTGACTGAACTGTATTGAGTCGTTCGTTCTTTTTCAGTGAACGGGTTCAATTGAACGGCTCTTTTTAAAACAAAAAAAATAAATAAAAAAAAAAAATTTTTAATTGAACGACTCTTTTCAAGAGCGGGTGAAAAAAATGAACGAACTATTTTTACTGACCGATTTAAAAAAAATTGAACGGGTTCAAAAAATTATTACTGACCGAGTAAAAAATATAGCTCAATTGAACGACCGATAAAATTAACTCAAATCAAAATGAACTTTGCAAAAATAAAAAAATACCAAATGAAATAAGCTGAAAGTGAATTGTGAACTTTAGGAAGCATTAATTCATCTATTATTTTTAAAGTTAATATGATTTATTTTTATTATAAAAAAAATAAAAATATTTAGAGCATATTAATCTACTAATAATTATTCAAATATCTATATTAGCAATAACCGATTAATATCAAAAAAAAATTTTTTTTTATCTTTTTATTAATATTTTTTGTTATATTTTTTGGGATAATTTTTTATGAAAAATAAAACATTCCTTTAAATATTTAATCTGTTTCCCGTAAGTCTTTCTTATTGTATTTTTTTCTATGGATGTCGTGTGGCATTTTCAATTGAAAAAGACGATAATTTTCAGACTAGTAAAGAGGTAGCTATTGTTCACAGCTACACTTACATAACAATCTAACAACACCAACACAATTTCTCTTTCTTCCTTATAGCTGAAAAATAAGTGTACTGCTCTTTTCAAATATTTATCTCTTCTCTACACCTACAGAACTTTTTTTTAGAAAAGAACGATGAACGGTGAACGGTGAACGATATTTTTTTTTTTTACTGACCGATCGGTCATCGTTCACTTTGGTGAGCCGTTCTTTTTAACTCGTTCGTTCATGAACGACCCATCTCTAATATACATCACAAAACTTTTATAGATGCTTAGGTTTCAGTAAATAATATTATTTATTTTAGCAGAAAATTATTGGAAATTATGATTTACATAAATAAATTTTACATTTATTTTTTATGCACAATTTAAAAAATTAGACATACCATTGCTGTCAATATCAAGTAAAATAGACTTAATGTTTTCAATTAAATAGCTTAAGGAATATACTGTTTAAGAGTATGCAACATTGAAATGAGTAATATAATAAATATATTCAAAAGTTATTTTTACAAACGTATATGTAAATGTAATAACCTTTAAAGCAGCGTTTCTCAAAGTGTGCTCCGCGGACCCCGCGGTTTCCGCGAGTCAACTCAAAGGGCTCCGCGAATCTCATAATCAAATTTGAAAATAAATTATAAATTTAAATTCGCTAAAAATTAATATATACTTCAACATTTTTTCGATGAAATTAATGGAGACATTGAAGAAAGTGACTATTTTATGACATTGGGAAGATATTCTATACTCAGGTTAAACAGTATTTTCCAAATGAGCACAATGAAAAGCTTAATAATTGCACATGATTCGAAACCCATTCATAGTTCAAAATAGATCAGAAGATTTCACAGTTAAGGAGTACAAAGTCTTCATTGAAATGATTTCAAATTCCTCAATTGTGTCCATATTTGAAATAGTATCTTTGCCAGAATTTTGGTGCACCTTAAGAGAAGAATATGCAGATTTAACAATGTCCCTTTCTCTCCATCCGGATTTTCTTCTTATACTGCAACAAAAACAAAATACCGCAACAGACTCGATGCAGAAGCTGACTACACTCAAAGAAAAAATGCAATCAAAACAGCAAAAAATTGCTTCAATTTAAAGTGAGATTTCTTCGCATTGTCCCTACAGAGAAATATTCGATTTGAAAACAAATCGTAGTTCAATTCAAAATCGAAAGCAGAAATTAGCAAGTATCTTTCGAAATGAAAACAAAATAATTCAAGTAAAAATTATTATAGTGTTAAATTTACGTATAATTTGTATCTTTACAAAAACAAAGTTTATTACCCCAAAACCAAAAACCTTTCAAATTCATCAGCAAAAACACCGCAAATACAAAAAAAAATGCTCGACTAAATTTTTTTTTTATTTATTTTTTTTTTTTTTTTTATTTATTTTTTTTTATTTTATTTAATTTTTTTTATTTATTAAATTTTTTTATTTTTTTTTTTAAATTTTTTTATTTTTTTTTTATATTTTTTTTTTATATATTTTAATGTTTTTTATTTTATTTTATTTTTTTTGTTTATTAAATTTTTTTATTTATTTTTTTTTATATTTTTTTTATTTTTTTAATAATTTTTTTTATGCCCGCTTGTAGCTTCGAACCACTGTCCTAAACATTGCACTCTGCCACTGAGCTATGAACTGAATTTACGACAATGTGTAAAATGAAAATATAATAAAATGAATGAAAATAAAACAGGATTTACTTCATTTCAATCTAAAGTTATTCATTTTATTTTATTGCAACTAAAAACATTAATTTGAAGAACATAGTTTCATTAATGCAAGGTAAAATGAAAGCAATTGCAATTCAAATGAAGTAATAATTTTTCTTTTGAAAGCAAATATTTGAAGTCCTAAAATAAGGACAGGTTTTCAGTCTTAAAATTATCTGTAAAGTTGGTATTTCATTTTTGAACTTCATTCAGGATGTTTTCAAATAAAACAACAGATCTTGACTTCAAAAGTATCAATTACGGACAAAAATTGAAATGAAGTACAAATGCTGTTGATTTTGATTGCATTTTTTTTTGAGTGTATCAACTATAAAGCCAGACATACAAGAATTTTTTAAAAAATAAGAAACAAGTCCACTCGTCCCACTAGCAATGTTCGTTTTTTTATAATATACTAGTCGAAATACCCGGCTTCGCACAGTAGTTCCGAACTTATATTAATATCAAACCCCTTTAATCCAGATTTTGTGCACTAAAAAAAAAGAATTTCAAAATTTTTTAAATACTTTCCCGGTGCCTTAACGCATACAGTATTCTAAATAGTCGATTCGGGTCCAACGCTATAATATTATATTGGAATATACCCAAATTGCAAAACTGCCTTCTAAGGTAGCCTCCCGTCGGTGGCTGGGATCAAAAATATAACCAATCGGGTCTCTAGGCTCCTGATTTTCAAAATTTTAAAATTTCTGAATTTGTTGTATAGCCCCGCAATTGAGCCCTGAGACGGTTGTGGGCTTTTCAACATCCAGTTTTTTAAATAGGCTTTTCAGGTCCAACGCTACAACATTTTATCGGAATATGCCTAAATTGCAAAACCGGCTTCTAAGGTAGCCCCCCGTCGGGGCTTCGGATCAACATTTTTAGTACCCTGTAATCATCTCGGATATCTAGGCTTATTATTTTCAAAATTTTAAAATTTTGAAATTTGTTGTATAGCCCTCGAATTGGCCCTGGGACAACGGTTGGGGGCCTCTCAATATTCAGTTTTTTAAATAGCGTTTTCGGGTCCAACATTACTATATTTTATTGGAATATACCTAAATTTCAAAACCGGCTTCTAAAGTAGCCCCCCCGCCGGGGTCTCGGATCAAAATTTCTAGTACCCTATCTTAGGCCCCCAATGATACTTTAGTTCAAAATTTCAGCCAAATCGGTCCAGCGGTTTAGGCGTGATTGAGGACAGAGGACAGAGAAACAGAGAAACAGAGAAACACAGAATTTTCATTTTTATTTATAAGAAGATTATATTTTGCATTATTTATTGCTGAAGTACAAATAATTTAATTTTTTCTTTTTATTTATGAATTTATAAATACAAAGTATACAAAAATAAATTACTTTTCGGTGTTATTGTAAGCTATTATGTCTTTGGAGGGCTCCGCAGTTCAAAAAGTTTGAGAACCGCTGCTTTAGAGAATAACAAAATATTTACGTTAGTGGATGTATGTTTAGTTAAAAACGATAGACCTAAAATACATGATTATAAAAACAAATTTTGGTAAAAATTGTATAAATAAAATTAATTTCCCATAATTTTTCAATGTCAATGAATTTGAAGGGATCAATTATAAAAAACAATCTTTTTTTATATAAAAGATTTTTAGCATACTTTTTTTTAATGAACAGATTAAAAATTGGGAATTGGCTTTAAAAAAAAAATTCAAGAAGAAATAAGAAATTTCTTAAAAAAAGATATTTCCTATTTCTTTAGTGCATTCAAAATTAAATTAACAGTGTTTTCTTATATTATCATTAAATTTATTTTACAGTGAATCTTACAAGTCTTGAGTCTATACTTAATTATAATTTAATATCATAAATGATAATCATTTGAAAATATAAAGTATGCTTATGCATTTCAATTACATATTATACAATTATACATATATTTGACAAAGAAATAATTCATAAAGTAAAGAGATTAATCACATAAATTTATTTATCTATGACACTTTTATGGTGGCAAACTTAAAAAAATAAAATAAAATAAAATACCAAAATAAAAAAGGAGTAAGAAATTTGTAGTTAAATTAACTATTTGATTGGGAGCCATTTATTTAATATTCTGTTAACGAACATTATTATATTATAAAAAATAAATAACAAAAAAAAGTTATATATATGTAAGTATGTTTCCGTTCGGAAGGAAAAATATAAGTACATTCATACATATAAGAATGCAACTTATTCATATTAACACATGACACAGTATGAAATTTTAGCCTCAAGAAAATAAAAAAAAAAAAAATTTCCCGACTGGTACATAAGTTATGAGAATATTTAAAATCTCTAAGGAATTTTACTGGATAAAAGGAGATAATACTTATTATTAAATTTATGTTTTAACTTCAAAGCACAAGCAGTCACTTTTAATTTTTCAAGGTTTATTTCCTATTAAAAAAAATATATATACGAAAAAAGATATTTGTTTTTTATTCCCGAAAATTCGTTGGGATATATCTAAAAAAAGCATTAATTTTTTCAATTCTTTATAGAGAATAAAATCCAATTCATGTCCCTTTCAGATCTTCGCTAAGATTTATTGCTCCAAATACTACTATCTAGAACAAATTTAATATCTAGTTTATAATAAATATTTTCAAGTGTCAATTCACGAAAAAAGGACATAAATAGAAATAAACTGAGAGTAATAAAGGGAGATATTTTGATCTGACTGACCATATATGTATTTATATTTTATATAAACTAGTATACGCTTACCAGCACAGTACTAGAATGAAAAGATAGTTTATTTTTTATCAGTACTAATATCTTGGTTGACAATATAAAGTTCTAAAGATTAATTATAAATATAATCATTTTAAACCGCTCTAAAATATCAAACGTTAAATAAAATAAAAAAAAATACATATATGTTTGTATATTAAAATTTTCAAAAAATAACGAAAGTTGGCACATCTGTTGTCTGGATATTTTTTCTTATGCGAATTATCACAACAATATGAATAAATATTCCATTTTTTTTTGTTTTTTTTTTGTTTAAGAAATAAAATTTTGCTAAACTTGAACTCATTTTTATATATTTGTGGATTGCGTTTTTCTTCAAAACCGGTACAAGATATTTATTTTACTGATCATATGTAGGAAAAATTAATATTTATCCTCCTGCAAAAAAATAAATATTTTTTATTTTTTTTTGTTTGTGCATCGTTCAGGTTAAAAAAATAAAGAAAAAAATTAAATTTAAAAAAAAAATCGAACCTATCTGTGAAAAAAAATCTTTTGGGTTTAGGATAATATGTTATTTTTAGCATTTTTATTTGATACCATAATAATATATTCGGATAGATTATTGATTTCTTCTGATTTCCAAGAATTTTTTTAAAATTTTTTCAAAGCTTCTTTTTTCTTAGGGTGGATCATTATATTGATTTATTTTTAATCCTATTAATTTTTTTTTTTTTTTTGAACCATAAATATTAATCAAGGAACCTCAGAAACAAAATTTAAAAAAAAATCACATTAAACTAAATTCTGGACCCTGATTTAAATTTTTCTTCTATTCCACATATAAAATAGAAACTAACATTACATTATGAATTCTTTAACCAATATTTTACTAATTTTCCTTTTCCTATGTGTAAAAACACGACCCCATCAAACCTCAACTAATTAGCGGAAAATTCGGTGGTTTAAACTTTTTCCGTTTTATTGCGAAGGAATTTTATTTCAATGTTTTACATGTTTTTCATTAGATATTTTGGGTGGTTAAGTTCAATGTAAAATATAACTTCTATCCTGAGTTTTCATGCCTGACGACGCCTTTTACTTTAATATCGTTAACTTTTTGTATGAAAACAACAGGTTCCAGAAAGTGAAAAAATTAATTTAAAAGAAGTTCCTAGGTATGTAATAAAAATAAAATTATATTATTATAATATAAAGATTTCTATATACACTTGTTAAAAAGGTTAACCACACCACACACTCTCTCACTCACTATGCAGTGCATTTTATAATTCAACTGTTTTCCTCCAAAACAATGTAGGATTGGCAATTTCATACTTCTGAATTAAATTTTTCATTATAATTTACAGATTTTCTTCCTATTATTATTATTATTATTATTATTATTATTATTATTATTAGGTTTATGTATATACAAACATAAAGAATTCAAAAATTTTGATTAATATTATTTATTACATTACAGGTACCTAAAGAATCTCAAGAGAATTACAAAAATAAAATATAAAACTACAAATAAATTTATTTGTTTTTTTTTTTTTATTTTTTAATGTACTTTTTTTAATTTTTTTTTTATTTATTATTCATTTGAAAATAAATATACCACACCCGATTAGCCGCCGCCGCCGCTAATTTTTTTTTTTTTTTTAAATAAATTTTTATTATGTGTACCTATGTACATTTCTAAATTTTTCACATACTATACTATATAATTCCATATAATATCCAATGGATTCCAAAGTTGGATGAAAGGAAAAAAAAAACATAAAAAAAAAAAAAAAGTTCAATCATCAAAGTCAAGGCCAATCTCAGGTGCAATTATACACAAAAATATTATGTGAATTGACCACAAACGAAAAAAAAAAAAAATATATATAAATATATATAATACTGAAAACGAAGTGAATCTTAAATGAAACTTTATTTCATTTATTTTTTTTATTTTTTTTTCAAAATAAAATAAAATAATTTCTTTAAAAGAAAATTTTTATTTTTTTTTTTATATATTACATACATAATATTAAATTTTTTTTGTTTTTTTGTTGTATAATTGAAGCGTACGCGTAACAAATCATCAAGAAACATAAAGCATATTGTATAACTTATGCTGGGTTGATTGTGTTTCTAGGTTTATTATATTTCTGAATCAATATTACTTAAAAAAAATAAAAAAAAAACAACAAAAAAATGCAGAAAAAAAAAAGCTGTTAAAAAGTTTAAAATAATATTCTGGTAAATTTTTTAGATTTAAAAAAAATTAAATATATAAAGAAAAATAATTATAAAATAATTGTTTTTTTTTTTTTTTGCCTAAAGTACTTTGTTTTTTTTTTTTTTTTTCAACTTATTTAGCTTGTGCGGTTGTCATCAATTGACCTGAGACTAATTAAAATCTTTATAATACATGAGAATTTTATTTTCCCGTATCGTATTATAATTCTGGTGAATTGTTTTCCCGTCTACAAAATATAATAAATTAAATATTATGTACCTACTTTTATATGTTTAAAAACTGATTAATATTGTTCAAAAGAATTTATATATATATATGTACCTACCTAAACGTTTAACGTGTGAAATAAAACGAAATCTATAAAATATAATATTCATTTTGAATATTTTTATTCCTCAATGTGTACATATAAAGAGTGAAATTAACCATATCGCAGAATTAATTTGAAAATAAAAATTTGATTGTCTTTGACAGTATACAGAAAAAAAATGCCTAAGCAAGATTTAGAATTATAAACGTAAATTAAATTTAAAATTTCCTATATATTTTTGTAAATTTTTGCAAACTCAAGATTACAAATTTTCAAACAACAAGCTAAAAAACAAACGCAGACGAAAGCAACATGATTATTATGATTTTATCTTAAGATTCCCACAGAATTAATTTTGTAATTTTTACATGAATTATCTTTATAGTCTAAATAAAAAGATTATATCAGGTAATGTTCTCACTTAATATCATTGGACATAATTACGTGAAAGTTTAAAGAAGGTTGGAATACTTTAGCACTAATGAGTAAGGATGCATCAAAAACTCCAAAAAATCAAAGGATTTTGTTTAAGCAAATTGTTAAATAAATATTATTATAGGTTTTTGCGATTCCTGCAATTATCACAAAATTCTTTGAATTTATTGCGATATTGTTAAAAATTTTATAAGAGTATACAGCCCAAACATATAAAAAAAAAATTATTTATACTTTAAAGTGCTTTAAAGTCATTTATTTTTCGATTATGCATTCATTCAACATAACTTTCATTATCGTGTATTTAATTGACTATCTGTACAATTCAAGAAAAAATTATTTAAAAAAAAAATTTTTATATATAAATATAATATAATGTATGTAGTAGTAGGTACATATATATAAGAAATATTTCACCCTATAATAGAAACTTAATTTAAAAGATTCTCATGCCGCTTCGCATGTAATTTTTTTTTTTTTTTTACTAAAGTAAGAATGAAAAAAAATTACTTAATTTTTTCTTCATTTGAGAATTAAAAGCGAGAAATTGGATAATTTTTTATGGCTTTTAAAACTATCGAAATGTTGGAAAAAATTTAATTAAAAGCTATAAAGAATTTTTTATGCGTATAAATGACCGTTTCTTAGCGACGTGCGATGTGGTACGATTAATTAAATAACTGTTCTAAATTAAGTTTATCCTTTTGATCTTAAAGATGGAATTTTTTAATTAACATCAAGCTGAATCATTATAAAATTCTACAATCGTACGCATATCCTATACATTTTGATTAAATAGCAAACATCTAGTAGATGGACAGAAAATATAATGAAAATAGATAAGTATTTAAGTTAATTTAAATTTCTATAATATAGTTATCAAATGATTTTTGAAATAATCTCAAAGTAAATTTCAGTTTTCTAAGAAAATTGTATTACAGTTTAGGCCTTAGGGCTTCTGGTGTCTAAACACAAGAACAATTTAGCATTTCAGAAGTGAATTTCACATCTACACCATAAATAAAATTATATTATTTATGTTAGTGGCTGTCACATGTAGTGTCACGTCTATTCATGTATTCACTGGAAGCATCATATTTAGGTATTTTATTTGCAACAACTCTTAATAAAATAGTTTCTTGTAGTTTTTTTGTACTAACGCTGCTGAAACTGCAAAAGAAGTATATCATTATCAGCTGAGAAAACTAAGAGAATTTTTGTTTTTAATTTATCGGATTCTGAATTAAGAAACTTGAATAAAAATTTGTGCAAAAAAAATAACAAAAAGAATAAATGAGTTAAAGCACATTATACATTAAAACACACGCTATAAATTTATATAAAAGATACATTATGGATCAAATTTTTGTCTTTAATCCTTTTTTTATCTCTGTGAAATAAATTTAACTTGGTCTTTTTTTAAAAAATCTTTTCTTTTTTTTTACTTCATTGATTTTGTTTTTATTCAATTAAAATTGGCTCGGTATGGAACCTTCCAACAAAGAGCTTGAATATTAATTCAGAATTTACAAAACATAACTTAAGCAAACTAATAATTAGCTTGTATTCTGTATTTCACTTTCAAAATCCGCAATGAATAGTATGAACTGTTCAATGAATTGAAAAAGTCTATGTAATTCTATGAAAAACATTTCATGAACTCATTGACAGTTATCAATTTCAAGCCAGTTTTTTAAAGACCTCAATTTATCTTGAATAAGCAGGAATATAGTATAAATGAAGTAACGTTTTTAAGCTACGTTGCAAAAATACTGATCTACATTTTTGTTTTTTGAAAGAAGCTAAGTAAATATCTTTAAATAGAATACCTAAGATTATAATTCAATCACTATCGAAATAACTTCAATGATTTATTTATTAATTTATAAAAATGAATTAGAATTTTAGCCTGAAGGGAACTCATCAATATAATTATGTCATTTATCATTAATTTTTAATCAATCTTTTATTAACAGTAGGAATTCTTCGGTATTAGATAAAGATCGTATCGACATTATAAAAAAAACTTATAACACAATATAGTTGTATATGTATCTATCAGAACTATTAGTAATATTTTGAAGTCTGTTTCTACAAGGATCTTACGTCATAATAACCGTGGTTAAAAAAAATGCGTAAGATTTATTATTATAAAATTTATGTATGTATCTTCTTATGAACAGAAAACAATGAAAATAATATCGAACAAAAAAAAAAGAATGAAAAATATTAAAATAACGTTTGGGTTGATTAATAAACTTTATTGAAAATTCTACAATTACATCACGTTAATAATTAAGGAAACTAATTATAATTTTTTTTTTTTTTTTTAATTTTGACATTAAATAATTTATTGTTATCATAATTTTAATTAAATTATTTTTTTTATTTTTCTGGAAATTTGTGTTTGGCTCATCATTGTTATTGATTATTGATTATACTAATGGAAAAAAATTAAAACTTTAATAATATTAACCCAGACATAATTTTAATAAAATCTATTTCCATTTTAAGACTAAATTCGATTAACTGCCATTAACAACATTAATTCAGCGAAGAATTCCCTCGGAACTAAAGGATTATTACGAATATTTTCTCAACATTTGAATAAATTTTAGCAATAGTAGCTGGGATTTATTGATTTTGAATTGTTTTGTCTTTTGACGCATTTACATTGTAGGCACATTATATAAATCCATATAACCAAAGAAAGAAGGTAGAAAGGTTAAATCTATAAACTTTTTTTTTACCTGTCGTGACTAAAGAATTAATTTTTTTTTTTATTTGAAATTTAAGATATTAAAGTTTTTGACTTAAGTCTTTTGTTTTCTTAATTAATTTAAAAAAATAAAACCCACCATTACAATGTGAATTCACACAATATGGATAAGCTGAATACAAAGAACAACCAATAAGGGGATTCGAAACTAGTCTCCCATAATTAGGAAACCTCTACACTAGAACTGCCGTCAAATTGAGTCATCACTGTTATTACAAAAATAAATTCAGATTCATCGATAATAAAAATAAACTAGGAAGCATATTTTAAAAACTACTTATTGAATATAATATTACAGAGAGAAAGAGTGTTCTTGTTTATGAAGACTTAAGTTTTATCCAATTATCAGTATTTTTTTTTACTATCATAAATAAATAAATAAATCACAATGTTGTCTTAGAAACCATCCCTAACAAAGTAGTTAGCTTTCAAATTTCAATTATTCAAAAAACCAATATAATATTACAAAGAGAGTGCGTTCTTGTTTCTGAAGACTTAAGTTTTGTCCAATTATCAGTAATTTTTTTTTACTATGATAAATAAATAAATAAATCACAATTTTTTCTGAGAAACCATCCCAAACAAAGTAGTTAGCTTTCAATAATTCAAAAATCCATTAGTTTCAACTGGGTTTAATCTAGTTAAAGCAACAAAAATTGATATGTCCATGAAGTATTTATGTCCGTACATGTAGTATTTATGTCAAAAAAAATTTTGTAATTTTCTAAAAACTAAATTTTCTTTGGCAATATTATGAAATAATTCTAATCAAAAGAATGTGAAAATTCTCAGTTAAAAAATTAACTATCTGTCTTCATAAATCATTTCAATAAATCAAAAAAAAAAATATATGTATTTGTATATATTTCTATTCTACAAAAAATATTCTTTGCCACAATTTGGTATTCAAAAAAAAAAAAAAGAAAAAAAGTTCATCAGTCTTCTTTAGCAGTATAATTAGCATTTAATTAAAAAGAGTAAATTAACTTCTATTTATATACATTATTATTTGTTATGTTTTGTTTCAAGTTGTTGTAAAGAAAAATTAGTTTTCTTATAGTGTTATTTATTTCTTTTTTACTTTTCAACCTTTTGTATAATCTTCTGATTTCTTATTAATTCTTTAGATATTAATTTCTTTTTCTCCTTCACCCAATATACATAATACACAACATAACAATTTTATACCAAAACTGATGTTCTTTACTAAAATGTTTACTAAAAAAATATATTTTGCTCAACTACCCTCTCGAATTATTTTGCTCTTTTTTATACCAAACGTTTTTTTTTTTTCTTTTAAATGAAAATATTAGTTAAAGGTTCTAATTTTTAAATCAGTAGTAATTTCTTACTAGCTACATTTTCTGTATAAAAAAAACCGAAGTTTATAAGTATTAATATTTATGAAAATTCATTAAGAAGATAACAACAAGTATTATTATTGTTTTCCTATAATTAATTCACAAAAAAAATTGCTGAACTGTCTTATTTAAAGAAAAGTCTTAATGTATTTGATTTTTCGACTTTATTGGTTCTCTGAAAGTTTTAAATTTTTATTTAAAGTCTAAAAATGTATAGTTAGCCGTTATACTAGTTAGTTTACTTCAACTCATTAACTGCTCAATTATAATTCATTTATGTGAATTTTACAAATTTTAAGAAATTTAATAAACTTACTACAAAATCATTAAGAAGAAAAAGTTTAGTTATCTTACTTCGAACATGGATATTAAAAACATCCAACTGTTAGTAGTAATTGTGAACGTCTTATTTCAATTTATCTTTAAGATCACACATTTTTAAGATCACAATTTAAGTCATACAATAAACTTGGTAAAAATCAGGGACTGAAACCTTGAAAAAGTTGAGTCAGGGCTTAAGTTCCATTTAATCAAAATTAAATGTTCAGCTTCAGGTTAGGTTCAGGGTTCGGGTTCCTGTTCAAAATTTAGAAAAAAATATATTATCGTTCGGTTTCTGTCCCTGGAATAAAAATCATCGTATAATCTACATATAATTATTTGACTTTTGTAACAAAATAATTTGCAAAAAATATTTTTTTTTAGTTCTTTTAACTTTTTGATTTTTCTCAATTTTACTTTACCATCATCTTCTTCTTGAAAATTATTACTTTAGAACTTCAAATGAAAAAATGTGTAAACCATTTGTATTCCATTAATGTTATATGCTTATATGAAAAAGAAATAAACATTTTTTTAATTTTTTTCTTTTTTAATTTAATGGTGGGGGAACTTCCTTTTAAGCTAATCTCAAGAAGTTCTCATAAGCATTTTAGTACGTGAACTTGACATCTAAGCATTCTTTTCACATTCAGAAAATTATTGGTTTGCCGGTTAATTTGAATTCAGTTTTTTTTTTAAATAAAATAAACGAATAAAAAAATAAACATAAAATTTTTTTTTTATCTTACTTTAATCAATCACGTTATGTTTAATTTGTGATTTCAATTCCTTTTTTGGAAATATCAAATAAATATAAAATAAATTCTGTCCTTTTGGAATTAACAAATAAAAGAAAAAAAGAGATATTTTAAATTTTATCTTTCAACATAAGTTGTTGTTTTATTAACAGAAAAACAAGTAAATTTTATAAATTCAACAAACATATAAACAAAAGTGAAATTTATTTGTGATTTTATACTTAATTTTGTTAAGTAAATTTTTTTTAAAGTAACAAAAAATTAATAAAAATAAAAAGTATTAACAAAATGACAAAATTATTGATATTGGTTGTAATAAGTGCTTTAGCCTCTATATCAGGTTAGTAAATATTTTAATTTTATCCTGATTCATTTGTGTATTTTAATTTCCCTTTTTTGGATTATGTGCGGACATTTTTCCTCTACAAGATATGATCTATATGTGGAAAGCTGACAAATATTTTAACGTTTATTTAATTTTTTTTTGACTTACCAACACACAACAAAAAAAAAAAAAGACTTAAGATAGAAACTTTGAGGAAACCCATTATAAATAATCTCAGAGAATAAGTTGGAGTGGTTGTTATATTCTGTTGGCCGATCAGCCATATTTGACTGTGAAATAGTTATTAATACATTTATTCTTATTGATTTACATTATTGCAAATAAAGAATTTTAATTGGAAATTTAATTTCAAGTCTAATTGTTACATAATGTAACTCTGGGAGAATAAAATATTAATCGTGTTCTAAATTCCAAAGTTTTGAAATTTGATTTACTATTTATATAAAGTCAATCTAAATTAACTTAAATTAATATAAAAAACTTAAGTTATTTAGTTTTTTTTATATTTTTAAAAATATGTTGAGAAATTTTTAGGAGTAATTATGTAGTTACTAATTTCTCATCACCAAGATTAATCACAATCTGAAGAACTATAAATGTTTTCTGCAGTTTGATCCTCTAAATTAGATATAAAATAAACGACAACTTAGAGAGAAAATTTAAATAAATATTGATTTTGTAATTAATTTTTTTGTTCTTCAAAATTTATTTAAATGTTTGGAAATAAAAACAAAAGACTTAAGGAATCAACTTTTTTAAAACAATTAGATATTACGAATAAAATGAATCCAGGACTAATTCTTTCATTACCGAAATAAATCACAATCCTTAAAATTCAAGATGTTTTCTATCATAATATTCTGATTAATTTAAATTTTTAATTAATTAGTAGCACTTTTATATTAATTATTTATTTAAATTAATTTAAATAAAAACCAAAAAATTAGGAAAAGAACCTTTCAAGAGCAATTAGTTATTTGTTTCTCGTTACCAAAATCAGTGAAAATCCGAAAAACTAAAATTATTTGTAATAATTAGTTTTATTTCTCAGTTTATTTAATAAAACACTATTTTTTTAATTAAATGTATGATATGTCTAATATCTAATGAAAAATCATAAAGAATCCTTAATTTGCTTTTTAATATTAACGCCCTTAATATGTATTCGCTACTGGCGATAAAAAGTTTGATAAACTTTATTTTAAATATTAATATTTGAAACTTATATCGCGAGTAGGTATAGTGTAAATATAACTTGTTTATGTATATCATGGAGGAATTATTGCTAATGTAAATATGCAGTCACTAAGAATAAACATTTTTGGCCTGAAAATCATTTTTAAATATTTACGTATGCTCTTAAAATTTCATTTTTAGTTATTAGCCATATTTTCATGCGGAAAAACAAACTCTGGTTTAAACATTATTACCTACTAACGAATCCTTTTTGCTCCGTAATTTTATTTTTTTAATTTAATGGTTTGAGTAATTTAGGTTTAGTTTTAGGTTTTTTAGTTTTAGCTTTCAATATTTTTGTTATTATCTTTTAAAATCATTCGTCTCCATTCGAATTATTTCATTAGCGTACGTATGAAGTATTGTACTTTGTGTAAATTTGTAAATTACATGTAGCTTGAAATTAGTTTTTATAATTATTAATTACTTAATTAATAAATAAAATAAAAAAATTAAAATAAAATAAAATCTGTAGGAAAAAAAAAATTTGAGCAGATTTTTATATTTCAACATTTCAATAAAAATTGAAAAGCATATTTGATCATTATTTATTATAAATAAAATTAATAAAATAGAAAACTCTTAAAATTATAGGTACATAAAAAAAATTAACGCTTAAATTAATCATTTCATTTTGATAAATTTATCTGAAAGATACAATTAGACTTGTTCATGCTCAATTTATTGTTTAAATAACTTTAAATACTCTGTGTACGCTTAAAATTACTTTAATTGTGAATTTAGTTTCGCCTTATAAAATCTTTTAAATTTCACATTTAATTTTATATACGAACATTTATCATTAGAAAATTAGGAAGAAGAAAAACCTCATATACATCAAAACGAAATCAAAAAAAAAACATGATAATTGACTTTTCAAATGGATTTTCTTCTTTTTTTTATGTAGAAGTTTACTGCATAAAAGTAAAAAAAAAAATAAATAAAGAATTAACTCCCGCTATTAAAATGTGATTTCCATTTAATACGAAAATTCAGTAGTTAATAAAAAAAATAATCTACTGGTTAAAAATTTTTCTACACAAGAATTCCATTTACGAACAAGTCATTCAACTTTGACCAAAAACTAATAAGTACATAAATACATAAAGTGGTTGTTGGTTAATTAACATAATAAAATAGGAAAATTGTATAAAAATACCGGTGGTTATGTATTTTATGTATATCGTTAACGCTTATATTTTTTTTCTTTTTTTACCTTTAGAATTGTTTATATTTTGATAAGAATAAATAAATGTCTTTCTTTATCATTAAAAGATTGAAAAAGTTATTTTATGTTGGATTAGAATTACATTTTTTAGGGAAAAATGAAACCATTAACATTTCCTTGGGAAGTTTACAGCCTAAGTCTTTTGTTTTAATTACATATTTTGTTTTAGCGGAAAATCAAAATTTTTGTCTTATTGAAAATTAAGTTATATACGTTATGTATATTTTAAAGAAATATGAAAAATTGGATTATATTATAATTATTTACTCTTTAATTTCAACCAAATACTTAACTTTGATAATAAACAGAAACTAAACATTCAAATTTATTAAGTTCCAACAGCGTTAGCACTACAAATAATAGAACTAAATCGGCTAACACATTAGTAACTAAATATGAAATTTATTTTTAAATATATACTTCAATCTTTTTCATTGAATTAAAAAAAAAAAAACAAATCTCTATTCATAGGAAAAATGCATAAAAAATAAAAATATAAATTAAACGTTTATTTAAACTAAATATTTCAGAATGGGAAATGAATGAAGAAAAAAAAATGGGAAATATTTACATGTACAAAACTTTGCTTTTTTTTTCAAGTTCTATGAATGCAGAATAATTATTAAGTACTTTTAGGAATAAGTCAATTCCTATCCACTCTTTTTTTTTTGTCCCATTATACCTTTTCTTTAATAATCATCTGCTTAAATTCATTTAACAAAACGCATTGTGTGTTCAGGTCGTTCAACTCAACAACAACAACAACAACAACAAAAAAAATTTCAAGTCTTTAAATGAAAAGAAAATATATAAATACAAATATAATATAATATAGAAAAATTCATCATAAATATTTTAGATCAACTATGTTGCATTTTATTTTTATGCACTTAGAACTGAACTATTGATATCAGTTTTGAAAAAAAAATCTTTTAAAAAATTTTATGACACCCTTTTGTCTGGAAAAAAAACAAAAAAAAAACAAACCAACATTAAGACTAGATGAATATTTTTTTGTTATCTCTACAGAAAAGATTGTTATTGACATAAATAAAAAATAAATATATGTTTAACTAATTATATACTGTTTATGAAAAAATTATTATTTTTTGGCGCCTTAACATTTTTTTTTTTACTATTATTAGTTATATGCCTTTTTTTTTGTTCTTACCATTATTATATTTTGCATCTTAAGTTTGATGTTTTAAATTTCCGTTTCTAATTTTTTTTAAGAAAGTATAAACGGATATTTGAATTAAAATTTTCAAAGTTGAAACGTGATGATTGAAATAAACCATTTTTTTTTATGTTTTTTTAGCGTTCCATCGCTACATTATGTACAATAAAGAGCATAAATTTCAACTTCGGTATTTTTTAATATTTTTAGTATATATTTGTCCATCGCGCACATTTAATATTTTGTGCAATAGTTACGTTTTTGCTAAAGGATTTTAAATTCGTTTGACTTTTATTAAATTTTCAGTTCAGTTTTAAATAAGAAAAAATTTCTATTTGATGTAATAAAAACTTAATGTCATTTAAAAACTTAAAAGAGATAATTTATAATAAAATATCGTTTTTAGAAAAAAACACCATTCAGAATGAAAATTTATTAAAGTGTATGGGGAAAAAAAAGAAACTTTTTTCCATTTTCTGAGTCACAGAAATCAGTATTTTATGCAAATTTTAAATAGCATAGCTATTTATTAATTCAAAAGAGAATGTACGTACGTATTAAAAAGGTTCTAAAACGTGAGGAAATGAGTTTGAAATTTCCGGTCACCCGTATTTAAAGAAGTATCTGAATTAATTTTCATAACAGTATAGAATAAAAATAAAAAAAAAATTAAATATAATGTACAATACATAATAACATGTATGTTGTCAGTATAATGATATATATTTTTGAACACTTTTTTTATTACAAATTTATTCTAAATTGTTAAAGTTTTCACATAAGATTTAAGTGCGTATAATAAATTACCTGCATATAGTTTTCTTAACACCATTCAGTATAATTATGTACAATGTACTTGTATATTTGTATATCTATCTAAAGTGTTATAATTTTTATCTATTTTTCAAAAGTCAGAAAATTAATTTTTTTTTTGTTAAATTAAATAAATTTTATAAGTCGCTCATAATTACTTATTTGCGTTATTCGATTGTTTTGGTTTAAGTATATTTGAACTCGATAATTTCGTTAAAGTTCCAAACTATCTTAAAAAAAAATATTTTTTCGGAAAATTTTATTTTGGTTGAATATATTTATTTTATTTTTTGAATAATAAAGTACAATAAATTATTTTTTAAATAACCAATAGCTGAAGGAACAGTCTCGGTTTTAGGATGTTATTTTTGCAGGAAATTAAGAAGTTATTACAACATTAAATTTCGTGTTATTCTGTTAACAGCATAATGAAATTATACTGCAATTGCGTTCTTACCAGCATCTGCTACTTTCAGTCGTATTCTAACGAATTAAACTTGTTTTTTTAAGAAATATGTTATTATATGTTATTTTTGTCTTCAGAGTACCAAAAGATTTTAATTTTTTTTAAATCATCAAGTTTTATTGTCCCAAAAAATAGATACTTCTGCGAAAATATACGCATATATTGTGAACAATGGTATTCTCATTCTGTAAATTCTGTAATTTAATGTGGACAAAATATAATTTAAGCCTTTTTTCACAGTGTAATATTTTTCTTTTGTAAAACAAAGAAAAGAAAAAAAAACCACTATCATCAACATAATTTTTATTGCTTCTGATGAGAATAATGACTTTTGACTTCTCAGAAATTATAACTTTTCTCTAACTTTAAAAATCAATTATCTAATATTATCTATTATTATGCCATAAAAGTTAATAAAGTATTCAATTATTGTTTTTTTTTTTCTATATGTACGTTCATATCTTTTTTTTTTGTTGTAAAATGCAATTTTTCTTATATTCATCATCATGTTCATGTTATTAGTGAATCTGTAGGAATAACATGCAAAAGATATTACTTTTAATTTTTTTTTATTACATAGGAACATTAAAATAAAATTTTTATTTTTTTTATTTTTAACTTCTTCTAAAAATGAAATTTTCTTTGCAATAAATAAAAATTCTAAATGCCTAATGCCTCAAGGCTTAGGTTATATCTATTAATTTTTGCCACTTCTTATAACTTGGTGACTTAACCGAATGTACGTACACAATACACATATACATGAAATATTCGTAAAAAGCAAGTATAATGTTATATTGTTATGCCATTTTAGATGTTCTTTGTGAATTCTAATTTTTAGAAAAAGTTTTTAGAAATATCTATGCGATATTTTAAGTATGTAACTAAAATTTTTGCTGCAGTTGTAGTATATATGAAAATTTTCAATTTTGATAAAGAAGATTTTATGTTATAATTTCCAATTGTTTTCGTTAAGAAAATATACTAAGGAAAACTAATCTTCAACTTTTTATTCGTTTAGAAGAAATATATTTCCCGAAATGATATGTTATAACAAAAACTTCTTCTTAATACATACTATAAAGGTATAAATATATATTAAAGTAAAATATATGTTTAATAAAGGTATAATAAATTTATTTAAATGAATATATATAAGAATAATTATAATTTGTAAAATTAAAATAAAAAAAATATTTATTTTTTTGAAATAATAATAAAATTTATTATTTTTTTTTTTTCTTTTTGAAATAAACTATTTTGATTAAAATTAAATACAAATCTAATTTTTAAAATAACAATCAGAAACTTAGAAAACTTAATTTAATAAAATCATTTTAAAATAAAGCATTATAATTGAACTTAAAATCTATTAAATCGGCGATGTGCAACCTGCGGCTCATGAGCCGCATGCGGCTTATTTGATTTTTATCTGCGGCTCACATCAATGTTTTGATTTACGTAATATGTGGCTCTTTTTGTACGAAAAGAACTTGTGTTTTGCTTTAATTTTTAAAAAATGTTTATTAGCTGGCCATGATTTGTTTGTTTTGCAAGAAAAGGTAATAAATATAAACTTGGAGCATCAACTCAGGATTTCAACAACAAAAATTGCACCTGATTTGAACAAATTGAGCCAAAGCAAAAACACTTTAACTTTTATTTATTTTTTTATTTTTTGTAGATTTATTTTATATTTTGTTATGTTTTATGTTGCAATTTTTAAATTAAATTACTAGTACAAATTCTGAATTAAATCAAAAGCAATAAACCATTATTATTTTATTCATTCGTTTTTTTATATGTGGCTCATGCCGAGGTACGAAATTAATTCAGTGGCTCTGTCACGCAATTGAGTTGCACATGCCTGTATTAAATGAACCACTACACATAGTCACATCTATGTTAACAATTTCTAACAAAATTAAAATATAATTTCAGCAAATTTATCTATTTGGTCACAACTTTTTAATACATACAACATTTAGAAATAAAGAAAGATTTAAAGAAAACAGAAATCTCATTGACATTGCACGTCATAAAGGTTCTTTTTACATAAATAATGCTGTTTATAACTTTTATATATCGTGCAAAAATATTATTTATAATGTCTTCTGCAGCACATAGTATGATGAGAAAAAAAATACTTATTTCTTGCTTATATTAAGACAAAGAAAAATATTAAATTGAATTGCATTACGGAAACAGACAGAATCTTTATTGAGCCTCTTAATTAGTATTCAATTAAAAAAAAATAAAATCAACAACATTATAGGGAATACGAAATTTCTATGAACGCATGCAATTCTATTTTCAGCACTGGAATTGAAAAGAATATTGGTTTTTTGTTAATTTTACGACATATAGTATGAATATTATGAATTTATACCTCATGTTCTTAGTAGTTATTATTTTTTTTTCATGTTAATTTGAATGTGTAAAACATTTCCAAATGAACATGTTTATTTATATAGAATCTGAAATTTTGTTGAATTTTTAATGTAAGAGCATACTTTAATTAATCCTTTGAAATTCGAGAAAATAAAAATCAAACTTAGAGTCCAATTTCATTATTTCTTTGAATTATTTCTTGATAATAAAAATTAAGAACTTTCTTTACACACTATGTTGTACTCATGATATAATTATTATGTATGTAATTTCAAACGTGATGTTTTCGATTAAAAAAATAAGTTTTCTAACACCTAATGTAATTTAATAGATTCTTGTTTTATTTCTTGGTAAAACATAATTTAAGCGCTTTTTTTCATGACTAAAATTAAATTCTTCTAAATTTATTTACTTAGGTACCTGCCTATGAAATTATACAACATAAAAGTTTAAAGTTCAATAATTTAATGTCATGAAAATGAAAATGAAAAACCACAGAAGTTTATAAATACAATTTTGGAAAAAATTTATTTGTATTTTGTATTCTAAGAATTTAGAATTTAGAAAAATGTCAACAATTTAGAATATTCTGTGTAAAAAAAAAAAACCTTTAAATCGTGAAAATTTCGCATGAAAAGTCAATATGAAACATAAATCCAAAATTTTTTTTTTATGTGATTAGAACACGATTTCGATAATCATGAGAAACTGTTAAAAAAACATAAAAAAAAATCAACCAAATAACAATCTATTTTTTAAGATTTTTCATAGATAGAAAAAGAAAATTCTTTTACATAAAACTACATGTTTACTTCCTGATTCAGAGCAAAATAACTTTTAATTAAAGTTATTAGCTTGAAATTGTTTATATAGAAACTATAGTATGAAATTAAACGTAAATTTAGATACATTTGGACAGTTCTAAAATAAAGAAAAAATAAAAACTTTTATTTTCTTGTATACTAAAAATAATTAATTAAAAAAAAAACCGTAAAACTAATTATTTTATAGCCATCACTTGACAGTAATAAGTTTTTAAATTGCTTAACTAAATAGTTATATATTAAAGTTTTTCATGAAATGCATACTTTTTATTATAAGGATATCTTTAGTTTGCTGGAATTAACACTTTCACGCAAAGCATACTTTTTATTACAAGAATATCTTCGGTTTTCTGCTGCATAATGAAACAATCTCTTTATTAGAACTAAACTTTTATAATTCTTTAATAGTTAGCTTAAGAAGATAAGTTACTTCAAAAATATTCAAGTATAACTGTATAGTATAACTAAGTTCGGAAGTTATTTGCCAAACTCAACGTTTCTCCAATTATTTCCATCGACGAACACATTTTTCGCTTAAAACTTTTGGCGGCGCTATATTATAAGATTATAGCATTTCGACATAAATTCTATCAGAAACATCATGTCCTTTTTTTCTATACTAAATATGCAAAAAGAGTTTTATTTTTCAATCCATCAGTTCTCTTTAGAATAAGTTCAATTACTTGCTATTATTGAAACTTAAACTTTATTGAGTCAAATCACATTTATTTTATTCACCAAACTGAGTACGTTCAAGTAAGCATAATATTGTTTCAAACTTTGGAGGAATCTGACCTTTCTTTTACAAAATTATAACATCAATAAGAATGCAAAAAAAAATAAAATTTATTATATAAGAAGAAAAACTTAAAAAAATTTGCAATTGTCATGAATTTCATGCAAACAAAAAATCACATTGGAAAAAAAAAAATGCAATTTTTATCAAATTTTCATAGGAAAATAATCATCATCATTTAATTAACATTTTTATTATTATTGTTTTTATTTTCTTTAATTTATATGTTCATACCTCTATTGCTTTTTGCAATGAATTTGTAGTCTTTTCCGCGCAAAAGTAATTTATTTCGAATTCTTTGAAGATATGCATGTACGAAAACAAAAATAAAACACAGAAATTACAATTGCCATGTTTTTGATGATTACAAGACAACATCTCACGCCTTAAAAAGTTATAGGTTTAAATTTTTATTTTGAATTTCTTTTTTTTTTCTCACAATATTAGAAAAGCAATATTTTTTCAACAGAAAAAAAAAACTAACAATATTTTTTTAATTTTTATTGTTTTTAAATTTTATATAAATGATTAAAATAATAATTTTTTTTTTTTTTCATTCTTGTTCTTCTCTTCCGAGTACCATCTTCAATGGTTCACTGAACTTTTTATTACAATTTCTAATGTTTTTGAACTCGTCGAAAAAAACAAAAAAAAAAAAAGTTTATATGAAAGACCTACACCGCAATTAATAAAGTTAATTAAACCATTCAAATTGTTAAAAAAAAAAATACAATTTTCGTTCATCCTTTTTGTAACAATATTTTATTTAAGAAAAAAAAATTTGAAAATAAATAAATCATCAATCAAAATATTCAAAATTAAAGATGTTCAAAACTCTTTTGATATTAAGATCATAGTTCAGAACAAGCAAAAATAAGATATATCTTAAAAATTACACAAATAATTAAAATTAAGATAGTATACCTAGTATATCTACAAAAAAAACATTTTTTTCTATTTTATTTCAATAATTTTAACTTTTTTATAGGTAATGACAAGGTATCTCAAACTATGGGTCGCGATCCCATTTGGGGTCGCGCAAGTAAATATTGGGGTCGCCGAAATTTTTTTAAACTTCAAAATTTCTATAGTCGCGCTCATTAATTTGAATACTTGAATTAAAAAAATAAAAAAATATTTTCCAATATGTTATGTTTTTTGATTTCATATAAAAAAATGTTTTGATCAATATTTTTACTTTGGGTCGCAAAAAAATTTCATTACGAGAATGGGGTCCCTAACTAAAAAAGTTTGAGAAACCCTGAACATATGTATGTTTTTCAATTCTTTAATGAAAAGTAAAATTTTAAAATAAATTGAAAATTATTTAACAACTGATTGTATTTTTATTTTTTATTTTCTACAGCTCAACGAATTACCACAATTCAATTAGATGGTGTTCAATATTTTATCAGTCGAATGAATCCATATTCACCTGAATTAAATTATTTCTTAGCATATCAATATTGTCGTTCATTAGGCTTACAATTAGCCTCATTTGAAACTAAAGAAAAAGTTGAATCAATGACACAATATTTAACAAATGCCGGCTACAGTAAATATGATTTCTGGACATCAGGTAATCGCTTGGGAACAGGAATGTTTTTATGGATGTCAACTGGTTTACCATTCAACGCTACATTTGATTATTTCGAAAATTCATCTGATGCTATTTCCGCTGGATTATTGGATCCAGTTGATCATAATAGTAATACTTCACCACAAAGAACAGCCAGAGATAGGTAAATAATTTTTCACATAATTATTATGTAATAATTTTCAATAGAAATTGAAGCAATCTTCATTTTAACTAGCCAAGAGAAAAGCTGTAAAAAGTATTGAAATTATAGTTTAAAATAAATTTTAAAGTACAATAAATAATATGTAGTCCATGCTAACCTTTAGGTTGTTTCTCACCAAAAAAGTCAAATTATTCCAAATCGAATAATTATTTCCATCATAACTTTTTAGGTCTACTCAAAAGTGTTTGTTCTTTAATATATTCCGTATATAATTTATTAATTTTAATTTATTAACAGCAGCAGCGGTATGGGAAAAAGTTGTGTTATGCTGAAAGCACCAAATCTCAAATGGATGCCAGAAGATTGTTCTATTGTCAAAGATTTTATTTGTGAACAAACCAGATGTTATTATTACAATTATGGAAGTATTCCAGTGTCATCAGCGCAGGGGTAAGATTCAATTACAACTTAAAGAGAAGGGGGAGATTGTGATACCAGTTCATCAAGAAGACAACAAAAAAATCGGATAAACGTATCTAATACTAATATCCGTCAAATAAATCACAAATCCAAAAAAATAAAAAAAAAATTAATTAAAACAATTAATATAATTAGTATCTAATTAATATTTTAATAAATATTGCAATAAAATAATTAAAATTTTAATATATGACATAGAAATAGTTAAACACTAAGTGCGAAAACAAAAAATAAGTTAGGTGAGCTTAACCCCAAAACATCAATTATCCACCATTTTTATTCTTCTATTATATATATATATATATTTTTAGTATGTATAACTAATTTATTTGATTCTTATTAAAAACTATCGCAAAAAACGTATAAAAAATGTTAACAAATATAATTATTTTCTTACACAATTCATTAAAATCCTTCTCAGAAAGCATAAATTGGATCTGAGGTTAGATTCGAATTATATTTATTTTAACATCTTAACAAATAATTGAAGTTATCTGTAATAGACAAAAAGAAACATCTGACCTTTCCCAATTTATAAAATTGAAATTTTTCAAACAAGTTTTAATTTTAATATTTTTTTTAACTTTCAAACAAATATTTTTTAAAATATTTCTTTTTTCATCGTACAACAAGGGTTAAAAATCACATATTTTATAATTATTTGCTAATGATCATTTTTTATATGTTTTTTGAACGACTAATGTGTAATTTTCATTTTAACAGATTATATTTTTTTCGCTAACTCCCAGACCTATTTAATAGTTCAATTTTTAATTTTTATAATAGCTTAAAAATATTAATTATGTTTGAAATAATTTAACATTGGTGGTTTGGGGTTAGCTGTAACTAAATAACAATAATATTGCTTAAAATAATAGAAAATAATATATTTATCTTCTTATTTATAAATTTTTCTACTAACTAAGCATAAATAAGTTTAATTCTATCATAATTTATTTATTAATTTCATAAAAATATTTGAAACAGATGAAACTGATTTAACAAAAACTGGAAATTATTTATTAAATGTTTTCATGTTTTTAGTTTTTGTGTATTCACATTTTTGTCTAACCTTAATTAAATGAAGAAAAACCACAATAAAGAACCGTCTACTTTTTGGCTCATTTTATTTATGTTTGAAATTATTATATAAAAATGATAACAAACCTTTTCAAATATTTTTATGCAACTTTAATAATTTTAAAACTCAACTATAATAACTTAGTATAAATAATATAGATATAAATAAAATACTTAAAATTCAATTATTTATCTTTTATTTAAAATTTTAGTCGTCCAATTACTTCAACTACAACTCATCAACCGACATATTATACTACAACTACTCCATTGCCACAATTGATGTCTTCAACATATGCAGCATTAGCAAAAGCTCAATACAAGCCGCAACAAGAACCTGAATCAGATGAACCTTCATTGGAATCATTAAAAATGCACCATGAAGACATATCCGATGACGAAGAATCAGACACAAATTTGAATGAAGAAGATGAAATGGAGCATCATGAAGAAATAGCTCGCCATTTGAATACAGATGAGGCGGAAAAAGATTTGGCTGGTGAAGAAGAAATTCATGAAAATGAAAATAATTCAAATGTAATGGAATCAGGTGATGAAACACAATCAGAAATGAATTCATCTACTAATATGCCATCAGTGGAACAACGACTAAAACAAATATCTGAAGAAATAGAGAAATTGGGTAGTGCTGCAACTGACCAACAAAAATCACATGAAATACATAACACTGCAAATGATGACATTGGAAGACAAAGTTTTCTATCACTATCTGACCTCATTCGAACATTACGGCCTAATGACAAAAAAATTCCGCAGATCGATTCTGACTATTCAAACACAATGAGAGTTTTAGGGGAAAAATCATCATTGGTTCGTACAACAACAATTCCTAATAGTGTTGACGATAATACCGATTCAACACCAGATTCTCATGAAATATAAAATAATATTAATTTTTTTTAATTTCTTCTAGGTTTCATCAAATGCTAATCATTAGTTGCTTTCATTTCTTTGGGATTGAATATATTCATTATATTTTTATGATTCATTCGTTCATTTCATCATCGTGTAATTTAAGAAAAGTTCAATATGAGGAATGATCAATATTATGACAAAAAAAAAATTTCTTATATCAAAATAAAAATAAAACTATTTTTTACAAGAAATATTATCGAAATAGATATGTATAAAAAAAAAAAAATTTAACACATATTTTATATTGGTTTTTCCCAATCTCGTAAACCACTTTTGTTTGACTTTCATTTAATATCTCGAGCAGAAATATAAAAACAACGACCCATCAGGGAAATTGGTCTTTTATTAAGAAGTGATCAATTATGAACCATTTAAAATAAAAAGTAATAACTTTTATTAATAATCACTTATTTGTTATTTCCTAAATATTTCTAAACAAATATCAGAAATTCTAATAAAGACTTTGCAAATAAACCAAAATTTGATCTCAATTGTAAGAAAGCATAATTTTTTTAAAATTTATTTTGGTCTCATTAGACTTTAATAAATCTAAATGATGACTCAAATAAAGAATTCGAATTAATTTTATTTTGGTTTCAAATTATAAGCAAATTATTTTTTCCCTATAATCATTAATAAAAAAATTAAAATCATCTTTAGATTGGTTTTTCTTGAAATAACGATTAATATTTTTAATGTTTATTTGCAAACATGCAGCTGAGATGGGATTAATTATTATTGTAAGATAATTATGATTCGGTATAGTTCCTTAATATTTAGTTTTTTTGATTATAAAATGTATTATTTAAATCCAATTTTTTTAATTTTCTGATTTAATTAACACATTTTATAACAATAACTTATGATCAAAATATCATTGGCTTAAAATAGACCTGTTCAAAAGAAAGTTTCTAATAATACATATTTGAAAAATAAAAAATTTCAGTTTTATTGATTTGGGCAGTTTTATTAGTTAAGCGGCGATATATTTTAATAAGCTTTAAAAATTCACTTCTCGATTGAACTTCTCTTAATATATTTTTTTAACAAAAGATATACATAAATTATCATATTTGGTATCATCAATTGGTATTTCGGGACTTCTATATGACATTTAGATTGTAGCAACAATTTCTTCAACAAATAGCTTCCAAAAGCTAGAGTAGAAATAAGGCTTTTATAACCAAAACATATCAGTATTGAGTAGCAAAATTTTCTCTTCACATCATACACATTTTTTTCCTCCCTAAATTCGTGAGTTATATTTGAAGTAATTACATTTAAAAAAAAAAGTTATAATAAAATCAGCTATAGATTACATATTGCATTAAATAAGTGACATTATTGATTCAGTTTTTGAGTATTGAAAGATCCATAGGATATACAACTAATTCCGAGAAAATACGAAAGTCTAGAATAACTTTGGAATTCTCAAATAAAAGATATATCAAAATATTCTTTTAATATTGAATTAAATTGGCTAGAAGTGCATTTTAGATTTATAGTTTGATATTGAAAAATGAAGTAAAATCTCCGGATCTTTTTATCCAACTGATTATAAGTAAGATCGGTTGATTTTAATCCGAATTTTTAAAAACTATTCATAATTTAAATATTTTATATTCCATACTCATGTTCAAAAACAAACTTATGGATCAAATTAGAGATTTCACTTTAATTGCCACTTATTTAATTAGTTCTAAATTAAACTGAATCTTTGATAATCTATAATCATACATATATTTACTATAAACATAAAAATTACATTATATGTATTTTGTAAAATAGCATTAATCAAAAAAAAAATCAAATAATTTCATAGCTTTTATAAGATTAAGGTATAAATTAATTAATTATGTAATGATTTTGAGGACAACATTTGTCTGTAGAATTGTAATTAAAATAAAAAACTAAACGAAACAAATTATGTATATTAATTTTATTCACTTTTCAGATTTTATCTAATTAGGTTTACTAAGAAAATTACCAAATACGATTATTGAAAACCACAGATAATTATTGCAAAATATTTTTGGAAGAACTTATGTTAAGGATAAATAATTAATTCTTGTCAAATGAAAACTCTTTTTCTGCTTAATCTAATTCTAAAACTATGAAAGCATAAGAAATCCGCATATTTTTTTAAACAAAATAAAAAAAAATTTATTTGACAGAATTATAATAAATAACTATAATATAAATTTTTTTTTTTATTAAACCTAAACTTTAAGTAAAATAAGTCGACCATCCTCTTTTTGTTCAATAATACTTTTTTCTTTGATATAATCTGCTAAGGCTAAATTATCTGTGTATTCCAGTTCTTCAGGAGCTTCGGCCATATCCGATAATTCATTCCAATTATATTGATCACCACCTTTCAGTAGAAAACTTGTCATAACAACCGAATATCTTTGATTCATATCTATTGGTTGGTATGTTTCATCACTACATTCTGTGCATCGTACTTCAACACTAACAAGCCGTTTCCCTTTTTCCTTAGACATATCATAAACTACTTTAATTCCACTGAATTGTAAGAATCCACCTTAAATTAAATAAATATTTGAATATATACCTTAAAAATTCAAAAATATTCCAATGACTTACCATCCTCCTCTTCATTATAGAAAGTTCTAGAAAAGAATATAAGATTAAAATAAATAAATATTTAGTACTTATTATAGAAAAATAACAAACGGGGTTAAAAATACCCAGGCTGTCTTCAATTATATTATTTAATTTTAAATTATTTATATAAGTGTAGTAAGTTTATTATGAACTCAGTTTGTTCTAAAAATTATTTATATTTTTCTAATTAAAGTCTAATCTAATAGCATGTTATTAACATAACTAAAGAATATTAAATTACCCTGAATGCTCCAAAGCTGCCCAAATTCGTTCACCAGATATTTTTTTAACATATAACGTACTGTTGTACGGAAGTACTTCATGAATATTTTGAACTGTTATGTTACCATTGTTAATTGAATTTTTGATTCCACCAGCACCTACCAATGATATTAAACCACTCTTCGATTTTTTGTCTGAGACGTAAAGAAGAGCATCAGCTATTAAATCCCCTAAATTGCATTCTCCTTTTCGACAATCTGCTTTGGTTCCATTAAGATAAACTTTCGATTCTCCAATAATTGTTCTCAAGGCATCAATTTTTGGTCTGTATTCGTTTAAAGCTTCTAATACATCATTTGACTGCGGTATTGATGAATTTAACAATATTGGATTTCCAAAACAATTCAGTAAATGACCGTCACTATTAAACTGAAAATAAGTTGTCCCATTTTAATATATATTTTTAACATAAGTTTTCAGATTTCTTTTTACTCACCTTCACTTCCAAATATCCTAAATATTTCGTATAAGCATAAGCTTGAACGACGGGTACAACTTTTCCGCTTGCTTGAGTCACTATATGTGGGTACTCTCCAACTGGCTCCTCAATATCTGGCTTTTCACCTGAATACAGAAAAGTGTTTGTGTGACCACCAATAATTAAATCAATATCTGGACAATGCATTGCAACTTCTTGGTCCATTTCAAAACCACTGTGTCCTAAGCCGATAAAAATTTTAATACCTTCTCTTTTTAATCTTTGTGTTTCTTTGCTAAAAACAAAAAAAAAAATTTTTTAAATTCAAATTTATTGTCAATTATTACAAACATACTTTATTGCTGCAATTTCTGGTTCGATCCAAACTTTACCGGTATTTGATTGAAACATAGTGTCGGGTGTGAGATAACCAATTATTCCAATTTTTACATTATTTACTTCTATTATTAAGGTTCTTCGTATATTTGGTATACTTCTTAATTCAGGGGCCAAACTCAAATCCAAATTACTTGCCACAACGGGAAAATTTAAATTTTTCAAATATTTTGTCAATTTTTTTACACCCAAATCGAATTCATGATTTCCTAACACCTGAAAAACACAAAAATCAAAAATAATATTATTAATAAAATTATTTAAAAATAATAAAGGAAATTTGTCTTCTAAGAATTATTAACATGAATCAGCTTAATGATACAATAAAAACATTATAATGATTAGTTATAAACCAGACATGGTTTCGTGTCGTTCATTAAGTTATGCATTGTGAAAATCTCAAGCTTGAAGACATCTCCTAGGTACCAAAGAATACTATAAGGTAAGGTACTTACTGAAGAAAATTATTCCACCTTGGATTTAGAAAAAATATGAAGTAAATTGAACTCAAAAGTCGTACTAATTACTATGGTAAAAAACACAATTATCGGCTCTGTAATATTATACGATTTAAACATGCCCATCTTGTGCATTAATATTAACACAGAAGTAAAGTAGTTTCTTTGATGCATATTGAAATTTCAATGAATGTTTTTGCAATCTCCAAAAACTAAAAACGAAATTGATACTCAATTCTGTTACATATTATCGTCTGTTTAGTATAATAACAGAGTATAGTATAGTTTTGTTTAAAACGCTTTTAAAGTTTCTGAAAAAAAACAAATTTTGTATGACGTTTTATATATCATAATCATAAATCCAAACAAAATATACTAGAATCAAGATTTTCAAGAATCGAAAGTAATTTTAGTTGTAAAATTATCGAAAATCCATAAGCCACTGCATAAATATTATTATAATTAATCAAAAAAAAAAGTAATACACTGTATGTAAGAATAAGAAATATACTTTTTGAGTAAAAACAACCAAAAATTAATTTCTGTAATTTCCATAATTGTATTTTATATATTATATACATACATATGTAATTAATCACATTAAATTACAAAATTTCTCGTTTACGACAATAATTGAATATTAAAAAAAAAATTAAAGTATATGTGAATACATAATTTTACATTTAATATTTTTTTAACAAAATTGGAGATCATTTTTTTCAGATTCGATTCAATTTAATTGATAAGTTTTGTTTACATTCACCAAAATAATAGAAGGTCATAAAAGAAGGTGAAATTTCAAGATTTTTCAATTATTTTATTACGAATAGAGAAGAGACCGAAAAAAAATAATTAGAATTTATTAATTTAATTAGATTTAGAACTGAAAAAACACATAAATTATTAATCATATTGATAGTTGTTTTGTTATACTATTTACCCATTTTCAGCAATACAACAAATGAATATGTATAGACAAATTTAAAGATTATTAGCACATCGAATTCAAGCATTAATATAAATTATAACAGAGATTAATAAATTGATGACCTATTATAATACTTTTAGTGAGTGTGGCATGGTCCAAATGGTGACATGCAATAACGCCCAAGGTATTAACGCCCAAAGGGCGTTATTTCCCTCCGTAGTGGGAAATAAAGCCTAAATTGCGTTTGGGCTTTATTTCTCACAGTGATGGGAAATAACAGCCGAAAATATGAGGAATTAACACCCAAATGAAAGTAAAGAGTGAATTAAGGCCTAAAAAAATGATTCAATTTAAATAAGAAACTCGATCATTTTGAAAAATGAATTAAGATCTCGATAAAAAAAATGTTGTGTGGTAAGCACACGGGGGGTGCAGCAGGGCGGCGGGTGGGCGGTTGGTCAGTGGGATTTGCGGCGCTAGCCCACTCGCCGCCCTGCTGCCCCCTCGTGTGCTTACCAGATCTCGATAAAAAAAATGTTGTGTGGTAAGCACACGGGGGGGGGGGGGACAGCAGGGCGGCAGGTGGGCGGTTGGTCAGTGGGATTTGCGGCTGACCAACAAAATAATTCACATAATGCTTAATTAGCCAAATCAGAATTTTTTTTTCTTTTTTTTAATGCAACAAATACCTACGGGCTGTCTGCGAAATCCCGACAGTATAAATGTAAAAGCATTAATTTTTATATTAGAAAATATTTATTATAACCTTCTTTTTTGCAACTTAAACTATGGCTACGCAAGCAAAGGCCTTTTCGGGTGTCCCTGCGGAGCCTTTTCGCGGGTTCTTTTGGAAAAGGAGTTAAAGCCTCATTTTACGCACCTTAACCTACAGCTACGCGGGCAAAAACGAGGTTTTGAATCCTTTTTCAAAGCAGTGTAAAAAAAAATCTTTTATTTAAGTCTTCTTTTTAAAACTCCTAAACATTTTTGAATGCATTTACTCATGCTAAATAAATATATTCATTCAAAAGTTCATTCCGAGATTTAGGTTTTCAAGATTTTAGGGTAACCTCCAATTGAAACCTTTTTTCAGATTTTTGAAAGAATAAATATAATAGAATAGATTTTGAAACAATTAAAACATCGTATGTTAATTTTGGGTGTTAATTCACACCGGGTAGTGAATTAACACCCAAATAAAAAAAAAATGTTTGGGTGTTATTTCTTTTCTAACAAACAAAAAATGCAAAAAGGAATTAACGCCCGTGGGCGTTATTACCCATCACTGTGAGAAATAAAGCCCAAACGCAATTTAGGCTTTATTTCCCACTACGGAGGGAAATAACGCCCTTTGGGCGTTAATACCTTGGGCGTTATTGCATGTCACCGGTCCAAATGGTAAATATTTTCCTCTATCTAATAACAAATTTTCTTAACTTTCTTAAAATATTCAACGGCAATCAACGATTGTGAAAAAACTTCTTATTGTTTCCTGATCAATAACAGGTATATAATCTGGGACTTAGGTAGACCTCTCTGTCAAGTGATGCTTGTTCGAAAATATTATTATACAATATGTTTCTAATATTACTTTAATTTAAAATAATATTCAAAAACCCAAATTTTTTCTAAATAAAGGGGAAATTTCTAGATCGAAATAGAAGAAACATTTTTTAATTAAAAAATTAATATGATTAAAAACAATTCTTATGAAATTCAAAAACAAAACAAATAATAAATCTTTTTATATATATATGATGATAAGTAATTTCGGTAATTTCTTATGTTAATTTTTGGGGGTTTTTTTGCATATGATAATTTTTGGAATACACCTTCATTTAGACATAACACAAACAGATTTTTGTAATCATCATAAATAAATAATTCTTGGTAGAAGAATTTGTTAAAATTTCATTTTTTTTTTCTGATTGGACTAATTAAATTAATAAATAACTGAAGTTTAAAATTGTTTGCCTACATAAACTTATTAAATTCTATAACTATGTAAAAGGAATTTACTTTATTACTTCATTACATCTTATGAATACATTCTCGCTAGAGCTACTAGCTACAATAATAAATGGATCTAGTTCAGATTGTTAAATTAGAATTTTGAAAAAAAAGAACTTCATTACATTGCAAACTCAATAAGATCACGAAAATCCTAAGAAGGATAAAAACTTCTAATGAAGTATTACAAGTTTTCAATTTAGAAATTTAGAATCTAAAAAAATTACTTTAGGTGTTATTATTATCGAGGGTATTATTTATATAAATTCTGTAATGATTTCCAATTAAAAAAATGTTGTATACATAATTATATTTGTATTTCCTTTTTATCCGTTTTATAAAAACTTTAATACAAAAATGTTGGTCTATCTAACTAAAATAATACAGTTAAACATTTACTTAAATTTAATTATATAGTTGTTAGGATAGAATTTGTGTTCTGACGTTAATATACCCAACATATAGATTTAAAACAGAAATTATTGTTTTTGTTCATCTCCTTTGAAGATAAAGAACCTCATAAGATAAAAAAAAATTAAAATTCTTGAATAAGAAAAAAATATAATTAATTTATTTACATAAATCTCAAAAATTTAGGTTAAAAAAGAAAGTTGAAATATATGTATCTATACGAGATAATTTCGTTTTTGATACTGTCTTTTAGTAAGTTTTGAACTTTTTTTTTTTTAATAAAATATTTAAAAAAAAAAATATAAAGAAATTTTGAAGTATGCCAAATGTTTATTCATTTCCAGATATAAATCTTTTTGTAGACTTCTTTTAATACAGCCAAATTTAATTAATTATTACGATTGCATAATCATAAAAAGGATAACGTTAACGATTCTTCAAGATAGATATAATACAGAAGCCAATATAATTGAACAATAGAATATGATGGATAAAAAAAAACATTCTTAAAAAATTATCAATCTTTTTTTATAAAAGATTTTCGTTCGATTTTTATATAAATTTTATTTATTTACCTACGTCCTACATTGATTGTATATTATGAAATCACTTCCTATATATAACATTTTCTGTTAATTTAAAATTTTTCAAGGGACTTATGTGTAAAAAAAATATAAGTTTATTTCTTATCAATAATGATTGTGCAATAAACATGTAGTATAGATAGAAAACTTACAGATGCATCTGGTTGTATCATGTTCATAAATTTGCTGCTTATTTCCTCTTTAAATAACGAAAACCATACCGAACCAGTGAATATATCACCGGCAAATAAATACAAAACCGGTGGTCCAGTAGTCGAATTGCGAAAACTTCGAATAACATGGGCAGTTCTTGCGATACCACCATAACATTGATTGTTTTTAGCTAATTCGTCATCACAACTTTCACTGAATTTGTCTGTTTGATCGAAACGACCATGAATATCATTATTATGTAAAATAATAAATTCTAAATTTCTTTCATCAACTCTTGAATTTCCGTAATCAAATAATATTAAATCTGGTTCGTCATTCACATCAGCTATCGGAAATGTTTTAATATTGCGGAACAATATTATTGATATTAATATATATAAATTTATTATTTTCATAAACATAATTTTATTTATATTTTCTTTAAGATTTCTTTCTCTTCGTGTATATTTTTTTAATAATATAAAAAATTCAACTTTACTATATAAATTTAATCGAACGACTGAATATTAAATCTCTTCATAATAACTAATTATATATTCAAAAGATTTGTTTTCATATTTCATATATGTATAAACAAAACTTCTATCACTCAAATTCGCGAATCAGAATATGTATTATAATTTTAATAATAAATGTACAGGGCTCCTATGTGAACCAATATTACCATTAACAATTGTAATTTTTTAATATTATTGTTCTTGAAGTATATTATGTTTAATTTTTCACTAATACTTTTCTATGATCTTTATTATGTTTTGTAATTTACTTATTTTTTTTATATAATTGTAAAACGTGCATGTACAATACATACAGTTGATTTGAAAAATTACAGACTCAATAAAATAAACTAATTTAAAAAAGTTATTATTATTATTCTTTATTCAACTTACAATGTTAATACAAGTTTAAGTCTACATTTAACTTATTTTAAATTATTTACTTTAAAAAAAAAAAAGTTACAGCTTGATGATAAATATATATGCTAAGAATGCAATTACGAAAGTAAGATGATTATTAAAGTAAGATGAATAGACATCTTTTATTTTAACAAAAATAGTGTTAGATGTCACAAAATAAACAACATAAAAAAAAGTTAATCATACAAAAGTTCGTTTTACTTATTTTATTTTTTGATGGTGTGTCACAGTTCGCAGAAACTTACCAATATATATTAGCATTTCAAAGGCAATTGAATAAAGATAATTTTATCACTTTGATTTTTGTCACTATGGTGAAAAAACAAAAAATTAAAGAAATATAAATTTGCTATAGTTTAATTAACTGTTGCCAAATAATCCTCTGGATTAGAATATAAATGTGTACGTAGTTTCAGACGATTTCATAATTGGTTTTTATAACATTATTCTGTATTAATCAAAATTATTAATAAAGTTTAGAAGTTTTTTTTATCGTAATATTGGTTTCAACACCCTGTATTATCATTGAACTGAGTTATCGCTAAAAGAAATACTTGTGTAGATGGACGTATTGTTTTTATTAATTTCCAACACTAAAATAGTTTTTTTTATTATTAATCATATCATTTCTCTTATTTATCTTAAGTTTAACTTTTCTTATGGAATTAAAAGTATTTTAAAGTTGACCTCAAGATTATTAATTATATACAGTCAGGAGCATAGCTTTTAGTCAAAGTTCAAAATGATTGAAATAATTTGTTAACACACAAAAAAAAATAGACAAATAAATTACTTTGAAGAATAACTCGAAATATCAAATAAAGCGATATTTCAAGTAAAAGCTCATTTTTATACGATGCAGATAGATATGTAAATAGAAATGTGCGCTATGACAATTGTTTATAGCTTTATTAACAATAAAATATTATATTCTTTTTTTAACAAAGTTTCAGTGCTTAGCTCTTTGTCCTTTGTAATCTTTATCATTTTCAAACAGAGAATAAGAAATTAATCAAAAGCTTTAAAAAATTTAAAGGCGGTTTTATAGTGTTGTTTTTCTTATTATTATTTTTTTTTAAATCAATCCATTCTAATCACAAACTTTGAGGGAAGAGAACGCAAATAATATTGAAATTGAATAGTGGTATTAGTATGATGACAATGAAAAGTTCTCTGCTTCAGCTTGTTTTCATTTGTCATCGTATTTCAAACAGTAATTTGTTGGAGTTAAAGCTATTGAATGTGATAAACATCACATTTAATATTATCTTGTAATTATATTTTATGCAACTATTATAAATGTTTTAAATAATTAGGTACCTGAAATATGAGAATTTCAATGAAAAAAATTAATTTTAGATATTTTCTGTTTTATTAAACTGATCAATCTTCATTCGTACAAAATGATTCATACTGATTACTGATATAACTTTTATTTTCTAAACAAATTTAAATAAACTTACATAATCTACAACTAAAAAACAAAAAAAAAAGTTTACAAAATCATATTATAAGTTATATATATATAATAAAACTATTTTAATTATAAATCAGTTTTATTTTAAATTACATTTCAATTAACTAAATAGATATATATTTTTTTACGAAATATTAATCAAAATAATGTGATAGCTTAATTGATCGCTTAAAAAATATTTAAAACGAAAAAAAGTTCAAAAACAGGAACAAATATGGGCCACAATTAAACAAAACTAAATATAAACTTGACAATGAATAAGATATACATTAACTCCGAGATAATGTTTTTTTCTATTTTTGTTAGCAAAAATCTTCAATATTACATTATTTCTCTTTCTGTTCATAAATGGCTCGTTTAACGAGATAAAATGATGATATCTTAACAGAATTTAAGATTCTTTATTTTTTTCTTATCGTAATTATCATAAAATATAAATAGATTGCATGCTAAGTAAACAACGTGTTTGATTAAAAAAAAATCGACATTGTTGCTGTTTTTTTTAAAGAAATATGCTAAATAATCAAAGAAAATATTGTGGTGACATAAATATAACATTTTCCAGAGTTGGGCTTTCTTTAAATTATTTATAATTTATAACAAATCTGCATAAAATTATCATCTACTACTGATTTTTAAGTAGTACTTCATGTAGATGGAATTAATTTGAACAAATCATCAATGACCTTTATTCTCTTATCTGGTAAGAAAATTTGTAAAACAAATTTTAGAAAATTTTGAAATTAAATATTCTGTGCCAGACTAATTCATAAAATATATAAAATAAACTAGAACAACTAATTTTATTTAAGAAAATTTACAATTATTATAAGATTTCTATTCTTACAATGTTTTTTTTTTAAATAATAGTTTTCGTTTAGATAAATTACAATTTATTTCTTAATTAATAAATTAAATTTGTCCCAATAATGGCTTAAATTGAATCTATGAATCAATAATACAAATTTTAGTGTAAATAAAAAAATTAAAATGATTCTAACAACCAAAAATAATGCTTGCACAGCAAATTATTATTTTTTTTTTTGTTTTTTTTTCTTTCACTTAATTTATAATTTCTAAAATTTGTGATATTTTTATCTAACTTGTGTTGTTTACATTATTTTCTTTTACAAAAAAAAATTCTTATTAACTCAATTATGTTAATTATTTAATTTCATGAAGCGTACATTCTATTTATGTCATGCTGATATTTTTCTTGAATTTCTTTTCGTTTTAATTTAAATGCTGCAGTTACTAATCCCATATCTGGAGACCAAACTTCTTTGCATAATGTTATTGCTGCAGGTACCTCGTATCTTTGTAATTTACCTTTAATTCGAAAAAATAAAATTTAAAATTAAAGTTTATTATAAAGTTTTTAAAAATTATTTTTGAGAACATGAAAACTACTTGAAAATAAATAGATACACTTTTTATATTAAATTATTATAAATATTCATTTTTATATTGTAGGTATTTTTTTATTTTATTCATAACATCCCAACTTACATTTTTTGGCATGTTCGGCAATTTCTTTGATAACTGCTTTTTCTAAAACCGTTGATGCACATAATTCCTCAAAACTAGATGTTGAAACACCCTGCTTTGTTGCTAATTCTTCTAAGTGCTTTTGATTTGGCACAACTAGTGCCACTGTAAATTGCTTAGATGAGTCTCCATAAACGCAAATATTTTCAACAACTGGACATGTCTTTAATTCTGATTCAACTTTTCCCAACGAAACATACTCGCCTGCTTGTAATTTGACTAAATCTTTTTTACGATCTAAAAAAAAAATAATTGAATAGTAAATCAATAACCCAAAATAAAATAATTATAAAATTTTAGACTGAAGAATTTGTAAAAATAATTATGCTTTACCTATAATTTTAAGTACACCATCATGATGAATTTCACCAATGTCACCAGTTTTAAACCATTGTCGACCATCTTCTTGGAAGAAATCTTCCTTAGTCTTGCCTGGAAGTTTATAGTAACCTCCGGATACACTGTCGCCTCCAATTAAAATTTCTCCCTGAAAAATAATTTGAAAAATTGCTAAATTGGAAAAAGATAATGATCGAAAACTGCCGTAGCAATTGATTATAATAGACCAGTGATTGTCAGAATGGGTCATTTATAACGAAAATAACTAAATATAGTAAAAAACAGAAATAAATCATTTAATATCAATCCGTAAAAATCTAATTATAATTGACTTTATATTAAGGTTATATTAAGGTTACATATGGTCGCATATAATACTGTGTACTATTTTTAAATTTGTTATATTTTATGCTTACTGTACAGATTGTATTTAGATTATTTGAAATAAATATATTTCTTTATTTTACCTGTGGATACGGTCTATTTGTAACTCGATAATTTCCTTCTTCCCAGTTCACCAAACGAATGTCACACATTGTAAGCGGGGCGCCCACACGTCCAAATCCCATGTCGGTAACTAAAAACATATAAATTAATTTAATAACATTATTATTATAGTAAAAATAAACTTTCCAAACAAATTTTGGAAATATCGTCAATTAAATTTGGAATTCGAAAAAGATTTTTAAAACAATTAATTCATAACTGTTCATACAAAAAGAAAAATACTAACCATCCATTACAGTTGCTCCTGATGTAGTTTCCGTTAAACCGTATCCTTGAATTAAATCAACACATAAACAAGTTTTAATTTGTTCATGAGTGTCTGGTGCTAAAGGTGCACCTCCAGACATCAGCATTCTCACACGGCCTCCCATCAATTTTGCAACTTTTTTAAAGACAATCCTAATAAACAAAATAAGAATAAGAAACAAAAATAAATAAGAACATTAAAGCATATTAAAATAAAGGTGAAAAACGCCTATTTTTATCAAAAAAAATTATTATAATAAGCAATTCATGAGTACGATTCAAATCACTTGACCTATCCGTTATGCAAAGCTTTCACTTTCAATTACAAAAAATTTAATTTCTGTCAGTTTTCTTCGTAGGGGAATAATATTTTAGTTCCAATGATTTAAAAAAATGCTACACTGCATCTGGATTTTAAGAAAAAATATTATTTACAAAGTTATTTTTCTCTTAGGCGTTTCATAGATAATCTTATTTTAGTTTTTTGTTTAATTAAAAAAACCAATCAAAATTCGAGAAATATATATTTTCAATATTTTCCTGGAAAGCTCTATTGTTCCTCTTTGCAAATCTGTAGCAAAATAGGAACAAAAGAATACCGCAGGTGTGCCTGGACAAGCAAGTCAGTCAGGCCAACCGCAGCGTATTGGGGCCCTTAACAAATCTTTCAATAATTATCATTTACTGAGATGAGATTCTGATGATAGACAGACAAGTTTCTCATTCGCTCCAAGATTAAAGATAGTTGAACTGTACACCTATCAAATGTTACAGGATCTCACATTTATGCAGAATCTATTAACTTATTTTTTTTATTAGATACTTACTTATCAATTAAAGGAGTCTGATAACCACGAGATACCCATTTAACTTTATAATTATACATAAATTTGAACAAAGCCTTCTTAAATGGTGATTGAGCATTTACATTATCATTGATACCTTTTGAAATTCTGTCCAATATCAACTAAAAGTATATAAAAAAAACAAGAATGAACTCAATCAGTTACACTTTTTTCTTTATTGTCGTAAAATACCGGCACAGTTGTCATACAGGTTGGTTTCAAAACACTTGCATCTCCTTTAGAACCCTTCATTATTTTACTGCTAGAATCAATTAAAGTCAATGGTGTTGAATATCCAATAGGAACACCAGTTAATAAGCACACACTTTCAGCTAATAATTCAAAAACATGAGCTAATGGCAGGAACCTATAAAATAATGTAAACATATTAAAAAATTCGAATTTACTTAAATAACAATTATTTGTTTCAAAATTACCCTATTAAAAGATCATCAGATTCTATAGGAACAACATCACAAAAACCTTTCATTGTTGAAATACAATTTCTATGAGACAAAACAACGCCTTTCGGAGTACCAGTAGAACCCGATGTATACATTATAATTGCAGTATCTTCCGCTTTTGGAGAAACTCCATCTATAAGAAAAATAAAATATTTCAAATTAAAGAATACACTATTTATTTAAGAAAAAATAATATTTGTAATGTAGGTTTTTTCAAATATTTAAATAATGGAAATGTAATGAAATCTAGTTGATGAGGACAGGAAAAAGGAATTGCGATTTCTTCATACAAGAGTTGTATAGAGCTTTCTTATATTTCTCTGAAATTTATAATTTTTTGAAATTTGGTAAAACTATAACACCATTACAACTATTTCATTATCAAAATAAATTTTTTTTATAAATTTTTATTTAAAAAATATCTGGAAAAGATGCGGGAAGAAATTTTTATTTATTTAAATGTGTGACATATTTCGTCTACTCGATCCTACAGAACCTTATAGATTTTTAAGTCTCTTCCGTTCTTTTTCAGACTTTGGAATATGGACAGCCAATAACATCACTAAAATCTCAAACATTGAACTAAAAGTTGAATTTAAAGGAATATAATTTTAGACTACATTTGTTCTGAATGAATTTAATTACAACCCACCAAATTTACTATTGGCACCGGATGCAATAACTTCCATGAACGGCAAAATTTTAACACCAGTTTTATAACCATTTGTTTCAGTTTTTTTCAATTGATCTTCCATAAAAATAATGGTTGTAATGTTGGGCAATTGTTCTAATAGAGATTTGAATTTCGGCAAAAGTTCGTGCGTAGTTATAATTGTATCAACTTCAGTTTCATTAATGCAATGAGTAACCCCATCATCACCCAATGTTGCATAAACAGTAACTATTGTTAGATTTTGCTTAAAACAGCCATGTGCAGCAATCATCCATTCAGCTCTTGTTTCAGCAAAAATTACAATATTATTTCTGGGCGTTAGACCTAATTCTCTCAAGCCTCGACCGAAAGAAGCTGCCATTTTATCAACTTCAATAAAACTCCTCCAATTGTATTCACCCATTTTATATTTTTGAAATATTCTTCCATTTGGTTGAGTTTCTTCTTCTTCACTCAAAATTTGTCGAGTACCTAAACAACGTTTAGTTGAATGAATTTTAGCCACATATTTGAACATTTTCTCCAACGTGTCAATGTTGGCTTGCAACATTTGCACGTGAACAGAACGTGGTGGCTCTACAGATCGATAAGTTACTTGCCGGTCATCTTGAGTGATAACTTTTGCCTAAAATAAAAAATATATATATATTAATATTAGAATTCAATATAGAATTTTTTTAATGATCCAGTAGCAGTTTTTATTTACAAGAATTGTTGAAAAAAAAACTTAAAGAAAAGAAATTAAGTAAATTTCACACGTTCAAATGTCGATCCCAAATTCAAACCTGCAACATATAAATAAATAACCACCATTAAGCATATTTCTTAATATTTACAATTTATGGTTTTGTATTGTATGTATTTATGCATTAAAGTAATTTATGACGATTTTTTTAACTATTAACAAGAGAAAACAAACCACCAACAAACCAATAATTCACTTTAAAAAAAACTTTCTTTGTAAGACTTTAAAATGGTTTTATAATTGTAAAAATTTGCATAGGCATTATTTTTTTTTCCAAGGAGGAAAGATTAAAATTTTGTACAGTTTTTGAAATTTCGTTTCCACAGTCGGAAAAACTTTTATATTCAGTTCTTGGTTGTAGGGAATTAATCAAATTGGCTAATTTATATTCTCGAAATGCCTTCTTTTACTTTTAAAACTTGAATATCTATTTATTCAAATTATTTTTAATCTTTTCTTTTAAGTAGATAAATTCATAAAAACCATCACCAATAATTATTAAATTTAGATGTAAATGTATAATATGTAAAAAATGCAGTCACCATGATTAATTAAAATTAATAAAAAAAAAAAACACAAATTTAAAATTAAAAACCTCTGGATCTTTTGGGCTATATTTGCTTTTTTCAGCCAGAACGACAGGTACAGCCTGTTAAAGAAAAATAAATAAATCACATAGAAAAAATTATTTTTTATAATTCGATTTTATAAAATAATTTTCGTTCAAGGAACCATAAAGTATCTTTTAAGAGTTCGGCTCTAGTAAAAAATAAGTAGTGATTTAAAAATTCTAATTTTCTTTTATATTAGTAATCGAAATACTGATTGAAATACTTAGAAAAATTCGGATTTAGTTTTAAATAACAAAAATTCAAAATCGTTCTTAAAGACAGGTTAATAAAAGGAAACCGATTATTAACTTTTGAATCTACTGATGCTAATTGCTCGGTAAAGTACGGACCGACAATCAACTCGTTAAGAGAATGTGTGAGTCCCAAACATTTTTTGTCTCAAAATTTGATTGAAAAGCCGTTTTAAATTATTTTAAACTTTAATTCATTACCCCCAGACTGTTTCATAGGTTAAGACTAAATACTCGAAATCTCTTCAAAACTATTTTATGACATTATGTGGCTATTATGCTATTATGTTCAAAAAAATTAACAGAAGAAAGGTGGCACAAGAAAGCGGTCGTATTCAATGAGAAAATCATTAAATAGAATTATATTGTATAACTACATCTACATATAATAAATAAGTGAAAGTGATCCTACATTGCGATGATATAGTGATATAGTGATGAAAATATTAGTGATTTGGATACTATCAGAGATAATAAAATATGAGATCTCACATTGCATACTAAAATTCAAAAACGATTTGATACTTAATTATTAACAAATATATTTTTTCAAATAAAACAAAAAGCATTCAACGACATATTTGATAATTGTTTGAACTGTTGGTGGACGTTCAAAGGAAAAAACAGTATATACTCTTTATTATTTCCAGTTCTTGATCACCGATTTGAACTCTATTCAGATATGAGAACTATATTATAATTTAGTAATAGTGAAGAGTTTAACGAAGGAAAAGTAAGAATATTGCAGTTAAAGAATTACTATTTTAAGGGCTATGTGTATAAGTTTGGTTGACAGCTTTACAAACAGCATTCATTTAAGGAATTTTTGAAAATGTTGTTGCAAAAGATCATGCAAAATTTTTCGTACTAAAGTATTCTCTATGTACTTATTGATTCGTTTCCACGCAAAAAAATTTCAACGAATAAACTGAACATTGCAAAGCTTTTATTTAAGTACCTAAAATAACTTAATACCAATAATATAGTATTTTATTTGCTTATGATGACATAAGTAATTATAATGTTATTAAAATTAAAAATGAGATATTTAAAAATTATTTATTTTAAAATATTTATGTTTATAAGTTTCAACAAAATTAATTAAGAATCGAAAATTCATAATACTTAAGCAGTAATTTGTTTAAAATGAGATAATTTTTGAAAACATTTATGTAGGCTGGAATTTCCTTTTAATTAAAACGCACGGGTTTTTTATTCTAATTTAAAAAGTTCTTTATTTAATTTATTCTTATTTAGCTTTATGATTTAGAAAAAAAGGAATTTAATTTAAAAAAAAACTTAATTAAAATTGTAATAGAAATTAACGTTGCAACCTCTTCGACGATTAGACAATGAATGATTCTTCTCAATTTTTCTTAGGTATAAAAAGGTAAGTATATAATCGACGATACAATAGGTATACAGAATTATTTTTTGTGACACATATACTATCCCAATTCCACACGGCCATCCAACTCTTCATCGGACCCCGATGAATCTTCCGGCATCCAGGGCTTCATTAAGTCTGCTGAAGACGAAGTTCTGATAGGACCATCACCATCATAATACCCATATCGAATCATCTCATACCTGTCATTACCATTTACTTTTGTAATCTCATATGGACCTATGTATCTTTTCTTCAATTTGGCACCCCTCGCAAATTGTGTCTGCTTAATTGCTATCTTGTCACCAACGCTATATTTATTCGCTCTTTTGCGTTTCTTATAAAAACCTCGTTTTTTGGCTCTTAAAATGCATTTGATACATTTTTTTACCATTTTCTCTAAGTTGGGCATAAAAAAATCTTTTGCAATCACTTCTGGTACTTTTTTCAACCTGACATTTTGGATTCTTGAATTTATTCGTTTCTGCATACCATCTGGCACGACCGTTACGTTTTTCCCATCCACTACTTTAACCAGGACACCATTTTCTTTACCGCAGTCTTCAAATTCCCTTTTTGCTAACAATATTTGTTTACTTGCACATAACTTCTCATCATTATTTTCATTTTCTCGAATTCTTTGACCAACATCGTCAGCTACGCAATCGGCGACTATTTTGTTTTTTGATGGTTTCACGCTTGAATTTTCTAAAATGAAACCGAAATATTTAATATTTGTTTTAGAGAACTTACATTTTGACCAATTGAGCTCTAAATCATATTTTGCTGCGACATCAAATATTATTTTCAATTTTTCAATGTTTTCTTCTTGGTTTTTAGATGGAACTAAAATATCGTCCATATACGCTCGTTGGCTTATTCCGTCTTGTAACCCCTTGTCGACTCGATCATGCATTACTTCATTTTTCATTGGTTTCATTACCACTGGAATATCATCAGAAAACACAATCCCCGTTTGAATTCTCGACTCTTCGATTCTGGACACTTGCTTAATTTCTTCAGTATGTATTGGTATTTCTGAACAAATTTCTTCAAAATCATTTTGCTTAGCACATTTTACTCGAAAAACCGTATCGACATTTTCAGAATCTTTTGGACCATATACTTTGATTAACTCGACGCCTGATGGTTTTATTCTGAGCTCGATGTTCTTTAAAAAATCAAAACCTAAAATCGCTTGAATTCCTAATTTATTTGCAGGCATTACATAAAATTCTACATCAAATAATTCGTTGTTTATTTTCACCGCTGTTGTAAAACGACCAATTGATGTTGATTTTACTTCGCCGAACCCTACAAAAATTCTACCAGTTTTTTCCAATATAGGTGGATTTTCTAGCATTCTAAAAACATCTTCACGAATAAAACTTGCTGAACTACCAGTATCAATCAAAGCTGTGAATTTAGTATTGTATAATTCTATACTTACATTATATGGTGTATCGTACGCGATTCTTACAGGTGAAGCCATTTCTGTTGAATTTGTTGCTGTGTTTTGCGAACAATTTCTAGCAATGTGACCCATTTCATTGCATTTGTAACATTTCACCTTCTGTCGACTTTGATTTATTTTTTTACTTGATTCTTCATCACTATTACTAACCGTTGCATTCGAATATTCTGATCTTGATTTCGAACTAATTTTAACTTTTTTCTCATAAATTTCTAATTTATCTTTTAATTGTTTTAATGTGGTTGCTTCATATAAAAACGCCTTCCTTGCATTATCATCTGGAATACCATCTACAATACACTCTATTAATGATTTAAGCTCCACATCTCCCTTTTCAGCAATTTTCTGCATCCTGATCACGTATTCATATGCTGTTTCAGTGTGTCTTTTTTTCTCCTTCATCAACAATTTGTGCATTTCTAAAGTGGAATAATTTCTGGCAAATTCGCTTTTAAGAAAAACTTTTAATTCTGCAAAATTACTAACCCGCGCCAGTTCAACTGCTTCTTTCGCCGGAGAAATTAATAATTTTTTACAAAAAAAATATTTTTGTATTTCATTCCAACCTACTAACAAGGCATTTGCTTCAAACTCCGCAAAAAATTTTGACACCGATAACTCATTACTTCCACTAAATTTTGGAAAAATTTCTTCAATATCTCTCATTGAAATTGAAATTTTTTGTTCCGCCGCTGCTGTTGCTGATGTCGTCGCCATTTCAAATCTTAGAAGCTTATCTTTTATATCTGTTAGCTCCACTTCTTGTATAGTTAATTTCGCCACTTCGTCCTGTAACACTTTCAGTCTGATGTTTTCCTCTAACAATAGCTTTGCGTCTTCCTCCACTTTAACTTTTGTTGTTCTTCCCTTCAGCTCTAATTGCTCGACTTTAAGCATTAAATCTTGGAATTCTTTTTCATCTTTTTCTGCCTTGGACTTTTCCTGCAATTCCTTAATTGCTTCCATCGCCTTGGCATACAGTTCCTTTAACTCTGCTACTTCAGCCATTTCACCACGATTCAATTCAGCACGAATAATTTCTTTATTAATCAGCCACTACTTTTTCCGAATTTCTAGGTGGTTTCCTTTCTCGTCCGAACTTATCAGAAACTTTTAAAACCAGCTACTTTACGAAAAAAAGTTTACCGACTTCTTTTAATTTTTCAAATTATTATCACGCGCTCTAAAAATTATCAATTGGAGGTTGCAACAAAAAAAAACCCGATACCTTTTTTTTTTTCCCTTTTTTTTTTTTATTCTTTTTCACACAAAAAAAAATCTGGTGATGTTTGTTACCGTTACGGTGCACACAAAAAAAAAGTTTCGTTTCAAGTTTTTTTTTTTTCCACAATTATAATTTTACCTCCTTTTTTTTTTTTTAATTTCTTTTCAATTTTTTCCCGGTAAAATTTCTTAAATGTTTTCAAAATTTCTTTATCCCGGTAAAATCTCTCTTTAATTTTTCCTTGTTTATCCCGGCAAAATCTCTAAAATTGTTTTTCTAAATTTTCCCGGTTAAATCTCTCAAATAATTTTCTTTTTATCCCGGACGAGCCCCCAGAAATTTGTAGGCTGGAATTTCCTTTTAATTAAAACGCACGGGTTTTTTATTCTAATTTAAAAAGTTCTTTATTTAATTTATTCTTATTTAGCTTTATGATTTAGAAAAAAAGGAATTTAATTTAAAAAAAAACTTAATTAAAATTGTAATAGAAATTAACGTTGCAACCTCTTCGACGATTAGACAATGAATGATTCTTCTCAATTTTTCTTAGGTATAAAAAGGTAAGTATATAATCGACGATACAATAGGTATACAGAATTATTTTTTGTGACACATATACTATCCCAATTCCACATTTATATTTAATCTTCGACGAGATACAGATTTTAATTTTCGACGAGATACAGATTTTTTTGAACTAAATTTTTCCATTGTTAATTTTGTTTTTTGTCCTAAATATTCGTAGTTTTGAAAATCAATTGAAGATTCTCAATTAAAAAAAACTAGAGGTGAATACGACAGACCTTTTGGCGGGAGATTTTTTATTTGTCGAAATGAGTTTTCTTATTGTACGGTGATTGATTATATCCAAGGCTTTGTTAGTGCGGGAACGCAGTGGAACTCAATTCCGCTACCTTTTTATATTTTAAATATTTTTTTTATATTTTTCTTACGAAATAATTACGAGTATTTTTTTTATAAATTTTATTTTGACAATGAAATTTCAAAATTAATTTTGTCTATAAGTTACGAGATGGCAGTAGCTGTCAATTTTGCAGTACTACGAACTCAGAAAAAAGTACATAGAAAAATGTTGAGTTCAGCATCCTTTTCCTTTACAAAAAAAGCACTGCTTATATCTGATTGCATATAATATTTTATGTTGTCCTGTCTGCGTATGCCTACTATGCAATTGTACACAAATTGCGTATATAATAAAATAGTAATCACCAGAAATAGGGGCTTAAAATGGATGTGAATCAAAGTTGATATATGTAGATCAATATTAAAAGATGTCTTTTAAAAATATAAAAATTATAATTTCTAAACGGTCCCCATAATACGTCGTTCTGTGTTCCAGATGTTTTTATTTTACTTTGGGCATAATTGTAGGTATAATAATGTTTTTTTAATGGTAATAATGGTTTTTTAATGAAAACATTAATTTTAGGTTCAAAAAATTATCTGTTCCTCTTCTCTTCAGAAAATGTTTAAATGGCAATTTATATTTGCCGGATAATAGCGAAATTGGTTACCGATATTTGTGATCACCAAAATTATAGACATTTCCAAACCCTGCTCTAGTTAGTATAAAAAATATTAAATAATGTTTAAGATTTTCTATTTTTTCATTTTAAGTTTTAGTAAGACAAAACACTGAAAATACTGAAAACAGTGAAAACATTCAACATGAAGGTGAATATATAAAAAACGAACATTTTTATGGATATTAATTATGTGCTAAAAATTATTATTAATTAATTTATTAATCATTTATTTTATTCTCACCTTTGCTCGCCTGTTCGCTTGTCTTTTCTTCCATGGCCTTTGCAATACCAAAAATACTGGAAATGTGATTATGTCACATACAAAGGCGAGTGCTTTGATTGCACCAATAGCTGTTTGAACCCAAAAGCTCTCCATCCTAAAAAAATATATAAAAAAAATTAGAACCAAATTTAAAATTAAAATTTAGCAATTTCTTAATTTAATTAAATGTTTATAAAATAAAAAAAAAAGTTTAAACATTCACTACTAAATACAATTACAACTAAACTAGCGATAATTATTTTTCTAAATTTTGAAATAACAAATGATTCAAAATGCCTGAGCCCAGTAGATCTAATACTTTTATAAAACAAATTCTATTTACTAATTTTATATTTCAAATAACACAAGAAAAAATCACCAAAAAATCCTTGGTTTTTTAATAATTCTTTTTATTTTTTTTTAATTTTCCGAAACTTTTCATTAGGTATACTCGAGGGAGGGTATACTACTTAATACATTATAACTCTGAACGACAGTTTAGTGTAGCTTACCGTATCTAAATGAAAAACAATAATATACATTTTATATCACAAATTAAATGTTAAAACAACAAAATTATTAACTAATCGAAATTTTTGTAGTGCCAAATATTTCTGATAAACTTTTGAATTGTTTTTTAATTTTCAGAAATGTCACATTCAAAATTAAATCTGATAAAATAATTTTAGATAAGAAGTATCGTCTTCCCCCACCTAGCAAAATTAATTTTAGATAATTATTTCTAGACAATATAGGGAAAAGCTATTGTTAATTTTTCTGTGATAATTTTAATATTATTTTTTTTTGTTGGTCTTTAAGATAAGTTATTAATTTATTGACATTTTAATTTAGTATTCGATTCTTTATGTTTGGCGCCAAAATTTTTCAGTCTAAAAGATGTTAGATCTGGCCTAAGATTCCATATTTCAAAGGACAAATTATGATTTTTATGGACCAATTTCCTGGGTATTAGAAACATGAATCAGTGTTTTGATTTACTTGATTACTTGATTTACAAGGAAAATATTTAAAATTAAAATAAGAGAGTTTATTAAGAATGTAATTGATAATGTGAATTATATTACGTAAACATATATTGTTTTCTTACTATTAGGATATTTACTTATGCTAATTTTAAGTAGAAGTTAGTTTATTGTATTTTAATATTATATTGATCAACGTTACGATCTATTTGATTTTTTTAAATAAATTTATTTTAATTATATATATACATCAATTTCTAAGAAAATGGAGCAAAATCACATTATTTTTTTTGGAATGAAAAATATTGACTTTTGTGAGTCTGTTATAGTTATATTAATCTGTGGTACATACAGTATCTATTTTAAATTACATATGCAACGGAAGTGAAGTCAATGAAAAAATATGTATTAAGTACTTACTTAAAAGACAAAATTATTACCAAATCAAAGATTTAGAAAATAGTACAAGAAAGCATAAAAATGAGCTATAATAATGAGCTATCACTAAATTTAATTAATTTAAATTTAATATTTTAATTTTTTTTTTTTTTATTTTTTTACCCCTGGAAACTTTGGTTTTCGTCTTTTTTTGTTGTTTTCTTATTTTTTTTTTACAGAAAATAACGTCTGCTCAGTACAATAATAGTATATGATAGTTAGACACTGTTATTCCATTATAGCACCATTGGATTCCCCGTAGTTCACTTTATAAGAACAACTCTATCCATTCTTAAAAATCTTTATCCTAGTATATTTTATTTGATAAATATTGCATTTTAATTTTTTATCAAACTTCATAGAAATTTAAATTTTTTCAAAAATTTTAAATGAGTTTGCTCAAAACTATACTTTTTCATATATATACTACGTACACTGTTATTATACTAACCAGACGATAACATTTATTTTAATCAAGATTTTTAGTCCGGAATAAAATAAAGTTTTTTTTTACATAATTTTTATTATAATCGCAATCAAAAAATATAATCGTTTTAATATTCGAAAACGTTCAGTATAAGCCCCAGGAAATATTTATTTTGAATTGAACTGCTAAGGGACTACTTAAGTACTTATTAGAAATTTAATTTTCTCAAACATTGTATGTAGAACTTAATTAATAAGTAATCCAATTTTTTAGATTTATTCGAAATTTTTAGTTTTTTAATTTAAATTTAAAATACATTAAATTTAATCGCCTCTCTTAAATAAAAATCTTTAAATGTTATTAGTTATACTTAGTTAAATAAAAAAAAATTCTTACGTGACAAGGATCTAAATAATTAAACGTTTTAATAACAACTAAACTAAACAAAAATTCTTATAATTATTTCACTAATTTATTATATTTTATTTTTTTTCCTGAGCAAAGGTAACAGAAAATTTATCAAAAATTATAAAATAAAATTATGTAAAAAAAAATAAGCAAAATAAACAGTAGATACTTTAGAACTTAAATTAACTACTGAATCAATTTTAATTATTTAACTGAAGAAAATTTAATCGCGAATGAATGAAAATTTTTTAAAAATATTGATAAGAAATATAAAAAGTAAATAGTACTTAGTTTAAAAATATAAACATGTTCCTATGTATAAGTTTTTTTTTTTATAAATAAGGAAAATTAATTGTATGAAAATACAAAATATCGCAAAATGTTTTCGTGATCACTTTACCTTTGATCACTGTGGTCTCAGAAAAATAAAACAAATTAAAATTATTTTTAGAGATAAGAATTTTTTTTTATAAATATACCTATTGTGAAAAGCTTTTACTACGAAAATTGCAAAAATAAAAATAAAATAAAAACTTGTGTGGTCAAGGTGCGAAATTAGAAGGAAATTAATTTTTTATTTATGAATTGAATCTTTGATCGTTGTTAATAAACATAAAAATTATTTCAAAAATTTATTAATATAAAAAATCATAAAAAAAAAGTCTCGAGACATTATCATCAACGTAATATATTAAACTGATATTATTTTGAGTGTTATAATTGGCGCACATTTCATTTGACGTCAAATATATAAATAAAAAAAAAATTAAGAAACATTCATATATTTAGACGTTAGTTTTAAAGAGTTTTCAATTATCTAATACGGAAGTTTCTAAAAAGAAATTCTCTTGTAGTTTAATCTATAGACGCCGCAAAACAACACCAATAAAGATATATACTTATATACTTTATTTTTAGACAACGTTTATTTTTAGTCACAATGTTCCCCCTGAATATTATGATTCCAGTAAAATAAATAAATTCAAAAATAAGCGATTCCCGTGATACTACCTAATACACATCTTACAATTCGTTTAGAAACATTTTTAAAGAGCAGGTATGAAGCTGAAAACTTAAGAATGTTTTTATAATACTAGAGATATGGTTGACTTAATTCATGCGCGTATATACGGACGTAAAAAATCAAATTGTATGAAAATGTATGAGACTTGTTATACTCAACGACGTAAAACATAGATTACGCGAAAAAAAGTTAAAATATTTTATTTTTCTCAGTATTTTAAGCCATATCTCTGAAACGCAGGCTTGTCGGCCAAAACCCTCTTGTATTATGTATTTCGACTTTTGGAGACCTCCTCTATCCTTTCACCAAATATTAACCAAATAACTCTTACAAGAAAACTGCATTTTAGCCAAATTTTGTCAAATTAAAAAAAAAATTTTTACCAACAGTTGGTCAATATGTACATATATTTTTTTTTCCTAAAATGGTAACAATTATTTTTTATTCTCTTTCATTTTTCGCATTTGAACGGCGTTGAGCAAAACGGGTAAAAAAAAACCCCGATTTTTTTTGTACATAGTGTACCTAAGCGCGTGAATTACGTCGATCATATCTATAGCATAAAACATACAGGTAAATAGAAAGCAGAATAATTTTTAAAACGCAGTGTAGAGAAATTTCCGAAATTCCTAATGTTTCCTATCTAATTTCACAATTATTTTTACTGATCGAAATTGATGGCCCGTAAAATAAATAATATAAAAAAAAATTTTTTAATTTATTTTTCGATAGTAAAAAAAATCGTAAAAAAACGTGTTCTTCCAACTTTTATATTTCTAGATTTGATAAAAAAAAAAATTAAAAATTATTATAATAACTGATAATAAAAAAATATAAATTATCTTTTAAATTTTTTTAGCATTTTATTTACCTATTTTTTTAAGTGAACATCAAACAATGTCATTAATATTTTTTTACATTAATTTATATTACAGAAGTACTTAAGCAAAAACCTACAAAATCCGGCGATAAACTAGAAATGAGTTCGTATAATAAGTACGAGGTCTTATTATACGTCTAAGTACATTATATAAACCTGACTTATTGATTGATATACACTTGTTCCAAAGAATTGTACTAAATAATTATCACAAACACAAATATTTAATAATATTCGATATAAATATCTATATAATGTGCTTTGAATGCTCAATTAAAGTTTTAATACGATTTCTCTGTTCCTTATTTTTATGACCCAAGTAAGTACTTAAGTAGTCAAAAACGTTCTTATAACATGATATAAAATTTGACAAAGGGTTTTTCTCCGCTCTGCACCTAGGGCTCGTTCTAGTTATCCTCATCAACCAATACGATACTTTTTTAAAGATTTTTCTTTTGATTTGTCCCCAGGATACAATTTTCGATGTCACAGACACAATTTTTCATTTTAAAAAGAAATTTATTCATTATTTCCTACTTGTTGCCTATGTTTTAGTTCAAATTGGACGGCTAGGCTCTTACTTCAAAATATCGCTAGACACCTGTCAATATTTTTGGGTTTCCGTACCTGAGCTACATTTACTGATTTCACTCTTTTCTTTTACAGTAATATTTTTAGTACTTAAGCGTTTATTTTTTTAAAACATCCATCAAAAGTATATTGTTTCTTATTTTAAATTTACCTTCTTTCTTCATGTTAAGCATTTGAAGTGTTTTAGAAAAATAAAATCTATTAATACACTCTCTATAAGTGGCTATAAACTTTTCAAATCAAATCATCTATAATTTTGTATTTTGAATGAAATAACTCATTTTATTGTTCTACTTTTCAATTTCCTTAATCATAAATTTTTTTTTTTTTTACATAAAAAGGCTTTTTATTTTTTACTTCTATTACGTTGAAAATATTTTTTCCGATACTTAATTCCATATCTACGTAAATAAATCAACTCTGTTTCTGACATTATTAGTGAAATTGTGTTCTTTTGAAGTTGTTAAAAGAAATTTCCATTTCCCAAAAAAAAACAAAAAAACTTTCATTTTATGTTATCTGCACAAGAGAATTCGCATTGACCATGAAAGATAATTTACTTTAAATAATAATTGTTAGCATTACAACTAATTTTCCCCCAATTCTTTTAAAAAATAAATCAAGTAGTAATATTGAAAGAAATTTTTGTTACGAACTTTACCCTACAATGTCAATTTTAGGATAACGAAATTTTAATTTGTAAAAATTTCAAATTAAAATTTTAAAAATCGGTAAATAATTATAAATAAGAAATGATATTTAATCATGAATGAGAACATCCATACCTTCGTTCATTCATAAGAAAAAGTAATAAGGTAAAAGCAGTAGTACCCGTTATAGTTCGTGAATTTCGACCTTTGGAAAATCGCAGAGAGGTCAATTCAAAATATTTTTTCAACCGCTTCGGATTTTTTGAAAGATAATTTAATGCTGATTTAAAATAAAATCAGGAAAATTATTTTTATTTTTTAAAAAATTTTTTTTTTCGCTATTTGTACAAAACCACGAAAGGCAGTAGTTTCCGTTAACGAAAATTTTATGTGTATGCTTTTCCGTTAAGTGGTGCACCAGTATCCGTTATTTTTGTAGTGCCATGTTATAAACTTTAACGAAAAAGACATAATAGGTTTTATTTCAAACTCACGTGAGATATAAACCTTAATTTGTCCATTTTCTGAATTAGGCTCTATTTTCTATCTAAATTTGAATTAAAACCCTGAGGTGTTATTTTTCAATTAAAATTCTTTTGCGAAGAATAGATTTGAATTTTCCTTCCAAAAACTGAACACCTCAGATCATTCTGAAATTTGGAGGGCAAATGGAAGCAGCCCTAAAAACCACCCTTCGTTTCAGACACATTTATATGCCCCCCCCCCCCCTCAAACTTTTTATATACTATCGGATTAGGTATACCAATGTTTCTTTTCCTTATATTTGTAAATAAGTATAGGTATTATCGAGATTTTAAAATAGAAAGTTGTCATGCTGAACAGGAACGACCACCGACTTCCCCCTGGGGCAGCCGTCCCCGGTTCAGCAAAACAACTTTTTACTTTAGAAATTGCATCTACATATTTAGACAAAATATAAAACAGTCTCAATCATATAAGTTTCAAGAAAATCGAACAGAATATTTACAAACATGTTTCTAACGCCATTATGCCAATTGGCATAAATACATCAAATTTCGTTTAAAACTAATGTAAAATAATTTATGAGTTTTTTAGAAGTTTAAAACATAGCGTCCGGCTGAAAAAAGACATATTAAACTTGTGTCTAAAGTTCTAAACTCTAAAGTATAAAAAAGTATGATACCAAACGTTTTTTTTTTGTAATACCGTACAACCTAATTTTTTAGAATGTTTGTAAATATTGAGACTGTTTTATATTTTCCCATTCGGACTGAGAAGCCCTTCAAAAAATTTACTTTATTAATCTTATTACATTTTATTCACAGTGGGAATTGCGCGCGCCGCAAATCCCAATGACCGACCACCAGTTCGCCGCCCATCGGGCCGGTAAATGTAATGTAATATTAAAATTACGGGTTTTAAACTTACATTTAGCGGAATTCGTACATTTACCATAACTTATGTATCGATATATTTAAATTTATTTAATTTAATTTCTTTTTTTTATTGTACTCTAGAAGAATCTTGATAACTTTCGATTTTTTTTTAACGATTCATTGAATTCCGATAAAAATGAGTACACGGGCGTGTTTGTATGTGTCTATTGTAGTAACCTATAAAAATGAAAGATTTCGACCAAAATTGATACTTAGAGGAGTTGGTTTATGTTGAAGGTTTTTATTTTCTAATGTATTATAAAATGTCAACTGGTACTTGGAATTATAAAAAATTATCTATTTACTTTTCCCTCATCATTGTGAAATATTTTCTAGTACTATTTGTCGAAAAACTGTATGAAAAAACGGTTAACGAAAATTGGTACAAAAAAAAAACTCTATAGACCTAAAACCCGTTACATCATTAACGTCTCGAGGGCACCTACAAAAAAATAACGACCCAATATCCGTCAATTATTTATTTTTTAATTATTAAAAAAATAATTAATATTTTAAATTTTTTTTTTTTTTTTTTCTTAACTTAATCTTGCTTCCATTTTTTAATTCATTTAATAAAAAAAATTGTTTTTATTATTTAAAAATCCCTAGCAAATTTATTGAAAATCTTAGCTTAGTATTAAGTGTTTTAAGGAAAATGATTTTTTTGCAAACTTATATTTTTATTTATTTTTTTTAACTGCCCAAATTATCAAAAAATTAAAAACCAATCTAATTTAGACGAAGAAAACTATTCAAATTTTTATAATTCGAAGAAAAAATTTAAAAAAAAATTTTAAAATTGAAAAATAAAGTAAAAAAAGTAGAAAATTAACGCGTACTGGTGCATTAACGGCTACTGGTGCTTTTACCTTACTTCAAAAATTAGTATTTTCATATTTTTAAATTGTACACTGCACTTAGCTTACTTAAATGCTAACAAAAAAACCAGTGTGCCTTATATAATTAATGAGCAGATTTCGTACATATTCCCCACATAAGTTCATTGAGAACTGATGGTTGCTTGATTTTAAAGGTGACAGAATTTCCAAAACGTCCAGATAATGAATGATGATTTTTAAATTTCAGTTCTAATAATCGAACAAGTGCATCACAGAAATGAACAAAAATTCAAAATTAAATTTTTTTTTTTTTTTTCTAGAATATGGTAAATTTTTCTTTAGTACAAACGAAAAGTAACTATCCGAAACAAGAATTTAAAAATAGGTTTGATAACCAAAATTAAAGATATCAATTTGTGATAAGCAACAAGTTAGTTGCAATTCTGCATTCTTTTTTATATTCATCAAAAGTATATAAGATTGTGGGTCAAAAAAATTACTAATAATTACAAGAAAAACCTTTAAGTGTGAAGTGTTTTAAAAATTAATTAAAAAAATGTTACGATTTTTAATATTAACGGTATTATTTTGCTCGTGCATCGCTGTTCCAGCTGCCCAGGTGAAAACAAATTTTGTCACTTTAATAATGGATAAGTAGAAATTATTCAATATTTCAGTTAATTCCTTAATTACTTTATTTCTATATAGATTATAATCAATTAATTTTAAATTAATTGTATCGTTTTTATCGTAATTAAAAAAAATTTAATCCAAAATTATTTTGGAAAATAGATAAAAATGATAGTTTAAGAAATTAAGAGAAAATAATTAAATCTATCAATATTTATTTGCTAGATCAACGTATATAAATTGAACATATTCTAGAATTGTATTATTATCAATCATGTGTTTAGTAGCAACTAAATCTTAGAATTATATTATAATTTCTTGCAGTTGAAGTCAAACAAAATTTATAAATTTAATGCAGTTATTGGTGCCGAAAATACTGAGGTGTCCAACACAAATGTAGACGAAGATATTAATGACAATACGTCAAATGTAGATATCGGGGAGAATAGAGAAGACTTTAGAAGAAAAAAGGATCGTTTAAGAGAACACGAAGAGTATTTGGATCATCAAAATAGAAACGCTCACTATTCTTTTGATTCAGCTGTTCATGACGATATTAATGATCATTCAATAGTTCGAAATGAACAAAGAGATGGTAAAAAGGTGAAATTTTCGATAAATTCGAATCAAAATGAATTAATAATTGTCATCTTTAATACTTAATTAAAATTTTTTATACGCATAGGTGACAGGAATGTACTCTTACAGTGATGGTTTTGTCCTAAGAACGGTTCATTATGAAGCCGATGAAAATGGTTATAGAGTAGTCAAAGAAGAACAGGAAAAAATTGGTGAAGGACCTGAATTCAATCCTGAAGGTCGAGCTGATGTTGAAGGAAGTTTAATTGGTCAATATTCTATTCAAGTTGATAACAGAAAAACAGATCCTCATTATGTTGGAATAAATCAAAAACAATCTTAATTTAAGTTTTTCACAATTTAGGTTAGATTAAATGGGAGCCGATCTAATGCCCTGAGTCGAAAATCCCGGAATTTTTTTTCCCCGTTTCCCAAAATCCCGGAAATCACAATCCCGGAAGCTAATATCCCGGAAATCACAATCCCGGAAGTTAGAATCCCGGAGACGAAATCCCGGAAGTCAAAATCCCGAAAACACTAAATCCTGGAACCTGAAATCCCGAAGACATAAGCCTGGAGGTTTTAGTTCGACACTTTGGCTCGCGTCGCAAAGGACTATGTTGCGAAAAAATAGGGTTTTAATCCCTGAAGACACACGAAAAGACTTTGAAAAAAAAAAAGACTTTGAAGACTTTGAAAAAATTAACTGCGCGGGTCATAGTCTTTTCGCGTCTCTTCAGGGATTAAAACCCTATTTTTTTCGTAACTTAGTCCATTGCTACGCGAGCCAAAGTGTTCCTGCGTGGCTTTAGAGATTTAAACCTCCGGATATTAGCTTCCGGGATTGTGATTTCCGGGATTTTGGGAAACGGGGGAAAAAAAATTCAGAGATTTCGTACCTCAGGGATATTCGACTCCGGGCATTAGACCGGCTCCCATATTTTATTACTTAACATAATTATTTAAATATTGAATAATTGGCATAGGAATTTCTAGTGTTACCTATATTTCGTACACAACTACTGTCTCCGATCAATAAGTGATCAGCTACTGCGAGCATTTTTTTTTTAATGATTTTATTTTATTTATTGGAAATAAATTTCTATGTACCTACGTATATCATTTATCTTTTAAAAGAAATTTTAAAAAGTTGTTTTTTTTGTAACAAATACAATTTCTGATTGTAACTTTCGTCTTATTGTTTGCTCTAATAGTCTAATACATTTTTTGGTTTGCACCTAAAAATATTTCCGTAAAAAAAAGTGGAAATTTCCTTTTCAAAAAGTTTTTTACATAAGAGGAAAAAATTGTACAGTTCAGGAAAAAAAAATAGGTGCGAACATGGTGTACTGTACACTGTACAGCCTTATCAAGTTATTTATTGTCGCAAACAAAAAATAGGTAAGTATGCAAACTTCTTCTCTACAATTCTTTTGAGGTAGTGGCGCACTAGTAATTATTGCCATATTTCCCATCTGTTGCCGAAATTTGAATTAAGTTTGTTTATTCATAATAAGTAGATTGTAATTTTTTTTTCGAACAGTGCAGTAGTGATGTAAGATAGTAAGTTTCTTTTTATAATTGTGTACTGTGCATCGATTTTGTTTTCCATACAAATTGTCCAAGAGATTCTAGCTTTCAAGGGGGCTTTGAATTAATAGAATTTTAAGTTAATAGATTTCGATTTTAATTTTTAATTTCACAAGTACAATTTTTTTTCGAGTTAAATGTGGGCTGGGGTCTAACTCCCGGAAGCCAAAATCCCGAGTACAAAAGCCCGAAAACAAAATCCCAGAAGATAAAATCCCAGAAGCCAAAATCCTGGAAAACTAAATCCCGGAAGTTAAAATCCCGAAAAAACAAAACCAGGATAAGCAAAATCCCGGAAGGACAAATTCCCGGAAACCAGAAAACCGCAGGGACTAAACCCCGGAAATTTTAATTTGGAAGAAAAAATTAGCTGCGGCGCTTCAGGGATTAAAACCTCCCTTTTTGCAACCTAACCGATGGCTACGCGGGCCAAAGTCTTTTCGCGTGTCCCTGCGGAGCTTCAGAGAGTAGAACCTCGTTTTCGCAACATAACCCATGGCTACGCGCATGGTCTTTTCGTGTATCCTTGCGGCTTCAGGGATTAAAACCTTATTTTTTCGCAACATAGTCCAATGCTACGCGAGCCAAAGTGTCCTTGCGGGACTTTAGAGTTTAAAACCTCCGAAATTATGTCTTTTCGGAATTTCGTGTTCCAGGATTTAGTGTTTTCGGGATTTTGACTTCCGGGATTTCGCATTTCCGGGATTCGGACTTCCGGGATTGTGATTTCCGGGAGATTAGCTTCCGGAATTGTGATTTCCGGGATTTTGGGAAACGGGAAAAAAAATGTCCAGGATTTCGTACTTCCGGGATTTTCGACTCCGGGCATTAGATCGGCTCCCATTTTTTTTAGGAATTAAATTTTTTTCATGCAATTAATTTTTTTTTTACCATTTTTGGCTTTCTTTTTAATTGGGCATTAAACGTATTAGAATTAAAATTTTCACCCAAAAAAAATTAACAAAATAAAAATACACTATCAAAAAAATATTTTTTTTTACAAAAATTTTATACTTACTGAGAATCATCTTCAATGAACATTTTGGATGTTGTTTTTTATGAATATAATTATGAATGAATTTTACAAATTGTATGTGTTTTTGTTGTAAGTTTTTTTTTTTTTTTTTTGGATATTTTTGTTAATCAAACTTTAAGTATGTATTTTTTTTTTGCCCAGATTAACAAAAATAATATATAGTTTTAATTTTCTAGTTTTATTCTAGAATTTCTACTAATAGTTTTTTATGTATAATTTTTTTTTAATTTTTTTTTTTTTCAACCACCAGGTGAACGATGACACAAAATTTATTTCTTGTTTTGTTTATGTTTTTTTTTTTTTTATTATTTAATTACAATATTTTTAATTTAAAAATACAACAAAAAAAAAAAAAACAAAAATGATTTATATTATTTTTTGAAGCTAGCTGCTGATGGAAGATGATTGTTTTTTTTTTTTTAACTATATATTAGAAATTTTTTAATTATAATTTCAATAAAAGCTTATTAGTTCTACACAAAAATTCCTGAAAATAAACAAAGAAACACAAATCAATGATTTGGAAATGAAGAACAATTTAATTTTAATTAATTAATTAATAAGATAATTAAGTATATATTTTTGTATATTTTTAAATAAAACATGCTTTTTTATCCTAACCAAATCTGTTGACTTTCTATCGTATATATGTATTAGACTAGAATTTCATCCAAAACCAAAACAAAAAAAAAAAAGTAAAACCAGAATTTTATTTTATTTAAATTTTATTTGAAATAATAATTAAAAAAAAAAATAAATAAAACAAAAATAATTTTTTAAATTGCGATTTTATTTTTATTTTTCGCATTATTTTTTTTTTTCGCTTTCAAGATTGATATGTAAATTTGGTTTTTGCAAGAAAAAAAACCAACTAAGTAGGTAAACTTAATGTTTCTTTTAATAGAAAAATTTATTATTTTACGAAAGTTGTTTTGTTTTTTTTTTTTTTTGTTTTTGTACCAAACACCATTTCTGATTGTAGTTTTCGCCTTAATGGTTTGCTCTAATATAAGAAAATATTGAATTGATTTTTTAAATCAAAAAATGTAAACCAAAATTTCCGTCTACTATTAAGTCATGATCGCAAAATTTGTAATTAACAAAAAACAAATTTTTATTCAAAAAGATCTCTTTGTAGTAAAACGCACAACCTATTCTAATGCTCGCTACTAAAAAAACATATCTTTGAAACTATGAAGTTATTAACAGACATTCAATTAATCTAATCTAGCGCATTTTGTTCTGAATAATCATTTAACGTGTCAAAGATAAACTTTTATTAGGTTTACATGTAAAAAAGAACAAGTTGTAAAATATCACGTTTTTATATTCAATGTCAAAAAAATGTATATAAGTATATATATTTATGTAGCTAGGTACTTTTTCTTGATTAGAAATTTATTTATGTTTACAAAAACATCAATTAACTAATAAATATAAATTTGAAATTCACGATTTTATTTATTTATTATTTATTATTATTTTTTATTTATTTTTTTTTTTTTTTTCAAATTGATTAGCTAAACAAACAAATCAGACTCGCTCAATAAATTTTCGATACATATAATTTTCATTTAAGTACGCTCAAAGTGTATATATACTATTAAATAATAATGTTTATTGAAAATTTATTAAGTACAAAGATCATAAACATTTTTTTTGTTAAAGTCAGTGTAATTTTAATTAATTTTTTTGTTATTTAAGTTTTTCAAAACTTATTTTATACATCGGTAAGTCAGACATAAAAACAACAGAGAACAGAATTGTTATATTATCCGTTATGTAAAAATTGTTAGAAATTTAGAGAAATGGTTTGAAGACCGTAGTCATTGATTATATTAAAAGCTATAAAAATATTATCAAGAAATATGGATTTTTTACCTACTCTCGCCTCCCACACATAAATGTATACTTTTTATAATAATCAAAAATAATTAATTAAAGTTACTTATATAAAAACAATTAAACAATTAAATAATTGGAATACTTTATTCAAATACTTATTAACTAACAAAAAGAGAACACATAATCTTGAATATAAATCAAATTAACACCAAAAAGTCAGTATGATATAATATGTAGTATCAAAGGTCATAATAAAACATTCGACAATTTGTATTTTTGTTCAAATTCTTTTTATTTCAATATTATTCATTTAAAAAAGCTTTCGTATATGTTATTAATTTAGTGCGGGATGATTATTCTGTATATAATTTTCGGCATTATACTTATAATAATTTTCCCAATAAAAAGTATTTAAATTTGTGGAAAAGTTTTGTTTCAAAAAGTTTTTTTTTGCTTTGTACATAATTTACCCTATTTTACTCGTTTACCCTATTTTACCCGATTTGTAGTATTACCTTTAAATTGCGCTTTAAAATAAAATTAAAATTTTACTTTGTTACCGAGTTTGTTATCATTAAGTGCAAATAAGTTAAGAAAACGTTCGCAACATAAAGTTATCAGTTAGTGTTTTTAATTAAAACTTTTAAAATTACTTTTTATATTTTGTACATGTATTTAATATATTGCAATGACTCTAAATTAAATTAAAACTAAGTATCTTAATCTTTATCTAAACATACATAAATATCTAACCAGCTATTTCATAATATTTAGGTTGTTAGACCGTGCTCCTTGAATATAAAAATTATTTATTATTATTTCAAGCAAGAATTTATTATTAACTAATCAGATTTAGAAAAATTTTATTTTAGATCCTTTCTTTTCAATCAAAATAAAACCAAAAAATTTGAAAAAAAGTAAAAGGTTCATTGTACTACATCGAGATTGTTGTTTTTGCATTGATGATTTTCCAAAAACAAAAGCTCTCTAGAACATTCTTTTTTTTCTACACAAAGCTTTATTCAAAATTTCTATTACAAGTTTCAAGTTCAATTCAAGGCTATTTTAATGTAAAATTTAGATTATATACATACATTCATTGTTTCATAAATATTTATGTAATGAAGCATTATATCTATATATCTACATTTAAAAAATCCATAAACGAAAACAGTACAAGTTTTCTATATTAAATATGATGTATATATACTTATGCGACACATAACAATTTAAATTACATAGTTAATTTTCTATATAATTATAATTATTAATTATATTATATAAATGGTTTTTAATAATATAAACATAAACTTAACTCTGCTCAATAATTGAAAACAGATTTTTTAATATTGAATTAAATTTTCAAAGTGTGAAAATGAAAAATGAATTATTCTTTAGAGAGCAATAAAAAAATCTGCTAATTAAAACAAACTAGTTAATTTGTTTAAAAAAAAAAAGGTTCTAATTCTAAGAGATTATATTCAAATCAATTAATTACTAAAATATCGAAATATACAAAATTTAATGGAGATAAAATAAATTTATTTAAAAATATATCAGTTGTTCTTGAAACATTTTTATTACGTCTCATATCTGTATTGAAATTATTGAGCTTAAAGATTATAAAAACAATATACTTAAGAATATATCTCTAATTGCCACATAAACATTTTAAAGTTGCAGTATATTTATTATTAGATTGAGCAAAATATATACGGGACTATTATATTTATCGAGTATATACCTATAATGATTCAGAGATAGAATAATTTTTTTTTTCTAATTCACCTACAAAGTATTAAAAATTTACTCAAATGAAACTCACAAGTTTATTATTTAAATTATTAGAAAATGATTACTTAGTTTTAGTTAGACATTAATTTTACTATTATCAATTTATTTACATTTTAAATAATTATAAATTTATTAAAACTTAATAACCATAATGGTCAACCTACACTGATTTTATTTGTAAAGCAGTTAAGTAAGCCTTTATAAACAAATTTTTTTTTAGGGGAAATCATTTACGTACATTAAAGAATTTCCCTAAAAAAATAAGTTAAAAGAAACAAAATTATGATTAATCATAATTTATTTCATATAATATTTGCAAAATCCACGTCATGTGAACAGGCGATTTTCGAAAGATCATTCATTATGTTTTGGAAAAAGAACACGTCATTATTTCTCAATTTGTAATAAAATAAAATAATACATATTTAATTTCACGATATTACGCACTTAAAACTTTCAAATTTGCTATTTGAATAAAGTTAATTTTTTTTCATTAACATTTTCTTCTTTTCTTTTCAACTTAAATTATAATATCATGTCGAAAACTCTTAATATTTATGTTCGCAACCAAGTATGGAAAATAGGTATAAAACGTTTTCCTTAAGTGCGTACTTAAATACTTATTACTTAGTTACCACATGTTACGTTTGACGAACTTATAAAAACGGAAGATTCTATATAAATTTTTCTAACAGGTTTGTAGCATACCTTCTATAAATAAAATATTTGAATTAAAAAAGTTTAAAGACAAATCCGTCTTTTTGTACCTATATACTTTCAAGCAAGGTATACCTAAATCTTTAAAATTTAATCAATTTTATTTTAATTTTCAAATAAAAATTCTAAATAAAATTGCATAAAATTTCTTTACAATCCCTGACCTATTTTAATGTATCTAAGTGTACATAATGCATTGAACTGACTGATGTTAGTTTATCATATTATTGAAAAACATTTTTAAAAAAATTTCTTTGAAATAAAAATATGATGCACATCATAAAGTGTATTCATAATATTCTGAATTCTAATCTGAAACAGTAAATATAAAAATTTAAAAGAATTTTGTTTGGAAAATTTTCTCATTTCTTAAGTTGTTTTTATAAGTTGTTTTTTTAACTATAAAAATGGAAATTTTTAGAAACCGTTAATAACAAATTGATAAATTATTCGATGACTAACATATAAGTAGGTAGGTAAATAAATACACGTATATTTTTTTGATCAGAAAGAGAAATATAATAATAAATTTGTATCTTTTTATTATAAAAACGGAATAAAAATTTCATGTGGTTTGAAAAATAACAAAACAAAGAAGAATAAAGTAACAAAATAAAATAAAGAAATTTTAATTAGAAAAGAAAAATTAAATTATAATAAGAATAACTGAGATGAAATTTTAGATGTGCAATGTTTTTACCTGAAAATCAATTTTGTAGAATTTACCGAATCGTACGACTGGATCAGAAACACTACCACGTGTCTATGTGTTTTTGTGTATACACAACTCGTAATAACAAATTTTCTTAACATGAGTTGTAATCTACTAATACGTATTTCCGATTCAGTTAATTTAAATTTTTTTGTGCAAGCTGGCTTAAAGCTCGTATGACAGATAAGTATTACTTTATTTTTCATAATCCACCCTGGGAAAAAATGTTTTTTAGTTAACGTCAAACAAAAAAAAAAATGCTTCAACACCACGATAAAACAACAAATTTAATGTTTATCGATTTAAACATAATTTCTTAAAGAAAAAAAAAATGCCAAACAAAAAGGTGGTATAAGGAATAATAATTTCAAAATGAAAACACCTCTATGTATGAATATGAAATATTATTTGATTGCTTAATAAATAAAGTCAACGGAGTTAAATTTTTTTTATCTTTTTTTTGCACTTTAAAAGTACAGAAGGAAATTTAATAAAATATGTATATATAAGTACTTACTTATTTATCAAAATTTTTTTTTTTTATTTCGCTCTTCGAACTGAATCAACTTGAACTTGATATTTAAAAAAAAAAAATAGAATTTATAAAATTTTTTCATTTGTAGCTACTTATATATATATATATATATATAAGTATTAGAATGTTTTGTATGTTGGTGGTTATATTAAATAAAATAAAATATATGTAGACAAGTAGATATGTTTGCTATCAAAAATTCTTATTATTTAGAGAATTTAATGTAAATTTTTCTTTAGTTCTAGGTATATATAAAATAACTTGAATTTTATACTTTGTACTTTGGAATTAAAATAAACTTAGCGTTAAATTGATTTGCAAAAAAAAGTTATTAATAATTTTATTTAATGGGAAATAATTTTATTGGACATTTACAATAAAAAAAAACAATTGAAGAAAGTTTATTTATTTTCCAATGTTGGCAATAGTATTGAGAAAAAAATTTATTTTTACTTATGTAAGTGTAAAAGTTAAAAGTAAAAAATTGTTAAATTTCAATATGCCTAAACAGTTTTGTCTAAAATTGTAATATATACTTACATAACCAAATGTCATGTGAAAAATTTATAAAAAAAAAAAAAAAATCGAAACATAAATCACTCAAACAACAACCATTTATAACTTGGACAGATATCAACAATAATTGAGGAGGACTAAGTACTTACATATTTTGGTTTGGACAGTTCATTTTTATTTGCATTGAACTTTATAGACCTAATAATGCTTACTTAGTCGTGTTTTAAAAACCAAATTCTCGTACAAAATTCGAAATTAAAATTATAAGTATTCATTAAACTGAAATTCTAAAAAAAAACAAGAAAAATCAAAAAATGTATATTCTTAATAAGAATATTAAACAAAATAAATAAAATTATTCAAAATTAATAAATAACATTTTTTATCATTTTATTTTTCATAATAGAGATGACAGAATTTTTTTTCAATAACAATGTCATAGTCATTAAGAATTCATTTTTAACATTTTTTGAATATTCAAATCATCTATATAGATAAATGAAGATAAATGAATATATTATGTATTTTTAAAAATTTAATTCAAATATTTATTTTTGGAATATTAGAGAAGGTAATCTATTTATACACGATTTATACATATTAATTATTGTACATAATAGAAAAGATAATCTATCTATAGCTCGATCTACACATTATGCAAGAACTTCAATCACCAAAAATTATAATATTTTCTACTACATTTTTTTTTAATAAGCACCAAATCACTAGTTGGGGTTGGGATACCTTTTATACTTAAAGAATTATGGATTTGATATTGGGGACAGGAATAAGTAGTGAAACGTTTAAGAGGTAATTGTTTACACTTTTCTTAAAGCTGCACAAGTCATATATCAAACGTCCTACAGCACTCGGGAGAGCATTCTACATTCGGAGGTGCATTTTGAATAATTACTAAACTAATTTTTTTTTATTTTTTATTTATTTCATTTAATCTACCAAGATGTAACCTTTACAGAATTTAACAAAAATTAACTTAAATTAATTTGTTACCATCAAAAATACATGATATTTTCAGTAGACACGTAATATAAGTTATTCCAATAATAAAGAATTGATCATCGATCCAGGTAAAAGTTATATTGATTGAAACTACAAACTTTGGTTTATAAATATTTTTTAATACATCCAAAGAATGAAATACTTAATAAAATTTTACTAAATATATTATTATATTATATATCTATACCTAAAATAACATTGCCTGACTCTATTTTTATTTTCTGTTTTCAACAAAAAAAAAAAATTGTTTTCTTTACCACGAATATTGATCGTTTGACCTAGTTTACTATAAGAATAAAGAAAAATTTTATTTTCAACATTTTTCCAAATGAAATGCAATCTTAATCCGAATAACTAACATTTAATTGGTTGACTGAAAATTTAATTTGAAAAAAAATATTGAATTTGAAATATAATCTTTCTTAAAAAACAATAGGATTTTTTCAGATTTTTTTTTAAATATTAAAATAAGTATTTATATTAATATACAGAAGGTGATAAGATGGACGTCTTCAAATATTATAAGAAAAAAGAAAAATAACTATGTATATGTATGCCTAACTGAATTATTTTAATACTTATCTCTTAAATTATTTTCTGCATTAAAATGTACATCTTTTGTTTCAGATATAAAGAAAATTTTAATGTCCAATAATTTATAATATTTAACTGTATTTCTGTGACAGGATATCACCAATTTTCTGTATATTGCTGCATATATTTATGTTTATCAACTACGGCAATCTAAAGATTTTGGTTTTAACTATATGTACTGTCCAATGCATGTACTATACCCCTATATTTCTTTTTTTTTCTCTAAACACTTGTATATTATGTAAATTTTATTTACTTTACTAGATCCAGTATTAAAAATAAATTCAAAAATCTAACTTTATTTAGGAATTTGCGCAAATAATATTGTGTCTGTCTGTCTTCACAATATTATTTAATACTTAATTAAAATAAAAATCTAATGTTGCAACAACTTTTAATGAAATAGAAAAAGTAAAATAGTAAAAAATATATTCGGTAAGTTAAATAAAATCATTATAAAGTCGAATCAATTATCAAATTTGGCTTTTTTTGTGGGTAACCAACTTATGTCATACTCTTTTCCTTATACATAGAATAAATTTTGATGCTATTAATACTGTGATTTGTAGCAAAAATATAAAAATTAAATATTTTTTAAATTCGAATAATAAGAGTATCATTTACTCACAACTATCACTTTTTATGAGCTTTTATTATTCGATTCCTACATATTTAAACATATAAATATATATTAAAATTGTTTATTTTTATAAATAAAGTTGTAGGCACCTTCTTAAATTCTGAAATACTTATATACATGCATGTGTACATAGGAAATCATATGACAAAATTAATCAAATATGATTTTATGAAAAATATAATTAGTCTGGGCAAAGTTCATAACATTTTTATTGCTTGAATTATTAAGTATGTATTTAAATAATTTATTCTACACTAAGATAACTCTATGTTATAAAAACAATAAATTTAGAGTTTTGTTCGCCAGATTAGCTTGATTATTATTTCAGTTTTTTCTGTAACTTTCATTTAAAGGGAACTCATAAGTAATAACTTGCAACTCAAACAAAACAAAAGTAATTTTTTTAATTAAGTGACAGGTTTTAGAAGAAAATTAAGAGAAATATTTTCCCACAAAAATAAAACTTTTTTTTACATTATTATGTATTTCCTTGTTATAGAATCACATTTGAAATATTAGATTCTAAATCTGACCAACAATATTGGTTTAAAATTTTGGAAAATAAATTGACAGAGAATATAAAAAAAATACTACATATGTATAAGGCCTTATCCGAAAAGAATTTCAAATTCCTAGTGTACAACAACATAATACATTAGGAATTTGAAATTAATTATTTAATATTCTTTTCGGTGAAGGCTTTTGGAGAATGTTTATAAAACTATCAAACTCTTAATTTTTAAATAATTATTTAAAATAAAAACATAGAATTACAAAATTGCTTTTAGATTAACTACAAATAATTGATCCTTCCTTAACTTTAATAGTTTTTGACCCTAAAAATGATTGCAAGCAATAATTATTTAACATATTGCCTTTAAAATTTTTTTTTTTTAATAAATTGAATAACAAAACATAGTACTTAATATAAGAAATTAAAAAAAAAATAATTTAATAGCCCTCATAAAATGAAAGGCTATAACAACCAGTACAAGCATCCTATGATATTATTATTTTGTTAACAATACAGAACATTATTATTTTTATTAAAGAATTTCTGGCCTATGGTAAATATTTAATTCTTATGGTAATATCAACACAAATTTTTATTGCTTTTCTTTTTTGTTAAGGAATTTTCAATAAATATTACTATAAAAAAAATACAATTTTCTAATAAGTATAGAATTATATTTTTTTGAATCAACTTAGCTTACTGAAACTTTAATCTTAATTTAAAAAAAAAAAACAAACCCATACGATATTGTTATTTAAAATCTTAATAATAATAAGTTGAAAAATTCTAATGGTTCTAAAAACTAAAAAAAACCTTATGAAAAAATATTAATGAAGCACAAACAGGTTATTTCTGTTTGAATTTTATATGCATAAAATGAATTTAAATTTAAGAATTCCAATATTTCTTAAGAGATCTTTAAATAGATAAATTCATGACAATAAACAACCATAAAACGTGTCCTTGGTATAAATTAAGTATAAATTCGAATTGAAATCATATTTCTTATGATTATGAAAGTCCTTTTTACGTAGGAAGATATTTGTGTAAATCAACAGGATCTCTGTTTTTCATTTTCATTCTTATTAGATATAAGTATTAAGATATAAGTATTTTAATTGACGTAAATATTTTAAATGAAAATACGGGAAATCCATTCTATATAAACAAAAAAATATGCCCGAAATATCTTTCACCAATCTTATGGAAAAACAAATTTAAAATTCATAAAAATAAGTACGTAAGTACCGAGGTAAGTACAATGAAGATAATAATGAAAAAAGGTTTAAATTTTAATTACTTACAATAATTACTAACAATAATAAATTTAAAAATAACTGAAATCTTCACTTAAAAATAATTCATTAGATAATAATCTATTTGAAAGATTTTGAATTATTGAAGAATCGCTAAAAATATAATTGACCGGCTAATGAAATATCATCGGAAATATTTTGATAAACTTCTTGAGCATTCCTGATAGTTATTATTATTACCAATTTTAATGAACCCAAATACAAATTCTAATTAAAATAATATAAAGTTGGCAATTTCCCAGAACATATATTTGAAAGAATTCTTCAACCATGCCAATAAATAGGCCAAAAAAAGAGCACACTTAGCATGTTCAATTAATCGATATTCTAATAGAGTAGCGTATCTTACATATTTTCTATTGGAGTTATGTACCAATCTTAATAAGATATTTATAAGCAAGTAACATAAGTTAGTATGTTTTCTATTTATAAGAAAAATTTTTTTGTTTATTTTATAGCTATAAAAAATCATCCGACATTATTTTTGTCCACATTTTCCATATTTAAACTGCAATAATTTCCATTTTTTTTACCGTTCTCACTTAATACAAGTAGATATCGTAAAATTATTATTATGGAAAATTATTACTGAATATTTTAAATATGTAATAAAGTAAATAAGTACCTACCTAACTAAATTATGAAATAAATGTTGTATTTTTCTTGCCTTTTTTGTTAAAGAAAATAATTAAAACTTAATGAGAAAACTTATAATATGGTTAACTTACTTAAAATTAATAAATCAATATTCTCCAACTCTATTCATTGTTTAAGATGATCGCATCCGCTGTACTCGACTAAATAATTTTGATGGAAGTTCGAAAGTTCAATAATGAAAAAGGATTAAATGCATAAATACATGTATTTATTTAAGATTAAGTATTCCAAAGTCATCATTGTACTTTTTCAAACTAAGTTAACAATTTAGGCCAATAATGTCGCATACAAGAAATTTAAACTGAAAATAACATAGGTTGTTATTTTTTATTTAATGTGTTCAAGACATTATATTTATAATATTATATAAAGGTATGCATGTAGATTCTTCGACATGTACCTATATTCCATGGGGATAGAATCGCTATGTAATTTATTGGGAAACAAAAAAAGAAAATAAAAATTAAACAGCCAAGAAAAGATAAAAATATCTATACTTGTATACATTTTTTTTTTGTAGATATATTTTATGGAATGTTCAATGTACTGACTGAAAAATCGTATGACATTCAGGGGAAGTTTATTATTATAAATATGTACAAAGAAGAAATTATTCTTTTTTTTTTTGTATTTTTGGAAATAAAAATTAAAATATAGTGATGTCATACCACGTGGTTGCATTTGCGCACGAGAATTTCGCATTTTTTTATTCATTGGGAAATTCTATATAAATTTAAGGAATATACCTACCTACCTACCTACTTAATATAAAAATAAATGCCTAAATTTTATTTAATTAAAGAATAATTAAGTATAAATAATAACTTTTGAGGAATTCTTTGAATTTTTTGAAAGTTTAAATTTGCAAAAAGAAAAATAAAATTATTAACAACATTAACAACCTTGTCAATGTTTACAAAAACAACAAATTAACACTCAGAGTTCATCGAACTTAACAACGGCAATATAAAAATATAAAAAAAATGTCATAAAATAAAATCGCAAAACATTTCACATTTTGTAAATAAAACGAAAAAAAAATAAAAAAAATTATTCAAAACAATTTCAAATTCTTATTAATTTATTGTTTATTTTTATACTTATGTTTTTTTTACAATAAATAATTATGTACTACAAAGCAGAAAAAAATTTCCGTCTACTGGTTTTATCTTACATAGGTGTAGTCGGGTGTATTTAATTCTTAAAAGAGTATTTTCTCAAATTTCGAAAATATTTTAATTTTATTTGGTGAAAAAAAAATACTTACTAAGTAAGTAAGTATATTTATAACCCTGGATTTAACAAAAAAAAATTATACTTATTATATTTTAAGCAAAAAAATGTTATTCTCAAAATTTCTTATCAGATGTATACGACTTAGTAGGAATAAGATTTATAAGTAGTACAAAACTATTTGAATGCAATTTTTTTTTGGCGCATAAGTACTTACCAGTACTTAGTTAGCTGCTTTTTTAGTGAATCATTAATATTATATAAAAACTTTCCTTATGAAAATGTTGATAAAAAAAATTCTCGATAGTATAGTGATCAGTACCCCCACCCACCATTTTGATATTAAAATAATAATATTTTGAAAATCCAAATTTTATTTTTTATAAGAATAACTGATTTTTTAATTTTAAATTTTTTTTTAAAATTCCTTTCATTATTTTCATTTCTTGGGTAAGTATCAGTATACTTACTTACATATATTTTTTCATTCATATTTATTTATACTTAGATAATATTTTCTTTTCATTTATTATAGGTATGTACCTACAATTACGAAAAAAAAAATTGTATAAAATTCTTTTAACTACATTTGTGATATTCATAATTATTATTATTTTAAACATAAACCCAATTTCAAACTTATCATAATGGCCTTAAGAATTTAAATTTCACAAAGTTTGCCAAAAAAAAAAATTGTATGTACTCTACTAAGCATTCAAGGTCGTAATATTTGACAATACGAAAAATATATTTATTGCAAACAATGTCAGATATAAGAAAAAAAAACCGCTTAATATATACTAAAATTGAAATTTCTCTGTTCCCCTTTCGTTTCTTTTTGGACATTATTTTCCTAAAAAAAAAAAAAAAAAAAAAGAAACTACTTATTTATAAATAAATTTTATTTACTTATGCATGAAAAAAAATATAAGATTTGTGGCTTAGGTAAAAGAAACTATTAAAACTTTCTCTTATGTTTTTAAAATTTAAAGCTAAAAAAAAACATCATAATAAAATAAAAAATCATTTGTACGTATTACAAAAATTTTTTTAGCATAAAATGTAAAAATTTGCAGAAAAATAATCAGGTTACAATATTATTGTATTTTTATTCAATTCATTTTTTTGATTCCACTTACTTTAGTTAAAATTTTAATATTCTCATATAATTAGAAATTTAGTTTTTTTTTCTCTCTTAAAAATTCTATTTTTAAAAATGTTTTTATTTTTATATAAAAAAAACGCAAAAAAAACGAAGGCTTGTCTACAATTCTACAACCAAAAAAAAAAAAAACAACAAAATATATACAAATTAGTAGGTACTAGGTAAGTACATTACTTAATACACTTTTCTCAAATTATAAATTTAAAAATTTGGCACATTTTTAAATGATCAAAAAGTTATATACAAATGTACCTACTAACCGAATTCAAAATAAAATTGAAAAAAAACAATGATGAAAATATTATGTAAGAGATTAAAGTTTAAAATAAAAATTAGATAAAAATTTTATCATTATTTTAGTTATAGGCAGCAATTTATTTTTTAATTCGCAAATTGAAATAACCCAAAAGAATTGCGCGCGAAAATTAATAATTTTGATCAATATTTGAAACAACGACATAGGTATACCTATAATAATAATTTCCGTTCTTTGGTAACAACTGAACCGATTTGACTAATTTTTTCTTTTAAATGTTCGTAATATTTCGAATAAGGTTTTTAGGGAAAGAAAAGATGACAAAATTGTCCGGAAAATTGAGATTTTAGTTTGAACTCAAGACCTTGTAACTCTTATTAATAGGGACTAGGCTAGAGGAAAATAACGTTCGCGCAGAGATCGAAGAGTTAAAAATAAAATTTTATCATTATTATTTTGATTGATACATAATATTGTCAGTAGAGCTAAGTACCTAACTAAACTACCTATTCCAATGTATTTAAATGAAAAAAAACTGTGGGGGGTTGCTCGGAAATCTTTATTTAGAAATCTCTAGCGAAATTTTTCATTTTCCCTTAAAGACTGCCTAAATCTAAGCTTTGGGTGTTGAGCTTCTGTCATTTTATACCTACATGCTTTGTGTAACAAGTGCCTTTTTGATTTCCCTGCTCTTTTAATTAATTGTCATTAATTCGAGATAATTGAAAACAAAACTCAAAAAATTTTTTTTTGGCTTTTGAAATTTTTGACTTCTTGTTGAACGATTTCAAAAAGAAGGGCTACCGGACCGGCTGGCTACCGCGTATTAAATTAAGAGTATTATGGCACACTGATAATAATTTCCCGGTCGTAGGTCCCGGAAAATTTTGTATTATGCAGAAAGAGACCTATCGGGGTCGCCTCTACCGATTGCGCGATTGTTTTTTTTTTACAGCCGGTCAGTATGCCACAGCACAATACATTTCCTTAAATTAATTTAAAATTTTTTCCTTAATTAATAATTTATCTAATCTAGCATAGCAGCAGCCGGCGCCGTGACATTTGTCCGCGGGACATTTGTCCGCGATGAAATTTGTATGGAAAACTTCGCGGATAAATGTCATTTTACAAAATGACATTTGTCCGCGATTGTAAAATGACATTTGTCCACCGCTGACAAATGTCTCAAAATGCGCGGACAAATGACATTTTGCAAAATGACATTTGTCCGCGATTGAAATTTTCAAACTTTAGCGGACAAATGTCATTTTGCAAAGTGTCATTTGTCCGCGATTACTTTTTATCGCGGACAAGTCATTTCGAATCGCGGACAAATGTCATTTTGATGTCCGCGATACAAAAACAAATGTCGCGGACAAATTTGATTGAAATGATTCTAATTTTCAAATAAAATTAAATTTAAATAAAATCTTAAACATAATATTTAAATCAATAAAAACATTAAAAACTAATAACTAAACTAAAAAATTCTGATTTCTCTTTTTTTTTTAATATAATAAAAAATAAAATACAAACAAAAACAAACAACAAAATAAACAAAACAAAAATACTGTCATTTTCCCAGTTTCCCCTTTTTGCGTAACACACTCATACATATCAATTTAGTTTTTTTATTTAAAAAAAAAATTCAAAGCTCACCTTTTTTCCTTTATAGAAAATTTTTACATTCAATGAAAAAAAAATTGTACTATTTTTTTTTTTTTTTTCTAATTAATTTTTCATAAATTTTTTTTTTATTTACTTAGTAGATTATTTTTATATAAAATTAATTATGCAAATTAAAAAAAATATCAATAAATTAACACAAAAAAAAAATGAGTGAAATTTGCACTCGTCTGACGTCTGTCCGCTTCCAACGACTCGATTGAGAAAAATCGAAAAAATTATGATTTAATTAAATTTTTAAGAAAAAAATATTTTTTTAAATTAATTTTGATTTAGAATTATTTAATTTAACTTGTTAATTTTAATTGTTTTATGTTAAAATAGATAATTGAGAAAATTATATTCGAAAATTATTCGTCCGCCTTTTCAATTCAAAGAATCCGCACTTAATAAAAATTGAAAATTTCAACAAGATTGAAAAGTATATATTTTCTATTTTGAATGTTTTTTTTTTTTTTGAATTATTTTTTTGTTAATAAATTTAATTGTTGCTTTTTCACAGAAGAAAAAATAAGAAAAATATATCAAACCGGCTGTGCAACAAAACAGGATGGAACGAAAATAAAAAGTGGCGTGATGTTCACAAATCCATTCACACGATTTTATGGTTTACTTTTTATAATCCTTAATTAAAATTAATGCCTAGTCTATTAATATAATTGGTAGTTCAAACGTTCGAAATTTGCACAAACTCCGTTTGTATTCTTTTTCAGATATTATGCTTTGGACAACTACAACCGACATAAAACTTAAAATTTTTATACGAAACTTTAAAACACACAACGAAACTATATACTTTCGTGTGTAGAATATGTTTCAACCTGAAGTGGAGACAGCACTATGCTGGGTTTTATGAGGTGAACGTGATTTAACTCAAGTTTAAAACACCTAAATTTTTTGTATGACAAACCTCCTTTAACTCAACAACACTATTTATGAATATTGTGAAACCTTATTTAAACCCAATTTTTGTACAGCTTAAAGAATTTCAAATAATATCAGATATAAACTCAAAGCGCGTAAAAAAATGAAAATATATAAAAATGTGGAGAGTTGAAAAACCCATCATAACTACGTTAGTTACGTTGAGTGTATCTCCTGTTATATTTAAAAAATTAAATTATCAATTTCACTAATTACATACCAAGTGCAAATTAACGCTTTCTTATTATTGGTCGAACGAAATATTTATAAAAATGGTTCAACCCATTCTTTAACAAGAACAAGGATTTTACACAACATTATTAGAAAATAAAAATTCGGCTAAAAAAGTTATTAACTCAAGCTCGCCGTTATACATTCTCGTTTATAGTAGGTTATGTTATTTTCTAGTTTCTAATTCTAGAATCTTTACTAGATACTAGATCATAGGACGCAATGATAAAAATTCAAAACTTGCTTTTTAAGCAGTACATTTGCCTATTAATTAATGCTCAAATAGACATAATACAATTTTTTAATCTGATTAACTTATTTAATATTTACAATTTATAAAGTTCGTAGTTTTTAAAATAATAATGCCACAGATAATGTTAACACAATTCTAGCTGATTTAAAAAAAGTCAAATTATATGAAGTGTTATACAAAAAAGTAGCACAAAACCAAGATCAATCCATACAGGTTGCGTAATATTGAACAAAAAAGGAAAAAAAATGGCCGCGGCTCTGACGTCATTGATATCCAATTTCCATATATTGTTCCATATATTGTTGTTGTTTTTTTCATTTTTTTCTTGAAAAAAGCAAATTTTATATAGAAAAATTGAACAGCTGGATATCACTTACGTCACTTGACATTTGTCATAAAAATCACGTATTACGCAACCTGTATGGATTGATCTTGCACAAAACGAAAAAAAAAAGTGATACGAGGTATTATGATGCAGGGCTCGTATTAAGAGTCCTCATTGTGAGAAATTGCAAAAAATTGGTCTTAGTTTGGCTTTGATTGTAGGGTTACTACAATCTAGACTGAAGTGATTTTTTGATATGTTAGAGAGTATATAACTGGCTCCAGGGTAGGTGAGGCGGATTTTTTAAATTTTGAGTTTTTTGGCCCAAACCAGCCTTTAAAAAACTTGAACACATTTGCTTGGATTCAGAAGTAAAGGAAAAAGATAATAAAAAATCTCAAACGCAGAAATAAAGCTAAAATACCACTCTCCAGGGCTGATGACGTGAAATTTTGAATTTCTTTAATTTCGTAAACAATTTTTAATTAATTTCATTTATTTCTAAGAATTTTTTTTATTTTTTTGATAAATTACAGTTTCTGCACAGAAATCAAATTCAAATATAGTTTTGTGATTTTCTGGTAGAGGTGTTTTTCGTACAATTTTTGTCGCATTTTTCACGGCCGTTTATTTTCTGTAAAATAAAATAAAAAAAACTGCAAAAATAGAAAACAGAAATAGAAAACAGAATTTCAAGTGGAGGGCTCTTAAGGTAAAATTAAATTATGTATAGTTAAATACTTAAATCAGTTAAATAAATTTTTATGATTTTATTTTGTGTATAAAACTTAAATAATTGCTCATCATATAAAAAAATATTTCTTTTTTCCACTTAAAAATATTGCATACTTATAGGCCGAAACAATTCATTCACATTTGTTTTCAAAATTTGTTGTAATATTGATGATACATGATACTACTTTTGTTCTTCATATAAAATAATATGTTCATAATGTACACAACAAATCGTTTTATTGCAAAAATATAAACAATGATAAAATTGATAAAATGAAGAATTGGGGGGAATAAGTATTTTTTTTAAATATATTTACAATTTTAAAATTATTTTATCATTCATACACTGGAAATAATATTATTTAAATTTTCCTACAATCCACCACTAGAACAAAAATTTTTAATTCATAAAAACAATAAAATTAGAAAAATTAATTTTTATCTACATCATATATTTGTTTACTTTTAATTTCCTAATTTTGATGATTAAAAATAATCTCAAAAAAATTTGATTCACCATATTATATTACAATATTGCAGCTGTCAGTTTATATACTTTTTAGTTTCATCGACACAGTGGTTACCATTCATTAAAGAATTACTTTTAAACATTTCAATTAATTTCTCGAGAACATTCTTCATTAGGTTTCATTTCTTCAAAAGATTTAAGGAAATCTTTTAATTTTCTTCTCAATGGCCATCCATGGAATATTACTTTATGTTTCAAAAATTCTCCGACAAACTCATACCCATCTGGATCAGCATCACAAATTCTACAATAAAATCGATTTATTTTATTTTCTGACTTCCAAAATAGTTCAATGCTTAAATGTTTTTCGCTTTCAAAATGCTTGGTATATGATTTGATATAATAATCGAAGTTACATATCGAACAATTATATTTAGAATCATCTTTACTAATATCAACCATTCTATTGTTAGTAACTTTAGGTTTCTTCTGATTTGTTACTTTCTCTTTGTGATAAACATTCAAATGGTTTTTGAATTTAATACGTGTAAAAGTTAAATTACATTCTACACATTTTCTATTCTCAATGTGATATAATTTAATATGGGCCCGCAATAAACATTCTTTGGCGAATTTTCTTGAACATTCTGAACAAGAAAATTTTCTCTCCATGTGCTCCCGTTCATTGTGCATCCTCAACTTGGGCGCGGTTGCAAAAATTTCATCACACTCGACACAATTGTATTTTTTTTCATGTTTGCGATTTTCCTTAGGAACTACTGATTTTTTTATAGATACCTTTTTTTTACATTTTTTTTTTAAGGTTTCGTTGAATTTAATCAAATCTTCATCATTTAATAACTCATTTTCTGATATGTCATTTTTTTGTTTTTTTAATATTTCAACTGGTTCAATTATCTCTTGCAACTCAATTGATTTTCTTTTTCTTCGACCGCGCTTCCTTCCGATTTCAGGCATAAAATGTAGCAACGATTCATTAGCATAATTTGGTACTATTCTACCTTCCTTCGGGCACCTGAATTGCCTTTAATTTTAAAAGTATCTTAAGATTCTGAAAATATATTAAGATTTGAATTAAATTACCTTAAATGTGAATAGAAGTTCTCATGCGTGCCAAAACAAGAGCCGCACGAACAAATGTAAGGCCTGAAAAATAAACAAATCTATATTAGCCAACCCTTGAATTCCGAATTTAGTTTACTTTCATTATGATTTATTTTTACCTGGCTCTTGTATGAACATTAAGATGATCTTGCAACTTTATACCAGTTTTAAATTCCCTTCCACATGTATTGCATTTGCGTTCAGCGAAATTTGGACGTCGTACTCTCGATGAAACATCATCCTTCATACTTTTTAATTTTTTTTCCAATAAAGTTATAGTTTTTGCTGTTGCACAATCTCCATATTTTCTATATTTGTAAAGATGAAAACGAAATGTTTTGATGTTAGAACAATGAAAGCCACATCCTAAAACAAAATTTTTTAATTGAACAAACAAAATTAATTATTAACGTAAAATTGTTAAATTAAAATATGTATATTATGTTTAAATGTAAAAATTTTGCAGCGCCAAACGATAAGCATTCAAGGTAAGAATTTTGAAGTAATAAAAGAGCAGCTCTACCTACATCGACTTCCGTTTTGAAGTTTAATACTGAAAAATATTAAATTTTTTTTTCAATTTACCTTCACATAGCGTTGAAGTTTGCTGATGAATTTGATAATGAATTAGAAAATTTTGCGTTGTCTCAAAACTTTTACCTAAAATTAAAAATTTTTTTTCTTAAAAATAAAACTATATGTAGGTACTAGGTATTTTGTTGAATTTCAAGTTAGAAATCAAATATTTTTATTCCATCACGATTAAAGCAAAAATTATTGAAATTTTCCTACCACACAAATTACAGCTGTAATTGAAATCCGTGATTTTAGTGCAATTTGCTTCGACTGGAGTTTGAACGAAAAACAAATCATCCAATGGTGATAATTCATCTTCATCTTCTTCTTTTCGTTCTTGTTCTAAGTTCAATTTTTTTATTTTGTTATCATTATCGTTCAGTAAGTCGAAGACACCTTCAGACGAATTCAATTCAAATGACTGACAGATAGGCTGATCATTTGGATCAAAATAATCCTCAGACGATGAAGAAATTGATTTATTATCAAATTCAATTGATTCTTCTTGTTTTTGAGTTAATTCAATTAATGGAAGCGGAAGTCCATCTTCAATGGGAAAACAATCGATATCAGTTTGTGTCGACTGATCAATTTTTCTAACAAAACATCGACATTCAATCAAAAAATTAATTTTTGATTCTGGTATTGTTTCATCATTTTCCATTTTTATCTCAGATTCGTTCTCAGATTTTACCATTATTATTATATGTAGTTGTTTTGGTTATCGTTGATTTTTACGACGGAAAATATTATAATTTCTGATTTTATTTCGGTAGATAAAGGTAGTTGATTTGGTGCTCTGTGTTGGAATAATTTCAAAAATATTTCTTAAAATAAAAACCCAGAAACAGAATTAAATTTATTTTCGATTTTAATTTTAAATTAATTTAAAAATTGATTATTTTTTATTTATTTACAGACACACAGGATATTTACATTACAGGTTTAGTAATTTTAGTTTTTGATGCTTTCATTTTTAACATGGCGGCTGCGCTGCGGCTGCTGCTGCTGATTCACGAAATTTTTTATTTTTCATAACTGCGACTTATCATAAGAAATTTTGTGACTACTGCAGCAGCTGACTATGAACGGCTGAAATTTCGAATAAATTGATGACAATGACAAAAACAAAATTATAAGCAAGATCAATCCATATGTATGGATTGATCTTGATTATAGTGATGGGAAATCTCGTTCACTTCAGTGACCTGTGTTAACTCGTTCGTTCTTTTTTACTGACCGAGTTAAAAAATATCGTTCAATTGAACGACCTATTTTCTCGTTCGCGAACGACCGAAAAAAAATGAACTCAAATCAATTTACTGACCGAGTTAAAAAAATTGAACGGGTTAAAAAAATGAACGAACTATTTTTACTGACCGAGTTAAAAAAAAATTGAACGGGTTAAAAAATGAACGTACTATTTTTACTGACCGAGTTAAAAAAAATTGAACGGGTTAAAAAATGAACGAACTATTTTTACTGACCGAGTTAAAAAAAAATTGAACGGGTTAAAAAATGAACGTACTATTTTTACTGACCGAGTTAAAAAATATTGAACGGGTTAAAAAATGAACGTACTATTTTTACTGACCGAGTTAAAAATATAGCTCAATTGAACGACCGATAAAATTAACTCAAATCAAAATGAACTTTGCAAAAATAAAAAAATACCAAATGAAATAAACTGAAAGTGAACTGTGAACTTTAGGAAGCATTAATTCATCTATTATTTTTAAAGTTAATATGATTTATTTTTATTATAAAAAAAATAAAAATATTTAGAGCATATTAATCTACTAATAATTATTCAAATATCTATATTAGCAATAACCGATTATATCAAAAAAAAAAAAAAAACACACGAAGCAGTCATAGGAACTGCCGAAAGAAGTTTATACTTAAAGCTTTAAACTATGTGAAAAACAGTGGCTATAAATGATAGGCTGCTCAGTACAAATTGTAAATTAAAATAAAAATCAGTCCAGCAGTCCAAAAGCAGTCCATTATTTGTAGTCATTGTTATTTCATAGTTTAAAGCTTTAAGTATAAACTTCTTTCGGCAGTTCCTATGACTGCTTCGTGTGTTTTTTTTTTTATATTTTGAGCCAGGAGCACTCTAAAAGTAGCAAGCTACCCAAAATTTTGGGCAGGTAATCTTTATTTAACCGGCGCTACCTATTTAAAAAACATTTTTTTTTTGCATATTTTAAGCAGGGAAGACCCTAACCATAGCTCCCTATCCAAAATTGTTGGTCAGGTAATTCCACCCTCACTTCCGCCCGCACTTCCAATCTCACTTCCGCCCTCACTTCCGCCCTAACTTCCGCCCTCACTTCCGCCCTCACTTCCGCCCTAACTTCCGCCCTAACTTCCGCCCTCACTTCCGCCCTCACTTCCGCCCTCACTTCCGCCCTCACTTCCGCCCTCACTTCCGCCCTCACTTCTGCCCTAACTACCAACCTCTCTTCCGCCCTCACTTCCGCCCTGATTTCCGCCCTGATTTCCGCCCTGATTTCCGCCCTGATTTCCGCCCTCACTTCCGCCCTCACTTCCGCCCTCACTTCCGCCCTCACTTCCGCCCTCACTTCCGCCCTCACTTCCGCCCTCACTTCCGCCCTCACTTCCGCCCTCACTTCCGCCCTCACTTCCGCCCTCACTTCCGCCCTCACTTCCGCCCTCACTTCCGCCCTCACTTCCGCCCTCACTTCCGCCCTCACTTCCGCCCTCACTTCCGCCCTCACTTCCGCCCTCACTTCCGCCCTCACTTCCGCCCTCACTTCCTCCCTCACTTCCGCCCTCACTTCCGCCCTAACTTCTGTCCTCCATTCCGCCCTCCCTTCCGACCTCTCTTCAACCCTTACTGCCGCCCTCTCTTCAGCCTTTACTGCCGCCCTCTCTTCAGCCCTTACTGCCGCCCTCACTTCCTTCCTTTTTTTTGGGCAGGTAATCTTTATTTCTCACCCGAGCTACCTATGTTGAAAAAAAATTATTTTGGTATATTTTGAGGCGGGAAGACTCTAACTGTAGCTCCGTAACCAAAATTTTTGGTCAGGTAATCTAATTATTTCACCGGAGGAAAATTTTTTTTTAACATATTTTGAGCCGGCACGACCTAACCGTAAGTCCCTGCCAAAAAAATTTTCGGCGGGTAATCTTTATTTCACCGGACCTACCTATTTTGAAAAATAAATTTTAGTTGTTAATAATTTGTAAACGAAAGATTTTTAAAAAATAATTTGAATTTAAATTTTCCGCGCTAAATTATTTTGTTTTTATAAATGACAAATGATTATTGAACTACCCTAATTTGAAAAAAAATTAAAATTTTAAAAAATTTGTAAAAGAAAGATTTTTAATAATTTGAATTTAAATTTTCCGCGCTAAATTATTTTGTTTTTATAAATGACAAATGATTATTGAACTACCCTAATTTGAAAAAAAATTAAAATTTTAAAAAATTTGTAAACGAAAGATTTTTAAAAATAATTTGAATTTAAATTTTTCGCGCCAAATTATTTTGTTTTTATAAATAAGTGGACTCATTTTTTTTGAGTATTCAAACGGTACAGCATGTCGTTTTTTTTTTAACTCGAAATTCGAATGAGTAAAATAATTTTTACCCCCTACAGAATTACTCATTTATATCATACACCGCGCCTAAAGAAGTATAAACTTCAAAAAAAATTTTTTTTTATCTTTTTATTAATATTTTTTGTTATATTTTTTGGGATAATTTTTTATGAAAAATAAAACATTCCTTTAAATATTTAATCTGTTTCCCGTCAGTCTTTCTTATTGTATTTTTTTCTATGGATGTCGTGTGGCATTTTCAATTGAAAAACACGATAATTTTCAGACCAGTAAAGAGGTAGCTATTGTTCACAGCTACACTTACATAACAATCTAACAACAGCAACACAATTTCTCTTTCTTCCTTATAGCTGAAAAATAAGTGTACTGCTCTTTTCAAACATTTATCTCTTCTCTACACCTACAGAACTTTTTTTTTTTTAGAAAAGAACGATGAACGATATATTTTTTTTTTACTGACCGATCGGTCATCGTTCACTTTAGTGATCCGTTCTTTTTAACTCGGTCGTTCACGAACGACACATCTCTACTTGATTATAAGTTACGTTTTTTACTCGATTAGTCGATGATTTTTTAAGACTAAAAAGTAATAGGCTAAGTGCAGTTTGTATAAGTTTGATTCTTGCCGAAATTCAGTGCAGGGGGTAGAGGTGGCCCAAAACTTTAAAATCCAAGTCAGTTTTTTCGGAAAACCTGAAGTTTTCATATATTAGGTACCTATAACCACTGATAAATTTCTTAAAAAGTTGACGGTTTTTTCATAGGTATGATTTTTTTAAAAATATTTTCTGTGTACATTGCTTCAATATATATCGAACCTTGATCAAACTAATTAAACTGAAGAAAATTTGACATATCGAAGTTGTGGTCTTACTACACTTTGATGTACTCCCATCCCACACAGAAACACGCTGTAATAAATAAATTTGTACAACTTTTTTACTATGAAATTAACTGGTGATTCCATTTCATAATACTATTATAAATTTTGTTACTATTTATGCACATTTTTACAAATACATACTATCAAATGGAGCTAATCGACAGTGTTGTTATTTTTCATACTATAAAAGTTATATAAACATATTCCTCTGTGTACACTATATTTCTCTGCGGTGCTGTATACTATATTTCGTCGATCTGATTTCAAAATTCCATTAATAAAATAAATATTAAAATGGGTTACAGTCCACTAGTTCAGAACGTTACAGATCATTTTTTCATAAGCTAAAGAAGCGGTAAATAGTAGGTAAGTAATCTTAGTACAAAACCTAATTACATTCATAATTCATGTGAAAATAAAACAAATTAATATTGTAGTATTTTATGCCTCGATTTCTCGAGAACATTCTTCATTAGGCTTTATTTCTTCAAAAGTTTTAAGAAAATCTGCTAAGTTTCTTCTTAGGTGCCAGGAGTGAAACACAATTTTATGTTTTGAAAATTCCCCAATAAAATCATATCCATCAGGATCAGCATTACATTTTCGGCAATAAAATCGATTTATTTTATTTTGCAATTTCCAAATCTTCTCTGCATTCAAATGTTCTTGACTTTGGAAATGTTTGGAATGTAATTTAATGTAATATTCGAGATTACATATCGAACATTTATATTTCGATTTATCCTTATCAATATCAATTAGCTTATTGGTAGTTATTTTTAATTTCTTTTCACTTGATTTCTTCTTGTGAACGGACCTCATGTGACATTTATATTTAATTGAAGTAAAAGTTAAATTACATTCTACACATTTTCTATTCTCAATGTGATTTAAATTAATGTGAGAATTCAATAAACCTTCTTTTGCAAACTTCCTTGAACATTCTGGACAAGAAAATTTTCTATCCATGTGCTCCCGTTCATTGTGAACTCTCAAATTTGGAGCAGTTGTAAATTCTCGATCACAATATCCACAAAAATATTTTCTCTCTTGTTTATAATTAACTTTAGCTAGTTTTGGAGATGGTTTCTTTCTTTTTCTAGGTTTTGATCCTTTAGCTACATCTAAATTTTTGTCGCACTCTAATTTCGAACCTTCAAACATGTTTATTGTTTTTGGTAAATCATTATTTTTTATGAATACTTGGGCTTCATATGGCTTTTCCTGCATGTCTAATGATGGTTTCTTTCTTTTTCTAGGTTTTGATCTTTCAGCCGGCATAAAATATAAAACAGAAGTAGTGGAGTATTCTGGAATTTTTCTACCTTCTAATGGACATTTGAATCTTCTAAAATTTAAAAAAACTAATAAAAACCAAAAAAAAAACTCATGTCTTAAAAATCAACATTTTTGCCTAATGAAATTGAATCTTGTAAGTTTTTGTACTTACCTTAGATGAGAATAAAAATTTTCATTACTTCCGAAACAGGATCCACACGAACAAATGTAGGGCCTGAAAAATATTATTCTGAGGTTAAAATATTTCAAATGTTTATTAGCAAAAATATACATAACATAATATTATATCAGCGATCGATTGGACATATATTCTAAACTGCATACGAAATTTTTAATGTCACTTTCTTGTCGAAAATGAATGTTAATACAATATGCAGTTTAATAATTACAGGAAGAAAATGTAAAAATATTTCTGAAATATTTCAATGTTAGATAATTTCTTCCAGAAGTTTTTAAATTGATGAATATTTTTCTTTAAAAAAGTTGTTTAATTATTTAACTTTTACGACGTTCACATTTTAAGAGTTTATCCCCTCCCAAACATTTTCATATATTTTTAACATTTTACAACGTTCCTACGTCATCAGATAATTTGAATAACTCCAGTATTAAAGTTTAGGAGATAAGGTTTTAATCAACAAACAAAATTACTCACTAGAAGTAAATTTTTGATTGATATTTGTAAATAAATAATAAAAGATAATAAAAACTTTCGAAACTTTCTACCTGTCTTTTGTATGAACATTGAGATGATCAAACAAATTAATACTTTTGGTGAATTTTTTTTCACAAAACTTGCATTTTTTATCAGATAGTTCTGTAAATCGACGTCGCATTGTTGTACCTTCTTTAAAATCTTTTTTCTTCGGAATATAGCAAACTCCGAATCTTTTAAAGTTATTGTGATGAACCTTAATCGTACCAAGAGAAGAATGAAGGCCACACCCTAAAATGTAAAATTTTCAATATTTTGTTGACTAACAATTTACTTTAGTTGACGAACCTGCACATAGCGTTGAAAATTCTTGATGGACTTGATAATGCTTCAAAAAAAATTGTATTTGCTTAAAATGTTTACCTAAAATTAGATTATTGAATTCAGAATTTTAATATAGGTACTTAAAACGAAAAACAAAATTTTTTCTAAAATAAAATAAGTTGATACATACTTAGTAGGTGTTTTTAAGGTTTTAAAATTAAGGTAGCAAGGTATGTAATATATAACCTACCACAAATATTGCACTTGTAGTTATTATCATCAATTTTAGTGCAATTTGTTTCAAGTGGTTGCTGTAGGAATATTGATTCATCTAATGGTGGTAAACCATCATCATCTTCTGATTCCAAATTCGTGCTTGTATTAGTGTTCAACACTTCAACATTTATTTCAGCATCTACATTTGAATCAGTTGATTGATGAAGAGATTCTGGTTCATCATCTTCTATTTCTGGTTTTAAATTTTCAGTACTAATAATATTCGATTCAATAGATTCATATAATATTTCATCTTTTGATTTAAATTGATCTTGAAATATTTTTGCTCTTGGTTTGGATTCAATATCAACTGGATTTTCTAGGTTTGACATAAATTCAACATCAACATCGATGAAATAATCATCCGCAGTCTGTGTCGATTTATTAACTTTTTCTACGAAACATCGACATTTACACAATAGATTTATGTTAGATGTCTTCTCTTCTTCACTGAGCTCGATTTCATCTATTTCTAGTTTTTCGATTTCGTAATATTCATAACTAGCCATTAGTGTGTTTATATTTTACTAAAATTGAAATCTAATTAAAATGTTTATTTTTGCCTAACAATTTTATTTAACTAACTATAACCAGAAAACTGCCAACTTAAAGAGGTAAGGACTAGGACGTAATGATGATATGGATTTGATGACGGTAGGTAGGTAAAAAAATCTCTGAGTCTGAATGATTTGTTTGCAAACCTTTCCTACTTACCAAAAATTGTCAACTTAAAGAGATATATGGTGATATGAATTTTATGTTGGTTTGGTAGTTGGTAGTCTGGACTTGTTTGTAAACCTTCTCTTGACCCTTCTTCTTAATGTTAAATTTTATTTAGATTTATACAATTTTATTAAAAATTATATCAATGTCTTCTTGTCAACTCACTTTAGCACTCAAAAACATGCTCAAAACAATGTTATGCAGCGCTTCTCACAAGAATCGGTTGTGAAGAGAACTAAATTAAATAAATTTTCCTGCTTGCATTTTATATTGCATATATTTAATTTTTAGTCGTTTAATTTAAGTTGTTAATAATAGAAAGGCGATAAATGAAATTTTTATTAACGATTATTAATCATCTTCGGTCGGAATTCTTATAATCCATTATCTATTGTTGTCAGGCTTTCAATCTTCCACTTCCAATCTTAACATACATTAAACAAACAACAATTAGGCACAATTTGTTATTCTGCAATATTCTCAAATTTTTTTGGTTCGGGAAAATAAGCTTTCTCTAGTGGTTCTTCGGAGAAACTTTTTGGATTAAATTATTCCATATGATGCATGGAGTATAAAATTTAGGAAAAATCATTCAAATAGGATTATATTTATAGGAATTAAACCATTTCTAAAAAGAAATCGGTGCTTTTTTTAAAAAACTTAGCTCAATTTTGATCTAGATGAGTTGTTTTTACTTTCATTAATTTGACTAATTAATTGTAGGAAGGTATTAGGTAGAGGTACATATCTACTCTTCAAAAATATGTCTTTGGAAAATGTATTATACAAAAACAAAATAAATCGACCAAATTTCACATTATTTTCTGTAAATGATCGATCATATTCAAAAATACCTAATGTTTATTTATTTTTCAACCCATCGGTTTGAATTTTGTTCCTACGATGAAAACTACCAAAAAACGTTCATTGACTATGGAGATAAAATGACACAACCATGATAGAACTTTACACTGATTTTTGCAAGTCAATAATACAATGTCTATAGCGACGCCTCTTGCAATTTATTTAAACAAGTCGGTGGTATTGGAAAATAACCCAAATATTACTTTCAGTCGGAAAATCATGAATCCACTGATTTGAAAAGAAAAATAAAAAGTTTTATGGTTAAAATTTTTTTGAAATTGAAATGTACTTTTTTGTCTTTTTGAAATACTCTGAAGAATTACATACAGCTTGCTTGACGGTTTCTTTATTTTTGATAAAAAATTAATAAATTAATAAATTGTTAAATATTTCTTGAGTAATTTTTAATTTAAAATGAAAAAACCTGGTTTTTTTAATACAAAAAAAAATTGATACCACCAATTTGTTTTTGCGATTAACACCATATATAGGTAGGTATATAATTATATATAATCTTGGCTTCTGTACCTGATCCTCAAACAATTTAATAAATAAATAAAATTAAAATATTTTATTATTTATTGCGATATAACTTTTTTATAAGACAGGAAATAACTTAAATACAGGAATGGGACTTTATTTTTTTTTGTTGACATTTGTAATAAAACAATTAGTTATTTTATCCCATTTGAATGTAGGTACTCAAATAATAATTGAATAAAACAAAATATATTGTACGTTGTAATTGTACCTTCGAGAAATAATATTATTTGAAATTTTCTTATTTTTGATTGTAATAAATCATTATCCCGTCCAGACATTCAGTACATCCTTAAATAATGTTATGGAATTTCTCGAGAACATTCTTCAATTGGTTTAATTTCTTCAAAGGATTTAAGAAAATCTTCTAAGTTCCTTCTCAGGTACCAGCAGTGAAACACTATTTTATGTTTTAATAATTCCCCAATAAAATCATATCCATCAGGATCAGCATTACATTTTCGGCAATAAAATCGATTTATTTTATTTCGCAATTTCCAAATCTTCTCTGCATTCAAATGTTCTTGACTTTGGAAATGTTTAGAATGTGATTTAATATAATAATCAAGTTTACATATCGAACATTTATATTTTGATTCATCTTCATTTAAGTGGATCATTCTTCTATTAGAAACTTTAAGGTTTGTTTTGTTCTTATGGCGACTTCTCATATGGCATTTGAACTTTATTGGGGTCAAAGTCAAATTGCATTCAACACATTTCTTATTCTCGATATGAAACATTTTTACATGATTATTGAGTATACATTTTTTCGCGAACTTTCTATAACATTCTGAACATGAAAATTTTCTTTCCATATGTTCTTGTTCCTTGTGAACTCTCAAATTGCGTGCACTTGTAAATTTCTGACCACAATCTTCGCAATCATATTTATTTTCTTTTGTTTTTTTATTTAATTCTGTTTTTTCTTCGGATTGAATGCTGTTTGTTAATAGTTTTTCCGCTCCTTGTGATACTTTTTGTTTGTCTGATAGTATTTTGTTTTCTTCGGATTTTGACTTTTCATCAGGCATAAAATATAACAAAGAACCAGGGGCATATTCTGGAATTATTCTTCCTTCTCGTGGGCACTTGAATCTACTAAAATGTATAAATATAATAAAAATAAACAGTTTTGAATTAGTGAACATTTGCTTTAGATTTTGCTCTTACTTTAGATGAGTATAAAAATTTTCACTGTTGCCAAATCGCGAAGCACATGAGCAAATGTAGGGTCTAAAAAATAATAGAATAGAAATTAAAAATATTTCAGTGTTTGAAATGTTTGGAATGTTAAATATTAAGAAGAAAATATGTGTATTAAGATGAAACTGCATCCGAAGCATTGTCGCATATACAAATGTAAGTCTTTTGTCCTTAACTATTCCGAAATTTATAAAAAAAATTAACTAATTTTTTAAGTTTTAGATTTGGTGTTAAAAAATTTAATATTTTTTTAACTAGTTGACTAGGTAAGTACTACTGAATTCTTAAAAAAAGAAAATATTAGAAAAAATTAAAAAAAAAAACTAGAGAATTGAGCATCCAAAAAGTTGATAGAACTACCGCGGACATCTAACACCATACCAGCATATCTTTTTTGAATAATTAATACCTATTTGTTTTTTAAACTTTTACCTTTCTTTTGTATGAACATTAAGATGGTTATGTAATTTAAGACCACTTGAAAAATGTTTTCCACAAATTATACAATTTTTGGCGGGGAAATTTGGATGTCGTTTTAATTCAGTTGATGTTTTATTCTTCGGTAGTTTGCAAACTCCGTATCTTTTAATGTTGTAATGATGAAAACGAACTGTTGAACGACTGGAACTATAAAGACCACATACTAAAAAACAAAAATTTTTTAAAAGTAATAATGATTTTCAATATTAAGTTAACAAAATATAGATTATTATATGGTAATGGTCATTTATGTATTTGTTATGTCAATGTCAATATTAAATTAAAAGTTGGAATTAAATGTTTAGTAAAATAGATTTAATTTATTCAAACCAACCTTCACATAACATTGAAGTTTCCTGATGGATGTTGTAGTGATTTAAGAAAAATGGTATTTGTTTAAAATGTTTACCTAAAATGAATTATTTATTAAATTTTATAAAATCATTTAATGTGTAAATATAAAGTAGAAATTTTCGAAATAAATCTAGGGAGGGTTATTATCAGTTACGATTGAACGTAAAAATCTTACGAAAATTCTTTTCTCAAATTCTATTTTTGATTAAATTCAATGAGAATGCATTACTAGTTACATTTGATTAGAAAGGAAAATATCATAATAACCCTCTAGACTCCAGAGTCTAGAGAGCAAAGAATCTTAAATTATTTCATATTACTTTTTTTTTTAAAAGCGATTCTAAAACATCGTTTTTATAAGGCAAGTAAATCGGGCCACTTAGAACAATTTTACTTGCTTAAGCCAGAAAAATTAAAAACTTGAGTATAGATTAGGAATACCCACCACAAATATTGCATTGATAGTATTCATCAATTTTGGTGCAATTTGGCTCAACAGGTAACTGAGCGAATAAAGAATCATCGAATGGTGGTAGACCGTCGTCATCTTCTGATTCCGATTCCAGCTTTGTGATTTTATCATAATTATTATTAACTATTTCAATATTTTCTAAATTTGAGTCACATAATAAAAATGATTCGAGTTCATCGTTTTGCTGTTCTGTTTTTGATTTAGATTCTAATTTTATACTTTTATCATTATCATTGTTAACTACTTCTGTATTTTCTAAATTTGAATCAAATGATACCCAATCAGATTCGATTTCTTCGTTAACTTTCTCCGCTTCAGTTTTAATAATATTCGATTTTGTATGTTGAATTGGTGGAGAAGAAATTGTTTTGAAGTCAATATCAATAGAGTCTTCTTGGATTGGCAAATATCCGTTATTATTGGAAATAGTAAGATCGAAAACATTATCCCACGACGTCTGTGTAGACTTATTAACCTTTTCTACGAAGCATCGACATTTAATCAAAAGATTTATGTTAGGTGGTGATATCTTTTCTTCTTTTCCGATCTCAATATTATCTAATTTTTTAATTTCATAATATTCCTCTTCAAATTGGGACATTTTTGTTTTATTTCTATAAATAGTACAAATAGAGCAAGTACCTAAACACTAGCAGAAATAATAAAGTATGAGATGTCGCATTGAATTTAGACAGGTAGGATAGGTAGGACAGGTAGGACAGGTAGGACAGGTAGGACCTGCCTTCTAAATTTGGCTAAACTACAGTTTCCTTGAACCCCTCAGAATTGGCTGAAACTTGGAGGGGGGGGGTAGAGGCGGCGTCCAAACTCCCAAAACTGAAATCAGTTCTTGGGGCAAAGGCCCCGTTTCGGAGATAGGGCCCCCCAAAAGTTTTCATACATTTTGTATGGGAAAATTTTTTTTTTTGCTCGATTTGCCCCATTTGTTTGTAGAGTGTATAGGAAAATTTAATCATTGTTAATATGAAATGCGACATCTCGACGTACTGTACTATTCCTGGTAATTATACTAGTTAGTAAGTAAGTCAATAGGTTGTTCAATTTGCAAAATTTGATATCCGGTTTTAAAAATTTACTTATCTTAAATCTTACCTATTTTACGAATAACAATCAGAAATATTTGGGTTTTTTTAAATCAAGTTTTTTCAGTTTTTATTTGTCAACAAAATTCTTTTGTTGTTCTTTGACATTATGACATGACAGTCACACCATACAGTTATTAGTCGCTGCGCTGTGAAAATTTATTTAATCTGTAAATGGAACGAACGAACGAACGAACTAATTAGTGGACGAGTCGTCGTCGTTATGTTAAAATTGAAAAAAAAGCAAATAAACTAACTAGGTGTCTACATTAGCGTATTTTTCCTGCATGCGATTTTGTTCTTTAAATGTATTCGTGTATCTTTATACAAAATCCAAAATCGCAGCAAAATACGCATGCTGATTTTGAATAATTTTTCAGCATGCGTATTTTTTGGCATTTCTCACAAATTTTGCTTTTTTTTATTAATTTGACATTTAAGTCAAGTAAAATGGTACAATTTGAAAAAATGTATAAAAATCGCATGCTGTAAATCTAACCCAGTGGCATATTGAGCACACACAAATACTAATAAATAAAACAGAAAAAATAGAATACATTCATAAATACGCGCGATTCTAAATCGCTAATGTAGACAGCCCGTAAAATTACATCGCACTTTTTTTGGTACTTTTCCGTTAGCCGGGCGCTAATGACGGCGCAAAAAATTAAAATGCAAAGCGAAGCAGAAATGTTACCGAAAACTTATAGTCATTTAAAATGACGGCTGCAGCCTCCCCCGAACCCACTTGGGCACTTTTTTTTTTTTATTGGCGCGCTTCGATGCGAATGGGACGGGGACTCTGTAAATTTCTGCACAACTGGTGTAATTTAAAAAACGAACATGCACGAACCAGTTGTGCAGAAATTTACAGAATCCCCGTCCCATTCGCTTCGCGCGAAGCGCTCCAAGAAAAAAAAAGAAGTGCCCTAGGGAGTTTGGGGGAGGCGGCAGCCCTCTCCCGATACACGAAAAACTACTAATTTTTAATGATCATAAGTTTTCGGTAACATTTCTTCTTCATTTTTGCGTCTTGATTCACAATTTTTTGCGCCGTACATTTGCGCCCGGCTAACGGAAAAGTACCCTTTTTTTTATATATTATTTTTGCTTATTATTTTTTTTTTTTCGGTTTTTTAAGGATGAAAATTTGTAAACTTTAATAGGGACCTATTCTGAAAATCAGAATAAATTTTGATAGATACTTTCTTTGACATCTAATTTAATTATAGCCATGGATTGAAATTAACGTGGATTTGCTCCTACATACAAATAATTCAGGCATTTACTATTAAATTATTATTAAATATTAAATTTTTTTATTAATTTTAATTTATTACACAAGCATTTGTACTAAAATAAGCTTGTTTACTAATTTAATTAATTCTTATTAGGTCGATTCTACAGCTTTAAATTTTTATTTAAACTGTTTTCACTATACGATTTTTTGTTATCTTGCTGAACTGCTATCTCAATAGATGTCGCTTTTAGTTTTATTAAACGCCACGCCGTGAACTGCTAGTTAATTTTCTTTTTGTTGAGTCGAAAATCAAGTCGCTTGAAATTAAATCAAATCATTTTACTGCCGGGAAAATAAATAAATAAAGCATCTTATTAATTTGAAAATTTGATATTAAAATCATAGATAAGATATAGTAATAGATGGCCCACTCAAAAGATCTACTACAGCGCCTGGTGGATTTGTGGAGGGAAGGTGAACTAAAAAAATAAAATTTTTGTAGGTGGTAGTTTATTTCTAATATTTTAAATAAAATTATTAAAATTCAAATTTGCAGAAAAAAAAGAAGTTTATGAATAAAAGATAAATTTATTTTTATAGCAAATTTTTTATTTTCTTAATTTTTTTAGTTTTTATAAAATGTTTTCTGAAATATATTATATATAATTCATATCACATTGTGTTCTAACATTTCCACTTAAAATTCTATTAATTTTATTGCAATAATTATTAAATAATATCTTCTATTACTTTTATAATAATTTAGTCTGTTTTCTAAAATAAGTTCAAAATTTAACTTCAATTAAAATTATTTTTCAAAAATCCAGTTTATAATTTTTTTAAATAAAATTCAAATTAATTTTTTCTCAAAATAAATCACCTTCACGTCCAAACGCTTTTTTATTTCACAAAAAAATAATAAATAAGAAAAAAAGCTCAGCCGGCTGGGTTGACAATTAAACAAAACGTGAACATCAAGAGCGCCGCATGTGGTTGAAAGGTGAAACACATTAAGAAAACTGAAATTAATTTTGTTCTAAGTGAACCTACCATGATTAAAATAAATAAGATCGTATCGGATTTGGATTACAAATAGGATTTCCTTTTTATTGAAAAAATGGTTTTTTATTTTACTAGCAATGTTGTGGCTCCGCCATTTAAAATGTTCATGGGTGAAGATAAATTTGAGAGTAAGTTGATGAAAAATTGAAATTTCCAAACATCTCACCAACATCACCTGCCTAATCTATCTTACTGCTGCCGACCTGTACGCCTTTACCTACCAAATTCGAAACATGTTTTTTGCTTAATTTTTTTGTTTTTAAATAATTTTTAGATGAACATTTAATCAAATGGGGTTGGCCAGAAGATGTATGGTTTCATGTGCATAAATTAAGTTCAGCTCATGTGTATTTAAGACTGCAACCGGTAAAATTTTAGTTTTTATTAATTTATAATTTCTTATAATTACAATAAGATATACAAGATTTCAAGATTGCGTAGATAATGTAAAATCTCCGGTTTTCCACTTTGACTATTTATCATACCTATTTAATACAAAACATTGGTAGGTACCCTTACTTACCTACCTAGATTTTATGAATTGAACAGACGAAATGCCATGTAGTTTTGAAATTTTTTGGACATACATTTTTTAATTTTAATATTTTCAGGGCCAAACTATCGATGACATTCCTTCAGATTTAGTAACCGATGCCTGCCAATTGGTTAAAGCGAATAGTATTCAAGGTAATAAAATGAATAATATTGATGTTGTATACACCATGTGGGAAAATTTAAAAAAAACTCCAGGCATGGAAGTCGGTCAAGTGGCGTTCCATCATGATAAAGATGTTAAAATAGTTCGAGTTGAAAAACGTATCAATGAAATTATTAATCGTTTGAATAAAACAAAAGTTGAAGAACATCCTGATTTTAGAGCTGAACGTGAAAAGCGAGATGTTATCGATCGTGAAGGTAGGAAAAAATTAGACCGTGAAAGACGAGAACGTGAAAAAGATGAAGAAAAACGCAGAAAAGAACTTCAAGAACTTAAAAATTATACCAGTTTAATGAAATCAGAAAATATGAAATCAAATTATGATGACGGAAATGAGTCTGATGATTTTATGTGAAGAAAAAATTATTTTGGATTGTTATTTTATGTATTTCGGGATTTATGTAAATAAATTGTTAATTTTAATTTTTCCAAAAATTTAGAGCATTTATAAATAATTATTTCATGGTCATGATATTAGTACCTACATAAGAAGCATGTTGACATCATATTTTTAAGATCATGTTCTTAATGTTTCGAACAGTAATAATAACACGTAGATACATAATAAATCAAATATTAGTAAAGTAACAATACAAATAATAATATATGTATCATCAAGGTAAGAAATTTTTATTTGAAATTTTAATTTTCGGACTTTGTTTGATAACAAGCAATTCCCAGCCTGTAAATTAATGAAATAAAGAAACAATATAGAGCCTCTCCTTAAACATGATGTATTTAGAAAACGGCATCAACATCTATCCAGTACTTACAAGACAACTGTCCTCGAAATCACCGAACAAAACCGAAATTATTTACATTATATATAGCCGATGAAATTTAATTTTCGTTCTATTGAAATAAAAAACAAATTTCAAACAAATATAATATGTATTTATTATGATATATATGTATGTATGTATATATAGATGTATTTGATATAAATCTGGTAGAAATTTTTTTATTAATTTAATATTTACTAATAATTGTTCATGTTATAATTTTTTTTTTGATATAATCGCTTATTTTATAATTAAATTCGATATACACTAAAAACTACAATATAAAAATTTTCTATTATTAAAAATTTAAAAGTAGAACTTGTATTATAAACGTTTGACATATTATGCCTTTATTTCAATAATTAAGTCATTTATTCTACCTTTTTAGTGTGTATTATAAATAAATTTACAAACAAAAAAAAGAAAAGATTTTTGTCACAAGTCACAAGGTTGTTAGTGCGTTTAATATTTTTAAGATTTCATTACATGATAAATTTAAAGATTCAGTTCGTACTAAGAAATTTTTTTAAGTTCAGTTAAGTTGTTATATGCAAAATGTTTTCAATGAATCTAATTTTATTTATGAATTTAATTTATTAGTGTTGTTTAATTTTTTTAGGCAATCAACCGAAATAAAATACATAAAAGTTTGGATTTTTTGTTCAGTTTTTGTTTATAGAAGTTTTTGTTTATAGAACCTAAAATTTGTATAATACCTATACATTTTTCTTTTCTTCTCATCCTGGCTTGATAATTGGTATTTTTGGAGTTTTTGCTTAATCGAGAAAAGAAAAAATCTTTCCTTTCTTTTTCGAGTAGATATTACTCTAAAATACACTGCAGTTTCAGTTGAAAGAATAATTTGATATTTTTCCTTATAAAAAATATTGCTATAATTAAAAACTTTCTGAAGTGACATTTCCTATATTATGTTGCAATTATTAAATTCAAATTATGATGCTACAATTGAAAAAAAAAAACCAATATTAAATATTTACAATGCTGTACGTTCATCAAAAATAACAACTCCTTCTCTTTCTAAAGCTAGCCCTTGTAAATTCTGTGATCTTGAACGGCATAAAGCTATTATCTAAAATTTTAAAAAATATTATTAGATTGTATTAAAAATATATATTTAATTTTTATTTTACTAAAACAAATTTATAGAAATAAAAAAAAATGTAACCCAAAGATTAGATATGTAATATATTATATTATATATTAAGCATACAAAAATAAGAATTTAGTTTAGTCGTATCAATATAGTAAATTAATTACAAATATTTTACCGCAGCTTCTCCATTTCTCATTCGATTTCTTCTCTTTTTGCTCAGATTCACCTAAAAAATTATAATTATCAAAAAAAAATTATTATTATAATTATTTTTAAGACACGACGGAAGATCTCTTTATCATTTGCTTGAACTTTCTTCCTTCCTACCTTTGCATATAACTCTTCAATGTCATCGCCATTTGAAAGTGGTCTTTGTTTATTTCTAAAAGAAAGGAATATATTGTAAAATATTCTTAAAATAATAACCAATGTCTTACCTGTAAGACGGTAGCGAACGCGATTTGTAAGCCGAATCATTTTCGAATAAAACTGAAAATAAATAAAAAAAAAATTAACGCTTCTTGAACCGAACTCTATATAATTTTAAGAGCTGAACGATGATGATATTTTTTAAATTTTTATAATACATGTGGTCTCCTAAGCTGCTGCAGCCGTTTTGTAAGAGATACGCTTACTTGTGTACTTTAATATATTATAGATATATAATGTACCTACCCGAGTTTGACCCACATAATGGATTTATGGCCCACATTGACTTATGAGTATCTGGAAGATTGTATTGTGATTCTTGAATTTGGCGATCGTATCCAGCATCATAATGGGATGGGCTTACTGAATATTCTTGTTTTGATTGAAGTTGTTTCCGTTGCATGTATATTTGTTGCTGATATTGTTGAATATTCTTGTCTGTTGGTTTGGTTTCATGTGGAACTCCGTTTGTGATTCTTCCTTTGATAATCTGTGGTGGAGGAGCATAAGTTGGTGGACCCAATCCAATTGGGATTATCATATGTCCACCTTTAGATCCTAGTGATGAACGATGTGCCACTAAAATTTTTAATTGAATTTGAAATAAAATTCGGTTAAAAAAATTTAAATATAAAAGTTTCCGTACGGAATTTAAAAATATAAACCCTTACTTATAGAATCACTCCCGCTTACTGAAAGAAAAATATAAGTTCATGAAATTAAATTTATTAATAAATTATATTTTAATTTCCTACCTTGACTTCTTAAACAAAGTTTTGCTGGACTTAAAAATTTACGCTTTCGTGGCAGAATACAACAACAAACTAAAATTGTCGATGAAACGGTAATCAAGATAACAATTATACCGATCAATAACGCCCAAATTGGAGATAAACCCAAAATATTAATTGTGGGCCCAGTGGATGTTTTTTGTTCGAACATTCGAGCCGTCAATGTCACTGATTGTTTATAAAGTTCATCGTTGGTATTGTAAATGAGTATATCATCGGGCCCTAAAAATAAATTCATAATTCATTCAACATTAAATAATTGAAATCAACAAAATTCGGATAAGTTCTGAAATTAAAGTTAGCTAAAGACTGTATTTGATTTGAATAAAACATCCTTTCTACTAGGTACCTTGAGGTAAATTTAAAAGAAAAATACAAACAAAAATAAATTTGTTTCAAAATTTTGGCTTAAGTTTTGGGTGGATTTAGAAAGTAAGAAAATTTCTAGAAGCAATAGTTCAATTTCAATTTCTTAGTTGGATTACTTTTACAGTAAACAATATAGAACAGTACTTCATAAATGAAGTATTAGTACTCGATTTTAATATTTCGATATAAGACACATATTTTAAGACATTTTAGTTACATTAGGGCTTGAACATAATTTTTAGATTCCTTCAATATCATTATACCAATACCATACACAAATATAACAAATTTCTTGGAAATCCAGACTCTAGTTCGAATCCTTGAGCTGTAACATTTTTTTTAAGTTCCTCTATCCAAACGATATATATGTATCCAGACCCACATACTAATTTTCATTAAAACCCATTTAAACTTTTATGAAATTTAAAATTTATAAAAATTGTATTATGAAAATAATTAAGACCCTTGGCTCGTTGAGAGCCCCTGACTCCGAACCCCGAAATGATAGAATCTCAACTTTTAAACGAGGTGAAAATGAACGAGATTAAGCTTGTTTCACCATTCACAGAATAAAAACCGATTGGCTGGTTCATTAGTTATGTTTTAAGTATTTTAATGGCAGAAGGACAGACCAAAAATTGGTTGAGTAAGTTTTTAAAGGCTGCATAAGCTTAACATGAACTTGACATTAAAAATTTGTCAGTTGACCCGCCTGCACTTTATAATAATAATATTCATTTAATCTCAATGTATATAATTTTCTATCTTAGTGAAAATATTTTTGGGATTTAATTTCGACCTATTAAAATAACATCATTGATTGTAACATTTAACGATTGGGATTAAAATGCAATTTAACAACTATATGTATTTATTAAAAAAAAAAAACTAGATAGTTGAATTTAGTTTCACAATATATTCTAATATGAGAGATGAGGGTCAATTTGAACGTTGATTTTTCATTCAAAAAATACTTGAAAATTTCTAATAAAGAAAACTTTGTTTCCAAGTTCTTTTATGTGAATACTTTTAATTATTGTATTGATTTTATAAAAATTTTTGGATTTAAAATACTGTGAGTATATTTTACAGTTTTTGTTATGAATATGAAATAATTGAAAATAGATATATAGTTTACTACAGTATGCAAATTTAAAATATTAAACAAAAGTATTAAAAATTGTCAAATGACTTAGAATAGTCATCAAATAGTGTAACTGTGTAACACAGGATAAAATTATAATATTATTTACAGATTTAGTAGTAGTAGTACCTACTACCTATAGAGTAAAGACAAGAATACAAGTTAAGTGACTTCAGTTGCTACTTACCTTATATTTTTTGAAAAAAACGACAATTGAAAATAATACATATAATGAAATATGAATGCACAAGAGAAAAATTATGTAGGTTGAAACTTTTATGGATTGACGAAATGCATAATTTTACATAGTGCAGTATCATAATAATATGTTAATAAGCCGATTTTTTTTTTAATTTCGTTCTTAACCGAGGTGTAGGAATGAGAGAATTTTCAGAATAGCTTATACCTCAAACATTTTAAATCTATTTAATCATTTCTTTGAAAATTTTGTTTGCTTTGCTATTGCTGATGCATATTTTTATCCCACAATTTCAAAATATTATTTAATTCTAAAAAAGTATCTTTTAACTAAAGGTAAAAAAAACTGACCTAAGTTAAAAATTTACATTTATTGTACTTATTTAATATTAAGTACTAATTGTGCTATTTTTAAAATAATAATAATTGAATTTTTATAAAATATTGTACGTACTTAGAGATTAATTTAAATTAATGCCAATATACCTGGATAAACAATTATTTCCCCGTTAGACATTGGCTCATATGTGTTTTGTACATCATCTGATGACATATTTTTCTGTTTTACTATGGCATTTAAGATTAAAGTATTTTCTGTTGTACCAGTAGCAGTGGCAGTAGCTACTGAACCACCAGGAGTCCATAATGTTAAAGTTGGTTCAAGAATCGCCACTTTTTAATTTCAAATATTTTTTTTTTTTAACATAAACAAAATTTATAGAAAGCCTTAAATGTTATTTTTTAATCATATATTTAAAAATTTAAAGTGTTTTTCTTTTGCCTCTTAAATTTAAAAATTAATTTTTAAGAATATAATAATTTTACTTTTTTTTAAGAGAATCACACAAACAGTACTGTAGTAGTTAAAGTGGAAAAATAACACATCATTATGTAAATACGGTGTTTCTTATTCATGGTGGCACCGTAGTGTCTCAAAAAAAAAAAACTTTTTCGATTTAATTACAATTTATTATTTCATATCATTATTTAAAATTTTTTGTTTCCTAAAAATCACCGTGTAAGCAATTTAACTAAGTTATTAAATGATTATTTTTTTTATAATTTATATTGTTAAAATTTTTTTTGTTGAGACATTAGACGTCGTACATCCAATTAAATTTAAATAGCAAAGTCCACCAATTACCACGGTTATACCTACTATTTACTGGAATGTGGTTAGTATCAGGCCTGTCGAGAGGGGTATAGTTCCCTGGGCACACAGAGCTAAGGGGCCCGATTGTTTAATTTTTTTTGCGACAAAAACAATATACATTATACATTTGTAATATTAAGTTTCATGCTTAAATGTGATATTAAGTTTCATGCTTAAATGTGATATTAAGTTTCATGCTTATCACAGTCATTATTGGAAAAAATTTACATAAAAAGTCCTTGATGATGGCGTCAAGTAGAATTTTTTGTGATTTGTTATCGAAAAAAAGTGTTTGGAAATTTTGTCATTAGTAAGTATAATTTTAAGGTGTTGATTTTTCAGCTTTTTTTCAGAAAATTAATTTTCTATTGCTACTATTACTAGACATCCAAACTGTTGGACTGTTTGGACCGCGCTCCGAATTAAAATAATCTAGGAGGGGTTGTCGTTACTAATTATTTGTGATTTTTTAAAGTGGTATAAATTAAAGTGGAATCTACAAGTTTTTATATAAAGCGAAAAAACTTTACACTCTGATTCTCATATGATCCTATTTCCTACCCTGTACACTATAATTCTGATTTCACAAGTAGATTTGTACAAATGTACAAAGTGTGACTATCAATGATAAAATTATGTGTTTAGGTGGCTCAATTAGTACTTATTGTTTTCATAAACCTATAAAATTTTTTTTATTTGTAAGAATCTTTTCCCGGGCCCGGTGTTGGCTATCAACACCCCTGATTAGTATTCCTACTATTACTATTTACTGTCATTTTTATTAGTTAGTATTCGTTGATACTGGGAAATACTGAAGTTAAATACCTATACCATAATTAGAAATAAAATATTAAAGCAATTTACTAGAATATTGGAATTTCGCTAATAATATTTAGGTTTACATCGATATAATTTTATTTTAAGTGAAATACATTCCTGTCAACAAAATTTCTAACACAAAAAAACAATTTTCTCGGATTCAGAATTATGTTGAGTTTTATTTTCTATTTTTGAGTATAGGTACATATTTAAATAATTGCATCGTGGAAAATAAAATGAACTTTTTATTAATTTTTTGGTTTTGAAAATAATTTTTTTATCAAAATTTATATCAAAATGGAATAGACGAATCGAGAGAAATTATTATAAATCTAATGCCTCGACCAATTTTAAGTTCAGATGGATTTTAGAGAGGTTTTCTAACTCTTCAATTCTTAAGTTTTATTAGTTGATAGGTTGATACTAATGAAATAATATTAAATCTTGAATAGGTATTTCAATATTATTGCGTTTGATTTTCAGTTCAATTAAAATTATTATCAAAAAAGATTGTATGTATAGGTATATTTAAAAAAAAATATTGTAAAAAATAACTAAATTGTCTCTACTGTTTTGGCTCTTGTCGTATTCGGAAACATTACAAAAATATAATTTAACTTATAAAAAATTTAAAGATATTAATAAAAAATTTTCTCTTAACGTCCATATTTAAGGAAAATAATTTAATTTTAGTTAGCTTTTATTGAAAAAGATTTATTTCTTAATGAAATATTTTAATGTTTACATAACATACGAATATATAGGTATATAAAAAATTAATATAAAGTAGGTTTATATAAAATAAAACATTAAAAATCTATGTATGTTTTATTGAATTGAAAAAAAGAAATAAGAATTGCTAATCTCTTTATAATAGTTTTAAATTATATTTCAAATTCATTCTATTTTTCATATTATCCAATTTCTTTAACAAAAGGAAAAATTATTTGCTTTCTTATGCTATCTTTTTTTATAAAGAATTTTTCCGAAATAATACGCTTGCATGCCTATAGAAATAAAAATTGAAATAAATTTTAATTTTCTTAAAAAAAATTAAAAACTTTGAAAAATATACCTAGAATAAAAATGTACAAAAGCGTACTGTATTTGTGATACTTCTTGTTTTATTATTTTAATCTCCCTTTATAAAAAATATAAAAGTTTCATCGTTTTTAATATCTTAAAACAGAAATGAGTATAGAGATGGATGGAAAAAAATTCATTGAAAATGAGTTAAACGTTTCATTTTCAAGTAAATTAGAAAATTTATATACGATTATTCTCCTATAATGAACATTTCCATGAGCCGAAATTCATTTACTTGAAGCCTTGAACTTTTCCACAGACTTTTTATATTTAATCATAGGTATTACATTTAATTTTTCATATTATATTGAATGTATAAGAGACTTCATTAGAAAGAAAATATCACCCGTCCTATACCAATTTCTTATACCAAAAATACAAAATTATTTTTTTACAATTAGTATTTATCTAAATACTGTATAACAAGCAATTTGAAAACTTACAAGTTAAACTCAAAATTCATTCTAAATAATAATTTTCAAAATAAAATAATTGGAGGTAAGTATATTATAATTATATACATTTAAAAACAGATAATTTAACATTAATAAGTTATTATCCGAATACAATTTGAAGAATAAACGATAAATTTTGTGAAGTTATTTTTTTATTAAAATAAATGTAGTAGATAACAAAAGAACTTAAAAGAACTGTATGAATGGACATTTAAATATCGTTATTATAAATGCTTTAAGTTCATACATTTATTTTATTTATGTTGCATGTGTGTCTTTTATATGTATATAGTAAGTGCATATTATATAATTGTTTAAAATTTAAATTACTATAGTATGTATACTACATTATTTTATTTTTCAAAATATTTTAAAATCGTTGCAATAAATTTTAATAAAAATATCGAATAAAAGTTTCTACGAATAAAAATATTATTATTATCTTACATCATTGGTACAGAATGTTGTTATTATAAAGAGTCTATTTAATTCAAAATAACTAGATAACTAAATAGAAAACATTTATTTATAGAATTTTCCAAAAATTTATTTCATATTTATATTTATAAAAAAAAATATTTATATATATGTTTATTCTACTTATGTACGCATTATTATTTACTTATTAAATTAATTTATTTCTATTTCAATTTTAAATAATAACTACAATAAAACATTACCAGAAGCATCAAACCCAAGATTCCCTTTTATTTATGTTTTTAAGTTTAAGAGCTAAATTGACTACCCACGACATGGAATATTTTTTCAATATCAGATTCAGAAGCTAAAAAGTGTCAAATGCTAAACATTTATAGTTGTAGAAAGATCATAGTTCTGTTTTTTTTTTGTTTTATATTCTTGGTATTAAAATGAGAAAAAATAGAAAATATAAATAAGAAAAATTATGAAAATGGGAATATTTTTGTCCATTTAATAAAATTTAAAAAAAAAGTTTTTATGTAAATCATTTGTTCTTAATAATTCTTGGTGTGATATTATAGAATTACCGTGATATTATAGAAATTTTATACTATCAAGCCAATAATATTTAAAAAAAAATATTTTATTGGTATAATATTTAAAAAAAAAAATTTTTTTGGTATAATATTTAAAAAAAAAAAAAATTAAATGAATTAATTTAAGAGTACGAAATAATTTTTAAATTATTTAAAAAAAGTTAAACAAAACTTTCTACATTGAACTTTCTGTTCAAAATTTATTATTATAAACTTTATATTAATATGTTTTTACGCGTTACGTTTAAACGTTAAAGAGTTAAAATTGTGTTTACAGTCACAAATGTTGATTAGGAATCAGCCTAAACTGATATATAAGTAAAATAAATTTTTAAAAAATTAGATCGTATCATTGTACGTTATGAGTTATGATATATATATAGGTTATTGTAGTTACAACACACTTTTAAATAAATGGATGTAGAAAGGAAAAGTCTTTTAACTACAAAATTTCAGAAGGTATGAATTCAATTTGTACTGAGCTCGCTGAGCTCGCTGTTGTAAAAGAAAACGAGTTGTTAATCGAAACATGGGAGCCGAAAATTTTTAATTTTAATTTAAGCAACAACTATAATAAAATATTTATCTTTATTAGTTGGACAACTATTTTAGATGAAGAATTAATCAATAATTAACCTGGAAATTTTAATCTGCATTGAACATTCCACTTTTCCTACCAAAGCTTTTAACATTCATTTAAAAAAGAACCTTTTGGATTTTGGGTTCGGATTAATTTTTTATTATATCAAAACTATTATTTTTGGGAAAGAAATGTGACACTATTAAGATACTATTATAAGTTGTACGCTTTGTTGTTCATTCAAATCCAATATTCGTAGAGATTTTTAATAGAAAAAGTTTATTCATAAAACTTTTCTTGTTGCAATAAACTTGTGCTACAACATATACGATTCGACGAAAAAAAATTATAAAATTAATAGGTAGTTTTCATTAAATTTTTATGAATTTAAAAGTATATTTTCCCTTGAAATGCAGTTTCAATCGTTTTTATGAATTAATAAAAAATAGAAATTTTAATAGTGGGCATCATATACTTTACATAATATGTAGAGTAGTATTAATAGTACAGAGGTAAAAAAAAGTACAAAACGATGAATATGTACTAATTTATAAATATGCAATTTTGCATGCTGGTGGTAGTATGCAAGGATACTATATTATACTGATTTATAGTGAATTTGAATGAAAACAGATTCTTTTAAATGAATATATAGGTACAAGAATAATATTTGTTTATCATTTTTTTGTTTTAAAATTGATAAAAAAAACTTGCTTTAAAAAAAAATTTATAAAAAAAATTAAGCATAAAATTTAGATACATAAATGTATAATGTATACTTGTACATTATGTAGGTATTATCACGTAGCGTAGATATCTTGTACAAGAATTCTTTCATCATGAAATTTTTTAAATAAATAGATATCTTTTTCAAGTTATGGATCATTAAATATTTTATTGATTGAAATTTATAGGTTGGATATTTCAAAGTTAAAAAGTACGATATCAGTCAAATCATTTTAGGGGAAATCAAGGATTATTGTTATCAAATTGTATATAAAATGAAAGTTATTGAGATTAACTACTTGAAAATTGCATGTTTTTCTTTTTTTATACAGAAGAATATTTTAAGATTAAATCTAAGATTAAAGCGAAAAAAAATTAACTATTTCTCTGAAATTGTGTTGGATTGTTTACGTAATTTTTTATCTGATTAATAATAATTTCCATTATATGTATGTTCTGCATTTTCACTTTTATTAGCAGAACATATTCACAATTAGAAGCATTTGCGCTGTAAGGTCTCTAATTCTCTTTTGAAAATGTGTAACATTGAAACTTCAATGTATCTATTATTTTGTTTTTATTGTGGGTACAATTACTTTACATGTTTTACCAAATCTGAGAAATCCAAACCTATTCAATCATTAGAATTTTCTCGCCACATAGAATAAAATATATGCGCGATTTCATTATATGTACTGCAAAGTTCATTTTATCTTCTAAAAGAATATTAAAATTTTATTTTTAAGCCACAAAATTCTGAATAAGCTACAAAAAAAAATAATGGGATTAACGATCATATGTCATCGTAAAAATTGCATTACCAAAACTGTGACCCACATAAATTTTAATTTCCATTCACATAAAGTTAATTTCGTTTTTGTCATGTCACAATTTTTTGACCGTATAATAATTATTCTCAAACAAAAAAAAAAAAGAATAATCTCAATTTGCGAAAATCAAAATTAACTTAAAATGTAAACAGTATTGTTATTTTACATAATATGTTTTGTACAATATAAGGAAAATGAGAACCCATAAAAAGGTTTAATGATTATTTTTATTTTCTTCGCTTTCCGGGAAATGATATACTGAATTTAATCTATTCTCTTCTTTTTTTTTGCTATAATATATGTATGTTTTCATTGAAAATTCTAAGAAAATTCAAATAAAAATTTTGTCAATATTGTGTCTCGGAAAAGAAAAAAAACGGAAAACAACAAATAAATCAAAATTAAATTCTGGTTTTCCATGTTTTTTTTTTATATTGAAAGCTTAAACCATATCTTTAGATATTTTTACTATTCCTTCAAATATCTTTTTATGCACAGGCATCGGTTGAAAATTGTTATTATATTTTTAGAATGAAAAATTAATCAAGTACATATATATTATGGTTATACATTATGTTTCTGATAAAATATGGAATTAATTACTAATTTTAGATTTTTCTGTGAAAAAGCTTGTTCATTCAATCGTTTTTATTGCAATTTTATGTATGAGAATATTATTTGACAAGGTCGGCTGCACTTGTAAAATTATACTTTTAAGGATTCAAAATGTTTCCTGAATTTTCTTATAATTAGTTAATTAATTTTAATGCGAAATTTATAAAAATGGATGATATTAATTCTGTCAATTGTTTGTAAGGAGAATTGCTCAAAAGAATTTTGACAAATATTCTTCTCACAAATATGTTCCAAAATTTGACTCGTTTAACGGACGCAAATAGAGGTCTGATCATATTGCACTTTATCACTTCAAATTTTATGATGGGCATTAAATTTCCGGATTCTACTCTAAAGTTTCCTACAAAACTTTAAATTATATTATGGGCTTAATTACTTCGACACAAACATTTTCTACAAGAATGCATCTGGGTATTTCAAAAAAGGTTTTATAAATACTATGAAAAAAAAAAACATTTTTCTCTTCTTAGCCGTTAAAATTATGATTATGAATTTTATATTCTAAGCATATTAATAACTATATTTTATATGAAGACCTAGTCTCGTGTCATTTCAATTGAAATAATGACAACAATTTTGTTTGCAATCATCATAAACATATGATCAATATTTATATAAACATCAAGGAAGTACATATTTAATTTAACAGAAAATAGGCTATGTATTTCTTATGTTAAATTTTTAAATATAGGTGTACTCTACGAGTAAATATAGTTTTACATTTTTCTACTTTTCTTTTATACTTTTTTTTCATAAAAATTTATTTATTTTGCAATTTAAATATGCCCTTTTTATATACCAACATTTCAAATTGATTTTAATTACCATGCTCAATGACTTTAAAATTTAAAATACTAAATAAATAATATAACAAATATTATAAATAATAATATAAGAAATTTTATACAAATACATTATGTCTGTTCACTAGCGAATCTAGACTAGGAGTAAGGGGGGGGGGGGGGGGGTTTTTTATAATATTTCAAGGAATTCTATAAATAATTTATTTTCAATCTCAGCTTTAGTCCAGGATCAACGACGAGGACGTGGTGAAAATTATGATAAAATTTTTCATTAATTTTTCACTAAAGAAATTTGTTATTGAGCTTCGTTTCATTTTTAATTTGATTATTTAAGAATAGAAGAACAATCATCGACAAAAATCTTCGTAAAAATAAAATTTTACTAACGAAGGTAGTATATAGTAGTTTCAGCGTATCTGGCAGAAAATTGTTTTGGTTGATAGGAAAAATTTGAGAGAATTTTTTTAATTGAAATTTTTGATTGGAAATTTTTTTTTACTGGATTTCATCAAAAATAAGGTCATACTTTTATTAAATAATTGAGTAAAAAAATTCAATTATTTCTTATTTTTGTCCTTTTTTTATTCTTCGAAACCAATGTTGTTTTCGTTTTCCAATTCCTAAAAAAATCTTCGATAAAATAGTAAAAAATTCAAAAAATGAAACTTACGCTATAAATTCTGAAATTGACATAGATACCAAAATTTAGATTTTTTGGCAAGTTTGGATATATAATTTTTAAATACGAATAATTCTGTAACTAAAAAATATTTGCAAAAACTAAATTTTTTTGTTTTTTTTATAATACTATAAATATTGTGATTTTATGTAATTGAATTAATAAGTTCCTTTAATTTCCAAGTATTCACATATACAATGGTACAAAATAAAACAAATAGTTCTAATAATTTTGTTATTTAATAAAATGAATTGATATTATGTTAAAAGTTTGCATTAAAAAATTAGTTTTGACTAGAAATATGACTGTGTTTAGTTTTAAAAATTGTTGACTGACTTTTTTATTTTCGAATTGAATCCAAGCATTATTGTTAAAAGTTTTGCGTTTTCTTATTAATTTTGGAAGTGTTTATATTTTGTTTTTTTGTTATTTTCTCTTCTTTTTTTTTATAACCCCTCCCGTTTTATTCCCAAATCCCCCCCCTAGATCCACCAGTGTGTCTGTTTATTGATATTGATTGTAAGTTTATTACTAATTGTGTATTTTCTTGAGGTTAGCAAGAGGTTAAACCCACGTTTATTTATTTTATGTTGAAGAAAAAAACTAGTTCTATTCTAACCTCTAGTGCGAATGACTTATACTATATATATGGGCAGGTAGTACATTTACGTGGTTAACAGTCAATAATAATGTTCAATACACACTTTTATCGTATGTATTCATACTTTTTCCAATGTAATGAAATTTTTTGAATATTTTCCGGTAATACTTTACGCAATTATGTCAAAAATGCATATTTTTAATGTAAGGGCAAAACAAATTATGTTGCAGACATCTCATTCATTAGTGTAAGAGATTGTCACCTTTAACTCTACCCTATCCTATATATCCGATGAAATGGGAATACCGTATTACAACACTACAAGTGAATAGAATATTCCAACAGTATGAAAATAGTAAATATCGAGAACGAGGATCCTGTTTGTAAAATTGTAATTTCTTTTTTAAATCAATTTCCAACAATTTAATGAAATGAGTATAAATGTTGAACGTTTTCATACTACATTATTGTAATTTTGTTAAATTTATATCCACTTTAACTATATATAATCTTAATAATTGTCCATTTATTTTCAACTTTATTTTAAATTTATTAAATTAACATTGTCATTATTCTTTTTTATTGTGATGATTTTTTTAACTTTTAATTTTTATTTCAAAAAATATTTTGTTATTATTTTACAACTAAAATATTTATAATATAAATTGACTACTAGGTATTTCAATATAAAATAATTTTTCCGTTTTCCGCATATAACGACAACTTTATTGGCACGTGGTAAGAGCTCAACTGAATTTATGTATTTTATAGCATAAAATTGATAATACATAATTTTCATCAGCAGCAGGTGAAATATGTTTTCAATTTGAAAAAGCAAATTTCTGTATTCATTTCGTGCAAAAAACCGAATACTTAATATGGATTTTTCTATCATACATAAAATATGCATTTTAGGGTGCACCGAATTAACGAATAATAGAAATGTGAAGAAAAATTGTAAGAATTAATTAAGGTTGTTATCTTTATTAATTCATTGCTGGCTTATTTACATAAAATATTAATAAACCTATGTATATGTCACTCTCAGATTAAGCTATTACTGTCGTGGATTGAGACAGTATTTTTTTATCCATTTTTTTATCCAGATCCTAACTCCTTTTCCAGAGGGGCATGCGAAAAGCATAAGTCCAAGCCGTACGTTAAGTCAGAATGACATAAGGCCCAATATCTTGGGCCGCGTTGTGGCGGCGTCGTGGCTATTTTAAATGAGACAGAAATCCCGCGGCGGGTGATATGACACTTTTACGTGAGATGTTATTAGATGTTATTTCATTTGAGCTTTCTAGAGACTATTTCATTGTGAAAAAATTGTCACCTAAGAAAAATAATTCCTAAACTGACGAAATAGTATTTAAATTTTTTTCGTCGTTTTTTAGATCCTCTATTTCATTTTTGCTCTTTAGACACTATTTCTTTAGACATTTTTCACAGCGCCTGAAAATATTTTTATACCATTATATACATTACAACCATAAAGGAAAAATGTTGGTGAAGTTAGAATTCAATAATTACAACCAAAATGTTTTTTTTTTTATTGAAAGTTCAAAATTTATAGTATACCTATATACCAGCGTTTCTCAACCTTTCTACTATTGCGACCTATAAAATATGAATATAAAATAACGCGACCCTCAATGTGAAAAATAACGCGACGAAATCTGAAAAATTTAATGACAAGCTAGAAAGACACCTTGAAAATGTTTTATTTATTTTTATTTTAACGACTTATAATATGTTGTTGACACATTCATTTGATAATTAATTTTTTTTCGTTCGATTTGTTTAAGGCGAATGAATTTTAAAAGCTGTTTTATTATTATCAATCTAAAAACAGAGCAATCTGTTAGAAAATAGATGTATATAGATTAATTCTTCTTACATAATCAAAATATTTTATTATTTTTGAAAAAATATATGTAGCATTTGTAATAGAATTTTCCAATTAAAACGACCCATTGAAAATCTTTCGCGACCCAAATTTGGGTCGCGACCCTAAGGTTGAGAAACACTGCTATATACGATAGGTACACAAAGCTTCCATATAATATAACAATTAAAAATATATAAGATCTTGGTAAGTTCATAATAAAAATTATATATACACGTGAATAAGATATATGTATATGTGTTATTTTTATATCTTTGGAATTTAAAATTAATTTTTCATTTATTAGGTCGAAATCTATGAGGGAATTATTTTAGTAAACATATATATAATGTATATATGTGCAGTGCATAGTTAAAATTTTCTTAGTTTAAAAGGATAGTTTTTCATAGGATATTATTTCGTCTTTTTTCAATCTACTTCCTATAATCTTAATTATTTTTCATGCTTTTTTTGTAGATAAATATTAGCAGTTGTTTTTTTTTTGGGAAAGCAAATAGTTATGTATATAGTACCTACCTATATATATTTTTTTGGAATTAATACATACTGCTTATAATGTAAAAAATAACATGTTGGCTCCATTTTTTATTAATGATGAGCATTTTTTATTTCTTAGTATAACATCTGAATATAGTTTAGCTATAGTTAATTTTTTTTACTTTAAAATATCAAAAAAAAAATTAATGAAGGCTTCGATAGATTTACCCTCCAATTGATTTTGATGTAAGGATGTAACTGTTATTGAGATCGTTTTGTTTTTAATTTTTTTTTTTAATTTCAATTATTTTTCGATGCCAGTAAAGTTAAACTAGGAAGAAAAAATGTGAATTCTCTAGAGAATTTCCAGTCTGGAATTAATTAAACATCTTTAATTTGAGTTTTACTGGTAGAATCAATAAACTAGATGTATTTAAATGCAGAAATTAAATCTTTTTTAGTTTAGTTTCTTTTTCTTGTTTCTTGTTTCGGTATTGCACTCTAGATAAAACAGTGGAATATTTCAATTTCAATTCTATTTGGAAGTAAATCGTGTCAATAATATAAATAGAAATATAAGAACATATGTACATATGTATGTATTTTCACAGTTATTATATTAATAAAATGAAGCCATATACGTTATTCTAATTAAAAGAATTTTTAAAATGCAAATACGTATATGTTAAGTTAAAGTTTCGGTTAAAGCCAAACTATAAGCAGTCATCAAAAGTTATATATACCCAATACGATGATATGATATACAATGTCCAAAGAGCGAAATAATTTTTTTACCGCGGTTATTGTGGTAAACTTTTTAATGTATATTATTATTTTATTATGCAATTTCGAAATTATATATGACTAAAAAAAGAAAAGTGAAATTCATTGAATTCATGCCTAAAGAAACCTAATCTTTTTCTTAGTTTTTGGTTTTTAATGTTAAGGGTATACAGTGAATTTCATTTTCTTTGCCATACATAAACTTTAGTAATTTTGTATTTTATTTATGACAATTTCGTTGAAAACTCTTAATGAATTAATCATGAAGTTTTTCGATTATAATTTGATCAAATATTTTATTAGAAAAATCTTTAATAATTATTGTTAGTTAATAGTTTTCAAATAGTTTTCCACATTTCGATACTTAAATGAATTTTTTATATTATGGGGTTTTATAAATAGTAAATTAAATGTGGGTTGAAAATTTATCGATTAAAAATTAATTTTTTAAGAAAAGTATAATGAAAAGTTTTCTTTATTTCTTTCTAATAAAAAGAAGGTAATTTTTAATATGTTTTCGCATTAACCTTATTTTTTTATTAGTTAGTTTATATGTAGTTTATTCGCTTAATAACTTCGCTACACTTCAGGTTACAAACACAGAATTCCATGTTTTGCAGAAAAAAATGGGTTCGTTCTCTGTTTGATACTTGGTTTGCCATATAAAATTTTTTTTTTTTTTTTCATGGTTTGAAAGTCGGTTCGACACAAACCTAGAAATTTTACTACATAGTTTTATTGCATTTCAAAAAAAAAAAGGTATAACCTGTCAATTTGCAGAAAATTTACAGAAAAAATCATACTTTAAAATGCTTCGATATAAATAAAATAATAATAAATTGTAGGTTGTCAAAAAAGAAAATAAATTAAAATATTTTTAAAAAAAAATTTAATATTATTTTTATTTTCCATTTTTTCTTTAAATTAAAAATATTCATTTTTTTTTTTTAAATTACGAAAAAATAAAATTTTATTTTACAAAGAATTTTTTTTTAATTTTACAAAGAATTTTTTTTTAATTTCAAACCAAACCATCTTTTATAAGTGTGTCACCCCATTCGCCAACATACTTTCAAACCAAGAAATTCATGGTTGCTAACCTGAAGTGTAGCGAAGTTATAAGAAGACAAGAAAATTCTGTAAAATATCATGATGCTTAGATCTTGATCATTCATAATTACTTTAATTACACTATATTGTATGTTATTTTACCTGTGTAAATGGTCATACGAAATAGAAGATATGTCATTATTTTGTTTTTGTAAGTTACTATTTCGCTAATTTGTTCTTTGTGAAATGTCGTTTAAATGATTACGAACAGAACAATTCTGGAATTATTTCTGTCTTAAGTGCTTTTAACTGTATTATTATCAATTTTTGAGAATCGTTAACAAAAACAAAAACAAAAACAATAACTTCAAGATTTTCAATCAAGATTTTTTGGAATTATAGTTGTTTACTGGAAATTAAAATAAAAAACCAATTTTTTCTACTTTTCTACTCAATTTTGAAAATTTTCTATTTTCATTATCAAGGCAGATTTTCAGTTGAGTTAGTGGGCCTCGTCTTTGATTCTGAAGAACAAAATATTACCTAATTCCATTTGCCACCAAAATAGTATTTTCTTATTACCTTGATTTAAAGGACATTAAACTTTAGTCGAATCAAGGACGTGAGTTGAATACGAAAAAAAAAATTGTTTTAAGGATACAAAAATTTACTACAAACAGCTTTTTTTAAGGTGGAAGAACTTTTCTGGATACCAATAAAACGTACAAATAAAACAAATTTTATATTAGGAAAAAAAAAATATTTTAAAAATATCTATACCTACGGTAATCGTAAACTTTTTTTTTTTTGATTATTTTTCTTATGACTTAATTGAAAAAAAATTTTTTTTTTCATGTAGGCATCTAACTATATGTATATATATTATATTGTATGCAAAATAAAACAAAAAATGTATGTATTGAAAAATCCGGTCAATTACCTTTTTTTTTTCACATATATAAATCAGGAAATTGAAATCCTTCTGATGCACAAAATTTGAACTTAAATTAAGTTTACCAATTATGTTGGGTGTCCTTTTTTTTAATTGAATTCCTGTCACGGTAAAAATTACTTTTTTTTGTTTTTAATTTTTATTTTTTTTTTAATGAATTTACTTTTAAGGTACTAATTCTTTAGAACTATATACATTTATGTAAATGATGAATTGAAATTAATAATTTTTATTTAATAATAAATATAAATATTTTCAAATTTTAATTCCAATTAATAATTAAATTATAGCACCATTTAATTATAAAATTTGACTAAAAAATTTATTTTAAAAAGCAAAAAAAAAAATTAATTTAAGATTTAATTGATTTTTTATTATATTTTTTAATAAATTTTCATTACATTTTTGTCTGTTTTTTTTTTTTTATTTCTCTACTTTATTAAAAGCTGGGGAATTTTTTATTTTTCAATTTCTGAAAGGATAAAAAAGCTGTAGGTATACCTTATTGAAATATATATACATAATTATAATATTTTTTTTTCCTTTACATTTACCACAATATTTTTTATAAATGAATATGTGTTGGCGTTTGGTTGAAGAGTATATGCATATAGATTGCCAAAAACCCACTCATTCAGGATGTTGTATAAATTGTACCTTTACAGAATTTTATTAAAATATTTAATTCAAAATTATAAAATTTTTTGTTCATTTGTTTTCAATTCCTATTATTGGTAAGATCTTTTTGAAGGTACGCTTTACCAAAAATACACTTTGATGGTTGTTTAATTAGTTTAATATAATATTATAATGTAATTAACAAAATGATAAGTTTTTGAACCATAAATGTCCTTGTAATGAATATAAATGAAATTCAACATTATCAACATTTTCAAAATTCATCATAAATTGTATTTAAAAAATAATAAACTGTCCTTATTATTGTGTTTAATATATAATCTAAGTTGTATATATGTACCAATATAAATTGACTTAACATTTTATAGAAACCCAAAATTAGTAATTATTATATTTGTATTATGCAAATTTTTGCGGGTATACGAAAATATTCTCTCGCTTATATAATGCATTCAAATTAAAGATATTTATATCTTAATTTACCTTTAGCGCTTATAAGCCTGACCAAATGCAACTCAAAACAGTTTCTAGAAGAGATTTTAAGTTAATATAAGAATACATTAATATGCACTTTTTCTTTCTTACTGCAATGCCTCAAATAGTTAATTATTATTTATTGTTCAGTTAATGAAAAAATAATATAAAATAGGGGTTGGTAATGTTTTTGTTGGAAAAGGACAAGAAAATAAAAAATATATTACCATAGAGCTTTTTTATTTTGTTTTGGTTCCTATGGATATTTTGTTATAACTTGATTATTATATATATATAGACACTTGTTGGGGGGATATTTTTTTTTAAATGTAGAGAACTTTTGTGTTAGTGTTGAAAAAATTAAAATAAGATAATATTTGGCAACTTACCTTAATAATTGACTGTTTTATTTGAATTTAAATTCTTTCCATATATAAATTAAAATATGTGAAATATATAAAGTAATTGATAAAATAACTATTTTAACGCTTGTCTTTATTATAATTAAATAGTACTTAAGCATCATCGAAAATTTATACGTTGAAAGGTTAGTATTTTATTTCAGGGGTTGATTGTGATAGTCAACAAATTCTAAGAAATTAAAAATAACTAATAATTTTTGAAAATACTGTTTTTTTTTTGGTCAAATATAAGTAGTACATAATATATGTTCTTTCTCTTTTTGCAATATGTACTTAACTATAATGAACGAACAAACTGTTGTCTTCTTTTTTATAGTCGTTAATAACTTTTTCAATTTCAAGCCCTAAATTACAAATATTTTTTTTAATTATTACGTTAGTTGCACTGTGGGAATGCAATTCTTTTTTAAATGCTGAATAGACGAATTTCTTTACAAATATATTACTGAAGATCCCAAAATAATAATATTAAAATAAGAATATACTTAATCATAGATAGAATTTTATGGACCTTGGTAAATTCTGACTGATTTTTGCTTTATTTCATTCGATGATTTCATTACATAAATTTTATGTTATAACTGTCAAGACTGCCAACCAACCATTGTACGGAACTTTAAATAACTTATTTTTGTTCGAAAATTAAACTAATTTTTGAACTGAAATCAGTGTTTGAAAATCAGCTTTTCATTTTTATCTTCCACTTTCACTATATTGTATCGTACATCTCTTCGTCTTTTAAATATTTTAAGATTGTAAAGTATATTTTGGAATTCTCTAATTGCGTTCGTGCTCATTTCCTTATAATACTACTTTTTTTAGAATTATTTATAAGGCTTAAATTCTTGTGCTGTCTTTACGCTACAAAAAATTACAAAAAAAAAAAACACTGAATATTTTTTATTGGTGACGATAGTTATATATTATTTTTATTGCAAAACAATAAATACAGTTCTTTAACAGAATAAGATTTATTATAAAAATTGTAATGTTATATAATAATATATTTATATAGAATAATACATAATACATTATACATATCATATATTTTGTTAAGATTAAATTATATTATGTACATCTAAGTGTATTTTAATTATAATTGCTTATAAGTAATTATAACAATCTATTTTTTTAACAGAAGAGTAATGCATAATATTAGATTTAAAAATGCTTGTCAAAATATTTATTTTTGATTTGAAAATTTCATTTGATTTAAACTAAAGTATCTTTTTTTTATTCTCCTCTACATTTGTTTTTAAATTTGAAATTCAGAAACATCCTTTACTAATTAAGTTTGTAGCACACATTTTTATTTTTAAGAAATGTTAAAAATGTATTTATTTGCAATGACTTAGTACACGTCCGAAAATGTAAATTTAACTTTAAAATTTTCAGTTCGTATTCATATTTTTTAAAATCGATTTTTGGTTTTCATTACAATTACAATAAAAAATTTATTTTAAATTTATTATATTATGTAAAAATGATAAAAAAGTTTTTATATTTATCTAAAATAAAAAAAATTTACGTATAATCACTCTAAATAAAATAAAACAAGCAATTATATAAGCTTTATTAATATATTTTATTATTTTATATTATATACTCATTCTACTATTAATCGTTCTTAACAAATCCCATATATTAGAATCATCTAATTTTTTCATTCTAAATTTCGACTGACGATCCGAGAATATTTAATTACTCATCTTGTGTACCGTTGTTTTAAATCGGTAGCTAAATTCAGTTGTTACATTTTTAAAACCAAATATTCGATTTGTGATTCAGTAAGCGAAAATATTTTAACTTCTTAAAGGGATAATTGACCATGTAAATATTTGATCAAAAAAGTTTGACAAGATTCATTTAGTGTAAAATAATGTTATCTATTTAAAATAAATTGATAATTTTGTAAATAAATACATTTACATAACATACATAACATATATAGTTCATGAGACGAAAGCCGGTTTAATTCTAATTTCATTTCAATAGCATACATATTGCAAAAACTTTTATTTAACTAAATGTTCTACAAATTAAGAATTCTATTTGAAATAATTAATTTTGTTTTAAACAGTTATTTTGAAAGAATATTCTATGCGTTTCTGAATTAAATTGAATTTAATAAAACTACATGATATAATTAAAAGCCTAAAGATATACATTTTTCATAACTTTTTTAATAATTAACCTATACATATATTTTAAAAAAAACATAGAAAATTAAAAAGTATAATCATAATGTAAATATAATATACATAGATTGATTAAACATAATGTAGATAAATTAGCAAGTAAGTTTTTATTTATCTTATAGATACTAAAATATATTATAATTATAAATATTTGAAAAATTAGAAATAAAATAACACTTTTTCGTCGAGACTCAAATTTTATTTAACACAGTTGTTTGATATCTTTTTCTAGTAATTCTAGCAAAGACTGCTCTAATTGCTTATCACCTATTAAACGAAAGAAATATAAATGATCCATGCATTTTAAGCTTATTGATCGTAATGCTGGCAGCCGCAGTAAAAGTTGCGCGAATCGACTATCGTCACCTGGATGTTCTGTTCGACAATGTTCATCAAGACATGCATATATCTAAAATAAAAACATTTATTATTTTCAAATTTCAAATAATCTGAATGTTCTTTTATGTACCTTTTCACGACATACTTCTATACGCTCTCTGGTTTTCAGTCCTCGAATATCTGTAAGAAATTATATTCTGATTATTTTTTCCGCTAAAAACATAAATTGTAAGAAATTACACAAAAGAATACGAAAGTATTAAAAAAAGCACAAAATATAGATGAATTTTAGTGCCATGAAATAAGTTTTATCAGATTCTTCATTAGCAAAGACAGAACGCTTACTATTTTTATTCGAAACATATTATATACTGATCTACAATATTAAAATTTTGAAAAACAAATCAGAAACATTAACACATTTTGAATCATTCTAATGATTTCAAGATATAACGTGTCATTAGATATTGAAAAACAGCTTAACTAGGCAAAGATAATATCAGAATAAAAGAAAAGTAAGAATAATAATTTAATTAATATGGTGAATCTTTCAAGATAATTTGAGATATGCGAACTAATGACTTGATTAAGTAATATAAAAAAATTTTAGGATTAGGAACGCTAATTATTGTAGTTATCATTTTTTAAATCATATTGTTGAACTTTCCAAAAGTTATAATAAAAACTTTTATGGAAATAATTATTTAAAATTATGAACTTATTGATGCAAAGTTTTTTTGATAATTTTTGTAATTTATTCTCCACATACATTTTAAACTCATTTTGATTAAACTTTTAATATACTAAAAATTAAACATTGTGCAATTAAATAAGTCAAAAGTTCTTGTTATTTTTGAATAACATTTAACTATTCTTCGCTGTACAAGGTTAAAGAAGTTTTAAGAATACCATAAAATTGACTTTAATCACCTGGATTGAACAATATTATAGCTCTTAAACATGATAATTCAAATCGATCAATATTAAGACGTTTCATTTTAACGCTTAGTTCTTGAAGTATTCTGTCAAATATTGGTGCAACTCCAGCTTGAATAGCACTGTTTCGATGATAGGTAAAGTTTTGGGCTAAACACATTTGCTGAGGCTGTCTGAATTGTGTCCGACGATCAATTGAGCCATCAGGATTAGTACATTCCACGTCCAAATACTGAAAAAGAAAAAAATCATTATGGTAAATCAGTTCTAATTCCATATCTCTCCTTCATTACTTCTATACTTCTCCAAGCTACATTTGCTATTAACAATTCATTCCAACCCGCTTTTAAAAGCAGTACTTGATCATCTAAATGAAGTTTAGAAAAGTACGGCATTCGACGAGCATATTCAATCATTTGATATAACTGTTTATTCACCATCTGACATAAATGTGAAACTGCCCCCTAAAATACAAAAAATTAATGGATGAAATATATTTGTATAAGATTAAATTCAACTTTTTTCTACTATATCTTTACTATCAAATTACCTTGTATTCATTTTGTACCATTGAATTAGCAGAAACTCTCAGAAATGGTATTGCATTATCCCCACTAACAATTACGCTCTGTTGCTCAGCTTCGATTATTCTTTCAATTGTTAATTCTCTAGCTGCACTATTTATGTCATTTGCACTTGTAACTGTTGTTTCAGTTTTAATTTGGGGTAGTTTTTGTGCCCGCTGTCTCTCTTCCTGTACGGCCTCTCGTTTCATACCGCATGCAAGGCATTTTTGATATCGACAGTATTGACATCGATTTCGTTGTCTTTTATCAATAATACAATTTTTTTCCTCTCGACAAGCATACGTTAAATCCTTACGTACAGTTCGCTTGAAGAATCCTTTACAACCTTCGCAGCTATAAGGAAAAACAGAAAAATTAAGTTACACAAAGTATGAAGACGATTTGAAAGGAAATTTATTTGAAAGAAAACTCGAGGAAAACCAATAACTTTTTCGAACCGAAGAAGAGGATTTAATAAAGCAGACTTAAATTTTAAAAGGGCTTTCCCGAAATTGAGCATTTTTACTAACTAAAATTCATATATATAAATATATATATACAAACACGTACTGCTTCAACGTCACACCCATATTTCGTCAAAATTCCCAGATGTGATAGAACGAGCTTTGGAGATTCGTTTTCAATTCGCACCTCAAGAATGTGGAATGCTCTCCCTTCAAAATTGTTCCCTACAGCTGGCGGACGTTTGATTTACGACTTGCGCCGCTTTAAGAAGAGTGTAAATGATTACCTACTGACTGTCCCACTTTTTAATCCCGTCTAAATTTCCTATCCCCATTATCAAATCCATACTTCTTTAAGTATAAAAGGTATCCCACCTAGTGATTTGGTAACTTTAATAAAAAAAAAAAAAAAAAAATAGTTAAAATACCTATAAACACCATAGTGTTTTCCACTAGCTCGATCTCCACAAATAGAACACAAATGTTTTGAGCCACTGAGTGGATGGTTTGGAGGATATTGTTGTTGCTGTTGTGGTTGTTGCTGTTGCTGCTGTAAGCTACCATTGCTTATCGAAGTCCCATTTGAATTTATACCATTTGCATTTATAACACTCCCAGTTGGCGAAGAGTTCATTCCTTGCATGGAGTTGTTTAGGCCACCTGTACTGTTAATAAATGATCCAGGACTTCCAGGACCTGGCGAGGAAAAGGAATCAATACTGTTACCGTTCAAGCTATTCAAAAGTGAAATATCTGGTTTAAGATCGGGCTTCATGTCTGGCGGAGATATTGGTGACATATGTCCAAAAGCTTGATCTGTAAATATAAAATGGATTGAATATTATAATTTAATGCTTGTATAAATAAAATTATAAAACTAACTTCCATATAATTTTTAACCTTCTTTTCATAATAAAATTTAATAAATAATTGTTTACCGACTCAACTTAGATTATTCAGGACAATTATTTTTCTTTTGAACATTAGTTAAAGTTAATCGAAAAATTTGATTATTTAAGTCAAAGAAAATTTATCCAAATTAAAGCATATTTTCATTGATATTATTAAATTTTATGATCCTCTGATTTAGTAATTAAGAGAATCTTTTACATTATACCAGTTATTCAAATAACAATATACTTAGTTGAAAAAATTGTGCTAATTATTTTTAGTGTGATCTTCGTATCTCTTCAATTATATATAGTTCGTGTTCGAATGAATAAATGATTATATATATATATAAGCTTTATTATAAACTAATGTTTAAAATAAATAAGTACAAGGCTCGATCACCTTAAACAACATCATATGCATATGTAAAATCATAAGCATATACAACAAGTACCTACTACATAAGCAATAAAAATTTTTTTGTTTAGAAGAATAAATAGTAACTAGTCGGCGTTATTAAACCATTTCATAAATGTTGTCAATTTGTATCCTAAAGCTCGTATAAATTCTTTTCAACTCAAGTTTATTTAAAAAAAAAAAGGAATTGGTTAAATGTATTCTTAATTCTAATTGATTGTTTTAAAAAATGAATAACTAAATATGTAAATAAAAAACCAATTTAAATGTCAAATTAAAATAAATTAAATATTTTAAGTAGAATTGCCAACAAATATTCTCTTTTTTTCATTAAAATCAAAATAAAATTTAAATAAAAAGGAATTGCCATTAATAATTTCTTGTCAATGAAAAAAGAAAAATTATTCTAATTTAACTTACGGCTATAATTTATTCAAAAAAAAAAAAAAAAAATAACAAAAATACTCTTTGGGGTATAGAGTAGAGAATATATAAAAAGATTAAAGACAATATTGATTAAAAAATTAAATGTACCTATGTATGTATTTAAATTGTCCGTAAAAAAAAAAAACACATATATTGTGACCTTGTCTCGAATTTTTTTTTTATGCATACATTAAATATAAAAACCTTTTTTTTTTAATATATACTTAAAATTTATTTGATGTCATTCATAATTAAAAAAAAAACTCAAATAAACGATAAGGGTAAATTGTCCTTGTAATAGAATTAAAAAAAAAAAAAACAAAATTATATTTTCAATTCCTTATTTATTTTTTTTGGACTATAAAACATTTAAGTATTTTATTATTATTATTATTATTTTTTTAGAATAAAAATAGTAAAGAAGGTAAGCCAATATAAAAAGTGTTGAAAAAAAAACAGAAATTAAAATTTAGGTCAAAAATAAATAAAATGGATTTATAAAATAAATTTATGCCAAGAAGAAGGCAAAGATATTAAAATTATGGTATATGTGGTATGTATGTATTTATTTTACATATTATTCCTTTACTCTTTGTCTTTTCTTCATATTATAATATTCTTTTATACTCAATTATGATAGTATCCAATATCCATATCATTTTATTACTCAGGGAAAATTTTTATGAACTATTTTTAAAATTACGAAAACTTAATTTTCAGACGATAGTATTATATGATAACTTTGTCAATATTCTAACTATGGTGTTCTAATTCTGAATGCGTATAAATTTCTAAAAGATTATATTATTATCTTATTAAAGCTTAGTAATAGAAGAAATTATCCTTTAGCAGGCGCAAATTTGTTACTCATCAATTAACACTATCTCAAAATTTATTATATCCAGTAGCTTCAAACGAGTGATCTGCGTACTGAATTACTGAATTTTTTTTTTTATTTAAAATTTTCTTTTCTGGCATCTTGAAATTAAATCAAATATTAGAAAAAATAATAATTCTTTTTTTAAATGTAAAATTATGTTTTGCATATCGTCAAGGATTGTTAATTAATTTAAGTTGAGATCTTTAATTTGATTTCCGACTTAACATAGACTCTAATTACTGAGCACATATATTTGAAAAATTTATGCATCGGTGAATTAAGATAAAAAAAAAAAATTATTTAACACCAATGTCAAAGTCATATACAAATTACATATTTTATTTTGCATATTTATTTAAATTACCAGCCTATATAGGTATTATTTTATATATGTAAATCATATTTACATGTTATAAAATAAAGCATTCTTATTTTGCTTCCATATAAACCCCCTTTTTATTTGTTGTTTTTTTTTTTTTTTTTTTGCAGTTGAATAACTTTAAAAATTCTAGATCTAGACTTCTTTAATATTACATTATATATGTATATATTTTCATTGATGTTTTATTTTTTAATTCACGTACACACATAAAAAATAATAATATGGATTTTTTTTTTATATAGTTGAACAAGGTCAAAAGATAAAGATTTACCGCATAAAATGTTTCTGGAAAAATATGATAATGGATTTGGTTTTTTTTTTTTAACATCTAGCAACATAATGCAGCAGCAATTTGTATCATAAATGTGCATGCAGCATTAATTTGTTGCTATTTGATTTGAATTGAAAGTATTATGTATTATTTATGAAAAATTAAAATAAAAATCTTTTGAAATTGTTGAGACTTAATTTTTTTTAATAAAAAAAAAATATCTTATTCCATTAAATAGACAACTAGCTTTTTATTTTCCTAGCAAATTTACATAAAAGAAGTTACATAGATATTTGACGGAAAAATTAATATATATAATACACATACACATAATATTACTTTAGTTTACAAAAAAAAGAAGAAAATATTTTATTTAGAAAATTGACGACATAAATACTACGCATGCGATTTTTTTATGCTTATGGAATGCACAACTTATTTGGTCTCAAGGACACATTATTATTTTTTTTCTTCAATTTAGAGTTGTACTTATAGGGTTGTGTTCAATTGTATTATATACATTTTTTGTATTATATATATTTAGTATTTTATATGTACTTTTAATTATGTATTTGATGTCTATAGGGTACATAATCTTATACATATGAACGTAAATAATTACTAAAATTATTTAGATATGTATATTTAATATATTGAATACACAGGGTGCACGCATATAATGTATTCTTTATAATTACATATACAAAATGAAAATGCATCTCGATTATTTAGTTTTACAAATTCAATAGCAAATTAATTTCATTGTTGCCATAAGTTGACAAAAACTACTGCCTAACTAATATAGTTTGATGAGAGTTGAAAAATTCACACAAATAATATCAAGACTTTTAGTTAACCCTCAAGATTCACAAGTTTATGAAATCAAAACTAAATATTTCAGTCTGATTCAACAGTAAAGTCTTTTTCAATATTTAACGAAAAATTTTATATAATAAAGGTTGCAAACTGTACCTAAGATAATTTTGGATGAATGCAATTAATATTTTTAATATTTTAGTACTTAATTAGTTAATTGGCGTACAATTTCTATAAACTTTTAAATTTTCAGCTTGGACCAAGTATATTTATGCACCTTAAGGGCAGCTAATCTAAATCCGATTGCTTCTTCAATTAGAAAAAAATGTTAGACTAAATGATTTTAGTAATATTTATTTTTGCACGATAGGTATATTGTTGCGTGATTCAAAATAGAAATATGAATGCTTGTAATTTTTTTTCGTTGGAAGTAATAATTTTAATGTTCGTTTGAAGGATTATAAGGTCATTTTTCAATTTAGTATTAAATTTAATTCTATAATAATCTAAATTGTTTATTTTTTATAATATAAATAGATATAACAAAAAAAAAAAAACAAATAGTCAGCTAAAATAATTAGATAATAGACTTTATTTTTTTGCCTATTTAATAATCAACCCCTTATTAAATGTCTAATGTAAAAAAAAAACTATTTTTTTTAAGACCTTTGTGATTGTTTAACAAAATATTAATGTAACCATGATGTAGAGCACTGTCAAGGGAAGATATAATAATTTTTAGCTTTAATATAAATAAAAGAATATTTGAAGAAAATTATTTAAATTATCACTCATTTAAGAAGTTTGTGTCCAGTTTGTTATGATTGTGAATTATCGGTTTTGTCTAACTCGCAATTTTAAATCAATTTAATTTAAATTTTAGCCGTATTTTTTTTCCTAAACAAACATAATATTAATTAAAATATTTTCTTTCTTCTTATATTAATTTGATAGATTCAATTAATTTTTCCAAAAATAAATGCTAAAATTTATTTTTCATACCCATTGCCAGATTAAGATACAAACAAAACATTTTTTCAATTATATTTTTCATTTTTCAAAATTTAATTCAAATTCTAAAAAAAATGTTGACAGCTTTTCTTTGAAGAAAAAATTTAAAAAAATCATTCCAACATAATAAATTTTATTCTTGTTTGTCATCGTGCTTTCCTTTCATATATATGAAATGAAAATTCCCTCGTCTCTTATTTTAAAATAAGATTCAAAAATAATAAACATTTTAATTTATCTTTTTTTTTTTTTTTTTGTATAATAATATCTTCCAGGGACATAAAAGACCCTATCTCGAGTTGGTATATACATAAAACTTATCGACTGAAAATCCTGAATTAAATTCTACGTATTTTAAAATTTTCTGAATACCATAAGCACCAAGTTTAATAATAATTGAAAGTTGAAATTACGGAATTTAAATTGGATTATCCACAGTTCTCGCTGATGAAAAGATATTTTCTTAATATTTTTTAATATTTGCTTAAGGTTTTCTATTATTTTTTGAAGAAATATTTAACTAACAACTAAATTCATTAATCATTATTGATTATTTACTTATTTTTCTGATGAATTTGTAAAGTGATAGAAATGTTTAAAAAAAAAATCGAGATATGAAAAAGCTTTAAAATCTATTTAATTTTTTTTGTAATTTTCAACAAAAAAACCGAAAAAAAATTATACAATTTTAATTTATTTTTCTAAATCCTGAATAAACTTCTTAATAATTCATTATTTATTTTATTTTTTATAGGATGCTCATCATACCGTCTTGATAACTTAAAAAATGCAATATTATAGTATGACGAAAAATGTAGCAAACTTAGTTGAGTATATTAAGAGGCGACATGTACTAGAGTTAAATAAACTATCCGTGGAAATGCTATCTCCGTTTTAAATAAACCGATTTTAATAAATCGAAGAATTTCAAAGAAATAATTGTTTTCATACATTTTTCGTCAATTTGTATCAATTTTTATGATTAAAGCTCGCATTAGACCTTCAATGAAAGCGAAAACGAAGTGTGTTAAATAAAATTTAATTTTTATATATACTTTATATTTTTAATTTTTTAGCCTCGCAAATATCTCAAACGTCTCAAACCGTCTCAAACTATGTTCACCAAACTCAAAATTTTCGATTTCGTGGGAGATCTTAACCGTGTAAATTTGCACCTATAGTGGCCTGTTAAGTAAAATCAAAAATCGGAAGAAATGTTTTTCAACTTATTATGTAAAATTTTGTTTTAATTTATTGCTGTATATTTGTTTCAAAGGGTGCGTCAAATTCTCAAGGATATTCGTACATTAACAATTATAAACATTAGTTTTATAATACAAAAGTCAAAATAAATAATAATTTATAATAATTTCAAATTTTATAACAATATGATTTATGACTATTAATAGTTATTAGTGGATGTCAACTACACATTTTTTTTTTGTTTTTTTTTACATCTTCATAAACTAACACGGCCCTCTTTATTTTACATAATGTTAGGCGTATTCATGTATATAATATGTATTATTTATTTATATATTATTTATATAAACATATAGATATTTTTGAAATTTATATATTGTGTACACAGAAAAAATATAATGGGAATAAGGACAAACCAAGAGGATTCAAGGACATTTTACTGCATGTACTTGAATATTTTTTTTTTTATTCCCAAGGATATTCCCTTGACATTAATATAGTTATAATTTAACAAAATTTATTTTATCTATACATTATATTGCATAATATGAAATAACTTATTTTTAAGAAAATTCTATATCGAATACTTGCTAAATTATTTATAAAATGAAGTATTTTCTTAACAATTACTGATAATTTACAAGCAAGGACGATATACTTAGTACCAAATAATGTCTAATGAATGAACATTGTACAAGTATAAAGAAATATTTAATGATTGTTGGTTGAAGATGTTTATATTGTCGCAAGCATATAATTGAGGCGTTTATGGAGCTATTATATAATTTTAATTTTAAGTTATAAAACAAATAAAATTTAAATAATTTTTTTTAATAAGAAATAAAAAACAAATAATAATAAATGCGTTGAGTTTACTATTTCTATAACATGTTAGGCTAAAGCGAGGATAAATAGTGGTTGAGCAATTGAAGGTTTATCATATAAAAAAATAATTAATTTTTGTTAATTCCATTTTCTTGCAGGATCTTAATGGTAATACTACTGCTTTTGCAGACGATATAAGCTTAGCGTATTCATCTAATGATATTTTTGAACTTACTACAAAAATGTATGAGGACTTGGAAATTCTAAGATTTTGGTTTGCTGAGCATCGGTTGGTCGTGAGTGATAAGACTAAGGCAATGTTTTTTAAGCTGAGAGGTTCAGTTCCGGAGCCAATGGATTTGGTTTACCATTCACCTTTTTGTAAAAGAATGAGTTTGGTGACTCATTATTGTTCTACTTCTCTCAAAAATTTTGACAGTAGTGTTTCCTGTGATTATTGTTGTTTTAATATAGAATCTGTAAAAAGTTACAAGCTTCTTGGAATTTGGATTGACAATAATTTGAATTGGAAAGAACATATGAATAATTTAAAAAACTACATGCTCTCTGTTGTTAGAAAGTTCTACCTAATGCTCCCTTTTTGTAGTATCAAGATTATGAAAATGTTTTATTATGGACTAGTGCATTCAAAATTACAATATGGGCTAACATGTTGGGGAGGAATATATTTTAATACTCTTGAAGCTATAATTATTTTGCAAAACCACCTTATAAGATTAACGACCAATAAACCGAAATTGCATTCTTCTTGGCCGCTTTACAGTGAACTCAAAATACTTCCACTGAGAAACCTTTATGTATATGTGTTCTACATTAGAAGTGGAAATTTGGACTTTAATGTTGTGGCTAATCATAATCTCCGATCAAACAATTTAAATCTTAAATTAATACCATTATTTAACTGCACTCTTTATTCTAGATTTTTCACAATTACAGCACCACGGATATTCAATAAGTTGCCGCCTACTCTACGGATAATAGACAAGTTAATGAGATTTTTGGTAGAGATAAAGAAATGGCTTTTTGAACAGATCAATAGTGATATTGAGGCTTTGTTTGGAGTTGTTTCCTAGCTCAGCTCTTGTCTCTTATCTGATTATCTGATTCTTATACACTAGTACACAAATTGTATTGCGAACTTCTTTGTAAAATCGCCTTCATTATTTCCCTAACATTGTCATGTTTCATATTTTAGTTTTTCATCTAATTGCTTGATTTTTCTTTTTTATTTTTTTTTTTATTTTCTCACAAATGTAATTAAATTAATTCAAACTGTATTTTATATTTAATTTTAGAGTTGAGAAAATTTTCAGTAATTTTACTAATCAAACATTTTTATGTAATTTATATTATATTGATATAAGAATATTTTTTATGAATATTTTTCAAGAAATCCTCAACTCAACATTAATGTAAGATTATTTTTTGTCGATACTCGCCACTAGTATTTTTTTATATACTACAGAGTTATTGTAAATTTTATTGTATCCAAATAATTTATTTGATAAGAACTCATGTATATGTAAGTCATCCATTATAATTAGTTATTATTATTTTTAATTCGAATTATATACATTGTAATAAATGAAGGATCAATAAATAAATAAAATATTAAAAAAATTTATTTATGATTTTATTTCTAAGTGTGGACATATTTATTTCTAAGTATGGACATATTTTGGAAATTTTGTCTCTTAAGTTCGATATTGAACTTAGCACTTTAATACAATTTTCAACATAAGAAAAAAATTTGATTATTAAAAAAAAAATTAAAAAATTAAGTGTATTTTCCAAAGACATCAATACGACTGTTAATGTACATCAGCCGAGCCTAAAAAATCGGATTGGTAGTTCTAAAATTAGCCGTCATGGTGTAGTTCGATTCCCACCTCGAACTGGAATATGTGTTAATTTTTCAATTTGTCTCACTTGAATTACGTGTTTGTGTTGTTTTTATTTTTAAGCATTATTATTTTTAGCAAAATTGTACATATGGAAATATGAATGTACTATATATGTATATTTCTTAAATGAAAACATTTTTGAGTCTGAAGACGACGTGAAAAATTCAATCAAGTTAAGAAATAAAATTTTCCAAATGTTTTTGAAATTTAAGTGTTTTTTTTTATTCATTCAATATACTTCTTAAGGCGTTTAGTTAGTATTTAAATATAATATAATATACTTAACCAGTATTTTTTTTCTCAATTTATATTTCGATCATATTTCAAAAACAGATGTATATATGTATACTTGTATTTAGATTGAAAAATTCGGTAGACTGGAAGTAATGAGAAAATTACCAAAAGTTTTACGAAGGTCCTCATATTTAGATATTATTTCAATCAAAAAATTATTTTTTTATAACGCCTACACCCGACATATTTTCATGTTTATTAGATAAAATTATGTCTACATTTTATATAAAGTAAATAATATATTTAAGTGGTGTTATAAGAATTCATGGAATTATTTATTCATATAAGATCCTTTTTTTTTTAACAGACAAAAAATTTACTTAATGAAGTAAATAAATTTTTTTTTTATTCAAGGTTTTCTGGCATATATCTACGTTTACTTATTTACTTTGGTGTTAAAAGATTTTTTTTGATAAAAAATTACATTTTAGCAAATAAAGTTAAAAAAGAATATGTCTTGAATTCTTCTATTTCACTTTAATTATTTAAAAAGGTTTAAACTTGTATTGGAAATATTTTGTTTAAAAGTAAACACTATAATATTTTTTTAAGCAAAGAAACAAAGTTTTGATCAAAATTGTTGATATAATATTTAATAGAACGAAATGGGATTGGTAACGATAAGAAATTAGAAAATAGGATGATTTACTTATAACGTTGAGGCTGTTTAAGCACACTTTAAACTTTCAAATATCAATTGGATTGAAGAAAAAAAGTGTCGGTTATCAAATTATCAAAAAACTATTACTATGTTTATATGTTATAAATAATATGACTTGAATTTTATTAAATTGTTTGAGACGATGATTTCATAACTATTATTTCTATGCTATTAGTACAAAATTTGTATGAGATTTTTGTTACAATACAAATCTTGATATAATTAATTTCGAATCGAATTAGGTATCCAAAGTTAAAATATACATTACTATCATTTTAGACAAAAAATAAATAAAATTCTGTATATTAACAACAAAATATTATACACAAAAAAAAAAAACAAAAATGAATTTGCAGATAAGCTTATAGTTTTTAAAAATAAATATATCATCTCTATATTACCAATCAAAATATTATACTATTCTTAAAAACTTAAAAAAGCTTAAAATATGTATAATTACTCACTATTATAAATATTGTATCTACATAATATGTTTATGTAGTACTTAATATATATATATGAAATATAATTATAAAAAAATAAAAAATAAAAAAAAAACATGTAGATATAAACAAAAAAAAAAATTTTTTTTTTATATATATTTATATACTTTTTGATTGTCAATGACCTTTAATTTTATTTGTATACACATAGTTTTTATTATTATTATTATTAGAGACCGGAATTCCGTGCAATTGCACCTTTTTTTTGGGCATTTAGAATGGGTTAGAACCATAAGATCTATCCGAATCTTGTAAAATGAAATTTTTTGAGACCCATTTTGTGTTGCACGAAATTGCACGTTTTGGGGTACATTGCACGAAACTGCACGTTTTAGATTTTTTGGCAAAACAGTGCACGTTTTAAAGTTTTTGGAAACAATTATTTATAAAATTAATAAGATTTAAAAAAAAATACGTAAAGTATGTATGTTTGAATAATAATTTTTATTAAAACGTTTTTATTAGTTCACTTTGTTGTTCGGTACAAATTTTGTAATCAATTTTTCAGGCACTTCTAGATGAGATAGAGGCATAGGTCAGAAATAGATGACAATGCAACATAATGTAAAAATTATTGTGGTTCCACGGTTCCATCCATGGTTTCACTGATTCCCAAATCTTGCCACTGTACCGATTTGGCTGAAATTTTGAACTTAACTAGCATTGGGATCCGAGATGGTTATAGAATATTAGAAATTTTGATCCGAGGCCCCGATGAGGGGGCTACCTTAGAAGCCGGTTTTTGAATTTTCGTATATTCCGATAAAATGTTATAGCGTTGGATCGAAATACCTGGATTAAAGACTGGATATCGCAGGGCCCCCAGCTGAGGTCCCAGGACTTCGGGGAAGGGGCTAAAAAGCAAATTTAGAAATTTAGGATTTCATTGCTTTAGCATAGATATAAAAATTTTATGTTTTTATTTATGGCTTAATTCGATTCAAATAAGATTAAAAAAGAAAAAATAAATAAATAAATAAAAAAAAATAATTTAAAAACAACGTTTTTATAACGGAATAAAATAACTAAAAAGTAAAAAATATAATCAGATAATAATTGACAACCTCATACCGATTTCCCTGAAAATTAATTCTCACGAAAAACGTGGGGCGCCTAAAATTGAACATTTTTATCAATATCGTTTATCACACGCGCCCCACGTTTTTCGTGAGAATTAATTTTCAGGGAAATCGGTATGATATTATCAATTATTATCTGATTATATTTTTTACTTTTCAGTTATTTTATTCCGTTATAAAAACGTTGATTTTAAATTTTTTATTTTCAATTTTTTTTTTTTCTTTTATTGCTATAAAGTGATTTGAACAAAAAAAAATTTTTTTTTTGGAACTTATTTTAAGAACTCTATGTTTCAAGATAAAATTTTACTTTTTATTAGTGATGCAGCGCCGTATATGATAAAAACAGAACAGCCGCTATACTTTGAAAAAAAAAAATCATTTTATTAAATTGTATTTCCTAAATATTTTTGTTTTCGATTTACCTACAGGATTTTAGGCTTTCAAATTTTTTATTGCACGTTTTTGCACGTTTTGAGGTTCAAATTGCACGTTTTCAGATTTTGACTGCACGAAATTCCGCTCTCTAATTATTATTATTATTAAAAATTTTTTCTTGTCACTATACTCACTATAGTTTATTTTTGGTACATTTATATATTATTAATATGAATTTTAATATATATATTATTGTTGGTATGTTTAGGTATATAATATTATATCAATTATTACGCAAATATAAACAATTTTATTCACATATTGTGAAAATGAAAAATGTCGCATAGAAAAGCCTTCAATTAAAAAAAATAATAAAGTAATGATAGCGAAAGGGTAAAAACTATCTAATAGGTATATTTTTTTTTATAAATAAATAAAGAATATAATATTATTTAAAAAAAAAAAAAAAACTTTCTAGCGAAGGTTATTTTTAATTGAGATATCATTATAAATTAATAAATTTATCTATAGATAATTTAATTAATCGTAGGGAAGGGATTCCTAATAGGATTATTTCACCTTCTACATTATTATTAGAGCGGATAAAAAAGTCTCGCATGAAAACGATTTTAGTCGCCTAAAAAGTCCTGAAAAATTGCGAAAATAGTTCTGTAAAAGTCTCTAAAATTAAAAAGAAGTCTCTAAAAAGACACGCAAAAATATGAAAAAACACACTTTTAAAGGATTTCGAAAACAATATTGTTATTTTCACGATTGCAAAATACAATACAGTGCTGTTTTAGATTTTCGAACAAAAAAGATCTACGTTTGTCTGTCAAAACATTTTTCTATTTTGAAAAAGATCGTTCAACATCAGCCGATGTTGTAAGACAATACTTGTAAGCAGCCAGATCGCTAGTTGAAAGATTCAAAAATTATCGATTGTATTGCCTTTCTTCTTTGTTCCAGTTTGTTCTGTTGTCTCTTCTCTCTTACATGAAATTAACAAAGCAAAAAACGAACAACTTTCGAAAAAATTACCCAAAAATTGGCATTTTTGGCTCGCTAGGCTGAAATTTCAAAAAAAGTCTCCCTAAGCCAAAAACATCAAAAAAGGCAAAATGCCTAGTCTCTAGGCATTCATATCCGCTCTAATTATTACTATTTTATAAGTTCCATTTTAAGACTATTTCAAATGAAATCCTAATTTCAAATATCAGTTATACTTACTTAAAAGTGGGATATGTTAAATCAAAATGTATTATAATATCTGGTACAAAAAAAAATTCAATATCATAACTCCAAAATTAAACTTTACCTGCATATACGTGAGGCCATCCTGTCACTTTTCCTTGTGCTTTAATTAATGCCTCAACAGAGAGCATTGGTTTGTCTTTTTTAAGCATTTTAATTTATTTTTTCTTATCAAAATTTGTAAGTTATTATTAATTATATATATTTATAAATATATATATATATTTTGTTTTAATTTAAATTTACATTTTTAATGTTTTAAATGTTATATATATTTTAGAACACGAAAAATTTTATTGAACATTCAAGAAATCCTTCTGTAATAGTACAAAACTCTTCTTAATATTTCTCTTTTTTTTCCTTAATCTGTTTTACTGTTAGTTATTTTTTTATTATGCTTTTTTATGAAATTATGCTTTTAAGATCATCATAAATGTAAAATTAATATAATGGAGCAAAAAAAAAGAATAATTTCCAATTGAAATAATAAAAGTATTTTTTAATTTAACAGCCAATAAAATGAATACAGTATCAATTATATGTTCATAATAAGTACATTATTTCGTCTGTAAAAGTTAATAATAATAAATTGTGGGTCCTGCAGAGAAACATAATTCTTGCAAATGGGTCGGATTTCATGTTTTTAAAACTATGCAAAAATATACTCCTGTATTTAATATATGATGAATTAGTTTTTTAATTCATCATAATTTAAAATTGTTCACATAAAAAAGCACACGCCAAAATATAAATCCTCTTAAGTAGAATGCTTGATTTTTAATAGTGTTAGAGCACAGAGAAATATAGTAAAGACAGAGGAATAATGTCATACAACTTTTTTCAGTAAGAGATAACCGGTGAAGATTAGCTGCATTGTATTGCACATATTTAGTTTCAATTTAAGCAAATTTATACCATCAAATGGAGCTGAAGGACAGCTGTTATTTTTCATACTAAAAAAGCTTATGAAATTATCCCTTTGTGTATATTAGATTTCTCTGTGGTTAGCGTCAGAATAAAATCCAAAAATGATCACGCTTTTAAAATATCATTTTAGGTGGGCCTTATAAGTATTTGTGAATTTGTGATAGATATCAGTCTGCCATACAATTTTCTAATTTTAATGTAATAAATTTAAAACAGAAAGTAAGCATTATCACTAAAATTTATAAATAAATTTTCACCATGGGTAAATAAAAACAATTGAATATAATGTATATGTATGTACGTATATAATATGTTTAATCTCACTTGTATAAACCATAGTCATTAATTTGATATATTTATGTTGTCGTACATAAGATTCACGAGCGAATAAAATGCTGACATCACAATCTTAACCTTGTTAATATTGAAAAATTAGACACACAAGATTGTATAGTACTTTTTACAATAAATTCAATCGTTTTATTAATTTTTGTTATCAAAAATTCAGGAAAAGAATTTATTTAGAGCACAAAAAAAGTATATATTTGTACAACAAAAAAAAAAACATTAAATTGAATGGCAAAATAAACAAAATATATAATTTTTCGCGGTACTTATATAAATTTTTGAATCACTTTATCAGCTTTTGTGATAAAATTTAATTCAGTTCAATGCATTTTGTTATTGAATTTTTCAAACTGTTTTAATGTTAAATTGATTTATAAAGGAAACATTTTTGATGAAAACGTAAACAAATCATAAATTTTATTCTGTTATTTTATTTAGATTTGAATCATTGTTTACAATTCATGAGCTGATCTGAAATTTAATCCAAATTAATCGCAGTGGCTCGAGTTTTTGTTTTTCTTGAGGTATGTGGTCAGATTTATGTAAACAATTCAATACATTATTGGTTAAGGTTTTCTTTGATGAGCCTGAAGACATGTGGTTTATAATTTTTTTCCCGCCACCATGCAAGCGCAACCGAACATAAAAAAACCGAATTGAAGTATTTCTTCGACCTGAGTCATCAAAACATTATAAACTCATTCATTAACCTAATTTAATTGAAATAATTATCAGATCATTAGAAATAATTCGTTATGATTATTTTCTACTTTTGCCTGTGAGTTGTGAGTGCAAACACCTATAATCAATAATATACGCATTAATTCAATCCTTTTTGAAGAATTAGGTTTAAAAACATTTATTATTAAAAAGAAATATAAATTTATTATCACAGATACCAACAGACGGAAACCAAATTAAATGTATTATATTTTTTTGAAGGAATTATACTTTACAATGCAGCGGAGTAATGAAACGAGGTAAAATTTGACCCTGAACTATCTGTTGTTAAAAAACTTGACCGATTAATATTTGTGTTTATTATTGAAAAAAAAAATAAATAAAAAGCTTTATTCTAAAAAAAAAAAGTTATTAATAAAAATAAGAAAAATGAGAATATTTTGCAGACAACATTTTTATTGTTCATATAAGTATATAAATGTCCTAAAAATTATGAAAAACCATTGCAATTTACTTTGAAAACATATTAATCATGAATACACGTTTAAGTTATACGATGTGCACTCTATCAATTTTCTTTCCAATATATAAGCTCTACTGAACAATTCAGGAAGTAATTTATTAAATTTGTAGTGAGTATACACTTCACGCACTTCACATAATATTGCGAAGATTATTTATATACATATTATGTATTATTATAAATGATGTCATTTTTAATAAGTTAAATTAACTTTAACATTATAGTACTATTCTATAAACACTGATCCCACGATTAAATTGTTTCGAATGAGGAAATTCATCAAATAAATATTTATCTTTGAAATATGCGTTAGGATCAGAATTACGAAAATTAAGGAAATTTTTTTAAATGCATTTTTTTTTAATTTTGCTCAAATTTAAAAAAAAAAATACAAATTTTTAGATCTTTATAAAGCTTAAAAAATGGCTAACTGCCGCCTACAGATATATTGAGAAAAAAAATTAATATTTTGTACTTGAACTTTTAGTGTTATAAAACACAATTTACACAATTTCATATTAAACTATAAAAAAAAAATTAAGGTTCGTGGTGGGTCCATAAATTTTATTATATTTTAAATAATAAAATTAATTTTTTTTTTTTTAATTTAATTACGGATGAATTATACAAAATTCATCATATAATTATTATGTATATACCATGTAATAATGTATTTTGAATTGAAAGGAAGACAAATTAATTATAAGATTATATAGGAGCAAAATATATACGGAAAAATGGAAAAAGTAAACTAAGTATATGTACCATAATGTTTATATCGGAAATAGTCTAAATATATCTTTTAAATTAATACTTACATGATAATTAACAATCTTTGAAACAAACAGAAAAAAAAAATACATAATATTAATAAATATCTATATAAAAAAGTTATAAAAACCAGTATTCCGAATAATGATCTCACTGATGCGAAAAATATAATAATAGTTTCTTTTTGTTTTTCTCTCTCTCTTTTGTTTTTAATTTAATGGAACGCGGTATAGAATCACGAAATAGAAAAATTATTATTTTTTTTTCTTCTTCTGTTAATAAACTGAAAAAAAACCAATTTAAATATACTATAGTACACTATATATATAAAATGTCAACATAACATATACATTGTGTAGTAAGAAGTAAGTATATATTCAAAGATTATACTTCCACGTGTGTATATTAAATTCAATAATACATTTATTATAGACAATCCTACTGTTTGATTATTATGTCACAATTTTTATACAACATTTTAACTTCATTTCCCAAGCAATGTCATATCAAAAGTATTTGATTTAAATTGTAAAATTTTGAAGAAAGTTTAGCCTGCTACTATGAACTAAATTTTTAAGATAGGTATTAATGTTACTATTATATTTTTAGTTAAAAAAGTTGGGCTTATCCGGGATAATATTATTTCCATTGATAAAAAGAAAGTTTTGTAAGAATAATTGAAGTTATTGCAATGTTTTTGGCAAAATTGGTTGCAAACAATCAGATATGTGACAAATATTTTATATAAGAGTATTTCCGAGTATTTTATTTCAGTAACTAAATATTAAAATTTTAACATTAACCGAAGAAAAAGGTAGAATGGAATTCTTAGAATTTTATAAAAAAAAACTTTTTTATTTACTAAAATATTACATTTATTTTTTTGCCGATTTTTTATTTTTTTTTTAATTTTGATTTATGTTTGCAAAAAAATTAAAATATCTCTAAGAAAAAAGTTGATTGGCAAGTCATATAAATATACATAAGTATATGTATTTTAAATTAAAAACAAAAAATTTCTGCTGAAGCAAAACATAAACAATTTGGGCGAAACAAAAGCGAGAGTAAGTAGGTATTATATTATTTTATTAAGCTTTTCATTCAAGTTAATTATATAACATTATTACCCAGAAATATATTTAACTCAACACAACAAAAATATATTTAACTCAATATAATAGTCATTCCCATACCGGCTTTACCAAATATACCCCTCAGTTGTGCTTTTTAATTTGTACTGCCTTCCCTATAATACATAATGTGATTTCGAAGTATCCAGAATTATTCAAAAACATTTTTTTTAAAGTTTACTTTACGAATGTCAAAAATAAAATTTTTCAACAGATGAAAATTTTCAAAATGTTGACGTCAATATTTTTGAGTTCAATGTTTTCAGTACATATTTTATAAATCAAATAAATATTTAATAAAAGTATTGAAATTAAAATTATATATAAATTTCATTGATTAATTATTGACGTTAATCATAGGTTGAAAAAAAAACATTATGTTTACAAATAAATCTCGACCCTTATATAATTATGTAGGTACATATTAATTTTTTATTTATAATTTTTTTTATTGAAAATCTGGTCAATCATAATTGAAAGTATAAGTTAGAATTTTAGTGAATTGTAGTGAATAATTGTACATTTTATAGCCCTGCAGAAAATCTTCTACTATCTATAAAGTTCTTAATTTTCTTTATAGGTACATAGTTTTTAAATGTTCCTAAAAAATCGATATTTTGACGATTAATTCAAACGATTGATCTAAAATTGTCATTTATTTTATATTTCAACATTCTCATCATTTTTGTCATCTCGCCGTATTTTATGTGACCATATTGAAATTGATTTTATGCTCTTAAAGACCTTTGCCTAGTAAAAATTCCAGTTTGAATTATTAATACATTTAAAAATAACAGCTGTCGTTCAGCTCCATATGATAGTATTTGTAAAAATGTGTAAAAATTTAAACCAATACTATGTGAAATGGAGCTAGTCCCCAGCAGGTATTTCGTTGCCTAAGTATTAATCTGAACAGAAAGTTCTTGCAAATTTATTAAAAGTTATTCACTTTACAAAGTTGATAAACGAAATGTATCAATTGAATTGAAAAAAGGAATTTTAATAAAAACTTTTTCAGAAATTTATAACATATAAATATGTATTTCAACTACAATAAATATTCTAGTCTTAAACTAAGTCTTTCGAATTTAAAATTACAAAATGTAAATATCATAAGATCATATCTGTATATAAAATGAGAATATTTTTCAAATGAAAATATATGAGGTTTGTGACTTGAATGAAAAATTTTAATTCAACAATTAGATTTAATTCGCTAAACAAACTTATAAGTATACACTGCTTTACATTTGAACAAGCTCAGTGAAAAAATCTTGCGTCTTAAGCTTTTCTCGGAAATTTTATTCTAGGCATGAAATAATATTATAAAATAATAATAATAATTACTTCGTGTTATGTCCATTAGTTTCAGAATTACTTGTTTGATGAATTCGATTAATTTAGTGTTTTATTTACTTAATATGTGATAATGAATAAAATCTGTTGAACTTTTCTTGATGATTGAAACTGCACGCGAAAAATTTTCCCTATTTTTGTTGTTTAACATCATCCACGTTAAATTATCTTTTTAAGAAAATGTAGGTATGCTTAATTACTTTTTAATAACAATATCCAAAATTTTTATAACACAATAGTAGTAGAAAACTGAGTCAATTCAATCAAGTGTAAAAAAAACATTTTTGTTTAGCAAAATTAAAAACTTGAAACAATTTTTTGGTGGGTATAAGTTAAATAAAAACAACATGATGAAAAAATTTTTTTTGGTGAATATATTAAAATGTAAAGTAGTAGACGGTATACTATAAATATATAGTAATGGAAATAGATATTTACATAACTTTAAATAGATATTGTGTATTCGGATACAAAATAAATAATTTTCACGTTTTGTTTTTTGTTTTTTTTTTTAATTTTACATTCAAGGTCAAATGAGGTATTCCATTAAACGATGCGAATCAAATATACTGTGAAATAATTCACGAGAAAGATTTTTAGTTTATTGGAATTTGTAATTTAAATCTATTTTATAAATATTTTGATAATTTTTTAGATCTTTTGTCAAGTAAAAAGGGTATTTTATAATATTAAAAACAAAATATTTTTGAATTCATTTTCTTAGGAAATTCGGAAAACTACACAATAGGTCAGTAGATTATTTTGACAAAATTAATTTAATTTGACTTTTGGTAACAAGTAAAAATTTAACTAAATAGTAATGGAACTCTTGAATAACATACAAGATTATCATACGAAGGTTCGTATAGCTCAAGTGGGATATTTATTATTTTGTAGCTATCAAAATATTTCAAAAGAGCCGGAATGAATTTTTAAATCAATAATTATAGAATTAAAGTAAATTTTACAAGCCTTTATCCTAAAATCCATCTTGTTCAAAATTTTCAGTAAAACAACAAAAAATAAAATATTTAACTTATTGAAAACTTAATTCAAAAAATTAAGATTTTTTTTTTTCGCTTAAATAATTTTTCTCTCATAAAAATTATCTAGTTATAATAATTTATTCTGAAAATAATTATTTCGAGGGTTTAAAAAAGGTTTAAAAGTCATTCTACTTTGTGCCTATTTATATTGTAAATAAGAATTAAAATGTTTTTTTGTATAGAAACATAAAAAAAAAAAAAAAAAACAAAATGTATTTTGTAATTAGTGTAATTATTATTTACTTCATTGTTCATTCTTATATTATATATTATTATTATTATTATTATTATTATTATGTTAATAAAAACCAAAATTAATATAAAATTAGAATAATTTCAAATGTTATTAGGATTTTTATTTTAAATAATTTTACATCTAAATTGAATCATTTATAATAAGCTAAATTTATAACTATTAGTATTTCAAAAAGAGATTAAAAAAAAAGAGTACCTAATTAAAAATTAAAAGAAAAATAATAATTACAGAAAATTAAAAATTGAATTCATGTTGCGAAAATATTCGTAGATTCAGATCCTGAATAAAAAAAAAATTAATTTCAAATTTTTTTTGTTTCATACTTAATATTAATATGAATTCTGAAATTGCAAGAATGATACTGATGAACTTTTTTTTTGCATATAGTGATACCTAATGATGTTTGGTCAGCCTACACAAAAATATTTATAATGATCCTCTAAGAATTAGTATTGTAGATCTATAAAACTTTTAATTCCTTTAGAAAGAAAATGTATTAATTTTTTTGAATTGAAATAAATATAAGTGTGTTACAAATTTTAATAAAATAATTTTTATTTAATTAGAAATAATGGTGCCATATGATTATCGTAATTTAGGTAATTTAATTTATATCAGCATAATAATAGTAGGAGGAACCTCAGTTAATATTTATATTTGTGAAACAAAAAAAATATAAAAAATTTAATATTGAGACTGCATTTGTATTCTTTTGGCTGGACGAAAATAAGAAAAAGAAGGTAGTTTTTTTTTTCGAATATTGCAAGTAAAACAAAAAATTATACACAGACAACCGCTAAAAATACACTCCTTATATTTATAAATGTCCACTGATCCTATTCCCGAAAATCCTATTCTCTATTTTATTTGCAAAAATTAATTTGAGAATAAGATTTTTGAATAAATATCAATTCACAGTAAGTTCACGCTGAAAATTAAAAATTAAAATTTTCATTTCTAATTTCGTTTTAATTAAAATTTTATATAATTTTCTTCATAACTTCATTTTCGATAATAAGCATATTAATTCGCCGATAATCGTAACAGTTGAACAAACCTATATAAATAATATATATATCGAATATATATAATAAATTATATATTAAAATTAGATCGACTAATTAAATCAATTTATTAATTATATATTTTTTTTTTATATTTCGGAAGTAAAATTAATTTCCAGTTTTTTTTTGATAGTATAAAGTACCTAATTTTTATTTTTAATCATTTATTTTTATTTTTTTATATATATTTTTAATTCATCGAAATTATATTAATAATTGTTTTTAAGGTAGATATATAACAAAAAATTTCCGGTTAACCGTTTTTCCCAATATTTATTAATCTCTGTTTTTGTTTATAAATTTTCTTTTTTTATTTACTATAGTTTTTCGCAAAAGAAAAGTGATCTCAATTTCTATTTTTTTTTTTTCTTTTTCCTACATATGTTTTGTATGTATAAATTTTTTTTTTTATTTATTTATTTTATTGAAAACTGGATCACATATCGTTATTATATTTTTTTATTAATTTTTTTATTTTATTATGACTGATTCTTTAAGCATCTCAAGTTCAACTAAACAACACACAATTTAAACAAAAAAGCTTCTGGATTCTTTCTACATAGAAAATAATAATAATAATAAAAAAAAAAAAATAATAATATATCTATATAAAAAAATACATAAAAAAACTTGTTTATATACACAGAATGAAAGCATCAAAAATTTTTATATTTATTTATTTTTTTTTTTAAAAGCACTTTTTTTTTGTTGCCCGTACACAAATTATTTGCAGACAGCTTTTTTATAAATTTTGAAGGCTCTAAGGTACAAAAAGGTATGTTTTAGGAAAAAAAAAATTAAAATTCTTGGAATTCATACTAATATATACTGAGAATACTGAGACTAATATACTTATAAACAAATTGACACTACGCACAGTAAAAGTTGTGGGTATCTTAAAATAATAAGTATCCTAATTTAAGAAAGTTCGTAAAATATGTATTTTGTTTGTAAATATGAAACATAATATTTGAATGTGGGAATTTATGTAACTATAGTTATTTTGAGTAGGTTTATAAAAAAAATTCAAGTATGTACTCAATTATTTAACATATTTTATTATTTCTATAAATGAATTTTCTAACTTAAGTGAATTGTTCTGATTAGATTAATTGTTTTATACACATGTGAACCAGAGAGTGCACTAACTATTAATTCTAACAAAAATTCAAACAATTTTCAACCAGTATATAATCTTTTAGAAATACTACCGATCGCTGAAGTGTAGTTGTGATACAACATGCTCTTCTTTAATTCCAGCCGTCTACTGTTAAATAAAAGGAAATTTAATACTTTTTCCTCATTTCATTATAAAACCAAAATATTGGAAATAATAAAAATGTTTCTTTTCCTAAATTAAAACTAAACAAAAAAAAAAAACTAACTTATATTTTGGTTATAAAAGAATATATATAAAAATCAATAGTACATACTTACTTATAATATAATAATATATAACTCTAAGTTCTAAGCCATAATTTATATGTTACGCTCATTCAACATACATACATATACCTACATATTGTATTTTAACTTTTACATGGTTCTAAAGAACTCATTTAAAAAACACTTTGATTAAGCAATGTTGAATCAACATACATCAAAGTGATAAATTGCTTTATTTAATAAAAAAAAAAAAAAAATTTAAATCAGCCAACAAACCGAGAATAACAAAATAAAATGAAAAAAAAAAAATAACAAAACATCGTTTATTTTTTGCACAAGTTTACAAGGTCACCTCTTTTTAAAAAATTTCATTATATACAGACTGAAATGTCTACGTATTTTATGTTTATGTATAATTTAAAACCAAAAAAAAAAATAATAAAAAAAAAAAGATACACATATCTATATAATACAAATAAAAAAATTCAGCCACATAAAAGTTGTGTCTTATATACTCTACAGATACATATAACTACTATTATTGAAATATGAAAACGGGAAGATGTGATGTGAAAACATATAAAAAAAAAATTTGTTTTTTCTGTTCAAAAAGCTGTATAAAAATAAAAAAACTTTGTGCACTGAAATGATTTCTCCCTAATTATAATATTTCTATTGATGAAAGCAATTTCGTCATCGAGAACTATTGCTGGAACGTTAGATATAGGGCTACCCAAAGTCGTTGTTGATGGTATATGAATATTAGTATCACAAAACTCTCAGTCATAATGGTGAAATTCTTAATATTTGTATTTCTAAAACTTGATTCTTACTAATGTAATGAATGTATCTTTTGACGCATTCTCCAGACTTCAAATATTTATTAAAAGTTTCTCTTTTAATGTCAAATCATACTTTTTTGATATTATGATAACAATGAAATAAATAAATTCCTAAAACTCTATTAAAAGAACTTTTAAAATGGGTTTTGTTCAACCTGATAAGGTTTTAAAAGCAGCAGCGATATGTAGACAGTGCTTAGGAGCCAATCTGAATATTATCTGATTTGCAACAGCGAAAATGAAAAAAAATTTAGCCCAAAAACTAATTATTTTAATTTATTATGGACATGAATTATAAAAATTATTCTTTATTTTTGGAAATTCATGTATTAATTTTAATGAAATTTGTTTTACAATTTTTTAGCTTAATTATTCAAATCTTCCTCAAATTAAATGGTTGAAATTCTCAACTAGTTCTCGAGCTTAAAATCTATCATATCTGAAATTAGTTTTTTTTATAAGATGCAAAACCCTTGTTAATCCTCATCAATGTTGGCAGTCACCAAATCAATTTAAACGAGCGACACGTTGAACAGGCCTGAATTCTAAATGATAAAAAAAATATTGAAAAAGCCGCCAAACAATTTTTCTTTACTTTGTTAATAGGTACTTCATAATCAGTAAATATTATTTAATTCATTATTTTTATTAATCAAATCAATGAGAAAATTTAATTAATTTTAATTGTTGTATAAAATAAAAAATTAATAACATATGCTTTGTATTCCTAAATATATGCCTTTTTTATAGCGATTATTATTTTTCAAAATTTTTCCACGATTATAAAAAGATATGTTTTTTTGATATAAATAATTTTGTGACATCAATATTAAAATATTAGTTAACAAGAAATTATAATCTTTATTAACTAAAGCTAAAGCTTATTTTTTTGCATGAACGCATAGTAATTCTAAATTAAAAAATCTCTATACCTACATATAAGAGATAAAATTAAAATTTGAAAGCTTAAAATTTGTCTTAAAAATTATTCAAACCAATTATTTATGTAAATTTAAATTAATTTTTTTGCGCATTAACTATAAGGTATGTACTTTTAAATGTCAATACATAAATTATTGTTTGCTATTTTAATTAAATTCAATCCATATTTAAGCACTTTATGTTTAAATAAAAAATTAAATTCGTAGACTTATATCTACTTATATCTAATTTTTGCGACACAGTTCATAAACCTTATTCTAGACAAAGAAAAATAGAACGTAAAAACCTTTTTCAACGAAGGAACGATTATGTATGATTAAGAAAATATAACTCAAAATGCATTAATTGTCAAATTGCTGAAACTAATAAATTTTATAACTAAGATTTTGATTCTTGACTTTATAAGTAAATACTTATTAAATATACATGAGAAGTCGGCTCTCGGAATATTTATAGACATTTTGAAAGTTATAATTTTATTAAAACCAAAAATGTTTTTCTTCAAACAGCAAAAACAACAAATATTGTGCATGTTTTGAAGATTTCCAAGATTACCATTTTATTATTTTAATTTATATTTTTTTTATTAATTTTATCGCTTCCGAATACCGACTTTTTTTCTATTTGTTTTAGTTTAATCTTACTTTTTTTTCAAATCATCGTCTTAGATCCCTTAATTAACATAAGTTTTTTAACATAAATATTTTTGGAATAAATTTTCAGCTCCTGCATTTCGAATTCTTGGTTGCAATCGGTGCTAAACTTTTTTTTTTCCATTGCTATAATCAATATTTTCATTCAAATCCATTAAAAATTTTAGAAAATTTTAAAATTTAAAATGTTTTGTTGGCTGGTCGAGAGCTTCTAACACCTTAACCCGAAATTTTAAAAAATATCTTTTCAGTTCAGATGAGGGTTTAATAGTTATAAATATTTAAGTGACGCAAGGACAGACAAAAAGTGAACATATACAACACGATGGTATGATTTTCAATTTGTTGGAAAATCGACTAACAACTAAAGGTACCTATATAAAATAATATGAAATAATAAATAACTGAAAGTAACAGCTTAAAAGCTAAATATTTTGTATTAACTACACCTGCATTTTTTTAATATTTAATAATTACCTACATGTGTAATTACTTAGAAACTCAACATATCTAATACTCTTATTAACAATGGAAAATTTGTTATAAAAACTGACTCATCACGAATCACTATAAAATCCTTAATATTTATCTGCGGTTTCTTCCCAAACGATTAGAACCGTAATTAAATGCATTAATATAATTTCACTTAGGCAAACCAAATTTATTATGAACCCTAAAAATACTTATGGTCTTAAATTAAAATTATAGCAAGCATTTCTGCAATTAAACCAAATTATTTAAATTTTCTTTCACATGAATTTAAGCATTTTAGATGTCCACATCATATTGATTGAAAATATGGAGCCAATGAAACTGACTTTTGAATTTTATTGAAGAGTTCATACGATTGAATTTTCTAATTACATTTTGCATAATACCTACTACAGACAGAAGGATTTATTTTGTTGTATATATTTTAAGTACATGGATAAAAATTTTGTCTGGTTGTCTCAATTCATTTCTAGAATATATTATTGGTAGTCCTTTTTTTTTCTTTTCCAAAAAATATATAATTTAAAATTTTGTTGATAAATACAATGTTGCTAGGCCGTCATCATCAAAAATTAAAAAAAAAAACCCTTTACCGTCAATGAAAAAAGCTTTTTTTTAAATATAAGCACTTAAAAAGTTTATTCATTTGAAACAATAATATTTATGATACCTGTAAAAGTTGTAATTTCTCTATACTTTGAAATTCTTTTAATCAATTTTTTACAAATTTCACTCTAATTTTTTTTGCAGCTCGGGGTGAAATTATACTTTTGATTGTTAATTATTTGTTATGATTATTGAAAACTTTCAATATTTACCTATCGTTATTATAATATAATGGCATCAATATAGAATTTGATCAATATAGAAGCAACTGAAAAACTGATAAACTTATGATAATTTTGATTTTGATATTTTTCATTTTAATTGAGACATCTATGAACAAGATGTACATAAGTTATTAATCTGTGGTCTGGAACAAAAAGAGTCAATCAACAATAATTGAAAATATAAAAAATATATAATGTTGTAATATATATATACTAAAGTAAATAAGGAAGAAAATAAGATAAATGAATTTAATTTTGATGTATATATAAAAAAAATTGAGATTCAAATACCCTGACCGAGAGTTTATGTTAACACATAAGTGTACTATGCGCACATTAAAAATCTCGGCGTAGTTACTTATTCCCTATGGAGGCAAATGTTTTTCTGGGAAGTTTATAAATTTTCTCGTAAATCAATTTAAAATGATTTAAATAAAAATAATGTGTTAGTTTTTTCAGATATTTATAATACATTCATTTTCTTTAGTTAAGTGCCACATTAATTAGTAATTTATAAAATCTATGCTTATTTAACCCTGTAATATCAAATAATGCTTTAATTTGGGATCATAACAAAAAATTTAGGTTACTGATTTATAGAGTAAAATATGTAAGAAGTAAATATTGTAGTGTAGATACAACGGAATTGAAATTTAAAGCTTTAAGGGAATTGATAACTAGGAAATAGTAAGTTAATAAAATGTTCAAGGCTTTTCAAACCAATAAATAAATTTGCATTAAGTAAGTATATGTAAAAAATAATATAACTTAAGTATTTAACATGATGAATAAAAATAATACTGCATCTAAGTAAAATGTAAATATTCATTAGTCTATTATACTGCACACGCATAATTGCATTGAAAATTATAGAAAATATACTTAAAAATTTATTTATCTACATAAAAAAGAAATGCAAGAATATTGAATGGAAATATTGAGAAACTACGTTCATATCTAAGTACTTATTATATTATGTGTATCACATTTGCTTACTTAGTTAACATTGCAAATAACTCGTAAATACATATAAATTTGATTTTGTATTTTCTTACATTTTGATTTTTAATTACAAAGAAAATTAAAACTTAATACTTCAAAATTTATGGAACTAGTTTAGTTAGATAAATTTTTAACGAGGTTTTTAACAAGTTTTGCTTCAATGCGTTAAATTTCATTTTTCTACTTACCTAATTCTCCTAATGTTTTAAATTTATACATTTCGAACCATAGTTTTCGGAAACTATTATAGAGAGAAATATAATATTTCTTAATTTACCGGAACTTCTAATTCGCCCATTTTTTTTGTTATGTTTTATGTTGAATTTATTTTTATTTTATCACGATTGTGATTTAGATACAAAAATTAAAACATATTTTTAGTTGGTAAATAAGCAGATGGTTGCACATGTTTGAGGATAAGATTAACTTATTCTTTTCGTCTGGATTTTTTTTTTTTTAAACAGACAATACATAAGTAATCGAAACTAATAAGATCTTTTCTCACGATGATAATTTAAAAATAAAATTAAGAATTTCTTATATGGTTTCATGAAGTTTTGTGAACAAGCAACAAAATAATTTGACAATTTTTTTGATAGTTAGATAAAAAAAAAATGTTTAGGCCTTTATAATAAAATTTATTGAAAACCACGTCAAATTTAAAAATAAAACATATTTGCTGTTAATTTTTTGTTTTTTTTTTGCTGAGCTTATATAAATGTGTGTGAAAATTTTTTAATTTACAATTATAGAATTGTAAAATAAGCACTACTTACTTACATATGTATAATATTCCTAAATTAACTTTTTTGCATAATAAGCATAATATTAGCACCTAGTGATATTGTCTTCAAACATTTGATTAATTTAAGAAAAGCTTTAAATGTTTAAATTCTTATTGTATGATTTACTTACTACAAACAACTTTGAAGATAATTTCTTAAAAGCTCAATCTATTATCTGTAAAGCTAAAAATTGATTTTCTTCATGAGAATGAATACCTACCTACTTAGTTTTATATAAATACTGTATTGTAAGAATGTTTATTATAAAAATAGTTGTAGAAAATGGAGACGAAATGTTGGAAATATCAACAATTTTAATAATAAATAAAACTCACAAGTTCTAAAACTTTTCAGTTCACAAAAATTAGAACATCAGATAAACAAATTTTAATCAATTAATTAAACGAAAGAAAAAGAAGGAAAATCCAGAAAAATCTTAAAATTAATCCGGAAATTAAGTGTTTTTTTTATTCCACATTTCCCTTAAATAATTCAAAATTGTATAATGTATTCGTCGATGACATTTATGTAGTGATTAATTAATTGTATAGGATTTCCACCATCCTTATCTCTTAGATTTAAATTTCTATAATTATGTATATATATAAAAAACTATTGTAAATATTTTGTGTACAAATAAATAATTGAATTGAATTAAGTCTTTTTAAGGACATACTATTTTTCTAAAAATTATTTAGTACTGCAAAAGCATTAAGATACAAAGAGGTATTCAAGCTTTCAGAGAAGTCTTTTGCTTTACCAACTGTATTGTAAGAAAAAAGCATAAGGATATTGCAGATTATGGGGAGCTTAAGCCACAATAAAACTAGACTACCTACCTACCTTAATATATAAATTAAATCCGTTTAACAAACTTCTTGAAATAAAGAATCCAGAGAATCTGATGATAAAGTTGTAGGTGTACCTACCTACATTACCATAAAATTTAATTTTGAAAATAATTAGGTAGGTAGGTACCTATATTTTTATTTTAATGAAAGCCAATCTTCGTAAAGAAATAAGTTCTATTCTAATTCTATTAATAATGTTACTTATATGTTATGTATGTTACTTATTAAAGTCTGCTAAAAATAAATTTTTATTCATGATGGTGAGTTACCTCGGAGATAAAGACGTGACAGTCAAAAAACAAGTAAATTTTTTTTCTATAATTTTTTTTTTTAATAATTTGGGTAGGTAGGTACCTACTTATTGGGGTTTTTTTGGATGAGAATGACCTCGAGAAAGTGATAAAAAATTATAACTATTATTTAATACTGAAGTTTCTACTCCAACTCAACCTGCCTCGAAAATAAAAAAAAAAACTATTTTTTTTTAAATGATCATCATGAAATAAAGAAAAAAATTAAGTTAAAATGAAAATTAATCTTTTCTAAAAACAGAAAAAGAAAATAAAACAAAACAAAATGTCACTTTCAAAATTCAAATTAGTATTTTTTTTTGACAACACTCACCTCTTCTGTCATTAGAATCCATTTTAAATAAAACAATTCAGCTTTCCCGAAATTATTTAAGAAGTTTATTATTTTTAAATAAGTTTATTTCTTCGAAAATTAATTTTTTTTAAATTATTTTTTTATAAATTTAAATTAAAATAAATTTTTTTGCTATTTGGAAAGTGAAATAATAAAAAAAAATTAAATTTTTACAAACACATTCAAAAAGAAGTATCTTTTTTTTAGTTCATTAACCTTGTTTCAATCTTTTTTTTTTTTTATTTTATGAAATAACAACTTTTCCCTTAATTTTCATAAATAAAGAATTATTCTTTTCATAAAATTAATTCAATTTCATTTTAATTATTAATGAAACTATTCAAAAATTCCAAACAATTAAATTTTATTATTTTTTTGTAGTTTTTATTGAATTAAAAAAAATATTTTATTTTAGAGATTTTATTTTGTAAAAAAAAGTTTCACTTTAAATTCACACCACATTTACGCACACACACATGAAAATATAATATTCAACAAAAATCAGCTTAGCGAATGGGAATTTTGTTGAAACGTCCTACCCAGCTGGTATCATCGTGGCTCACTGAAAAACGCTGAATTTGATTTCTAGAATTTAATTGCAGCTAGCTCTCACTTGGAAATATTTTATTTTCTATTTTTTACTATCTTTCTTTATGCTTGTCGAAGTATAGGACAATAGAAGTACATGTCTCCTTTAAATATGTAAGGCATTATTTCATTCATCTTTGGTACTTTTTCAATCATTTATAATTCCATTATTTTAATAAAAATAATTATTATTTCATAGCAATAGAAAAACCATTTTAAACATTATAAAGTAAGCCACTTGCAAAAAAGATTTTTTTTAGTAAAGAAACAAACCAAGTTAGGTATTGAGAAAATATCACAATTTTAAAGGAAATTTTTTGAATCGGTAGGTATTTAAAATTTTAAAATATAAAAAAACCCAAAGAATTAAGAGCCCTCAACTTGAAATTCTGATTTCTATTTCTGTTTTCTATTTTTGCAGTTTTTTTTTGTTTTATTTTACAGAAAATAAACGGCCGTGAAATATGCGACAAAAATTGTACGAAAAACACCTCTACCAGAAAATCACAAAACTATATTTGAATTTGATTTCTGTGCAGAAACTGTAATTTATCAAAAAAATTAAAAAATTCTTAGAAATAAATGAAATTAATTAAAAATTGTTTAGGAAATTAAAGAAATTCAAAATTTCACGTCACCAGCCTTGGAGAGTGGTATTTTAGCTTTATTTCTGCGTTTGAGATTATTTATTATCTTTTTTTTTTTACTTCAGAATCCAAGCAAATGTGTTCAAGTTTTTTAAAAGCTCGTTTGGGCCTAAAAACTCAAAATTTAAAAAATCCGCCTCACCTACCCTGGAGCTAGTTATATACTCTCTAACATATCAAAAAATCACTTCAGTCTAGACTAGATTGTAGTAACCCTACAATCAAAGCCAAACTAAGACCAATTTTTTTCAATGTTTCACAATGAGGGCTCTTAAATATTTAAATATTTACAAGAAAAAATTAATAATTTACTGCAATTATGTACGAAACAAAGAATAACTATGTAAGCAGGCACCGTACCATATTTGTCATTTTTAGTTATTTGCAAATATCTCGAAAACGGTGCGTTTTACAGCATTTTTGAGGTTGTCCAACCTCCGGGTACCATAAATCCAACTTTTAATTAACTATTCAAAAAACACTGGAACTTAAAAAACTATCAAAGGGTTACTGAGATATCGAACAAAGGCTTATAGATTTACATAAATCATATACATGCATGGAAAATATTGGAGGATCATTGCTGCTAGTGTTGATTAAAATATTTTTGTTTTTTTTTTTTTGCGATTAAGTTCCCTGCTGCATTTACCTTGTAGGCTCATTTTACTTATTTTACTTTGTACTTACTTCATTTTAAGTACATTTTTTTTCCTTTTATTACCTAAAATTTTTCTTCATATATTTGATTTATTCAAAATCAAATATTGTTATAACTAGAATTACGCTGTAACTAATAGTTAGTTTGCTAAACTTTTTTTCACACCTCTATGGTGCTGGAGCAATATACGAGCCCTGCATCATAAGACCTCGTACGGGTTTTTTTTTTTTGAGTTTGTTCTACTTTTTTTCAGTTTTCTCCAGTTTTGTATTTTTTTCGTTTAAACCAACCTTTTTTAGGAGTTTTTGGTCTTTATAAGTTAAATTTTGAGAAAAAAATTATTTTCCAAAAGTCTACTTTTTCAACTTTTTTTATGGGCATCGCAGAAATTGCACTGTTTTCGAGATATTTGCGAATAACTAAAAATGCCCCGCATTAAGCGGGACAAAAATGGTCAGTTTAACCTATGGCAAATTTGAACCAATGTCAAGAATGAATCTTGCTTGACCGTGAGGCTTATTCGTGTGTCGACATTTCTGATATCAATATTAGACAATATTAGAAAAAAGGCTTTGCATTATTGAGTGGCTTGGTTGGTGCAAAACTGCAAACGCTGTTGGTTTTTAGTATTTTACAATTTACATTACTACATTGTTTTGTCACTTTGTTTAATTGTAAACAATCTTAAACCTTAGCGCGATTTTGTATCTTTATTTGAAGGAAAAGAAAAAAAAAAGTATAAAATACATAGATAAAAAAAAATAAAAAAATCGTCTATACTTATATTTTTTTTATGATAAGGCACCTACTACCTACATTTATTAACATTCATATTACAATTTATATTATTTTCTGATGATAAATAAATAAATAAGTTCTAACTTGAAGGGCGTTAAGTGAAGAATACTGTTTGGAGACTGAAAATTCAACAAAATGCTACCTACCAACCGTGGAAAAAAAAAGATTCAAAAATATTTTTGTAGGTAAGTCCGCAGTTATTAACTACACGAGGACACTTAAATATGGTTTCATAGTGGCTTAATAATACTAATAAATTGTTAATTTTGGCTGCACTAGAGCTATTTTTTTAATTTTCCTAAGAAAATAAACGTTTTTGATATCAGTTTAAATATACTGTACATAAAAGTATTATGACTGATTTTCAATTACATATTTTATTATCATAAAGACTAAGTATTTAATTTCATCCAACTAATTTTACTATTATAGGTAGGTACTTATTATTCTACTATTTAACCATTCTAATTTATTTGTAGCATCATTTAACATGTATGCTTTTCTATTATCTTTTCTTCTTATCTAGGTAGGTGTATTTAATTTCATTTTATTAACTTAAACCAAAAACACAAATTTTTTAAATCATTATTTATTTTTTCTAAACATTCATAAACATTATCTCCCATTATTACATTATAATAAAAGGCATTATCAAGGTATAAATTTTGAAAATTTTACGGCCTTTTCAATTTAATTAATTTAAATCAAAATGAGTAAAATACTCAGCACTTTTTTCAATAATGCAACTACAGTAGCACATACTACTCTACTAATGTTTAACCTCTGTTCAAAATCTCTAATATCTAAACTAAATTATTAAAATTTTCTAACGATATATCATAGTTTCGATAGTCACAGAAATGCAATTTGTTTTTAAAATTAACGGTTGAACTATGTATTTTTAGCTTCAAAAACTTAATAATAGGTACATCTATTAGTCATTAATGAAACTATATTATAGTCTTCATATAAATTTGTGATATTGTGCAGAAATATTAAATTTTAATTCTAAAATGTTACAAAAGCAATATAAATATTTTTAAAAATTACAATCTATAAGTCACAAAATGTGTAAATGTATCCCGTGCGTTTTATAAATTGTACAACACTTATAGAAAGGAGTACGGTCCATCAAGCAGTACTTTCTCACTCAAGGATTTTATTGTATATTTCAAAGCAATTAGACATTTATTAGAATATACAGTATCGCTAAGACGCCTAATAAATAATTCTTCAAATAACATAAACATAACAATTAAAAATAACGAACTCTGATAGTTGATAAATGATTTCAAAAGATGAAAACATGCTTCACAGAAATAATGCTAGATTCGAGACGATAATGTTCAATCTTTGAAACTTATTTTATAATCTTTTGTCAAACGAACAGAAATAAGTATTCTACTTAAAATTAACAATACTTATTAATTTTAAACCTAAATTTGTGTCCTCAACAAAACGTTCCTAGACTATTCTTTGCATTCATTCGATTCGAAATACATTTCGACACTAACTAATTTTACTTAATTTAATTTAACCAACCAGCTGACATCGTAATTGATCCTTTGCAATATGTTGCAAATGAAATAAATAAATAAAATTTCATCTTTAAAGCTTTCTCGCTTTTCTTCATTCTTTTTTTGAGAGAACATTTTTTTTTTTTATTTTTGTAGCAGAGATATTTTGTGTTTATGTGCAGAAAAGATACTTTTCTGTATTAAAAAATTTGTATAAACTCTTTGCTTGTTATTTATATACTTTTAGTTTACAAAAAAAAAAATTAAAAATTGAATAAAAATTCTAAAAAAAAGTTCAGTATAAAGTAAAGTATTTCTCATTTCGATTTATGTCTTTCAAATGGACGGTTTAATACACGGTGAAAAAGAAGAAGAAATAGTTAAAAAAGATCGAGAATTTAGTTTATTAAAAATTAATAAAAATTTAAAAAAATATATTTATATGAAAAAACAACAAATCAATTATCATAAACAAACATTTAATATAAAAGATTTTTAAATTACAAAAAAAAAATTATTAAAATAAAAATATCCTACTTAAATAAAATATATACCTATCTACCTAAAAAAAAAATTGTTAAATTTTTTTCTATATATAAACATCATATTCAAAATTAAAAAATAAAAAAAAATCTGTTTTTGAAATTCTATTAATAACAAAAAAAAAAAAACTTTATTTTTATATAAAAATAAAATGCAAATAAATATTGTCTCTATAAAAGACAAAAATTTTATATAAACCTAATGAAATTTTAAAATATTTCAAAAAGAATAAATTAATAATAAAAAATAAAATAAAATAATTTTTTATATAAAAACGAAGAATATATTCAAAATTATAAAACTGAAATTAAATCATATTAAAGGTATTTTTGAACTTTGAAAAATTGTTTTAAAGATTTATTTTTTGATACATACTTATTTAAAAAAAAAAAAATAACAAAGCAAAATGTGGTGCATAGTTAATTTGCCCAATGGAACACAAATTGCTGTAACTTGTGATTCAAAGGCTTTTGGACAAGAATGCCTTGAAAAAGTAAGTTTCCTTCAAAAATATTTTATTTATTTGCTATAAAAATTATTTTTATTTATTTTTTTAATTACTGATTAATTGTTTTCCGGTAAATTTATTTTATTTAAATTTTTAATAAAACTCACGATAATCGTAATAAATAGTTTGTTCAAAGCAATCAAATCAAAATGTAAAATTCATTTTGTATTTTACATTTTACAACACTATTATAAATGTACAATAAGAAAAAATATGACAATATTGACAATGAACATTTTCGTCAAGTTCAATTACAAAATTTGACAATGAATAATTTAATGAGTAAATTAATATATGGTACACTTTCAAAACGAAAGGCGGTTAGTTTTTTAAAGATAGTAAAAAAAATCAACTTTCAATAATATAGATAAATTTATAGTTAATAATAATTATATCATGACATTCGAAATAATATTATTCTATTATATGAATAAGTATCTATACATTAATATGTGAAGAAATTGTCATATATTTATATCTCTTATGCAAAGGTTTTCGGGTACTGGCGTGTCATAGACCATCCCGCTCCATCATATCCAATGGACTAACCGCGAAAACCACAGATATTATAAAGTTAAAAATGAAATCTACTCATTACTAACCCGCGAAAATCGCGAAAAAAACAAAATTGGATGTTTTTTTTTTATGTAAAGGATTTCGAGTAACCGCATAACTCTACCAAATAAAAACTACTTTTCTCGAATATTTTACATTCTCTGATTTAAATTATATAAACTACACATAATTAAAAAAAAAGGTAGGTACCTGTTGTTTAAACAAGTAAATTTACATTTTGTAAATAAACTTAAAATTAAGATATTATTGAAACATTTTTAATTTGTAGTAATTTTTTTGTTATTCAAAACATGTTCGAATGTCTTTTATTGCTTCAGTAAGTATATATTTATTTATTTTGTATAATTAAAAATTAAAATATATAAGTATGTAGGTACTTAATTGAAAGAAAATAATTAAAAAATAAATAAATAAATAAACAAAATGTTTTTTTTGTATCATAAAGGTGAAGATATAAAAGTACTTTCACCTATATTATTTTTAAATTTCGGGGAAAGGGATATTCAATTTAACTCTAATGAAACTTTATTCTATACTCATTGATTATTGATTTTTTTTTTTTAATTTGGTTCAAAAAGTAATAAATTCACTAAGTGTACATTAGTGAATAATATATAATTTGCAGAAAATTTAGAATTTGCAGACAATTTTTAGAAAAAACAAAATTTACTAATAGCGTAAAGATTAAAAATGTTCATAAATTTCCTTTACATCTATTAGATAGAACATTAAATTTGTTACTAACTGTGATGTTAATTAAAAAAAAAAATAAAAAACATATTTACAATTATTTACTCAATAAAAAATAAACTGTCAATTAATAAAACAAACATAAATTATCAATATATTTGTTTACATTTATCGAAAACAATTTTTTTATACCTTCGAGAGTTCAATATTATATTATTTTTTTTACTTACTAAGAAGGTATATGTATTTTTATTCATTTAATTTTCATTATAAAAAAAGCTACCGTGAGTACATAATAATTTAATTATAAAATTAATTATTCATTTAAAAAATTTTGTGCAATTTAACATACATATTTAGTTTTCGTAGTGGTGGTGACATTTATTGTAAACTTTCGTAAGCTCTTCTTAATATAAGTGTCTTTAAGAAGTAAAGATTAATAAAACAATTTGTAAACCACCAAGAACTGTTAAAATTAACTATAATTACCTTCTATTATTTATTTAAAAAAACGAATCTCAAAATGTCAAAATAAAAATTTATTATCCGTAGTTAAATCAATGATGGTTTATTACGTATATACCTACATCATAATTTTAATATGAATTTCTGTGACTTTTTCCTCTTCCTATAATTTCTTTTTTATATATTATGTACTTACATAGTGTTACATGGAAAACATTTTTGATTTTATATTTAGCCTTTTTTTTTTTAAGGATTCAATTTTATTTTTATAAGATATACATATTATTCTTTAATTCGATTTATTATATTTTAATGAAAACGTGAGAGTATAACCTTGAGCTTTTGTGCAAATACCTTTTCAAACATATAATATACACTATTATGGATAAATATGTTTTCCTTCATATTAAGAATTCTTAGAAGTGCAAAACATTATAAGCCAAAAGCAGGTGTAATTGAAATAATATCCAAGGTGCAAAAACAAATACAAAAATTACATAAATTTAAATTAGTTTTTTTTTTCGAACTTATTGAATAATAAAATACGTTTACAATGACATGTAGGCTTCGTTATAAGTATATTTTATTTATTTTTAGATATATGCCTGATATAATAATATTGACATAATTTCTCTAAAAATTTCATTCGACATATACTAAATATAATAATATAATTTAATAAAGTTATATAAGTGTTTATAAAACTATTCAATCGGAAATTATTTAAATGTACAATACCTAATATGTATATTTCTAATCATAACTAATTATAGAGTTATTAAACTTATATTTCTCATTAAAAAAAACTTTCAGAAACAAAAAAATACTACTTAATTTAGGAAAAAAAAATTTATTCCCATATGTACAAACACAAATTGCCGAGTATGAAATTTTATAATAACGTATATATTTTCCATTTTTTTTCTTTATTTTTGGACTTTGAACTTCACGAGATGAATTGATGATTAATTCAGTCATCATAAACAAACACTTTATTGAAAAAAAAAACTCGTTATTCTTATATTGTATTATATCTTGATTTTCGCTATACATATATACATAAAAGATACATTAAAAATATCGCTTGTATTTTTTTCCTCAAACGGATTTCAGTCAAATGAAAATACGTGCATTTGCTGTACATGTACTGTGCACGTACATATCTTGTTTTATAATCTATTTTTTTTTTCTTCAAAATTAAAACTTTTGAAAAACTATTGATCTATATGTTGATTTTTCATTGAAAATTGTTCACGGCTTAGTTTCCAGGAATCCTAGAATGCGATATTGCCAATATCGTTGATTGGATTTTTAAATCATTTCTTATTTCTCTTTTCTCTACACTTTCTCTTATATTCAACATTTGCAAATAATCCGGAAACCTGAAGCCCTGTAGAATTTGTACAAAACAATTATCAGGAAAATGGTTGAGATAAGAAGAACTCTATCTAAGTTATTTTCATTTTTAAAAATTCGAAATTGACTTCTAATAAAAATAATACAACATCTATCAATTTTAACATTTTATCGAAAAATATAATCTCTTATGTAAACTGTATTAAAGTAAAAAAAAGAATCAATTTGAGACTAAATCGAGAAAATTGAAAAAATAAATATTAAATATAATTTTTAAACTTATTTTCATTGCTTTCATATACGAATTTTAATATTTGTTTTTCATGATATCATTGAACTGCAAATATTTATATTTAAAAAAAAAGAAATGAGTTTACAGCAGAATATATCTGAGTTTGTTTATGGTATTATTTCTACATACTAAATATATTTTGATTTCATTATACTTTTCAATAAACATTTTCTTTTTAGTTTTTAGATTTAAAAAAAACGTGACTAAAAAGTAAGTGACAGGTATAAGAGGTAAAAATGTCCCTTATTTTATATTTATAGCTTCTTATATATTATATATATCTTTTTAGTTTAATAATGAATTTTGGTTTCGGGACGATGACTGTTTTAATTACGTTCTTAGTTGACCCTATTTTTTTTTTTTTTAAGAACAATATTCTAATTTTTTTTTACTCTGGAAAAATTCTCAAAATATATTTTGCTAAGAAATTTTAAAGTTTGATATTTCTTAAACTATTTTTCCCTGTAGCAACAATAATAGGCGGACAATAATTTATTTGTTTTCTTTTTTTGTATTTATTTAAGTTCTGAAGAATTAATTTATATTTTGGCAATCTTCCAAATAAAATAAAAAGAAATTAACTCCTACGAATTATTTGGAATTATATTATCTTTCTATACAAACACGTAAAAAACAAAATTCTAATAAATCGAAATTTGTATAAATTTTCTCCCCAAAATAGAATTAAAAACAAAAAAAATGATAAGAGAGCATTTTTTTCAATAACTCCAACTAGAAGACATTCAATCCGAATTAAATTTGTGTAAAAATAGATCTAAAATGTTAAAATAAGAGAAAAAATTTGTAAGCATTTACGGTTGAATTTTATTCAAGAAACTATAGTCCAAATAAATTTAAACAAATTTAAATATAAATATGAAAATAAAAAACATATTATAATTAGAAATTTTTATAATTTATTGTAAAGTACAGTCCAAACTTCATATTTTATAACATTTTAAAATTTAACTTTATAAATTTAAAATGTGATTCATTCATATTTGAAACTTCAACGTCAGAATTTTTAATTGGAAATATAAAATTTATAAAAAATTAGGTACATTAAATTATAACAATCCACTAATAAATACATATATGACTGTTCTTAAAATAAATTTAAGTCGTCAAACCATTAGAGATAAATGTGGCAAAAAGTTGACTTATTGCAACTCGCTCTCTTTTGTTGATAATAAAAGAATTTCAACTTTCTTATAATGATATCAGTATTTTCTATTTGTGGAATATTTGTGAAATTATGGCGTTGACCTCATCCAATTCAAATACGACTGAATTATTAAAACTCAATTTTGATAAATCTTCTGGTTAATTGCAGTGATTAAAAAAAATAATTTCCCAACGAGCTTCAGCTATAATTAAAATAAATATGATTATAAGGAGTACTAAATGTCTCTAGAATGGATTTAATCAGAATTTAAAAATAATAATGTAATCATAATTTTTGTTTTTTAAAAGTTTGTGAATATTGCTCATCTTTAATTGAGTTTTGAATTAAATAAAACTTATAATTAGATAATATTCATAATTCTGTAACTCTTATATTCTCTAGAATTCTAGAGTGAACTTAATCTTAACATGTTAATTTATAATTTCTTTAATATTTTGTTATGTAATTCGTAAAAAAATTAGCCCTAGGTTTAAATTTGTAACCTTTACTTTATTCAATTATTATACATATTTACTTGTTTTTTAAATTTTGTCTATAATTTTTTTTTATTATCTTCACATTTAACTTATTCACTACATAATGTCTTCTTCAAAGGTATCGACAATAATTTTTGAATTAATAATGTTATTTCGCATTTTGAAATTCTGAATATTATACAAAGTAAAGTCTGGTGTATTAGTTTCAAAATCTTGTACTTAAGTACCTAAGTAATTGTATATATGTATGTGAATTTTTTTTTTTCAAAATTTAGAATTTAAATCTTCTTGATTTATTATTTTAATTATATTATTGTACAACGCATTATTTATACATATTCTTACCTTTAACACATAATGTTTACAAAAATTTCTACGAATCATAAATAAAAGAAACCATACTTGTATAAAAATGTTTCTTTTTTTTTCAATAATTTTATTTAAATATTACAAAACGCCTAAACTTTTGTTAACATAAAAAAAAAATTATATATATATACATAAAGCCTTCTAATCCAGAAGTTAAGAAATAAATTATACAAAAATGTAATAATGCTACTTTATTATTGCATTTGATAGAAGCCATAACATTTTTGGATTATTTATCTTTCATCAAAAAAGATTTATAATTTGAATAACAAAATATTGTTTAGTTAAATTTTTATACAAAAAAAAGAAGATGATAATAGTGTAAGTTCCTACGTATTCGTTTTAAGATGCATATATATATGTATATAGTTTCAAATTTTATATTTATACATTTTTTTTAATAAGATTTACAGATTATGTTGATGAACAATAAAACTAAATTGTGCAGCAGAATTAACGAAAGAAAATGCATGTTGCTTAACCTTCGAGTAGAATCAGTAAATCTTGTAAAAAAAATGAGAGCGCAATGACTTCATGTATTTAACATTTATATTTTGTTTATTCTTTTTTTGCTTAAAAAAAATAACAGCGAAAACAAACATTTCAAAATAAAAAAAAAAAAAAATTATTTATATCGTGCTAAATTTTTCATAAAAAATATTTTATTTTTAGTTATCTTTGTTTCAATGAACTATTTATTTTGTTTTCTTTCCTTTGTTGTTTACTTTTTTATAGCTTTATTATTTGCTGTAATGAAACATAAACTAGTGGTTACGGTTATAGTAAAGTAACCAGAATGAGTAAAAGGATAAAATCTTTTGAAATATAAGATGTGTATTTTTTTTTCAGAGTTTTGATTAAAAAATTAAAATGTACCACAAGCCACAACGACTTAAAGAAAAAGAAATTTATTGAAATTTGGAAAGACGTCCAAAATTTATATTATCTGTAACTTTGAAAACAAAGTTGACTTGAAAAAATAATTAGTAAAGCTAAGCTGGCGGACTTAATCTTTTAATTGTATAAGAAATTTATTCTTCCATGAAATTGTGATACCTTGTTGTAACACTTTATATTCTGGAAAATTTCTTCTCCCCGTAATTGATTAAGGCCGGCCACTAGTTTAAGTTAAGTTTAATTTTCTTCAAATATCTACATCAAGAAAAAAAAAATTACATTAATATTTTAAACATTTTCTTTAAACACATAAAAATTGTTTCTACAATTTATATAATTTATATAATATTAAAAAAAATTTATTCAAATATTAGCTACTTATAGACCCGTTGAATATCATATAAGTAACCAAAAAAAATATCTTGTAATTATTATTTTTGTTTGATTTTTTAACGAAATTTTTTTTTTCAGTGCATGTTAATTTTAAATAAGAGATGATGAAATTATATCTTTTAATTTCTTTATTAAAATCAAAAATATTTTTAGATTTAAATTTTAAAGAGAAAAACAAAAAAAAAAAACATAAACGTGTGGTGCGAATTAAAATAATTCAATAAATCCATAATATTTCAATACTGCGTTGCGTCTAACTAATATTCGACATAATAACTTTTTTTTTGTGTTTTCATTAATATTTTGTTTTGATACAAATTTCAAGGTATTTTGACAAAAAATTTATATAATTTTTATTTATTTTATCAAGAACGCGATATATACCTACTTAGTGTGTAAATATTTTTGTTCAAAAATATAGGAATAAAATATGTATAAACAAAGTAATAAAAAAAAAGAAAGAAATTTATTGAGTTTGTGTTAAATATTTTATTTTTTCAAATTCTTATCATTATCGTATGTGTATTTAATTTTTTTTTTACTTCAGTTTTATTCACACCTTTTTTTTTTTTATTCGCATAAATAAAATAAATTTATCTACCTTTAATTTTGTTAAAACTACGTTTTAAAAAATTAATATTATGTTTTTATATTCCGTTTAATTTTCACATTCTTACATGCTATGCATTTGTATGCTCAAAAAAAAAAAAAAGAACTGAATAGGTTATGTTGACAAAATATCCAAGTACCCATAAATACTTTAGGTACAATATGAATTGTACAGGAAACTACTGCACTACAATGTGTGATAGAAGAATAATTCATGGGTTTTTGAAAGTAAAATTTTGTCTTTGAATTTTTTCAAAAAATAACCTGGCTTTCATTTAATAATTCTTGAGAATTCAACAATAACTATATACAGTTGTAAAGAAGAAGTATCAGTTTGCTGCTGGCTGTAATCGATAAACTATAGTGTCTATGCCAATACGAGTACATTATGTCCAATACCATACACATACATATTGAAATTGAAATGAGTTAAACTTAAAAAAAAAAAATAAAATAAATTATCCCATTTAAAAAATATTTTTTTAAAAAATATAGAATAAACCATGAAACAAATTTACTAGGCTATAAATGCTAAACATAATTCACTATTTATGTACTTGATAATAAAGAAAAAAAAAACAACATCTCAAAACTAGACTGTTGATAAATAAAAACCAGAATTTCTTATTTATTTACATAAAAAAAAAACTAATAGCTTTTAAATGTTAATTCTAGAATTTAAAATCGCAAAAGATTATAATAAATACCTACATACTTAACTTTATTTTTGAATTATAAGTAAAGGCTTATATATTTCACTTGTTTCTACAAAACATTGTTCGATGTTCATTACAAAATTATAAGCGCCACGGACAACCAGTTTGTTTTTTAATGTCTTAAATATTAAAAAAGAAATTTTGATGAATTTTAAGTTAAATAATTAAATTTTGATACATAATAAAATCTTAAAAAATCTTCTAAAAATTTCAATACCATTACTTTAAATCCCACCTCGAACTGAAATTTGTGTCAATTTTTCAATTTGTTCACTTGAATTAAGTGTTTGTGTTGTTTTTTTGTTTAAATAATTTTGTATGACATTGAAAAACATTAAAAATAAATTTCAAATTTATGTTCAAGGACAATCAAGACTACAATACATTTTGTTCAACAAAAAGGATCAGAATAAGCATTATTTCTCTAGCTCCTTGTCAGAATGAATTTTGAGTAGAAATAAAAATTTAAATTTTTTTATTGAAAATACCTATTATTAACACTTTAATGGTTGTTGCTAAACAAAAAAAATTTTTTTTTAAATATTAAACAAAAATAAAATTATTAAAAATTCTAAGTCATTTATTCATTTTTAGATTATTTATGTATCTAACTTAAATCAACTTAAAAAGAAAGATATTATGTAGCAAAAAAAATTATTTTTTTTCAATACTTTTGAAGGTCAAACATTTTACTTATTTAATTATAGAGGAATGAGGAATAGACAATTTTCTATTGGACTTTTTTTTTTATTGAAAACTTAATATTTTCGATATTACAGTAGAGTGAGATATTGATTTATTATTCTATTCAATTTGCGATAAGGATTTTAAATATTGTTGAATATTAGATTTTAGTTCTTAAACTCCATGAAGATAATAAAGATATAAAGATACAAATCTTCATAATAGCAAAATTTTGAGGGCTTCTTTAAAGAATGCTTAACATTGCATAACAAAGAACTTTATTGGATAGAAAAAGGATTAAAGTCAAATTATACTCATTGAGAAAAAAAAATGGCAAAGCTTAAACTGTAATAATTAATACTTATCTTGTTATCTATTATCCTAAGCTCAAATTAAGTTGACTTAACTGTTTTAAAAAAAAATCGAACAAAGTCTTTTATTTAAAATCTTATATGATTAATAAATTATGCGGTAAAGGTAAAATATCTTTGTTATAAAATGAGATATACAACGCAAAAAATAAAATTGAAAAAAAAAATAATGGAAATTATAATAAAAAATGGATGGAGTGTGTTTTTAAAAAAAAATTTACCATAAAATGTATCTTTTTTTTTTGTTTTGTGAATAATAACAACAAACAAATAAAGCAACTCGCGACTTAAATATTATGTTTTGTTAATACATATGTGATAAACAAAAATAGCGATGTTTAACCTCAATAATATTATACGATACAAGAAATTATAAAAATTAATACATATACTTATATACAAAATGTACAATTTTTTTTTATATAAATTAAATTTTATTGTTCCAAAAATAATCCAATAAGCCGTAGTACCTATATGTCATTTAAATCTCCTTATTATTCATAAGAGATTTATTATAGACTCCTTTGTTCTTTCATTTATATTTTTTAAAATTATTATTACAACCCTTTTGAGACTTCCAGGTGTCAATGTCAGTTTTGTACTTATTATAAACATATGCGATGTCAATTCTTTATATAAAAGTGAAAATATGAAAGTGAAATTATTAAAGCTTATAACATAGTATGTATGTAATGTACCTATAAATTTCCAGTAATTATTTCTTAGTAGATATTTATATTTATTTATATATTTATATTTATGTTTGTACACTCAACGTCAACTGGTAACTGACTATCTTTAATTTATGAAGTGTTAACGTTGATTAAGTAGCTAAGTTAACGTGAAATTAAAAATTTTTTTTTCAATGAAAACGAAAAACACAAATTTGACTTACCACAATTTGTTCTTGCTTCTACTTTTTTATTGTATTGAATTTTAATTTAATTTGAAATTGATTCTATTGAAAATTGAAAGTTTATTGCATGACGCAAATATGTATCTTTTTTTTTGCTTTAAACAGATTAGGGCTTCATTGTTAAAAGATTATAAGCGATGGCGTGTTAAATTTTATTGAATTATTTGAATATTTTGTTATATTATTATCTATTAAAAAGGATTGGCTTTTTAATCCTTAAAAGTGTATAATTTCTTTATATATTGTTATTTTTTGATGAAAAAAAATGGCTTAATTGATTTGAATGATAATTCACATATACAGTCAGTCATTATACATTATTTTGTTGTAGATTCGTAACACTTTCTGACTGTTAAAAAAGATATAAAAATATTTATTATGTAAAATAAACTTAATTATCATACTTGGATATCTAAGCAAGGGGATAGTATTTTAATGGAGGCATAAAATAAAGGACTTTATATATGCATAATTTGTAATTATTAACAGTACAATTAATATTAATTGATATATGTACGCACATACAATTTCAAAAACACCCTAACAAAAATATAAGAAATTAATTTTTTTAAAACCTAGTTTCGGCGTCAAAATTTCGCTATCATTAGTAATAATTACTCAATAAAAATTGCATAAAATTTTCAGTTTGTGTTCTTATCGGTCAAAGATTTAAAAGTTCATTATTAAGTACGTACCTTGTAATTTAAACTTTAAAGTAAACTTCAAATAATTTTTTTTTAATTGATACTATAATTTTTCTATCAATTACTTATTGCACTTAGTTACTACTATAATTTTAAAGTTTACTAATATAAGTACAATGTTCGCTCTTTCGTACATCTATATACCTATAGAATAGTATAATTGGAGCAATTAATATTGAGAACTTAAATTACATTAAAAAAAAATAGTAAATAAGAAACTATCAATGATCAGACCACTAGTTGCCAAGCATTAGTTTGTATATTAATATTTTTTCTATCAATAAAAAAATAAATTTTAAATTGATATAAATTATATTTGTTATTATGAAATACTAAAATTACGAAAAATGTTTATAGTAAAAAAAAAATTTATTGAAATATATTTTCAACTGATTAAAAGTTTCTTTTTCTATTTTAGTTCCCTGAACTCTAAAAAACCGTCTTATCGCAAAAATAATAAACAATAAAAAAAAATTTTAATTAAAAGAAAAGGGTTTGTTAAAAAATCCAACGAAATCGAAAATTGTTTTATTCGAACTTATATAATGTTTTATTATTGAGCTAAGAATATCTTCTATAGAAAAACCAATGGCTTAATTTTTCAATAAATGTTTTTAATGCACTTTAGATTCAGAAATGGTCCAATATTTTATATACATTGTATATACTTATTGTAATATACTTATTGATTCGATATAATCATTTTTTTTTAATTTTATTGTCGTCTTACATAATGAGAATAAAAAATACTAAAATGTAAAAACATTAATTTCATATTTTGAAAGAAGATTCTTATTCAGATAAAACTTAAAGAAAATGAACTTTATTCAACTAATCTATACATATATAATTAATAAGTATCTATCTATCTACAAGTATAGTAAACAAAGTTAATTTTCTAAAAGTTCGAACTGAAATTTATTTATTTTAATAGGAAATTAATATTATTAAGATTTAATACAATATAAGCGAAAATTAAAAAACTTTCTCAAAAACGTATTTTCCATAAATCGATTTTACAAAAAAAAAAAAAAATATTTTGCTTTTAATAATAGAAACAGTTGACAGAAAAACGTGATGATGCACTCTTATATATTTATCTATACATATTTAAAAAATAAAAATTTTTAAACCATAAAATCAATAAGAAAATTAATGTAATCATTAAAATTTATCAATTTGATCTTTAATAAATTGTTAAAATTTTAAGATTTTTAATTTGAACATTGGAAAAAATTTAAAAGTATTTTCTAAAAGGCATAAAATTTAATTTTCAATTCAAGAGTTAAAAAAGAAAAACAATCAGTAAAACTTAGTAATAAAAGATTATTTTTTAACATTTTCATAAAATGCTTTCAATGATTAAAGAAAATAATTTTAATAAACAAATTTTTTTTATTTAATCACCGGGTAAAAGTGATAAAGAAACTAAAAGAAAAAATTACTTATTTTAACTTAGAAACAATTAATTTTTTTATATTATTTTAAGTTTTACAATTTGTAACCGAGCACTATTAGAGTCTCAGTTGATAAGAAAACTAATTTATGTTTAATTTTTTATTTTTTTTTCAAGAATACAGCGCGAAAGTTAGTTACAATCTTTTTCTTTTTCGTAAGCAACATAATTCTTATCACATTTTCCTCCAGATATTTTCACTCTTAGTATATACAAGCAACTTAATGCTATTATTTCTTCAAAATATTTTCTAATAAATCAAAATTAAATCAATGACGGCTTAATCGCTGGACCGATTTGGCTGAAATTTTGAAATTAAGTAGCATAGCCTCGGGTTATTGGATACTAAAAATTTTGATCCAAGGCCTTTAAAAGGAAGGCTGCCTTAGAAACCGGTTTCGACATTAAGTTATATTCCGCTAATAAAATGTTGCAAAATTTTACCGGAATAGGCTATTTAGAAGACTAAATTTCGAAAGACCCCCCATTCGAGATCCTAGCCCGCGGAAGAAACTATAAAACAAATTTTTTAATTTATGAGTTTATAGATACTTAGCATATGTTTTACAAACACACACAAAAACAGTGTTTTGATTTTAATTTAAGTTCGGCATTCCTGTGTGAAACCGGGTAATCTCAACTAGTTTTACATTAAAAAAAATATTAATTCCATATCACACCTTTTAATTAATTAAAACAAAAAAATTATTAAATTTTCAAAAGTATTACAAATTCACATTTTGAACTTTGTACTCATAAAAAAAAAAAAAAACATAAATAAATATTATAAATGTACCTTTTAACGGGCGCTGTACGTTTTACAGTTTACAATTTTCTTATTTTATGAGTCACTTAAAAAGTATAAAATTTCGCTTTTAATAACGATAATAATAATAACGAATAAAAAAAGTATACTACTAAAAATGTACTTTGATCTGTCTCAAAATATTATTTTTCTTCTTATACAAGTTCTATAAGTTTAGTTTAGGTCATGTAAAAAACACAAAAATTTTACTTTTTTTTAATACAATTTACATACATACAATTTTTTTTTATTGCATAGTTCATTTACTTAGAAGAAAAAAAAAAAAGAGAAAAATAAATTTTTGTATCTATAAATAAATAGGTTAATTTGTTTAAAAAAAAAAAAAGTTATTTATATAAATAATAAATATTACTTATACAAAGTAAATGTTTAGGTTGGTTTTGGTTGTTATGTTTTTCATGATAAATTACAACAACTAAAAACGATCAGTTGTAATATAAATTGCACGTGCTAATTGAATGATCAAAAATATTATACAAAATAAAAATATTCTTGGCTATATAGAAAATAAAAGTGATTGGATTTATATTGGATTTGTGCCAAAATTTATAAAACACATACAACTTAAAAACATTATACATAATTATATGCATTAAAAATATTAATTGCACAGTTTTGGGGGAAAAACTGAAAATTAAAAAAAAAACATTTATTTAAATTAACATTTATTATAAAAATGTATTGTAAAACATATCTTGAAGATTATATATCTGGTTTGAAGTATACAATCGATTTTTTTCTTTCTGAAGCACTGTTTAATGATTGTTTGTATCCGGCTCGAACGATCAACAATTTAACAGTGTTTATTAATTTGAAATAAAATTCTTGCTATTATCGAAATTAATTCTTTGTGATTAGGTATTTGGGTTTTTTTTTGTATTTTATAAATTTCAATTAAATATCTTCAAAACCACATTTTATTTTCTCATCAAAGATGTACAAAATAATAGTTATTATAGAACTTGAATACAACTTTTTGTATACTACATCATCTCAAAAAAAAAAAGAAGATAATATAATATAAAAAAAAAAAGAAGTAAATACTTTTTTTTTTTGAAATAGTTAAAGACAAAGCCTTTTCAAATTTATTTATTTAACTTTGCTAAGCAAAAAAAAAAGCTTTTTATTTTTAAGTGAATATTTTATTAATATTAAAAACCTGATTGAATTATTTGTTTGTGTTTTTAATTTTATAATTTTTTTTTTTTTATTACAGGTAAATATATTTTTGCTTTTTATTTTTATATAAAATTATCTTTTCTCAATTTTTTTTTTTTTATCTGTTTTTAACCACATAGTCTGAACGTGATAAAATTATGAAAAAAAAAAAAATTAAAAGTCTAAAGTCCAAAATGAATGGCTAAAAATAATTTTTTTTTTATAAATTATAAAACTATTAAGTGTGATACTCCCAAAAAAAAAAAAAAAAAATTCTAAAATAAAAATTTTCCCTCAAAAAAAAAAAAAAAAATTTGTTTTTATTTATATTATATTTTTTTTGTATTTATAATATCAAGGAATTATTTAACTTTTTTTTTTTTTTGATCTACATTCTATTAGATATACAAATTAGCAAACTGAATATGTTTATGTTGCCTTATAAAATGACAACATCTTATTTTTAAAATTAATAACTTAATAGCGTATAGTGGGTGAAACAATTTTTTTCCTGAATTATTGGAAAATGAAGGCTTATTAAAAAAAATTTAAAATTAAATTGTTTCTTTAATGATTCTGGGAAAATTTTATTTTTATTTTGCATGTATAAAGCACGATTTAGTCAAGCCGTCTTTCAACATGTTGAAAAATTTTCACTACAGACCTTTCAACTAAGTCGAAAAACTTGCCTTCTAAAAGTCAGTCTTTCGACACACTACACAACTTCCACTCATATCAAAATGATTGATGTTTTTCAACCAGGTTGAAGGAGTTGTGCAAAAAAAACTGCCAACAATACTGCAGATGCGTACATTTTAAAGTTGGCTAACTTAAGTTGAATTAACATTCAACTCGTCTGCATGCTTATAATTTTCGTTATAATACATAAATTATGTCATATTGAAGAATTTATACATACATTATTTAAATCCAGTATATGGATTTGTAATTTTTTTTTGTATTATTCTAAAACTCAGAATAAAGAAAATGAAGACATAAACAATGAATTATTTCCTTATAAAATGTGATTTTTTTTTACATAAGAATAAAAAATATTTTTAAATACATCATTTTGGGGGTTTCTTTTTCTACCTTGAAGAAAAAAAAAAAACATTTCCCAATAAGTCATATTTTGACTCAAAATTATCAAAATATTGTATATTTGATTTCAATTCAATATTATAAATAAATTTTTTAAGTAAAAAAAAAAAAATGTTTGCTGAAAAATAATATTCACACAATATTGCTTTTGAACGTGTTGTGTTACAGAAAAATATATTTATAAAAATAATAATAAAAAAAAAAAAAAAACAATTTTTTGGACTTTGCACTTTTTAACTGAAGTGATGACTTCAGACATGTGGATTTTAAAAGGAAAAATGTGCAAATAAGATACAAAAATAACAAACATTGTGTGCACGTCCGCAATTTTAGGAATAAAATATCTTTTTTAAATTAAAATGAAAAGAGTACATAATAATTATACAAAAATAAAAAGAAGAAAATAATTAATTTTTACTGCAATGTATTAATTACATTTCTTTTTGTTAAATCCATCGATGGTAGTTAGTCAAAAAAAAAAAAATTATAATAAAAAAATTGTATATGAATGAATAGGCAAGCTATATATAATTAATATACAGTGTTTTTAAAGAATTTATATAAATAAAATATACAGAGCTGAACATTAATTGAAAAATTAAGATAAAACTTTCTTTTGCAAATTATTACAATCTATCTTATCTATATCTATCTATAATATCTTATGTCATAATTTTCGTATCAAAAATAAAATATTTTTCCGTTTAAATGTCTCAAGGAAAACTTAACTTTCTTTGGCCTTGTTAATAGTTGCACCTTGAACAGAAATAAATAATAATTTTTTTTAATTGCAAAGAAGTAAAAAAGAAAATATACGAATAACAGTTTCTACTTTTAAATAGTGTTTATATATAAGTTATAATCATTCTAAAGTGATATAGATACCTAGTTACATTATATTAGAAAATTATTCTTAGATGTTAATAATATTGATCCCTCGCTAAATTTTTAAATTGGTATAATATTATTAAAATGAAATAAGTACCTATATTAAATATATGTATGAAAATTTTAAAATAATTTGCACCTAACTTAAAATTAAAGTATCAGTTCAAAGATCAAAGCATTTTTATTAAAACTTATTATAATTATTATGAGCATTATTGTATGGCTCGACAAAATCTGATACTCTGTAAACTATAAACAAATATTATATAATGTAATTAAAATTAAATTTAATTTTATCAATATAAGTATATCTACTCAGATTATATTTTTTTATTTTGAAATCGAAAATTTAATGTTATTTCAAATTGATTAATCCATTGTATATAAATTAATGTATATATATAGTACATTATATTATTATTATTATTATTGTTATATATCCAAGAATACTAATTATACAATCATTAAATTTTGTGAGAAAAAAAAAAAGAAGGAAAAATCACAAAATTTAATGTGTTACAAAATAGTAAAGGAGGGCAAAGTCCAATTAAATGTTCAAAGTCCAATATATATTTTTTTCATTCAGTATACAACACAAAAATAAAAACTATTCAAAATAAAAATATAATTTACTCAAATTGCAAAAAAAAAAAGATAATTTTAATACCGTACCTCTTGTTGAGAGGTATAAATTTTTTTTTTATTAGGTATATTGCGGAACAACAAACACATATTATTTACTCACTATATGTTTATTTAGTGTGAGTATAATGAAAAAAATAATAAAAATAAAAATATGTACCTCTTCTCTAAGGTAAATAAAAAAAAAAATTAATTCGAAATTAAGATACACAAATTGTATATTATTTACGTTAAAAAAAAACCATATGGTAAATTTTATGTAAACATTGAAATACATAATACTGTAGTATCTTTATATATAAAAACACCGACTGATACTGATATTGGAGAAATACAAAAAAAAATTAAAAACTTCAAACAAAGAGAATTTTAATTTTTACATTAGGTTCCTTTATGCAACAATTTAGAAAATCTTTACTTACCTAAGCCTAAAACAAAAATGTTTTATAAGTAATTTTTTAAAGAGCTGCTATAAAGATATTATAAAACTTGTAAATAATAAGTTGTAAATAAATAACTTTTTTATATATATAATATAATGTTAAACTTCTTTAACCACAACATGATTTTTTAAAATATTTTTATTTTTTTGTGTTTCAGGTTTGTAAGGCATTGAACATTATATGCGAAATGGAGTATTTTGGATTAGAACACTGGACACCAAATCAATTAGAAACTAGAACTCATCAATGGGTGAATTTGAGAAATCGACTTGGTCACGATAGTGGTGCTAGTAGTGGAATACAATTGATGTTAGCTCTACGTGTTAAATTTTGGGTTCCTTGTCATTTGATCTTACAAGAATCTTCTCGAAATTTATTTTATATGCAAGCGAAACAAGGTATGATAAATAAATGAATTTTTAGTAAATCTTCATATTAATATTCTTTATTTATTTTTATTTTTAGATCTCCTTGAAGGTCGATTAATGCCAAAAACTTGGGAAAGTTCCGCAAAATTAAGTGCATTTTTATGCCAAGCTGATGGTATTAGATTCAATAAAGCAACTCTGACAGCAAAATATCCATTACATAAAAAACAACAAGAGCAACAAAAAGAAAAGAAGGAAAAAGAGCCAGTTTTAGCATTTAAAAAGCGTCGTCTCTCAAAACAGAAATCGATGGAAAATTTTGAGTTTAATAATCATTCACATCCAACTTTAGTGCATCAGAGACATTCATTAGAAAGTTCAACAATAATTTTTGATAACAAATCAAATAACGAATTAAGTACAGATTTTATCGATGATGATGAAATCACTGCTTCACCCTTAAGTATTTACGAAGACTATGTTATAAGACCAAGTATAGAAACTGAAATGCCTGATGATTGTCTAAAGCAAATTGCTATTGAACATGATAAATTAAATAAATTAAAAATGTCATCTAAATCTGCCAAATATTGGTTGTTGAAGGAAATTCAAGAGTTACCAGCGTATGGCGAAGAAGTATTTAATGGTGTAACCACTAACGAAAATTCATCCGTGCGATGTGATGTAGCTGTTGGAGCTAACGGAATAACAGTCTACTCTGGAGATGAAAAATATTGGTACGTTAAAATAAGTTTTGATTTAATAGACAGATAATTTGACTAAAAGAAAGAAAAATTGTATTCTTATTATCATTTTTTTTTATTTCAGCATCCCATTTAGTGCGATTGCCGCAGCAAAGTCATTTAGAAAAGTTTTCAAACTCGAATATATTTCAAATGATCACAATGAACGAAAAGATTTAGAAGTTAAGTTTCCAAAGCATTGTATAGCAGCTGCTTTATATCGATCGATTACTGAAAAACATGCATTTTATGTTTGTGATAAAGTTAGAGGTGTGGTTACAAGTCAATTTACAAGAGATCTCAAAGGAACTATTGCTTCAATGTTTAAAGAAGATACTGAATTGGGAAAACGTTACGTATTTGATATTCAAAGAACTTGCCGTGAAGTACATGATCGTGCTCGAAGAATTTTATTTGAAGGTTCTAGACTCAATGATGATTTTGAAAAACACCCCTCAAATACAATGCAAGTAGATGATGCAATCAAAGAAAAAGAAGAACATGAATCTGTTATCCAAAAATGTGTTGATTCAAGGATCTCTGAAGCAATGAAATGCAAATTATGTTACGAACATGAAATTGATACAATATTTAACTGTGGTCATGCTGCATTTTGTAGAACTTGCGCATTAAAGTAAGATGTAAAATTTAATCACATTAAGTACTTAAAATAAACTTAAAATATACTTTATTTTTTCCAGATGTGATAGATGTCCTAATTGTCGTGTTAGAATTACATCTGTTTCAAAAATTTATTTACCCACTGAACTAAGAAGAGAAAGTTGTGATTCAGACGAAAATAAAAATGATGCTGGTGCAAGTACATCTAGTAAATCTAATTTAGCTTCTTCAAAAGTGTCACTAGCAGCTTGAACATAATGCAAAGATGAGACGTTATCAATGCAAAGAGAAAAGTTTGATTTTAAAATATGAAATAAATTTGTTGCTACTATAATTTTCGCTTTTCGTAAAAAAAAAATTAAAGAAGTACAACTTTCGATTTCATTTTTATACATAACTATAATCAGAATGCTCGGAAAAAGTTTTAAGGGCATATATAATTTTACTTAACTTTGATGTATTAAAATAGTTTATTATTAAGTACGCTTGAATTATGTGTTTTAGTTCATATTTTAAAGAAATGGTATGATATTATTATTCCGATATTGTACATATTTAAAATATTTAAAAATGTTTGTAATTACATTTATCATTAAAATCAATATCTAATAATTTAGCCAAAAAAGGAAAAAATTAAAATTTGTCTTTTTATAGTGCTCCTACCAGTGGTTCGGATGATAAATTCATACCTAATCTTAACAAAACTGTGGTTTCCTCATTAAAAATGAATTATGGAAACTAAATTAAAAAAATTTGATTTTAATATCAAAAAGAAATTTCACAATTATTTTAACTAAACATTTATTAAAAATCTGTTCATATAATGTAATATTATTTGAAAAAAATTCTTGGAACTGTAAACATCTGTAAATAAGTGCCTTATTTCACTTTATGCATTTAATTTTCTATTTATAGTAAATTTATAGTTACATATTGACTTACAAATAAAATGGCACTTACTAATAAAATATTTTTCTATGAACAGATTTAAAAGTTTCTTGATGTTAATAAATAGTGTAATTTTTAGTTCGTTAAAAATAGGTGATTTCGTATTGTGAAAATCAAATTTGTAATTAGCTGTGATTTTATGTTTTTAATTTATAACTTTAAACAGAAATTAATTTTAACCAAAATTTAACATTAAGTTCTCTAATATTAAAAAATAAATAATTATTAATTATGTTTGTTAAAATATCAATAAAAAGATAAATATTATTATATTATTGTTTTATGAAAATCGAACAAAGGGACATACGCAATTAAAAATATCAATAGAGAAAGGTAATGCAATATTTATTCTGTCATTTTGTGAACGTGCTAAACTTTAAAAATGTTCCGAGAACTTAGATTTTCATCTTTTTGAATTTAATAAACTAACAAGATTATGCAAAAACTCAGATGCAATTATACTTACTATGAATTTTTCAAATTTATGTAAAAATGTGAACAGAATATTTTCGAAAAAAAAAAAAATAAATAAATAAATTGATTTAACTTGTTCTCATTATGATTTTAATAATGGAAAGTAAGTTAATAATATTTAAAAATGTGGATACCTACAATGAAAATCCTAATGTGGCGTCAAATTTTATTACTGAATTTTTAGTCTTAAAGTTGATTTCATCTGAAAACAGTCATTTACATCTGTCTACTATGCATAATCGTAGAATACTGTTTGCAAACAAATTAAAATAAATTAAATTTTCACAACTCTTGTATTGATGTAAACTTGTAAGTAAGAAATTGTTAAATTCTTTGTTCGTAAATTGCATACATTATTGATAAATTGATAAAATAAATTTTAGTTTTTAAAAATATTAAATTAAAAAAAAGAAAAAATAAAAAGAATAAATTAAAAATAATTTCATCTAGTATTATTTTTAACTGAGATTATACGATACCTATGCTGACCATATTTGTCCTTTTAAATAAAGGACAAATTTTAAATATTTCGAAAACGGTGCGTTTTGAGTATTTTTGAAGTCGGATCCTGCATCATGCATCCAACTTTTAATTACCTATTCAACAAGCCCAAGAAAAAATATCAAAAAGTTACTTAGATATAAAGTAAAAAAATAATAACCATTATAATGCTTCGCAACCCCGATAAACGAAGAAACTATATGCATAATAAAAAATTTTCCGGCCGTTAATTCCGGTCAGTCTGTGCCATAATACAATCCCTTTTATGTGTATAGCTGATTGAGTGCTTCTAACTCCGAAGCACGTACTCACAAAATCTCATACTTTAGATTAGTCCATTTTTTCATTTTTAATGGACCGACCGGAATAAAGGATTCGATAGAAGTTATTTTGCACAAAAATTAAACGGTTAAATTTATATAATATATAGAAATAGTTCTGTCGTTTTGATCTTTCACTCGTATTCAAACAGAGTTCAGCTATTGATGCGAGTGCATTTCTGCAGCCACGGACAGGGCTGGCAAATCAACTGGTACATTCAATTAATATGTTTAAGTACCAAAGAATGTTGTAATTAATTACCTATACCTATACCTAATAGTTATTAGTGGATTCTTTGAAAATGATTCTAAAAATTTTAAATATTAACATTTTCCTTTTAGAGAAAATCATGATGAAAATAAAATGTATAGTAAGTCGAAAAGTTTAACAATATTTTGCTTTAAAAACCCACTTTTGTGCCTGGCAGTAGTGTCAGTGCTCCTAGTAGGTATACCGAATTATTACGTTTATAAAAAACCAAATATTAGTCCCAAAATGATGTAACCAAAAATTTTAAGATTTTCGTTCCAGTCTATTTAAATTAAATTTTCACAGAAAATAATTCATAACTTTATAATAAAATAACCCCCGAAAGTTGAATACTTCCATTTATAATATAAGCTTAGAATACGGATAATATTATAATGCCGTGCACAGTTCATATTGATTTGCCCTGCGTAAAATCTTAAAACCATTGTCGCTCTCATGTCTAACCAAAGAAATTTAACTCAGCAACGATTGTTTGGATTGCATCTTCAAAAAATTTTTGTGTCTTCTTCCTCAGTGTTTATAGTTTTAACAATCCCTCTGTGGCACTAAATTGAACTGACTCTGCACTGTCTTATTAAAATTTTATTTATAAGTATTTTAAAAAATTAATATTAAAAAAGCTCACCTTTTAACGAGTAGATACCTATTTTTCGAACCGTTATAATAACTTAAAAAAATACTAATTTTAAAAATGAATATCATTATTAATTAATAATAAATATTAATTATTTTTTACGCAATTGCAAAATTCAATATAACTTTTTACAAGAATCTTTTGTTTACGTATTTTAACTCCTTGCCTTGGTACAATTTTTGGCCATACAGGCGCTATTGAGACATTTAAATTAAAGTGATGTCTTCAGTAAATTTTTGTTTTTAAAATTTTTGTTCATATTTTAATCTTTGAATAAAACTCGATAATAATATATTTTTGTATTTTTAATTTTTTTACTTAACATATCGAATAGAATTCAATAACTTTTCTTATTTTGTTGACTGTGGTTGATGTCAATTTCATTATTATTTGGTTTTTCAATTTTCACCAAAAATTACAACACCGGTTAAGCATAGCCAACGCTTTATTTCCTTCACATTTTCTCTTTCCTTTATATTTTTTATTTATTCTAAGGCTTTGTCGCGTTTTATCGTGACGTCATTTGACATCTCGGTAAAAGAAAAAAGAAAAAAAGAATTTTTGAATAAAAAAATTTTTATTTAAACTTTAACAAAAAAAAAAATTAATTTCGCATAAATAAAAAAATCGAGCGATTAATTTTTTAATTTTTTTACAAATTTAATTAAATTTATTCTGTTTAGAATTCAATTTTTTTGAATTAAATTCAGTTGATTTTAGTAAATTTTCTATTTAAAAAAAACATTTCGGGGAACAAAAAAATTTTATCGAATTTTTAATAAAATTAAAAAAAAAAAAAAAAGATTTGAACAAATTTTTTTTTTATTGTTTTTATTCCAAAAAAAAATTTTTTTTTTTGTTTTAAGCTTTTAATTCAAAAGTAAAGTGAGTCGATTTTGATTTTGAGCAGATTTTTAGCCAACAATTTTATACGAAAACGCATTTTCCTCTAATTTGAAAAGAAAATGAAATGAAATTTTCGGGAACAATATAATAATTTTTTTTCAGCTACTGCTGGCTGGTAATAAAAAATTTTTCTTTATGTCAATTTTGAAGTGTTTTTTTTTTTATTGAAAATTTGTCCAAATAGATTTTCACAATACAATCTACCTACCTATACTGATGAAATATTGAATTCGATTCGAAAAAAAAAAAAAATTTATTACCAAAATTTCATTAAGATTTCTTTTTCTTTTCATATAAAAGGGGTGAATGATCCGATTTTGACAACCTGAACGCATTACACAGATTTTTTTTTTCTTCTGAATTAAAAAAAAAAAATCGGCCCTCATTTACTTAAAAGGCAGAAAATACAAAAAAAAAAAAAAAAATGAAAATGAAATAAAAAAAAATTGATGACACAGTTTTTTTCTCTTCACAAAATTTTGGATTTGTCGAACAAAACAAAAAAAAAAGGTGAAAATTTTATTTATTTTTATTGTTTTTATTTTCTTATCAAAATTTTATTTTTAGATTTTTTAATTTTCCAACTTTTTTTTAGGCTTGGTAAGCTAATAGAACCAGTACTTTTGCCTTCATCGTGTGGTATGGTTTTTGTTAGTATTGATAGGTACACCTATCTACCTACCTATTTCTGAGGTTTGGAAGTTACTTACGTGTAAAGGTAGTATCTACCTACTTACCTACACCAATTCTTTCATCACCAATATATTGGGATACTGTAGTTAGTAGTTACATACAGGTCTTGTTCTTGAATATCCTTCTTGTTCCTAGGTAGGTATGTAGTTACCTAATATCTGATTAAAATAAATTTTTAATTTGAACAGAAAATTCAATTAAGTAGGTATACCTGTGATTCATTCTTCTTTCAACATTATCACTTTGTACGAATCTTCGTAGATAGGAAGGTATTTAAGTAAATACCTGCATTCTAGATACTTTATTAAACCTTTTTCTCTAAAAGATATTTAACCTATAAATAAAATGTTAATAGTTACAATCCAGAATGAAATTTGAACTATATTACGTATTTACGTTGAACTATAAACAAATTGGGAAGTAAGATTTTATGTTGTGCATTTTGTTTTTGCAATAATCTATGCTTATAGCGTTTCTGCACTGGCAGTCTTAATATCGGCTCTTGCGAAAGACGTCTTTCTTTCAGCTCTCTTTCGTCTTTTGCCATATACAAAAAAATCGCAAGAGCCGAAAGAAAAACTCAACAAAGTACATACTTTGCGTTTTGCAGCTTGTAGGTTGTTATTTTTTGTTGTTTTTCGGCCTTAAATTAATTATTTCATTGTGGTTACACTTATTTTTGTCAAAAAAATAATAACAAACAGAACATTAAATTCATAAACAATGAAAATTTGTTTTTTTTTGCTGTCAAAAGTGAGTAAAAAGAGAGTCCCTTTGGCAGTGTGTACAACTTTTTCATAAGACTGCTTTAAGACGTCTTCATATTGCCAGTGCAGAAAGGGCATTAGATTCGGTTCTTCGTCATTATAAGATATGTTGACCCTTCATATTATTTAGGCATAAGTTATCTATTTTGACCCTACATAAGACAAATACATTATACCTATGTACGTACCTCTAACAATACGAAAATTGAATTCATGTTTTATTACGTAAATATGTTATAACATAATAGGTAAGAAGGTATCTTGCAAACAAACTACAATTATTTTGCTGTATGTTGTAAAAGTTCGAAATACAGTATTTAAAATCTCTGCATTCGAATTGATTTGATATTTTCTTGCGGATGAAAATACTCGTTAAAGAAACGTTTTTTTTTTATCTTGCTTTTTAAGGTCACTAAGCAGAAACCGGCTGAAGCCAAATTTATAAAAAATAAACATAAAAACCAGTGTTTTTCTATTTATTTTCATAGTTCCACTTGCCCTACTTTTTCTTTTCAAAATCTGTTTCTGATAATAACAATAATAAAATTAATGAAATGCTCTAATCAGTTTTTTTCACAACAATAACGCTAAATTCAATCATGATCTTTGACCATTTTGCTTAAGAGGGAAGCTTTTCGTATTATGTTATGTTTTATTTTTTATCATAAATTTTTTTTTCTTTTTAATAAAGTTTATTATGATTTTAAATGATTTTATGAGTATTTTAGAGTTTCCTAAATTGTAATAAATAAGCCGAATTTCCTTTAAATTTTTTTGTTTTTTGCAATTGAAGTTATCAACTTCAATCTGAAATTTTTAAATCCTGATTCATTTGTTAAAAATGTTGAATTTTTTTTTGAATCAACATGCAATACAGATAAAATAATTCTTTCTTCTATAAAAACAAATAAGCTTATGAGTAAATCGATTTTGATTATTATTGATTATGAACATTAACTTACTTTATATTTTATATATATATTTATATATATATAATGTATTTACCTTTAATCTAAATTGTCAATGATACTACTTTAGTTAAGTCAAGTATTTATTAAGTTTATAATAAATAGTGTTAGGGATTGAACTTTTTTTTTTTGTAGTACTTACGTCAAAGCTCTGTCAACAACTGAACATATAACTTTTTTATTAAAAATCTGCAACCGCGTTAACAAAATATACTTAGTCTTCTAAATTGATATCTTGTTGAAGAACTTGTAGGTACCAAAAAGTGAACACAATATTTGAAATTTTGGCATTATTATTTTACTACATTAACAAAAATTGTTTTTGAAGTAATATTAAATTTTTTTTTTCTGATATATTCCAAAATTCAAAAACACAGATCATCCCTTCAACTATTTTATTTCTAGTAAAAATTTTTTGTTTAGAATCTGAACTGAACCATTTTAAGTAATACCCATTTCAAGAAGGGAATAATTTAATTTCTATCTTTTTTTATTTAAAATTTTACTCAGGTGTATATATGTATTTTAATAAATAATTACATATATATTTTTTAATTATTTTAGATACCCTTATATCATGGAGAAAGCGAAAGCGTACATAAAAAATGAATTAAGAGGAGGCTCTTCCATGATGATCCCACAACAAGCAACTGGTGATTCAGCTCCTGGTTCAGAACCACATCCTAATTATATTTATCACTCTTCGCAACAACAGAATCCATATTATTATTCGAATGAAGTTGCAAAATATAATAATAATTTAATTAATGAACAACAAAAAGTTCAGCCTCATACTGATGTTATACCGGCTTGTTATGTGTGCGGTGGGCCATACGGATATGAACCAATTCGTGTAAGACCAAATCCAGAGAGGCCAAAAGAACCATTTTTTCCATTTTTGGAACGGCATGAGGCCCCAACGGCGGTGTCACAGCTCTCAGCGACGCAGCAATATGTTATGGTTTGTACTTTATGTTATCGTCTCTTGGGTGAACAATGGGAAATATTTGAAAGAGATAGTAGACCTTATGCACAAAGGATTTATCATTTAAAGCGTATAGATGGAAAACCTTTTATTGGTGCGGATATGGCTACCCAAGGTGAATATGCGGCTCAATTGCTGGGGATAAGTACTGAACACTCAGTAAGTGGAAATAATCAACAAGGTGGTAATAATTTGCAACATTCTAGTTACAATAGATCTTCTTATTCACCGTATCCTTCACCACAACCAGTCGCTATTCCTCAACGACCAACTTCTAGAGATTTTTATCAGCAGCAGCGTCCCTCATCACATAATTCTCCTATGATGCAAATAGAGTCACCCCATCCGTCTAATTTACGGAATGAATCGCCCCGTGCGCAACTACATGATTATCAAAAAAATCAACAACAAAATTTTAATCCAAGGCCTTCTTCTCGCAACACAGATCAAAAAAATCAAAGTAGACCTGTCTCACGAGAGAACCCTCAAATATTGCCCCCTCATCAAAGCCCTTCACCAAAGCAACCTATAAAACATCAAACTCCACCATTGCAGCAGTTAAATACTACAAATTCATCGTACGAAGGTTTTAAATCATCCTTTGCTCATCAGAAATTTAAATTGGGTCAGCTCTCTCAAAACTCTTTAAATTCAATCCAATCACTGCCACAAAACGAAAGGGAAAGTTATCAGGATCCGAAATATTCGTCATCATATTATGCACCTCAAAATGAAGATGTACTTGATTTACGAAATCTACACCATTCATCATCTCCACAAACTCATCCTCCACCAATGACATTAAATCCGTCTTCAAATTCAGATGTTGGTATATTAGATCTATCAATGCCTGATAAGAATTCGACGACAGAAGTGTGCTATGTTTGTGGGGATGAACAGCGACGTGGTAGTTTGATTGAAGTTAGTACGGTTGAACCAAAAGATCCGAAGGATAAGAATCGTCCATATTTTCCAATTTTTAATGAAACACACCCTAGGCCACCTCGATCAAGACCTAAAGATCCACGAGGAATGATTCAAGCATGTCAATTATGTTATGACCATTTAATGCAACAATGGAGTGCATATCAGGTATGTCAGTTGTTTCGGCGAAGGAATTTTTTTTTTTGCTACATATATTGAGTTTACCTAATTATTTTGTTTTTAAAGTATACATATTGCAATTGTTTTATAAAATTTGAAGAAAATCTGTTCTTTAGAGTGTTTTCCATCAAAAAATATTAAAAACGATTAGTTATATGTTTTCACTTAATGCCCGCCACTAAATGTTTATAACTAATGACTATATCATCGTTTTATACTTTTTGAATGCTATTGAATACGATTCTACATTTTTGGGTTCAGGAATTCGAAATTCTCAGTTTTATATTACACTTTAATGGTTTTCGTTCAATATCAGCATATTGTCTATTTTGCGAAACCAAACCAAATTTTTAGCCTCCGTGTGAATACAGTGAGCAGAAAATTTATTTCGATGAAAGTTAGTTACTTAGCATTGTCTATTGAAATAACTAAAACCAAAATTTAGGTCCCGATTGCGATCAATAATTCGAACTAGGGCTAAAAATTAAATTCGCTTGAGTATAAAAAAATATTAGGGACAAAATATTTTGAATCAGAATTTTAGAAACGGGCTCCAATACTGTTCTTTATTTTTTTAATTTAAAATTATTATCCAAAAGAATGAGTTAATCAAATCTCAAAAATCACATATCGCTTTTTTTTTGTTTTTTTACTAAATCAATTTTATAAATTTTAGATAAATAATTATTTGTTTAAATTATTATTAACTCATCAGTTTTATTAGTAGGTACCTAATGTTATTTAATGTTATTTTAAAAAATAATAATTTTTTAGTAAAAGAAATTACTCTACCTACAAGAAGAGCTCTTTTAGACTTGAATTTCAAATGATATAATAATCAGTTTTTTCTTCTGGCTAATTTTTCTCTCAGAACAAAGATTTTAATGAGAAAGTTGCAAAAATGACAATTTTTAAAAATTATTATTTATTAAATAAAAGATGGACTATTAAATTTGTAAAGCTGCGTGCACAAGAAATTCATCGTAATTTTGTATTCGTATTTTGTATAAGATTGATGAAAAATAAATAAATAAAATTAAACTTAAATTTTATTGTCTAATACGTACTTAAATCAAAAATAAATTAAATTATTAAGTTCTTAGACCCCTTTTATTCTTTTTCATACAAAAAAATGAGAGAAAAGGCATGAAAAAAGAATGTGTGACATTCCTTTTTTGAAGATTTTTTTACTTCTTTTTTCCAAGACTTTTTTGCCATGTTTTGTAGTAGCCTCCAAGCATTAGGACTAGAAGCTGAAATAAATTATAAATTTCGATAAATATTAGTAACCCAAAAACAATTTTATTTTAAATATGAAAATACGAGCTTTATATTTCATCCCTAAAAATGAAGATGTTATACTTTTTTGTACTGTTTTTTCAATAATAATTTCTAAGTGTACAATTTTGAGCAATGAGAACAGTAATAAAAATATGCGTTAATCCACAGGACACCAATTTCGATTCTTGATAAAAAAAACTTGTAGATATTAACGGATTGAAAGAAAAAGCGGATTTTTGTTATCTAGTTCAGGCGGCCCCGTGAATTATCGCATAATGAATTATTACAGAATTTTTAAAATGAATTATCACATAATTTTTTTTTATGAGATAATTCATTTAAAAACGAAATAGCACATAAATTGAAAAATGAATTATCTCATAAAAAAATATTTTTATGTGATTATTCATTTTAAAATGAATTAATACATAAATTGAAAAATGAATTATCTCATAAAAAAATTCGAACGAAAGTTTTATGCACTAATTCATTTTAAAGTGAATTATCACATAAAAATGATTTTTCGCTATTTATGCACTAATTCGTTTCAAAACGAAATAGCACATAAATTTATATGTTCATATTTTATGAGCTAATTCATTTTAAAATGAATTAGTGCATAAAAACATATAAAAAAATACGAAATATCACATAAAAATTGGTTTGTATGAGATTATGTACTAATTCATTTAAAACGAATTATCGAATGAACTTCCGAAAAGCGCATACCTCCGATTGTTCTGAAATTTTGACTTATTTTATTTGGAAAAGGGCTCATTTTTTTCTTTTTTTGGAGCGCTTCGCGCGAAGCGAATGGGACGCGGTAGCGGTCCTCTATCGAGCACAATATCTTTTTCATACATTTTGTGCGGACAACTTTCTTTTTTACCGGATTTGGCCTATTTTATGTGGAAAAGTGTTTCGGGGAACCCCCTAGGGCTTTTTTTTTTGCGTATGGGACGCGGTAATTATTGGAAGTACATGAATTATCTCATAAAAAAAATTATGTGATAATTCATTTTAAAAATTATGTGATGTCATTATGCGATAATTGACGGAGCCCATTATTTGTGCACTAATTCGTTTGAATACGAATTAGCGCATAAATCTGCATTTTCAAAATTTATGCACTAATTCGTAAAAAAACGAATTATCACATAAAATGTGTTTTTTGGTTTTTATGTGATAATTCATGTGAAAACGAAATAGCACATAAATTCTAAAACGAATTATCGCATAAAAAAATTTTAACCAAAATTTTATGCAATAATTGATTTAAAAACGAATTATCACATAAAATTTATGAGATAATTTATTTATTTTCAAATTCATTTTGGTTTTATGTGATAATTCGTTTTTAAATGAATTACTGCATAATCTCATACAAATCGATTTTTATGTGATAATTCGCATTTTTTTATATGTTATGCGATAATTCGTCTCACCAGTTCAGGCCTGTTCAACACAATTCGGCTTAGAAGCCAATCTGGAAATTATTCTGATGCAAGAGCCAAAAACAAAAAAAAGTTTTAACTAAGTTTATTATATTTCTCTATGGATATGCATATTATATTAAAAGTGCATTTTTAAAGTAATTTTATTTTAAAAAAAAATTAATGTATTAATTTTAATGAAAAGTTTGTTTTACAATTTTTTTAAATCTACCTGAAATTTTATGGTTGAAATTCTCAATTAGTTTTAGGAAAAAAAAGAATCACACAAACTATTGATTCGAAATGCACTCACAATCTTTTCTGCAAAATTTCGTATTTTGGAATATTTTCCGTCAGTAATACGTTTTCAATAGAAATCTATCGAATTTATTTCATTAAAAAATTTGTTTTTTTTTGTTTATAAGAACCACGATCCTTCTTCATCACATGTGGCTCAAGAGTCACCCATTGGACAGGCCTGATTAAGTTTATTTTTTGCCCTATTTTCTATCTTATATCGTATCTGCACTTGGACCTTAAAACTGACCTTAGAGCGGAACTGACCTGTAAACTGACCTGTGAACAGGCCTTTCTCATACAAAAAAAAGGAAAAAAATAACTAACCTTTACGTAAAAGGCCAGTTTGCAGACAAAAAAAGTTAGTTTGCAGACAAAAAAGGTCAGTTTGCAGACATTATAGTTGCCAACTTTTCTGCTTTTTCCTTGCTTTTTTCTGCCTTTTTTCTATTTTCAAAAGGTTGGCAATACAAATTTAAAAATAAACAAGTAAACAACAAACAGAAATTCATATTTTTAAATAATAAAATTTGAATAATTTGGAAATTGGAAATTTTTAAAAAATAAAATTTAAAAGTAAAAAAATAAAAAAAATGAATTCCAGCAAAAAAAAAAAAAAAATAAAATGCTGTAAAAAAAATACAAGTGTGTACGGGTTTCGTTAAGGCGACCTTACGAACTGACCTTTGCAGACAAGTGCAGATACGGTATTATAAATAAAAATGAAAATTCTTTGTTTCTCTGTTTCTCTGTTTCTCTGTCCTCTGTCCTGAATCACGCCTAAACCGCTGGACCGATTTGACTGAAATTTTGAACTTAAATATCATTGGGGCCCGAGATGGTTATAGGGTACTAGAAATTTTGATCCGAGGCCCCGGCGTGGGGGCTACCTTAGAAGCCGGTTTTGAAATTTAGGTATATTCCGATAAAATGTTGTAGCGTTTGGACCTGAAATTTAAAAAACTGGATGTTGAAAAGCCCCCAACCGTCTCAGGGCTCAATTGCGGGGCTATACAACAAATTCCGAAATTTTAAAATTTTGAAAATAAGGAGCCTAGAGACCCGATTGGTTATATTTTTGATCCGAGGCACCTACGGGGGGCTACCTTAGAAGGCAGTTTTGTAATTTGGGTATATTCCGATATAATATTATAGCGTTGGACCCGAATCGACTATTCAGAAGACTGGATGTGTTAAAGCACCGGGGAAGTGGCTATTTAACAAATTTTGAAATTCTGTTTTTTTAGTGCAGAAAATCTGGATTAAAGTGTTTTGATATTAATATAAGTTCGAAACTACCGTGCGAAGCCGGGTATTTCGACTAGTCGAGACCTTAGAACAACAAGGTTCTAACTGACAAAATAAGAAAAAATGAGATATATATGTATTTATAGGTTTTTAACCATGATATTTTCATTTTTGTATTCAGATTTTGTCTAGTTCTATCGGTTTTGAAAATGTGGTTTAATTTTGTTCTAAAAGAAAGTTCTATCTGCAATGTCGTCTCGTACAATAAGTAAACAATAAGTAAACAATAGAATAAGTAAATAAAAAGTTAGAACCTTGTTGTTCTAAGGTCTCGTAGTATAATAATATTAATAAGAATTCTGAAAACAAGGGTTTCTGGCAAGTAATTAACTAAATATTTTGGGGTCAATGAAAAAAACAATTTTTTTTTTAAATAATTTCAATAAATTTAGCCCATACACCTAAATATTTTTCTTTATTTTTTGTGAAATAAAAAAAAAAAAATATTTATCATCTTTTCGTTTTTATTTGACCAATAAATTTAATAATAACAAAAAAACAACATAAAACAGATCTTTTTCGATAACTTTTTAGAAATTTATTTTTCTCAAGTACATCTAGAGAATTTTTAATTTAATTTTTGTTAATATAATTTTCTAGTTGATCCCCGACGAGCGCTGTATCGAATGAAAAGAAATATTTATATATATATATATATATATATATATATATATTTTTGTGTGTTTTTTTATTAAAGAATATTTGAATGATTATTGTATAGTCCTTGGTAAGCAATATTTTCGGTTTATCTTTCTGGAGCGCATACAAATAAATTGACTAATTTTCCAACACAACAAATCTGATCTTCTAGTTCATATGTCACATTTTCAGCACATTTGGTAGGGTAATTAAACGACTCGTATATTTTTTTTATATCTGTTCACGTCACCATCGGATGATCGATCTTTGTGATGTAAACCTTCCTTATTTCATAATATCCGCATATAATATCATAATATTGAATTTTTTTTTATCTTAATCGGTTCTATAGTTTCCGAGTTCATAAACAAAAAAAAAAAATCAAAGATTATATAGGATAATAATGACTAAGTAAGTACTATAGAAGATTACTTACTACTTAAATTATGAAAGAATTGAATCAATTAGTTGGATTGGATAAAAATCATTGAATTTTTAATTTACATTTTTGAAAATTTTTTTTAAAATATTTTTTCCACAAAAAATACGATAATACTTGCGTTCTTGTGTACACAAAATTCTAAAATACATGTGCAATTGTACATCATCCATACATTTATGTACATTTGATGGAATATTATTAATATTAGTAACATCGATGTGCAAAGCGAATTTCTTTTATTTTTAGATATATTATACATCTATCCACCTAGCTACCTATGTTTTATGCATATACCTATCAATATCAAAAGAAAAGAAGTCTAATATTTGTTATCAAATTTGTTATGTTTGTTTACTTAAATTTTTATCTGTTGATCAATTCGTATATTATGTTTTAATTTAAAAAAAAAAAAAAGAAGAAAATAATGTAATTATTAATGTACGTATTTAGTATATTTTTTATCGCTTGTTCAACTTGACAATTGACACCGCTAAAATTATTATTTTTTTTTTATTAATTTTTAGTTATGCTCGGTAGTACGGGATGACAGTGAGATTACGCTCTCGTGATTAATATTGTTGTTTTTTTTTTATTATTTATTGAATATATTTACAATCATTTCAAAATTAAATACAAATATTAAAGGAAAAAAAGTATAATAATAATAATGTACTTTACTTATGAAAAAGTGTAGGAAAAAATATGTTAATAAAATATAACACAAAATCTGATTATTATTGATTTTATCAATTGAATATTAATAAGAAGAAAAAAAATACATTTTATTTTTAAATATTAAAAACTTTTATATAAAAAAGCTAAATTTTTTCTGTTGACTTTTATATTTCTTAAAAAATGGCAGAATTACTTAAAAACTCAATATTTTATCGAAAAATGGAATCTTTGAATAATTATTTGGATTACAAATTTAAGACATATGAAATTTCTGAGGATGAATTTCCAAAGGTAGGAAAACAATTTTATAATTTTGAAAAAATTCTGCAATTAATAAAGTATAAATAAATAATTTTTTGCGTCAATTGCGGTTGACGTGCTTTAGTAACTTTTATTAAATTTTAATCCTCATTATATTATGTATCAATGTCGTAAAAACTTAGATGTAACTAGCATTTTACTGATATGGATATTATTTTGCTGAATTTAATTTTTTTTCCTTTTTTTTTGGACGAAATGTCATAATGACAATAGATAGGTACTCTTCTTTGAATAATGCGATAAATTAGCAATATTAATCTAAACAAGCTCATCAGCTGTTATACAAGTTGATCGCCATGGTAAATTTGTGGAGTTATTCTTTTAGCATTTAGGATTATAAAATAATATTCAAAAAAAAATGTAGCACCTTAAAGATCCCTATTATTAATGGCAAAGGCAATTTAAATTTTTTTTAACCACAAAAAATTTGCACAAAGAAAATATTTGAAATAATTTTTTCCTAACACATACCTAAATTATTTTATTTTCATGATGAATAATTAAATAATAAATAAAAAATTACCATTTTCTTAGCGGACTCTAGAGATTTTAATAACGATAATTTTAACTATTTTGAGCCCTGTTCAAAAGTTATAGAAGTTAGGTCAAAAGTTATAGAAGTTGTACTTTTTTTTAGGTTAAAGCAATACTACGGAGAATTCGCCGTAGTAAATTCTATTTTTATACATATCTAGCTATTTATCAACCTCAACAGGGTCTTCATTCCCCGCTAATTATTTCAAGCCCGTTCCCTTGGCTGTGGTTTCGCTAGATAGTATATCGTATTTAAAAAAAAAAAACATCGTTTTAATAGAATTATCAAATACTTAGGCCGCTATGATGAGTGAATGAACATTATAGCAAAGAAAATTAAGTATTAAGAAGGAAAACGATCGAAAAGTTTTTTTTAAGGCTAAAATTTTTTGTATGTATTGGTCATTCATATTTTTTTTTTATAAATTCATTCAGGGATGTAGTTAAAAAAAAATTAAAATTTTTGAAGCAATAACATAATATATGTTCAAGTAACAAAGTAAATGGAATATGAAGTATCTCACATTTCGGTTTAAATTTTTTTGGACTTTTTGAGTCATAACAAGCGACCACCACCCAAATTTTTTTTTCAGAATTTTTTAATCAAAAATATTCGCTTAACCACCAATTTCCATCAAAATCAAATTTCATTCCTTTTTATAAATTTAAGCCAGGAAATTAATCTAAAAATTTATAAGAAGGTATAACAAAAAAAATACAGCTAATTTTTTTAAATCATATAATTATTTTTGTAATTACCGTTTTTTACATTTCTCGCATCCCGTGACCACACATTTAAGTTTTCGAGGCATTTTTACTAACCAAATTATTTATTTTATTAACTTTTTGTTCATACATTTTATTTTTTAAAATATTGAAAAAAATTTTTTTTTTAAAAAGCAACTGACACAAAAAGCATAACATAACGAAATTGCCACAACCCTATTTGTTAATTTTATTTTACATTTTTATGACGCGTTTAAATCCCAAAATATAGTTTGATGACGCGTTTAAGTCCCAATTCTTCATATAAAATGAAACCAAAAAAAAAACCTATCCTTGTCCAAAATTATTTTTATTTTGCGTTTCACTTCTTAATACTTAATTTTCTTTGATTATAGTTAGTGTCTATATAATTTATTCATCTAAAACTACTTAAAATATTTTAAAAATTATAATTAAGAAAGTCGCTGTTAAGCTAGTAATGATCGATTTGCAGATACTTATTTTTTTCTATTGATTTTCAAATAATTTTCCATACTAATAAGCCGAAAGAATCAAGTTCGAGTTACTGGATTTCGCTCAAGAAGTAATTTATATGCACAATGTAGGTGTTAAATAATTTTTGTTGTAACCAAAACCAAAGATGACATATTATAAAGATAAGAAGCACAGGAATAAGTGTAGTTTTCTCCCGCCAAAACTTCTCTTTGTATTGGTTGTTTTTTTTTTTTTATTTACACTTAGTTTTTATATGATTTTATTATAGGTGTTCAATAGACAAAATCAGGGATGGACCCGATGAAATATTTTTTAAATAAAAATTCTTAAATTTGAACGTGTAACACGGATAAAATTTTATTTCTATTTTTGTTAATTTTAATTAAAGCACTTTAAAATATAAAAATTCGACAGCGAATAAAAGGATTTACTAAAAATTCTTGACGATACTACCGTTTGAAAATTTTGAAGGGCCATAACTCCAAAATGGGGGCCTTCCCGCAACAACCGTTTCGGATTTAACATTTTAGGGACCGCCTCTATTACCTACCCAAAAATAGGGCAAATGGGGCACAAAAAAATGTTTTCCATACAAAAATGTATCAAAACTTTGGGAGGCCCTATCTTCGAAACAGGGCCTTTGCCCCAAGAACTGATTTCAGTTTTGGGAGTTTGGGCACCGCCTCTACCGCCCTCCAAGTTTCAGCCCATTCTGAGAAGTTCAAGGAAACGGAAGTTTAGCCAAATTCTTTATTAAAACAATTGTAACAGTGGTAGGAATCAACATTAATTAAACTGGATAAAATTATAATTTTATTCATTTTAATGAACATTATTTCCACCTTGCTTTCTAATTATTGCAAAATATTTTTCTTAACAATCTTGATATAACTCGCGGGTGCAGATATTCAAAAAATCTAAAGAAATATATCCTTATCGATTTTTACATGATGGGAACAAAAATAATTATATTTCGATCATTATACCTGGCAAAATATACTTTTTTCCTGACATTTTAATATATTTAATTATTTTTTTGAAAAAAATTTATTATTTTACAACTTTTTTTTTACACAACTTATACCTTGTTCGCACTTCAATATTTTTCCGGATATTTCGATTTTACCGGAAACTTTGTGGATATTATCATACAAAAACTTTTTCCGGATATTTTAATTTCCAGTTATTTTTCCACTTAGCTAGTTCCTTTTAGCTACTTTTTGATATATTTGGTACGGTTGGCACCGTTTATTTTGTGTCAAAATATCAAAAAAAGTGAAATTTAAGTCTAAAATTATTTATGAACTTCAGATTTTTGAAAATTTATAACAAAAAAAATAAATTTATTTATATTTTTTCTAGAACCGTCAAATTTTTTCCACTTCTAAAGTGCGAACGGTAGTTTCAGAAAGTGGAAATTTCCACTTATTTATCCGGATAAATGTTGAAGTGCGAACAAGGTATTAACTTCAGTTGAAAATTTTCAAATTTAAGTTTACATCCCTAATCATTTATTTTTTTCTTTATCGTTTTGTTTGGAAAAAAGCAAAAATCGTGACGCGTTTAAAACAATAACATTCAATTTGATGACGCGTTTAAGGCAAAATGTGTAAAAAAAAATAAAATTCTTATTCATATACAGAGTGACTATACTTGCTTTAATTTTAAAAAGTTTACTTAAAAATTTATAAAAAAATAAGTATTTTGGGTTTTATGCTAATAATAAATTTAGAAAACAATTTTTGAAATGTTACAAAATATTTTTGTTGTTTAAAAAATAGAAATAAAGGTTTTTTAAACAAAATAATTTCAATACAACCTGAAAAATTTAAATATGTTGAGAGGAAAATTTATGCAATACACCTTGTAAATTAGAAAAATAATACACATAAAAATGTATTGCTGTCCTTGTCTAAAAAAAAGTTTACACTATGCTACTTATCTTTATAATATGTCATCTTTGCCAAAACTAAGCAAAAAGTAACTTTTTGCAGTTTCAATTTTTACTACTGTAATGATAAGATAAAAAAAAATTATCGTTATATTGAATTGTTATGTTTCGAGTACCAATATTAAGATAAGATAGTTAATTACTAAATATTTATTCATACATAATACATAACTTATATTGAACATGTTTTTGATTTATATTTGTTATAATTTCTGGTTTTAAGATATTGAAATTCGGAATTTATTATATGTGTTGATTACAATAATATAACCCTGTATTCGGTTATTCAATTGGTTTCAAACGATAATACTACTTTTAATTTTGACCCAACAAATTGTTTATTAAAGTATTGGCTTGTCATCTTCTTCGTCCTTTTCAACAAATTTAGTAACATGCACACGAAGAATTAAATCTGTATTTAATCATTTTGGAACTAGTTACTGAACCATGAGTTCTTATTGATAATAAAATCATAATAAAATCAACCTAGATAAAACCATCATCTCAAGTTTCTAAATTTTTGATATTTTCCAAAAATTTAACCAAATTTGTTTTAATTATGAATTAGTTTTAAATAGTTAATAGTTAAAAAAAAAAATTTCGTATTCAGTTTGTCTTCCATTATCATAATTTGAAGTTGTAAAAGTTTACAGAAATTATGAGGTCACATCAAATAAAAAATTATGTAGGTATTAAATTTCAAGTATTTGAAATATTTTCTACGAATTACGTGTTAGAATTACCGTAGTACCTTTGAGTAAGATTTAAAAACAATTAAGCTGACTCAGTTCTTAAATTTTCAATATACTTATATATATATAGAGGTATTTATGTACTTAATACTATGTAGTTAGGTTCGTATATTTATTCAGTTTTGTGGATTTTCCAAAAAAAATATCTAATAAATTGTAAACAAGCAGGTACTTATCAAATATTTTCGTTTAAAAATTATTAATTGTATTTGTTTAACGGTTCAATTAGAAAAAAGAGCACAGGGTTAACATTTTTTTAACCTTGGGACCACAATTTCCTTTTTATCCTTAGGAAGCTGTTTATTTAAAATATGTTGTGCGTTTTAAAAATTTCATGTAATTTTATCCTAAGAATCAAAAACCTTAGTTTTTTATTCCTTATTTTCAAAATCTTTAATTCTATCTAGTAAATAGTTAGTTACTTTGACTGGTAAATATTTAGTTAATTATTATTTTAAAGTTTATTCATTGTAGTTGAGTTGTCATTATCATTTATCACTTTTCAAATTTTGCATCGTAATAATTAAATAAATCTATAAATGATGCATTTTAGAATTTTTTGCAGAGACTGCATCGGATAAAAAGCGAAAAAAAAAAAAACAAATTATAATGACATAGATATTGTGTGTACGTAATTCTTATTCATTATGTTAATTTAAAATGATTTGAAATTTAATTTAAATATTAATTTATTTTTTAATATTTTCACACTTTTTTACTTGTTTGAACAAATGATGATTAAATCAATATAACATATAAGATAACTAAAACATACACATAAAGGGTATAGAATCGGTTATTTAACCAGTTATAGAACTAGTTTCAAATAACCAGTTCGCGTTTTGAGTCACTTTTTTAGTTTGGTCCTTTATGGAATATAATATATGGGTAATTTTCTCTAAACTGCACAATTTCAAAATATTTTTTCAAAAAAAAATTTTATTTTATTTTTTTTTAAATTATTTTTATTGCATTTATACAGTATTTCTAAGCAATAAAATACAGTCAGAAAAACCGGTTTCAAGAAAAAATAAATTTAAAATTTAAGGTAGACAGGAGAATGACAATAGGAGACAGGGGAATGACAATAAGAGACAGAGGAATGACAACAAGAGTCAGGGGAATGACAATCACATATTTTCCAAACGTTCCTTTAACTTTTTTTTTGCCTCCGAAAATTGAAAAATTTTCTCAGTTTAAAAAAAAAAATTCCCCAATCTGGCAGCCCTGTTAAATATTCACAGATTGTGAAACTCAATGTTCCATGTCATTCCCCTGTCATATCATGTCATTCCCCTGCCAAGGAAATGACAAGGGAATGACCGACAGGGGAATGACGAAAGGTAAGGTTTCCTTGACTACTACCAAAACCACATGCTTATCAAAAATACTTACCAATATACAAGAGGAAATCACAAATCTTACAGGTCCATGGTTGTTTCTGAAAACAAAACAATTCAAGATAGGGTCTCTGGTAACACAAGTGATCATCAGGTGGTAATACTAGCTAATATAAGTGTTGCCAGATATATAATATAATAAGTTTTTCTTTACGACAGGGGAATGACAAGAAAACCCAGGGACAACTTTAAATGTTATCTACGGAAAAAACAAATGATGGTATTTCATCAATTGATAATTTTTTAGGTTTATATGACAGTAATTAATAATTTAAATCCCAGGTATCCAAAATATATTGTTTTTAAATTCACTTTTAGAAGCTAGTTTGTGTAGTTTTTGAGCTAGGGACACACAAGGGAATGACATTTCTTAGATAAATTATAAATTCTAAGTGGTCCATATTTATAAAAATTAATTTTTTTCGAGTGCCCTAGACAAAATGACATGCAATTGAAATATTGTTGCATTCGTTTAATTTTTATGCAAGCTTATATGAGTTATTTTTGCGAAGGAATAGAAAGTCGCTGTTTAGAGAAAATTACCCATATACGTTAAAACATTCACAACATAGAAATGAAAAGTAAAGGTACTTCGTTTGAACATTCATCAAAATTGGCATAATTATGTCTTTTGGTTTTAAATACATATGACTCTATGTATGCATTGTATCTATGATTACGCAGGTATCTACGGACCAGTTTCACATAGGATTTAAGTAAAATTGTACATTTCTAATTTTTTTCCTGGTAGTCTAATCATTTTTCCTTCCGACCTAATCGAAAGCATACCACAAACTATGTCTAATCCCATTTTTAGTTTAGTGTAAATCACTTTGGTTCCCGAGCTAGAGGCATTCAGTCATATTTGGGGCACCATTTCCCATCTTAATACAGAGCTGATTTAAGCGGTCTTGGTTTTAAATGAAAGAGTTCGGCAAATCCACGAATGTATAGGAATCTTTAAATTGCCTTCAACTGAATAGTACAAAACTAACACGAGTTTATTTGAAAGTAAAAATAAGCTTGGTTTTGCCGTTATGGAGTGTAAAATGGAGTATAAAATTATTAACATTTTAATCCGAAAAAAATTTGAAAACTTCCGTAAATCTTTCCTTAGTCGTATTGAATTAGAGCTTTTTTTCAACAGTGATTATGAAATTTAAGACCTTTGAGGAACTTTTATAGGTGACTTTTTCTCGAATAGAATAAACTTCACGTTCCTTATGTTGCGATGTAGTGGAGTTTTATTCTCTAGGTGGAATTTGTTTGGCCCTTTAAGATGAATTGATGGAAATTGAAAAAAAAATAGTAGATGTTGGTTGGTTGTGTAGTGAATGAAACAATATTTTTTTAAAAAATTTGTTTTTATTTTAAAATTTATTTTATTATTATATATATGTATTTGTTTTTATTTTAATATTTTAAAATTTTTTTTTTGTAGTCATCTCAAACAAGCGACGCAGCTCGATCGTATACTCTCAGAAAAGTCACAACATTTGTTTGTTATACGTGTGGTGTTGATACTTTGTCATCACAATTACGAATGGTATATTGTTGCCAGAATGCAGAAGGTGATCCATATTATCCATTTATCAAAGATTTAAAACCATTTCCGAAAGCTAGTCCAATTACTCAAGGCAAGTTTGTAAAAAAAAACTGTTTAAGTATTTGTGGGACGTTTAAATTGTTTGTATCGTAAAAATTTTTTAGGTATGGTACAGATATGTTCCTCTTGCAACGACAAATATTCGCATAAAGCAGAAGGTGGTACACAATTCAATAATGTAGATGGTTTAAATAATGTTATGATGGGTTCCGGTGGATCACGAACGCAGACACCTGTTGCAACTGGTGGTCGTTATACACCTTCAGAAAAATCACAAGCTAATTCAGATTCAGCTAGTAATGTCAGATTTAAGGTATTTAGAAATACTTTTTTTTTTACAGACAATATATTTTTTTTTTCAAGTACAGAGTAAATAATATATTAATGAATTAAATATGCACTTTTATATAATTTTAAAATTATAAGAAGGAAGGATGCACTCGACATAAATTATCTTCTATAAAGTTCCATCGTTATGAATAAATATCCGTTGTAGAAATAAACTTCTATTAGTTAAATTATTGTAAAATTTCTTCAACAACTTTCATAGGATAACTTTATTCGTTCACAATTTCAGTTTGTTTTGTTTATAATATTGATTTTCACTTAATTTTTTTTAAGAAACCGAAAGGTTTCTTGTTTATTCTAGTAATCTTATCATAAATTTCCAGTTTAATCTGTCAAAACCGGAATAAAATTTTAATACTCTTTCAATAAAATGAAGTTCAAATAAAAGCTTAATAAAAATATAAATTTTTTTTCTATGAACTACATTGTAAGGAAAAAGAATATTAAGGATGATTCAAAATACTGAAACCTCGTTAGAATTCTTATCTATGTTTCTTATCTATTATCAACTTAAAAAGTATTTAAAGCTCAATAAAAATATTATCATTTTATTTGAAAATTATGTTTAAAGAAAACAGATACATATATACAATAATAAATATAATGATAAATTATATTTATTGATTATTAAACCATAATTTTTTGATTATTAAGTCTTAACTAGTTATAAAAACTTTTTTTGAATGTTAATTTTTGTTAATTTTTTCAACATTCATTGAAAAATGATATGGGAATTAAACATTTTTTTACAATTTATTTTATTCGATGAAAAATTAAAATTGATTGAGTATTTTAAGTACACTTCTAATAAATTTCGAAAATTTTGTATGTCAGAAAAAATTTTCTGACACACATAGTTTAAAAAAATTAAAGCTAAATTTATATTTGTTGAGAAATATGTAAGAATAAGGAAATACCTTCCTTTTGATTAATATTTCTTCATTTTTTCAATCTTTTCGAATCTAAAATAAAAAAAAATTAAGTCAAGTTTATTATTGCGCCAATTACAAATGTATAGCATTATTATTATTATTTATTAATCCGTGAGTGTATAATATTGAAATGTTAACAAATTTTATATTTTCGGGTATAATAATTATTGCACGTTATTTTTGATAATAAAATTTATTAATCACATCATAACAATTTAATAATAGTATTTTCTATATAATAATATCACACAAGAAAACAAGTTCAAAGATTCAGAAATTACAATTCTTAAGTTTGATTTCTTTTTGTGTTTTTTTTTTCACTTAATAACGACGGTATACTTAGAGATTAAATTTAACCTAAAAGATCTTAACTTATTTGAACTCTCATGCAAGATAATCTTTCTAACCTTATAGCTATATAAAAAAAATTGATAGCCATCAGGCTCGATGTTAAAAAACAAGTACATTTATATTATTTACAATTTAGTTCAAGCTGATGTTTGAGAGTAAATTTTAAATAGATATTTCAAATTTTAGAATGTTCAATTAATGTGTTCTAAAATTTGGTAAATATTGCAAATAAAAAGTAACTTGTTTGATTAACAATTTTTAAGATTAATTTGAAAATATTTATATGTATTTATTAAATATTTTTCATATAACTTTCAGTTTTAAAATAGGAATGGCATATATAGATTTAATAAATATATGATACTTCAATCATAAAAATAGTATTTATTTGTTTATGTAGGTTAATAAAAAAATATAAATAAATTGGCTTATTGCCTATTTTATTGGCATAAATCATTAATACATTATCACTATCGTGTATGATTTTTTTATTTTGAACTACATTATATTATGTGTCGTTTTATATTCTAATTGAAAACGTAAAATTCCAATTAGATTAGGATTATTATTACACAAAAATGTTATTCCTGCTCAAATGGTAGAATCTAAAAATTCAACACTGTTAAATATTAAAGTTGTTTGAAAGAGAAAATATCAATAACTTGGGGAAGATTTGTTGTTTTAATTTAAAATATAGCTTATAATTGAAGAATTCAAAATTTCTTTTATGCATCAATATTAAAGTGAAAAAATGTTTCTCACAAATATTTCTTTTACAAAGAAGTGATATGTATTCAAAAGAATTATTTAAAAAAAAGCAAGCACAAATGGCTGCGGACAAGAGACATCCCGGAATTTCCAATATTCCTTTTGTTTTCCGTTCACAGAAAATATTCTAATGTAGCTCCGTAAAATTTTGAAAAATTACATGTTTACATTTCAATAAAAATAATTAATGTTTTATAACCCAATTAGGTTTACATTCCAAAAATATAACTGTTTCTGAAATTCTGATTTTATTTATTAATATAAAAACTTTAAAAAAAAATAAAATTGATAAGATTATTTTTCTTTCTTATTAAAATAATAATTTATTAAAATATAATTTGTTATAGCGATAAATTTTTATACAAAAAAGCTTTTTATACATTTTGTTTTTTTTTTTTTTTTTTAAATCAAGTACATATACTTTAAAAAAATTTTATTTATTACTTACTTCATCACAATATTTATTTTTCCTTTATCAATTTTTATTTCCAAATATTTACTTTTCAAGTTTACTAGTTGAATCCAGTTGAATAAGAAATTTGGGTCTATAATCATTGTTGGAATTAAAAAAAATATATATAATAATAAAATAAATTTATAAAGTTCTCTGAAAATAAAAAAGCTAAAAAGAAACTTTTAACACAAAAAAAGCGGATTAACGAAATGAAATACAATGAAGTTATAAATTTTTTTTAATCAAAAATTAATTGCAATTGATTACGGATGTTGATTTGAATTATTGAACATATGTTTTTTCTTGTTGTTCTAAAAAAAAAAAAAACACCTACTGTTTATTTATTCAGTTTATGTTTTTTAAAAAATAAAAATTTGCGATTGTAATAAAATATCGAAGAAAAATTATCGATAATATTTATGTTATGTTTAATTTATTTTTTATAAAAAAAATATACCTATTAATAACAAAAAGAAAATACAATAAAAAAATAATAAATTTTATAAAAATAAAAACCTATAGAAATATTTTTGTTCAAATTTTTTTTATTTTTATATTTAATATTTGTACAATTGCTCGTTTCCATTAAAAAAAAACATTCATAAGGTTTTTTTTTTTACTGAAAAAGTGTTAATGATTTGGAATGTGAATATAAACAATAAAATAAATTAAAATAATATTAAATAAAAAATTAATAAATAATTGTAATAAATTTTCGTTTAAAATACTTTAATAAAATATTAATCAAAGTGATTTTTTGTGATGTTAGAAATTATTTTTATTTATATATTTAAGTGTAATTAATTTTCCAAAGATATGTTAAGTTTTTCTAAATCTGATTAGAAAAAAAAAATATTTCAAATTTTGGATTAAAATTTATTTATTTTTATATTAAAAGTGGAACAAATCATAAAAAAAATATATATTATTTGAATACCTATTAATAAAATTAAGTATAATAGAACTGTTTTCAATCAAACATATTCAAAATTAAAAAAAAAAAAACAGCTCGATGAGCCAATATAGATACTTATAATATATTAATTAATATGTATATTAAATAATAAGATTAGAAAAAAAAAGGCGGTAATAAAAAACCTTACAAAGCCCAAATTATTATCGAGAGCTTCAGACAGTGTGTTTTATAATGCGCATTTAGGAATAAAAAGATCAGAATTTGAGTCAACATACGTAGGATTATTCAAAAAAAAAAATTTGATAATAAAAATATTTTTTTATGATTTACATAAGAAATAAAAAAAAAAACTATTAATAAAGCTAAAAATATTACGTAGTCGATCCTGCCAAAAAGATTAGAAATAATATTCTTGTTTTTGTAAGTTTTGTTTATTAAAAAAAAAAATTAAATTTATATTTTTTTTTTCAACGACTTGTATAGAGACTAAAAGAATATTCTTAAAACAGATGTTCGTTATGTGGATTGGACATATTTTTATGCACAACTTTAAAGAAAGTAATAAAAATGTTTAGAGGAAAAGATAATTTTTTTAATGTCTGTTTTTGAAATTAAACGAATAAAACTTAATCAAATGTCAAATTTTGGTTTGTTACAATAATTGATAAACTTATCGCATTTAACAACAACTACGAATATTTTTTTTTTTCCTGTTATCATTTTGGAGTTACTTTGATTATTTTTTTTTCATTTATAAAATAAGTTAATAGTTTGTTTTGTATAAAAAAAATGGACTTAATTCGATAAACATTTACAGCTACAGCACATTCTTATTTTAGATATTTATAAAAAATAGAAATCTTAATTGGAGAAAACATTTATACGTTGATCTTCGAAATTCTTTTTCCAAAATAACCTCCAGAAAATTTACATGAATTGAGCACCATTATCCCTTGCCCTTCCTGCAATAACAACACAGATTAGCATAATACAACAATCTTGAGGGATCTATTATTAATCGTGTCATGAAATTTATTGCCATTTTTTTACATTTATTAGAAACTAATTATAGCTCAAATAATGCTTTCATTTAGATATTTATTGAAATTAAGAATAACTAATTAACTAAATAAATATATTTTTTTTTAACATTTTACTTTTTAAATCTTACTAATACTAATTCTATTATTAGACTTTAATTCAGGCTTAATGAGCTTTTTATTTAAATAGATAACGTGTTTGAGCTGAATCTATTTATATTTTTGAATTAAATTGCACTTTAAAATAAAACACCCACAATAAAAGGTAGATAATATAATTTTGAAATTGATTTAATTGTTTTAAAATAACCAATTTATTTAAAATAGAATATATTATAAAAAACTTAACTAACTACTTCAAAAAGTTATTAATAACATATTATAAACAAGAAATTTTATTTTTTTAATTCAGTTACGAACCGACCTACATTCTTTTTTAAAATTATTATCGTTTTTTATCGAATTTATTTCAAATTAATATATTTGATAATTTAAATTTAAGTTCTTAAATGAATTAGCAATTTTTTTGAGAACTGAACATTAGATTTGTTTTACATTTTTTTCTGATGTAAGATATGTATGAAAATATGAAAATCATTAACATACAAATTTTAATGCAATATTTTTTTTGTTTATATCTTAAATATCATGTAATAATTTTTTTTAAATAATTTTTTTCTTTTATAATTTAAGCCGTATGAAACAAATAATTCGAATTCATCATCATCAGTTCGGGATTTAAAAACTTACAGAAAAGGTGATTCACGACCAACAACTCCAGTGGAAAACGGGCATGGCCAATATTCGTAAGTTATTGAATATTTAAGTATATCTTTTAGTTGCATTACTTAATTTTTATTCTTAAATTTTTTTGTAGTTGCCATACATGTAAAATAATTTTCCCAATACATAAAATGGAATGGTTATCAACAAGTGCTGAACATATGAATTCACATGTTCCACATTTCCCATTTTTAAAATCCACGAATGATTCTAGTGGTTCAAATCGTGTGTTAGCATGTAAAGATTGTGTTAATCATTTAACGAGACAGTGGGATAGTATGGACGCAGAAAGAGTTCCATTAGAGCACAGAAGGTAAAAAGAAAATATTTGTCATCTTTTGTTACAGGAAAAAAATATAATGGACAAATCGTATTATTTTAGGTATAACATTCCTTCTCCAGCAATGTTGTCATCTACTTCACCAAATGGTTCATCACGTCATGGTGGTAATGATGCAAGAAGCCCACCATCAACGCCTTCAATTTCTTCAACCCCTGCTAGCACTTCAATATATTGCTTTTTATGTAATCTCCATTCAGATCTACAATGGGCTAGAGTTCTTTTTTCAACAAAGGAGGTACATTTTTATTTGCTTCAATTGTATTAAAAATTAAAATACAGTAGTTTAAAAATTTTCTTGATTAGTTTAGTTCCCTATCAATTAAAAATTAAAAGGTATAACATAACAGCTTCAAAATTTCATTGTATTTTATAAATTTAAATCATTAAATTATACAGAAATAAACACTTTAAATGAGATGAGAGGAAACAATTATCAAATTGTATTCATATAATTAACAAAATGTGTTAAATTTATTCAAATCAAATGTTTTTAAATATATTTTTTTTTTATTTAAACTATTTAAACTAATTTTGTATTCAAATTTTCAGGGAACACGGCCATATTTTCCTTTTTTGTTGAAACACAAATCTCCACCAAATGCAGAACAGTTGAGAGGAGATTATTCAGCTTTGGTGTGTACATTTTGTTACCATTCATTATTGAATCAATGGAGAAAGTAAGTATATTTCTCAATTCTTATTATTATAATCATCCGCTTAGATAATTTATTTTAAAAAAATAACTTTTTAAAAATAATTGATTTCGATTTTATTTCGTTTTTAGTAGTTGATTTTTTTCACTTACATCGTTAATTACTATTTTTAGATACGAAGCTCAAAGCCCTAATTTGAGTCCAGCCGATCGTAAATATAATTGGCACGATTATATTTGCCATTTATGTGAAGTCACTACTTATAGAAAACGTGTAAGAGCACTTCCATTGAATGAATTTCCGTCTCTTGCTCGCTCAATAGATAGCGATAATACATCGGCATCAAATATTCAGCAATTCAATTCATCGAGGGGGCGACCTAGGAAAAGTGAAGATGCATTACTGTTAGAAAATGGAGAATATGCTGTTGTTTGTTTAGATTGTTATGAAAGCTTGAGGTAAAAACAATAAAAATAATTGAATAGACGACTTGACTTAATTGAATAATGACTAACATTACATGCATGTTTTAAGTTGTTTGAATTTTTTTTGTGGCGCATAATCTAGTTAATAGGCTGTTTAACAAAATACTATTTTCTCTATTTTTATTAGAGTTTTTTTTTTTTAAATATTTATCGAATCTTATCTAATCTATTGCTTCAATAACTTTTCCGCACATTCATTAAGTAAATTTAATTTTCTAAACTTGTTGAAATTTTTATTAATAATTATTTAATTTTTTTAGACAACAAGCCTCACAATATGATCGCTTTGGGGTTCCAATATCTCGCAGAGAATACAATTGGGTACCTCAACCTCCTCCGCCTGAGGATGGACCTGATGTTTCAGTAGCACGTTTACCTTGTGGTGAACGTTCTGATAAAATTGTACGTTTGTTTGAATAATAATTTTGATTATATTTCGATAATTCTAATGAATAATTTTGAATTATATTTTTTTTAGCAATTAAATACTGGTTTACGACCAATATCAAATAAGAAAAATACTTCACCTAAACAATTTAGTTCGGCTTCAATTAATGAAAAAACTAAAGATATAGGTAAGTGTAATTAAATTACATTCACTTAAGTGAGAGGTTACATTAAGTTAAAGATTCTAAATTAAGATTATGAGCTTAAGTGTCAAAACTTTAATCAGAATTTTCATCATTCGATCGAAAATTAAAAATGAGAGAAGGGAAGTCCACTTTTTATGTTATTCAAATTTTAATCTTAACAAGAGTCTGTTTACTTATTACTTATTAGCGATTATTGAAAAAATTGAAATCGGATTTAATATTCCAGGTTTTTTAATTTGTGAACGACACGATTTTACTGCTGTTATTTAAAAAAATGAAATAAATTTGTCCTAAAGCCGTTCACAAATTCAATTTTAGTTTTTTAAATTCTGCAAAGGGAAATTTTAAACTTCCCATAACAAACTAAATTTGTAGGTCTACTTTTAAGTGAATTCAAAAAGTAAAATTGTATAGAAAAGAAAAAAGCGGCAAAAATGGGTAAGAAAATTCGGTCGGTCACGTATTATTATAAGTTTTTGATTTCAGTGAGCCAAATATTATTTTATAAGTAGTTGATTTTAGCAGATTATACAGAATGCAGAAAATTACGTCCTCAATTTAGAAATTGTGACATTTATTTTACAGAAAAGGGAGATTTCTTTTTTTTTAAATCGTTTAATAAGTGAACAGACTCAAGATAAAAGTCAAGAAAAACTAAATTCCCGTATAAAACTAGCAATATCGTGTAATAGTTCTTTAGCATTAATTTATAAAGAAAAATTTGTTTTAGGAAAGAAATTTTTGATAACTTGAAAATGAGTAGATTTGTCATTAATTAAAAAAAAAAGAAACATTAAAATTTCAAAACGTTTTATTTTGCCATTCTTTTATGAACTCCTTTTAGCATGAAATTTAAAACTTTGTTTTACTTTTTTGTAATTTTACTGAATTGATATTTAACCTTTTAAATAATTTTTACACCCCTTTTCTATAAAATTTCACTTAATAAACTTAAAATCATTAAATGAATAAAATAAAATTATTAAAAGGATAATATGTAATATGTTTGTTATGCCTTTTTTTTTTAAATAAAAACATAAAAAAACAGTTGTGATTTAGGTTGATTTTGTGTGCTACTACAAATAATTATACAGAGGCACTCAAGTGTAATTAATGTAAAAATAATTTTTATTTATTGCACGTGGTAATTTTTTTTTTCTTGTTAGTACGTAATTTAATATCGCATACATATTCAATGTATTGTTAATTGGGATTATGGAATTCCAATTTAAAAAAAAAAAAAATTATTTTTAATTCTTGAAAACTTATAAATTTTTTAAAACGATTATTTTCATTAAATATGCAAAATATTTGAACTAAGTAATAAAAAAATAAATAAATATAAAGTTACAACATTTTATGTTTAGTTTATACAGCTTATATATCCTACTACCTATCTATAATATATAAATTTTTTTGTACATTTTATCCAATACTTCTTAGAGTTTTTATAAAAATTAAATAACTTATTTCGTATAATTTAGCAATAAATAGATTCGAAATTTAGTGTGAAAACTATGTATGAATCGAACTTTCAACAAGATTACGACAATATCCCTCTAGAGTCGACAACGCAAGATATTGTTAGATCTTATTCAATTTTTATTTATTTGAAACTAGTTGAGATTAATCGGCTTCTCATGGGATTGCCGAACTTATATTAATATCAAAATATTTCAATCCAGTGTGTAAAAGTTATAAATTATATAGCTTTGAATTGATAATTTCAAGTCCAAAGCTACAATTTTTGTTTTGGAAAATAACTAAATTTAAAAACCAGCTTTTAAAGCCGGCTCTTCGGATCAACATTTCTAGTATGTACCTTATAACAACCATCTCGGGTCCCTAGATTATTTAATTACAAAATTTCAGCCAAATCAGTTCAGCGGTTTAGGCTTGATTGAAAACAAAGAAACATAGTTTTATTTTTTATTTATTGGACGTGTTTAAAATTTATTTATTTATTAGGATCATTCAAATCTACACAATAACACAAATTTCAAGTAATAATAATGAAGATGGTAATTAAAAAAAAACTAAAATTTAATGAAAAATTATTATTCTGGGGTGTGATAACAGCATGTATCCGGTATCTATAAATCTATTTTGTTTTCTTCAATTTTTATATTTTTCGGAATAAATCCTTAATAGTTATATTTAGTGTTACATGACAAGTACAGGCAAAAAAAAATAGTTGTCAAGTATTGGGTTAATTTTATCAGTTCAAGAGATTAAATTGGGGAATATAGAAGTTTATTTCATAAAATAATTCAGAATTTCTTCTTTTTGAAAAAAAAAATTGAATGTAGGTGCGGTTTCAAAGTTAAGCTAGAAGACAAAGATTTTATTATAAAAAAAAAACTCAATGAGTTTAATGTGCTTTATCGTGAAGAAAAATGTTCAAGAGAATATTGTATTTTTTCAACTTTTTCAATTTTGAGAAAATTTAATAACATCGAATTCATTATCATAATTTTTGACATTATCATGAAAAATTTTACTTTTTTACTTTTTTTCTGTTTTCATAAATCAATAATAAATTTATATGTATTTATGTACATACATACTTATGTATTTGAAAAGTTAAAAAAAAAAAAATATGTGAAGGTAACATTTAAAATTTATTTCCATCCTCTGGTATATCATTTTGAATCAATAAAATATGCATCTTTCTTTCATTTTCGTTTTCTCAAAATGAAAAAAAAGTATATATTTTTTTTTAAATAAAGAAAAAAAAAATCTCATACCCATAACCTTTTTAACATGTATAGATTGTAACTACATCCAAAAAAAGATTCACTTCCTTCCGTAGTTTATATTATTCGTTTTTTTTTTTCCCATTTTTTGTACGTACAACACGATGATATGCCCTATTCATTTTATTAAAAAAAAAAATAAAATCTATATCAACAATTTTAAAGTAACAACACAAGAAATATCCTTTTTTCTTTTTAATATGAAAATTTTTTCCATTTTTTTTTTTTAACAAGAATCATTTGCGCAAAAGAAATTGATACTTTTTTCCAGTTCTAAATGCAGATGTAAATATTGTCATTAAAGTACAAAAAAAAAAAAAACACAGAAACCACATGAACACTTTTCTAAGGTTGAACTACTTAACACCATTAAATAATAGACAGGGAGGTATTGAGGATTTGTTGTTTTGTGGAATTAGGCGATTTTGAACTTTATTTTCTGGAATTAGAATGATCTTTAATTTATAATTTTTTATTAAATTGTCATAATTGAGGAGCATCGCAATCGAATTTTAAGGTGTAGCTTGAAGTATAAGCTATAAGTAACAAAATAGTAAATACCCTACAACTACATAAGTCCGTTAAAAAAAAATAAAAAATTTATATAAATTAAAAACAGAAAATTTAAATTTAGTTAAGTTATATTTAATTTGAATAAATCGTTTTTAACTATTAGAGATACAGATATAAGAAAGCAGGATATGCGTTTAGAGGTTCATGATATCAAATCTATAGAAACGTAATGTTTTTTATGATATTTCTTAAATAACTAATCATTTCTATTTAAAAAAAACCAATTGGACATATTAATTTTTAATTTGGAAAATATTTACTTCCTTCCAGCTATTTTTTTACAGAAATATTTTCTGAAACTGACCCGTGTTCCTTTAAATAAAAAAAAATTTACAAAAGAAGATAATAATAAGATTCTGATTTTTTTTTTGTATACGGTAAATAAATAACGATTTTGCTAGTGATGGTAATATAATGGCAGTGTGGTATGACAAGGTTCCTTTTTTTTTTTTAATGCTTTAATAAAACCAAAATATAAAAATAAATAAATTGTTTACCACTCTATTAAAAATGAAAAAAAAAAAAAAACAAATTGTTAACCTACGCTGTATAAATTGCTTAAATGTTAAAAGACTTTTAATACTCTGGGTATATAATGGTATTAATATTTCAAAATAATAAAAAAAAAACAGCTTAAAATTCCCCTTGTTACTTGTGTCATATTTCCACTTAGATGATTTTCAGTTTCTCTATTGAAATAATATTCTTTTTTAGATTCCTTTGAAATAAACATTAAAATTAATAAATGAAGTAAGTCGGTAGTTAAGTTATCTAATTAACAGTGATTCATTTAAATTTATTCGTACTCAATATTTTGAAACATAAAGAATTCAAAGTAGAATTTTTCTGTTTTAGGATAACTTATAATTCGTTGAATTCATTAATTCTGAGCTACAGAAAAATAAAATGGCTAACAATAAAACGAATTTTAAATACATTGTATAATCCTATAATGTAGCGTTTCTCAACCTTAGGGTCGCGACAGATTTTCAATGGGTCGTTTTAATATGGAAAAATTCTATTACAAATGGTACATAGGTATATTTTTTCAAAAATAATAAAATATTTTGATTACGTAAGAAGAATTAACCTATACCTTATTTTTCAAAAGATTGCTGTTTTAACATTGATAATTGAGTAAATCCTTTGAGCCAGACTTAGTAAATTATCAAATGATTGTCAACAACAAATAAGCCATTAAAATAAAAATAAATAAAACATTTTAAAGTTGTCTTTCATTTCTTCTACTTGTCAATGCATACCATTTTCATATTGAGGGTCGCGTTATTTTGTACTCATATTTTATAGGTCGCAATAGCAAAAAGGTTGAGAAATGCTGCGATAATGTATCTAATTTTCAATGAAATCAAATTTTATAAAATCAATTCTGTTTTTATTTTCAAACAATGTTATAGTTTTCTTCTTCAGAAGATAAAATTTTCATAAAAAAATCTTGGTACGTCATGGCGTAATCAAACAATTTTCTTTCATTTTCAATTTTAGTGTTGCCATTAATTTATTTATTTTACTTGGTTTTTGATCATCTACAAATTAAAAATTATTTCAAAATAAAAGTATATAATTATTATATTAATATGAAAAGAAATAATCTTATTTTAATTTACATTGATATACAATCGTTTATGTCATTTTTCGGTGCGTAATAAATTTTCTAAGACTTTGTAGACTGAATCAATTTAATTCTACAAAAAATTTAATATTATATTAGAAAAAAAAGTATAAGGATAATAAATAACTCAAGTATTTGAATTTTTTAAAAAACTAAAAAAGTATGAGGATAATAAAAAAGTCAAATATTTGCATTTTTCACGTTCCACGCGTTATTTCTTCTAAAAATTGTAATACTAAAAACTTCTTGTCTATAATGATAGAATTTTCTTAGAAAATCCGAATAAGGCAACTCTAACTTTTGTATTCTATTAGCTCGAAATTCTCTTTTGTATTTCAGGGAAAGTAAAAGAGAATTTTGTTTTTTTTTACTATGTAGGTACATATCTATGTATTTTAAATCTTTTAAATTATACATTTTTATAATATTCTCAATTCCTTTTTTTTTTTTTTTAATCTTGTGCATTGGGATTTTGTCCTTTATGTTTATTTAGCCTGTTCTCATGTATAAATAAAATAAGGATTTAATTTTTTCCTTTTAGTTTCCTAATAAATTTAAAAATTAAACTCAATATTTACAATGTTTCATGTAATAAAAATAATGTTCGTTTTTTTTTCAGGTGAGTTTTTATCACTAGAATTTATAGGTAAGAAACATTTTATGACTTTTATTGTTTGAATTTTTATATTTTTATAAATTTTATTTCTTAAGATGTAGTAGGTAGATACGCCCTTTTTAAATATGTAGGAATTTGACGTATGATTACTTTTTTTATTATTGAAGTGCTGATTGAAACTAAATAATTACATATATGCACATCAATTAATTTATTTTTTAGTCGATTACTTAATTTTTTTTTAATGTATTCTAAATGATGGTTATTAAAATTTTCTTTAACCAAAATTATATCTAGCTCAATATTTAAGTTCTTCTTCGTAGAAGAGAGTGAAAAAGTTTTGCAAAGTATTTAAAAATTTACATTTCGGCTTAAAAGACTTATATTAGAGTTGGAAAAAATAAAACAAAAAATTCAAATTTAGAATACTGAAACAATATTTTATATATATTTTTGAACCATTGATTTTGAAAGTTTTGGAATTAAAACGAAAAATCCATTGACTAAGATAGCGTAATAATTATTACATTGAAAACAAATAATAATAATAAATCTTTTTTTTTTAACTACTTTGATATATGTTTTGTTAATGAAGCAGCAAATTAAATTATATGTAATAATATTCGGTGACAGATTTTTACAAGATGATGATACCCATGTAAATGTAACATCTCTAAATAATTCTTAATTTTCCATACTGTACGGTGCAATTCTTAAACTTATTTTTTTATACAGAAAATAAAAGTATGTACTTATATGTTTCGTTTTTTTGTTTCCCATTATTTAACTCACAATATATATTCGGTAGAATCATAATTATGTATTGTGAAAATGTAAAAATGTATACTTTAAATTAATTTTTAATTTGTAATCGTCGAAGTTAAAATTTTGTGTGAAAAAGTTTTGTTTTCATTTTTTTTTTTCAATTTTCATGAATTTTATTTTTTCGAATTATAATTATAAAATAATATTGAAGATATCGAGTTGCAATTTTCTAATTTCTTAACTAAGAATAAAATAATATCATGAAATTAATCAAAATTTCTTAAACTATTATTTTTTGTAAATTAATTTTTTTAAGCATGTTGAATAGTAATTTAGGATATGTGTACATTTGTATCTTTGTACCTTTAATTGAATGAATTTTCAACTTAATTCCTGAATTCTTCATTGCAATCAGTCTCATAGGCTGGTGCTTATTTATAGGTTCATTTATGTTTTAAATAATAGTAGATTACAACATATCTTAAGAAAATTTGTTATTACAACGAGTTGTGTACACACAAAAACACATGGACACGCGTCAATACTTATATCACGTTAGGTCGAGTGATATATTATTGGCAAGTGACCAGTGTTTTTGTGTATATACATAACGAGCTGTAGTTGCAATCAATACATTTGCAATGCAAAAAATAAACAAAAGTTCAAAATGAAGAAAGTAAATAAAATTGAAGTGTGGTAAATAAAATTGAAGTGTGTAAATAAAATTTTCTTAAATAAATAATTGACGCATTTAATATACCATTTACCGACCTAAATTTACGATTGTAAACTTACCGATCACATGCACATTAAAAAAATTTAACAAATTTCCCAAAATTAACATTCTGCCGTATAAAGGTTGTAAAATATTAAAATATTTTTTCTTATGAACGAATTTTCTTCTTTTTTTTTTTTTAATATCCTTGCACTTCTGTGTGTTGGTATTTTTTTTTTTTTAATTTAGAATTTATTCATAAATTTGGGGTCCGCGCCTTTTTCCAACTGAAAAATAATATATAATATGTATATATTGTGTACATATAACTTATATATGTATTTTTCTCTCATTTTACAAATTTTCACACTGAGAGTATTAATTTAAAAAGCAAAAATAAAAAAGAAAAACAGAAACTTGTGTAAGGGGTAGTCAGAGAAATTGACTACCAAGTGAAAAAAAAAAAAAAAGTGATATACCAAAATTTTTAAAAAGAAAACTCAAAATATGGGGGAGAGCATACAAAAAGTTTTTTTTTTTTTTTTTTTTCACAAAAAGTTTCTAAGAATGATAAAAACTTATACATTTTTTTTTCCTGCTATGATGTTGATATATTTTTTTTTTTTTCATGTTTATGTTTTTTGTTTTGATGCCTTTTTGCTAACCCAAAAGAGATTCACTGATTGAGTGAGTAATGGACTATCTGACTTGATGGTTCATTTTTCGCGTGCAAAAAAATTTGTTTTTTTTTTTTTCGATTACAACAAACATTTGTGTTATTTCGTGTAGTACTATGTATATTTATTTATTTATATTTCTGCACTTAAATGGTGTAATTAAACTTTAAGTAGTATAGAAGTTATTTATTAACAGAAGAAGAAAAAAAAAATTTGAGAATAAATAAAATTTAAAGAAAAAAAAAGAAATTCATACAAGAAAAGAAAAAGATAAAAATCTGTAAATTGAAAAGTAAAAATTGGAAAAAGAAAAATCATTTAATTCTGGCAATAATTTTTTTTTTTTTTTTTGGAAGTGCACTATTGATTTTCTCTCATTTTTCTTTCATTTTTCTTATTATTATTATTTTTATTTTATTTTTTTTTCGGAATAAGTAATCAAAAATGTATGTATCGGTGGCAGTTTTTTATGCTGTGTTACACAAGTTAGAAATTGAAGACTTGAGAGACCTTTTTTGTATTATAAATTTTTTTTTTGAAAGATATACTCATAATGATAATTAGTTTATAATTCTGTGATTTGTTATGATGATGGTATTAATTTACTGACACACAGTGTATAATTGGTCAATATGTATAATAATATTTTTCATTATAATTTTTTTTTGTTTTTTTAAGGAGAGAGTTTTTCTTTCAGTGTTATTATTCTTATTTAGAGATTTAAGGATAAAGAAGAGCATTAAAAAAAAAATGATTAAATAAATATTTAATATGATTAAATTAAATCTTTGAAGGTTTAAATATTATTAGTATTGAGAATTTTTTTTTTTTTTTGAGTTTCATAATTTTAAACTTAAGAATGTGTATTAATAATTTCAAAATTATTAATGAATTACTTAATACCAGGAAGGAATGTACAATAATAATTTGCATTAAATTTTATATAAGTAATTTTTATTCTTAATTACCGTTCTACATTGCTAACAAAAAAGCCGAACGAAGTAAAAGATGTTAAGCCGTAGTAACAAAATACCTAAGATTATGATAAATTTTCTTAATCGTTCTTTCTTCGTACTTTATGTACATGAACACTTAATTACTAAATATTAAATTTTACTAAACTAATAAAAATAAAACTTCTAGATTATTACATAATAATTATATTTTTAGAGGTTTGGAAAATTTTGTTTTGTGACATATTACATTATGTGTAAGTACGTAAAATGATATTTTATTTGCAGATATTGAAAATATTAAAATTCTTAGAATTATGATTGAATGATTTAATTGAAGATTTTCTTTTATAACTTATTGCGAGTAATTATTTGATAGAGAAAAGACGACAGAAGCGTTCAAATAATAAATTCAATCATATTAATAATTTTTTGTTGGTCAAATAATCGGAGTTTGAAAATTTATTGATCCTCAGAATTAAATTAATAATTATGACAGAATTGTAAATTTTTCAATGATCAAAATTGAGAAACAAAAGGAAAATTGTTAAATAGGAAATTGACCCTGGTGATGACAACGTACAAATTTTTTTTTTTTCGAATTTGATTAGCGTTATTTAAATTTTAATATTTTTTATTTCCTTGTGTGTACAAAATTAAATAACGAATTTTCATCACAGAAAAATATTTTAAAATGTAGGTATACGATATTTATTTTTTTTTGCACTTCTATGCAAATTTTTTTTTTTAAGTACAGAATTAAAAAAAAAAACGTGTACACAAAAAAAATACATTAAAAGAAAATTTTATACTCTTTCGCGAAATCCATTCGCGGATTTTTTTCTGCTCCACTTCCACCTCTTTGATTCATCTCTTTCTATTTTTTTTTTGCTCCTCCATGATACGTTTCCATATATATGCATTTTCCTCCAGCTATATAAAAAGCTTTTCTATAAAACATTTTTTTTTTTTTTTGTGTACATTTATGAAGAAAGCAAAACAAAAAAGAAAAATTCATTTAATGTTATCATATTGTAATGTATCCTGTCATTTTAAATAACACTGAATATAAACTGCATATTTTATCGTCTCAGATATATGTATGTTGTAGGTGGTGTGGTGTTTATGTTGAAAACTATGAAGGATAGCAGAGAAATTTTGTTGCTTTTATTTTTCTCATCTATAATAATTTTATTGGTATGTTTGGTTTTCGTTATATTGATGCTAATTGGAATTTCAAGCTACGGTTCCATGATTAGGTTTGATTGGAATTTTAAATTTTACTTGCGTGGCTTGTGAAAAGTTTTTTTGTACAAGTGATAATATCTCAATGTTAATAGAATCTCCAAAGGAGAAACTCATTCAGTTCACATCTTTTTTAAAGATAAATTCGTTAGCCTTGTAGTACGCGATATTATGACTGTTCATTAAAAATTTGATAGTCAAGTGATAGTTGACTTGTTTTGAGTTAAATCGAATTATAGAACTTTGTTAGTGATTAGATTTTTCATAACTCACATAAAATAACCAACGTAAAGTAAATTGTGTAACGTTGTAAAAAGGAAATCTAAAATGAAAAAAAAAAAAATTAGGTATAACTTGATAGAACTTTAGTTTAGTATGTTCTATATTCGACAAATAGCATGATTTGAATTTTTCAACTTACATACGAACTTACATTCTCGATTGATTAAAAACAGTTAAAATTTTTAAATTCATATTTTGTTGAACATTTTTATTTTTTAATTTTTTACTCATTTCCATGTGAAGAAAAACAACAACAGAAAAAAATAGTTTTTCAATATTTGAACTGCATTTGTACAACGCCTTACACGTGATTTGCATGTCTAATGAACTGTTAAAAATAATAATATGTATGTTATGTACTATGTAGATAAGTTTATAAGTAAAACTTAATTTTACCATTTTTCCACATAGTTCTATTAATTTGTATTTCGTGTACTTACAAACATATGTACATTGAAATGAATATACTCTATATATACAATACAATATCCTTACCTTTAACTGACTTAAATATATAAAAAAAAACAACACTAAATATCCTTGAATAATAATTATTTAATAAATAGGGTACACAGTATGTATGTATGTAATGTACCAGTGTACATGTACATTGATATTAATATATAAAATATTTTCACTTGTGCAAAAAGGAAAAAAAAAATTGTTTTTTTTTTTAATGTTGTGTGGAAAATATGAAATAAAAACGAAAACTTACCTCTTCCTTTTTTTTTTTTAAGTGGTCTAGAGAAAAGCAGCAGCACTCTTTCGATAGAAAACCAGGAGAATGAAAAACAAAAAAAAAAAAATTGTTTTTCTTTTTTTTTTTTTGCCTCCCTTAAGCACTTGACACAAAAATTACTCATACTCTGAAATTTAAAGTAAGACCAATGGAAGAAATTATTATTTCAAAAAAAGGAAAAAAATAAATGTAAGAAAAATAAAATAAAATGTACAAATTACTTATACTAACCGTATTGTAAAAGCTTAAAATATTTAAAAAAAAAAAAAAAAAAAACTTATAGGGATCAATTTGCACTTGACTCAAACATAAATTCTTTTATTGTTTGTTTTTCAATTTTTTTTTTTTTATTTATTTATTTTATATTATTATTTCCATTTTAGATTATATGGGTGCTAGAAAATTTATCGAAAATTGTTATAGCGTGTGGAAAGAAAACAAAATTGCATGAAAAAAAATATATTATATTTAAAAGATGTTTTTTGGTTTTTTTTTTTTTTTTTTTTTTTTAAATATTTAAAATATCCAATTATCCCCAAAAAAGAGCTCATGAGGTTTATTTTGAATTGGGAAAATTCTTTATTTATTAAGCTAATATTGGTTATAGAATACTTAAACAAAAATTAAAAAGTGATCAATATAACGAAATTTTCAAAATGTTTCTAGAAAATGACAAATTTCAAAATTCAAAGTCTTTTTTATATTTTTGAAATGACATCTTACATGATATATAGATTGATGCACATAATTGATACTTTCTGAATTTCAATTGATAGTATCTGAATTAAAATTTACTAATCTGAATTACAATTGACGCTTTCTGAATTAAAATTGCCTAATCTGAATTAAAATTGACGCTTTCTGAACTAAAATTGACTAATCTGAATTACAATTGATACTTTCTGAATTAAAGTTGACTAATCTGATTTACAATTGATACTTTCTGAATTAAAGTTGATAGTTTCTGAATTACACTTGGAAAAGAAGGTGTTGACCCAACTGCTTCTATAATGAACCTTTTGATATTGTGGAAATGTTTACCCAATTAAAGAAGATTTAATAATGTGCACAAAACTAATATAATATATAGAGATATAAACAAATTTATCAAATCACTAAATGCAATAAAAAAAATGGAATAACTTGTGCGTTTTTATCTTATAGACACAACATGACTTATTGTATACCAATTAAAATCATCCTGACTAACTATTAACTTTTATTAATTTGTACAATACTAATACTTCCGATTTAAAAAACATACAAATGTTTTAAATGTTTTAAATTTTTTTTTTTCATACATTTTTATAAAACCAGAATTAAGTGAATGCACTTAATTTTAATAAATAAAATAAGGTTTCTTAAGAATTTAATAGTTATTAAGAATCAAAGTTATACTCTAAGAAAAATAAGAGATTCAGAAAACGCAAAAAAAAAAAAACAATTTATTGAACTTCATGAGAATATGATAGTTAGTTAAATTTTCTTTCTATATTAATAAAAATAATTCGAAATATTAAATCATGGAATGGATTCCAAGAGGACTGTCAAATATCCATGCACCTATTCCAGTTTGTGGTAAGCTATTCTGATGTTGATAATGCATTATCTCCTTTTTTATTTTGAAATCGGTTATTCAATTGAAGTGAATAATAAACATATTTTTATAGAAAGATTAAGAATTGAAAGTGGTTTAAGTCCATTAGTCAAACAAAATAGTTAATGATAACAATAAGCACAATAGTATATATTCTTTTTATTTTTAAACAATTTTAGTCTAGTATCATTAAAACCGCTTTGATTTTGGCACTTGAAAATTAGCTTATGGAAATATTAATGTATATTTTTAAATCAATTCAAACACAAAACCTTAAATATCTCAATACAAGAACAAATGGACTTAAACCACTTTCAAAATAAACGGCTCAAATAGTTGATTAATCATTACTGCGTATATTTTTTTGAACTACTGTTGAAGCTGCGTTATTGTTAACATAGGTAAATAAGTTATACTCGTGCAGTCGTGCATACTTTGCAACTAATTTTCTTGTTTTTTTTCCTGTTCGTTTAACTAAGTATGTTCCAACTATAAAAAAATATATATTTATTAAGTAAATAGATAAAAATTATATTCAGGTTGCAAAATATTATTATAATTTTTTTTTCCAGTCCTTCTACCATAATTTTGGTTTCAAAAAAATATAAAACTAAATATAACTACTTAAATTGATTTATCTTTAAATATCATAATTTTTTTAAATTTTGTTACAGCTCCTCCTAAAGCCGGCCAAAAAAGACCAGCTACGAGTCCAGCACCTATAACGGCACCGCAAATGAATGTTTCATCTAATACATCAACACAAGCTACTGGGGCTAGTTCTAGTGCAAATCCACTTTCAATTAGTAACCATTTATTAGGAGGGAATCACATTGTCCCTCCTTTGGGTAATCCGTCAATGCCTGGACTATCTCAACCAATTCCTCCTCCTGCAAGTGGAGGTAGCAATTCAGCGGCTGGTAGAGGTCCTTTTGCATCAGCATTAAGAAATTTAGCTAAACAGGCTGATGTTAAAGAAGACGAAGAGAGTCCTCAACATTCGATTAGGGAACGCAGTAATATAAGTTCGAATACCGTGCAAGGTAACAGTAATGGTGGTCAACATCAATCACAAAGATCCAACAATGAATCTCGCTCGGATATTCGATCTAGTTCAGTTGATGAGCGTTCTGCTTCATTGGTTGGATCAAAAAAACAACAACGTACTGAGGCACCTACACAACCTCCTGAGAAAATACCTCGACTGAGTGCACCTTCAGCATTGCAGCCCGAATTACTTGTACGCAGTGGTTTCCAACCGTATCGGTCAGATGATCGTCACTTACATCCGGCTGGAGCATTTCCGCTAGATGCCTACTCTCCATTTGCTGGATTGGCTATTCCACCTGGTACATAAATAAAATTTGGCAACATAATTTGTAGTTTTTTATCATTTTATTTATTTTTAGGAGGGTTATTTGGTCCAGGTATACCATATCCAGAACAATTATATTTAGATTCAAGATTTCAGAGTATGTTTCGAGCCAGTGCACATCATCCGCATTCTCATCTCTATTCACCAATGGCATCGCCATATGCGTCACACTTATATTCAATGTTACCAGGAAGTGCTGCTTTAGGTTTAGGATTGCCTAATATCCATGAGAGATTGAAATTGGAAGAAGAACATCGTGCTCGTTTGCAACAAGAAGAACGAGAACGGGAGATGAGGGAACAAAGAGAAAAAGAAGTTCGCGAACAAAGAGAACGGGAACAACGTGAGAAAGAACAAAGAGAAAAAGAACAACGTGAGCGTGAGCAGCGAGAGAAAGAGCAACGTGAAAAGGAGCAAAGAGAACTTGAATTACGAGAAAAAGAACGAGAAAATCAAAGAGAGCGTGAACGACTGCTCTCTGCTGCAGCAGCATCGCATCATTATCCACCACAGCTTTATTCCCCACTTAGTAGAAACATTTTAGGTTCTATGGGACTACCCCCTCCTATTGGTTTAGGATTGCGACCACCACCTCAAGGTGCTTTTCCTTCTCTTTCACCTTATCATTCGTCAAACCAGCGTCAAAGTCCTCATCATGCAGTTGCAGCCATGATGGGTCTACCGTTGCCTCCGAATTTATCGGCAGCACATAGTGCTCTCTCTTCATCACATTTACCCCCAACGAGTTTAGGCATGCCGCATCCCAATAGTATGGCATCAGCTCATTCATCAAATTCAAGTAATAATTTAAGCTTATCGCATCCGGCTCTAGGCCTAGCTCATCACGGTTTGAATTTACCACATTTATCGCAACATATTACATCTCAAGCTCAACACTCAACACATAATAATTTAAATGTATCTCATTCTGTAAAACCGGAAATAGTTCTAGCTTCAATGAACTCAGCTAACACTACCCTAGCTTCATCTAATGTTTCAGCTTATTATTCACAACTAGCAGCGGTAGCCGCGAGCAATCAACACCACTCTCAAATTCTTACTACATCAGCACCAATGTCAGTACCTTCTTCAGTTCCATTAAATTTTGCTCATAGCCATTATTCCAATACTTCGACCACAAAAACTCACACAGTTGCAAGTAATGGAAATCGTAGTAGCCCCTCTAATTCTAAGACTGATCAATCCAATAGTTTAGATTTATCTGGTAGTAGTAATAATCAAAACAATGGAAAAATTGCAACAGTGCCCATTATAGTAACAAATAAAGAATTAAATGGTGGTTTGAATACCACACAAATAATTAGCGATTCACCAGAATCAAGTAAAGATGGAATTTCAACACCAATAACAACAAATGAGGAAAGAAAAAATTTAGAATCAGCATCATTACCTCCAGATAGTAATTCAGTTGAAAAAAAATCACGTCCCTCAACCCCTGCTGATTCTAACATTATTTTGGATGGACCTAAAGAGGAAACAAGTCGATCACCTAATCCAAATAAAGGTAACATTATTTCTGATGCAGCTAATAATAATTCTTCGAATAAAAATCCAACTGAAGAAGTTAAAAGTTTTAATTTAAAAAAATCTTATTCGACAGAAAATGAAGTTTCAGATCCGAAACCTCTTTCTGTTAAAAGTGATGAAGAATTAAAAACAAGTTCATTAGAAAAGTTACCTATAAGCAAGTCTGACTGTGAAAAAACTGAAGAATATGAAAATCGGTAGTTGATTTTATTTAATTTTACGAAAATAATTATTTCGATATTAGCATTTGCTTGTGATTTTATGGAATATAAAAAAAACGTAAAGGTCAAAACATATACAATCTTTTGATCCAGTTAGCTCTCAATGAAACTAAAGTGGTTCTGTTATTACATTTGTATAAAAAGAATTTAAACATGATTTCGTTACGTTTTCGTAAAATAATTTTTTTTAATTTTTGGACTTTTCAAATTCAAATTCATTGTTTACATCTTTCTGAAACTTTATTATCATAAGATAAGAATATCTACTTTTGATGTGATAGTTTTGGCTTGTAACAATAGATCGGCCAATTGGAATTATTTAAAAACTTTTTTAAAATTTTTTTTAAGTAGTAATATCGATTGATTTAAGAAAAGAGTTTAATACTATTAAAATTTTAAACATAATATTTTTGACAAACTGTTTTTCAGTATTTTTGTTTCTTAGTTTTTGCTTTCGATCAATATTATTTTAAATTTCCTCTTAAATTTCCCTTATTAAGTATTTTAAAATATTCATAAGATTAAACAATTTAAACGGTTTTATGAAGTTTAGAATAATGAACTTAATTAAGTTTCAAAAATAATTGTTCTAAATTTCGTTTTTATTACGATTACAAAAACAAGGATCAAAAATTTAAAATTACAAAGCTCAAGTGTATTTTAATCACAAGTATAATGTTATTTACAAAATTCTAAAGTCTGCTTAAAGGCTTGACAAATTTTAGGATTAAATTTTATTAGTTAGGTGAAGTGATTTTTAATGTCTAGACATAAAATGTTTATTTTATAAATAGTATATTTAGGTTTCAATTTTAAGAGTTTTTAATTTTTTATTTTTTTTTCTAAAGCAGGGTATTCTGTTAAAAATAATTATAATCCTAATTTTAACACAAAATAACTACATATATTAAAAACTAAAAAAAATATATATTTATAAAATTAAAATGTTTTAATTTTAGTTATTTAATTTAGCATTAGTTTCACACTTTTTTTGATTTTGACATTATTAAAATCAATAAACAAGAATAACAATAATCATAACCTCATTTGTTTTAAGAATTTTAAATTATATATTTTTAATTTTTTTTTTTAAATTTAATAAAAATGTTTATGAAATGAATTCATATTTTTGCGGGCTGAATTATTTTCATCAAGTTAAAAAAAAAAAACTCGTATAATCGCTTAATTATTAGAGACTTGAAATTAAAAAAAAAAATAAAAATAGGGATGTAAAAAAATAAAGATATCCAAAATTACAATATCCCAATTATTACCATAATTAAAGTGTATAAATATTCTGTATATTTATATGGACGAAATTCAGTTAAATCGGAAAACAGAGTACAGGGCTTTAACTTTAAAAAAAAAAAACCTTGAAAAAATAACTCAAGCTAGTTTTTGTAAAAAAGAAGAAGTAATTCTTAAAAAAAATAAATAAATTAATTGTAAAAAAAATTACTAATATCTGTTATGTGTGGAATTTTTAATAATAAAAATTAAGGTTGATAGTTTCAATTAACCAGCTGAGGTAGACGGGACAATAATGAATTTAATTTCTTAAATTTTGTTTTTTTTTTTAAGTATTGTGCTTTCAGTTTAAATGTAAGTTTTTGTTTTTTTTTCTCTTTAGTTGAGCATGTAAAATTTTTAAATCACCCTTAATTTCTCTATGAACTAAAAAGATTTTACATAAAATTTTATTAAAATTTAAGTTTTCTAATTAGATTTTAAGCTTTATATATTTTTTAAATTATAGGTTTAAATATTATAACTCTAACTCTAATTAAAAGAAACCAAATTTTTGAAAATAATGTTTTCAATATCAAAATTGTGTGAACAAATTTTATTTAATTATTGAGTAAAAAAACTAAATTTCAAGCCTCTGTTGGATATTACTGACAATTATTAAATTCCACACTAAGCTTTATATAAAAAACTAAAAAAAAAAATAGAAGCATTTTTCAAATGTAAAAAAAAAAATTAAAATTTGTAGGAATTTCTACAAAGGTAAATAAAATATAATTTTAGTTTGATTTAAAATATTTTTGGTTCTAAAATTAAACAACAATTTATAATTTTTCTTTCTTGATTTTTTTATTTTTTTTAAATTATAAAAAAAAAATTTATTTCTGTTAATAAAAAAAAAAAATTAATTAATTTAAGTGAAATAATTTAAGATAAAATTAAATTGCAATCAATTTAAGTTTAAAAAAATATTTGCCTTATTATTTTGATACTTATTTTCATTTATTTTATTTTTTCTCAACTAAGCTTATTGATTTCTTTTTTTTTTTAATTTTTAAGTAAAATTAACATTAGTTTTAAAATAATTAATTTCTAAGAGGTATAATTTTTTTTTTTGTATTTTAAAAGTATCATAATTTTATTTTCATGTTGAATTTATGTAAAAAAAAAAAATAAGAAAAATCGTTGCACATTATAAAAGCAGGAATAAAAAATTTATTAAAAACAAAATTTGTATTTTTGTTTTTTGTTTGATTTTGCTTTGTTTTAATAGCGCTCAGCTGTATTTTATCATTTTCTAAATTGTGACATTTTTTTCTACATATTGGCTGAAATTGATTTAAAAAAAAAATTTTTTTTTTTGTTTTGGTTTTGAAAAAACTCATATGAGGCAGAAAATTCAAATTGCAAATATTCCTGCGTTGATTTTGTGCCTTCTGATTTGTAAAGCTTCAAAATGCCAGCTATATAGCTGAAAAAAAAAAAAAAATAAAACTATTTTTTACATAAATATCAAAATAAAAAATTTGGAATAAAAATTTTATACAAATTTTGATATTTTCTACAGTCGATATACTGTATATTTTTGGGGTCTCGCATTGATTATTTAAAGAAAATTATGCGTTCACTCTAAAATTACTATTCTACCTTCACCTATTAAAAACTTTATTGGACAATATTTTAATTTAGTACGTTTATTTCAAAAACTTCATTTGCACTAGTTTTTTTTAAATTTCAGTTTCAATTATTTTAAATAAACTAAACGTTGAACGAACAATCGTATATCGTAGATATTTTAGAACCATTTAAATTCCTTATTTAAGCTGTCTGCTTTAAGAAAGGCCAGCATAAGTGTAATTAAAAAAATTAGGGGTGAAAGATTTCTTTAATCTTTATTACTCTTATTATGGTGATTTTCAAAATAAATAACCCACATGATGGGCCGACTATCTCAAAAATTTTTTGGAATATTTATAATTTCAGTCCAATCTATAAGAAAATTAAAAATTGTTGGTGCGTAATCCAGACAATCGAAATTAAAGGTCTAAAATAAGTGTGTCTTTCGATGACTAAGATTATCCTCATTGTCTATAGGTAAAATATGTAATTCTTTTAATATTAAAAATAAATTCTTGTTATAAACATTACCGAAGAGAATCTTTTTTCATCAAATTCTTTATATCGTTTTTACTTACAAATTACAGAAGAAAAATAGAAACTAATTAGTAAAATTAAAAAAAAATATATATTTTATATCTTCTGTCTAATACAAGATGATAAAAGATATGAGCTGAATATTATTGTAAAAAAATTAGTTAAACAGTAATGTGAAATTTCAATTATTTTAAACAATTTTATTGAAATAAGATTTACCGACAAAATTTCACTCTTTGTTAAACTTCAATAAGGAGCTTAACCAATAAGTTCCTAAATTTACCAAAATTTGATAATGAAAATTTATTTATTTATTCTATTTTTTAGATTCTGTAACAAATAGTAATACCAATTTAATAAGATCAAATGACGAAGAACAAATGACAACTACATCTTCATCCTTATGACATCAATTATTTAATTAATAATTAACAATTTAATAGCTTCTTAAAAACAAAAATTAAATACCAATTAATAATCAATTTAAAAAAAAAACAAAATTAAAATAAAATATTTTTGTCTTAATTAAAATTACAAAATAAAACAAAAACTGTTGATTGTACTTATCTTAAAAAAAGAAAAAGCAAGTTCTGTAAGTGTAAAATATTAAAAATAATCTAAATAAAAAAGCAAAAAAAAATTTTTAATCTAAATTAAAAAATAAAATATCACGTACTTTGCTGAGGTTTTTATTCTTAATTTTTATATATGATTACACAGATGATTTCGGATATTTATTTCAAAAATTGCTTCAATTATACATGATACATTATATTACAATTTGGCTTAAAAGTCGCTACTAAAGAAGTAAAAATCATAATACAAGTATTTAATATACGTATATTAAATTTCATAAACAATTTAGTTTATAGTTGGACGAATTTAATTGAAATAATACTGTTTATTTAAATGCAGAATGTTCAATCCAGGTATTTATTTCGTGATAAATAGGAAAATTAAGTTTGAAAACCATGTCCATATATAAATACGTAACTGCAACAACAATATAAAAGTGTCTTTTGTATCTTTGTAAATCGTCAATAAATAGCTTATACTAAATCAAATGGGTAGAATCGCAAAATTAATTAAATAAAATATATATCAGAATAAAAAAAATTCAAAAACATCAATTAATAGGTTAAAAAATAGAATTACTCATATTGTAATCAATAACAGAAGCAGAAATATTTCAAACTATTAATGACTTATCTTTCAGATATTGACTATTTGCGGAATCTGTATTATTTAATTTTAATCCACCCGCACCGTAATAACCTAATTGAATAGTAAAAATTTTCCAAAACTATATTTGTATTACCTAAAATACTATATTGTATTACCTAAAATACTGTCTTTTAACTAATTCTCAGTCTAATTCAGGACCTTGATGAAGACCTAAAGTAAAGAGATTATAACTAAGAAATACAACCAGGGTAGTCCAGTTTTGTTAATTATTACTATCAATGATATTGAGACGGAAGTTATTGATAGTAATATTGGTGCGTTTGCGAACGATATAAAAAATTTATATACGAATATCAGTTGAGTGTTACAACCAGTGTCTAATGTCTGATATTATAGTTTTTCTGTGTGTTGCACTAAAATAAACTTATACTAAAGTAAGTGTCTGCTTTTATCATTCCTTAGGAATTCATCTCGTTTTTGAATATTTATTTGGAGGTAGGTAGAGTTGTTAAGTATTTGGGTTTTTACTGTAAATCTTAGCTTAATTTCATCAGAAGGTTGTCTTTTGATTTAATTAAAAAATGGTTAAAGGAGTTCAATGCTCATCTTACCTTTTTCATACAATGGCAAGGTTCTAGGATAATTTTCAATAAATGTAAGCATTGTGTCTGTATTTTTTTGTTGATAGTTTCAGTAAGTACATAAGACTGGTTCATATTTGGGCCCATCCAGATTTTGTTTCAAAACGTAACTTTTTCCTTTTTTAATTTTTTTTTTTTCCTGAAATAGGAAAACAAAATTTCGAAAAATTCAAGAGGACGTACAAAATTTTGAAATACAGAACAATTTGCACTGATACTATTCCACTGATACTATTTTTTTAATCTTCTAAGATTTCAGGAGAATTGGTTTTGAAAGAATTTTTTGCGGGGCACTAGCTTTTTATTTATTGAATAAGTTATTGATTTCGAAATGTGAAAAATTTTTCTCATAAATTCACATAATTAATGGAAAATTGTTTGAATTTATTCTTATAAAATTTTTAATTTTTATCTCATCATTGTATACATAATGTAAGTCATATATTCTACTAACAGCTAACTTAGTCATAAAAGCTTCATTCAAAAACAAAAAAAAAAATATCCTTAACATTTTAAATTCCCTTTTGCCCATAACAATATAATGATTCTATCTTGGCAGTTAAAAGGTCACTCCTTAAATATTATTCAAAATAACAAAGAAAAAAAATATTTTTTTTTTACATTTTTAATGTTTCTAATATTCATAAAAAAAAAAATATATCTTCGATACGTGAGAAATTCTAATAAAACATTTTTTTTCTCCGCACCTATTTTTGAAAATACATATTCATCTCTGAATTTTTTTTTTTGAAAAATTTAAGACAAAAAGCTACTTCTGTTTTCTGGCGTTCTCTTGTTTTTAATTGAATAGTGACCATAGAGTACAATATCGTTTAGAACGTTGAGTATTTTTTTGACAACCTTATAATGTTTCCTTAGCAAAATACTGAGGTTTCAAATTCAGAAATTCGAAAAAAAACTCATCATTGCTACTTACTGTCTTTGGTTTAAGAGTAAGTCCTGTAATTTTCATATATAATTTATATAAGTTTAAAGTTTTTTTAATGGATCCGTTTGAAAACTATTATAGATAAATGTCGATTGAAAGAACTTAAAAAAATGGTTGGACTTCGATTGTTTCCAAGGATTCTAATTTGGTGTCTGGATTTTCATGAAAATTGTTATACATGTTTATGATGGTAGGTATATGAATAAATGGTATTGATGCTTTTGAAGGAACCCATTAAAAATAAGTTTAAAATTTGGTTGTGACCAAGATATCTTAAAAAGTATCTTAAGTCGCGATGTTGAAATCGGTAATTCGTTTACAAGGTAATTTCAAGGTCAATTCTTCTGTCAATTCAGATAAGAGGTAAGTAAGTGTATTGTTGAACAAAAGTTGTAGGACATCTAAAGAAAATTTTAACTACAATTTGATAGTATAACATAACGTTTAAATTTTCGCAAAAACAAATGGAAGAATTTACTAGGCATTAGGTGGTCTAGAGTTAGAGCCTTAAATTGTTTAAATATTTTGAAACTAATTGATTTGATTTTACAAAATAATGGAAAATTAAAGTTAAACTAGATACACTTGTTGCAATACTTAATATTTTAACAAGCACTTTACGATATGCCTATGTTGTAAGTAATAGTAGTCGAAAACCAAATTGATAATTAAAATAAAATCAAATATGAAGAGTTATCTATTGAATTTAGGGAGTTGAAATGATGAAAGTTTAAAATATATAATTGAATTGTGAATGACGCTGTAAAATGTTATATTTTTTAAAGAAATTTTGTTTTTTTTTTTACTTAATAGAGGTTTTAAAAAATGATTTCTTTTTAGATTAAATTACTCCAAAAAAAACAATTAGTCAAATTTAAAGATAGTATGTTAGTTAAGTGGTGAATACATTATTTGCTATACCAAACCTACATAAAAAAAAACAAAATCTCGTAGGGATGAGAATCATAACAAAAAAAATTGTGTATGAAAATGTCTTCTGAAAAATTTAAAATTGATTTTTATTTTCGCAAAATTTAATATTAATAACACAATACATTGAATTTAATAACTAAATTATGTTTCTTTTTCTTTTTAATCCTATTTTACAGACCGATCTGGAAGTTTTCTATAGAAATTTTCATACATTTGTTAAAGCTAGTTGGTGAATGCTTGTTTGAGAGCTCTTTTAATTCTCCAAAATTTATAATCACTTAGTTTGTTTTTCTAAATCAACTTAAGACTTTTCAATGCAGATCTTGTTAAACCTCAATAATATTTTTCCTCTTTAAGTTCACTGTTAAGGTTTACTATACATTTTAGTCTCTGGATTGCAGCTGTATGGATTTTTTTTGTTCTTTTTATAAGTTTTTATACATCTTGTTAATATACAAAAAATACAACTTAATATCGGTATAATTTGCGGAAAACTTAATGATGGAAAATTCTAAAATAAACTACTTCATTAATCCATTAAATAAATTTGCAAAAAAAAAAAAAATAAATAATAAAAATATATATATTTTATTCTTTTTTTAATTGTGTGTAGGAGAAGAAAAAAAATGAAAAATAAAAAAAACTAAAAAGGAAAATTAATAACAAGTAAATTAATAAAATGGACTATCTCTCTTCAGTATCATTTAATATTTTGTTTAGGTAAAAACCAAAAAAAAAAAAAAGACAAAAGAAAAACATCTAATTTTCTTTTTATTTTTCAATATCCTCTGTTAAATTTCTTTCATTTTTTTTTTCTTCTTCTTTTACAAGTAAAAATATAAAAATAATAATAATAATAATAATAAATAAAAATAAAAATAAAATAACAACAAGACGCAAAAAAGTATATATATATTTATATATTAAAGAAAATAAACAAAAGAAAAATTAATATACCGTTATTATTTGAAATAGGATGTATTTATATACATGTATCTATACATAAATAATAATCCATATGATTTTTCCTATACTTCTTTCTCTGTTGATTTTTTTTTAATTCATTTTATTGAACTGTTATTGAAAAAAAAATTTTTTTTTGAAGTAAAATTCCTATTTTTGTTATTTTCTTTGTATTTTTTTTTTTTGACATCCTATAAATAAAAATTGGTATTATTTGTTGCTTATCGGTTAAGCGCACGTGCACCATTGATTAAACAAAGCATTAATTTTTCTTGTTTTTTCTATTTTTTATTTTTATTTTATTTTTTTTTGATTCGCGTTAAAATATTATTAAAAATGAAAATATACATCATTTATTTTAATAAATAAAAAAAAAAAAAAAAAACATAAATAACCACAATATACACAATAATCAAAGTATTAAAAATTAACGAAATTAAAAATGAAATCAAAGAAAAATTTAATATTACAATCAATTTATTAAATATTAACGAAAAAAAAAAAAAAAAACAGAACCCAAGAAAAAAAAGTTAATTGAATTTTAGAAATTTTTTTTTTTTAAATTATTATTAATAAATTTAGAGTAAAAAAAAAGAATATTTATTTTGAACTGCCACAGAATTTTTAGAAACTTTTATTACGATATTTCAATAAAAACTACCAAAAAAAATTATATAAAAAGTTAGCGCGCCAAAAAAAATAATTGTTTTTTAAAAAACTATTTTTTAATTCGTAGTCCTGCGAAATGAAAATAAAAATATAAAAAAAAAAGTAAACAAAAAAAAAAAAAAAATAAATATATTTTAAATAATAATAGAAAAATTAAAAACAAAAAATTAAACATAAATTAAAAATTAAATAATTAAAAATTAAATAATTGAAAACATTTTTTTTTTATATCAAATCAGTTTGACTTATCAAAATCTGAAAAATTTTCCTTGTGAAGTTCATGTTTCACTTTCATTGAGAAACTCAATATACCTATCTATTTTATAAAATTATATTTATTTATGGGAATGAAAATTTTTTAATATTGTTTTATATACGGTTTTGACTCTAATAATAATTTTTGGAAATTTCTTTCCTTTTTTTTTACTTATCAACTTAATTACATTTTATGGAGTCGAATTTACTTACTGAAAATAATTTTGGTTTTTTTTTTCTATGTACCCAGTGATGAAATTCAGGCCAATGGTGGAGTAAGGCCTTGCCACTTGCTAAACTTTTTAAATTTTTCGGTACCGTTTGATAATAAGTCAAAATAAATCATTTAAAAAACAACGTTTTAATGAACGACTTTCAAGACAAATACAGTAAAAAGGAATGAATAAGAGGTTATTCGGTTTGCGGAAAACTTATCCCTGAAAGCATCATATTTGGATCTTTTAACTATATGTCCTATGCTGTAGTCTGAATTTAGGAAACTTTTACTTTAAATTTTTAGAGCGTTACTATGCTTATATTTTTTTGCATACAGGTTGTTACAAATTTTGAATGATCCTACTTGGTACTCAGTGGGAAAATTTAAATGCAATATATGTATTATAAAAAAAGAAAATAAAATTATAACAATAAAATTATTTTATATTTTTATTCCTTCTAATATGAATTTTTATTTTTTATTTTAATTCTACAACTAAGTTATATAAAAAATAAAAATTCATATTAGAAGGAATAAAAATATAAAATAATTTTATTGTTTTAATTTTATTTTCTTTTTTGTATGATATGTTTAAATTCTACCAAGAAGTATCCGAGGAGTCAGTTAACTCCATATTTAACTAGGAATATCCCATGTTCGTAATACATATTTAATAATAATTTTCACATAAAATAATTTGTTAATATAATAAGAAACATTATATTCTCATATTAGATGACATTCTATACATTTTTACAGAAACAATTTTTATTTATTGATTATTTTTATAGTATCATTTTGTTTATTTTTACGGAATTTTCACATTTTTCAGAGTTGTTAGTTGGATATTCCGTCAAAATTAATAAAATGAAAATTATTGTATTATGAATATTAATATACTATAGATTAGAAGATTAATCACACAATTCCTGACACCTAAAACCTATTCAGGATCAATCCTTTTTTTTTTGTACAAATACCTACAACATAAATTAAATTTTAATAAATCACAATTAATATATATACAAAAACATCTGTTAGACAAACAAATTGGAAATACGTTTGAATATTATTTATTTAAATTAAAATATTCACTTCATAAAAGTAAAATTAAATTAAAATAATGGGTTGCAATACAAGTCAAGATCAGCTGGCAAGCAATGTTGATATTAAAAATGATGAAAATTTAAATAAAAAGAAAAATATATTAGATAATAATGAGAATCAAAAATTTTGTAAAAATGATGATTTAATTGTGGAAAATTATGGTGATGACGAAGGTAAGTTAAAATATTTAAAATTCCTGATTTAAAAAATTTCTAAATACAATTTAAAAACACACAAGATAACTTTTAATTTAGTTTAATTTAATTGAATTTTATTAAAACATTTGCGAGGTTTTCAACAGACGAATAAATATTTTCGACCAAGGATTTTACTAATGAAAAATTTTTTAAAATGAGATCACAAAAATTTAACTATCTTTTTCAATTAACAAAAAAAGAGAATAACAATAAAATTATTGTTGACTAATAAACAAAATAATATTTAAAATTATGTTCACTTTACTCATAAATTATATTTATTATATTATACACATTAAAAAATTATGTTAAAATGTCTTTTATTACAATAATTATTTCAACTTTAATATTATATAAATTTTATGACTTTTTGTTAAAGATTCTTAATTTTTTTAGTGCTTGTGTGCCATAAAAATCAATGTAATAAATTATTTTTTTCTTGAAGTACGTGATAAAAAGTGAAACTCAATTGGAATGTCAATTATATAAAGATAAAGTATATATTATATACAAACAAACAATTTAGCAGAGAAAATTTTTATATAAAATTTTTATTTTGAACTTTTGACTATAATAGTTATTGTGAAGTTTTCAAAAATAGATAATAATTTTGCTTTTATTTTTAGTGGCAAATATAAAATAGAAAGAAAAATTCTATCTTTCAAAATTAGTGTTTCTTATATTTAAAATTGAGTTAATTTTAAAAAAGAGATTTTATTTCGCAGGGATATTCAGTAAATATTGTATAATTTCATCAATATCTTTAATATTGAAATTCAGTTTCAGAGCAATTTTAAATTATATCTGAAGTTCACAAAATTTTCTATAGAAAAAATTGATAGATGTCAAAAGAAAAGAAAAAACTTAAGACTGAGTAGTTGATAATAAAATTATTTTCCTTGTATAAAAATTTATCAATTTTAAATATATATTTTCTCTCTGAACAATTTTTGTTAAATTCAATCATAAATTCATATAATACCACATTTAATAAATTTCCATTTATACAATTAACTGTATACGTACATATCTAATATAAATAATATTCTTTTGATCCTTGAAATAAATTTTAGTGTAGAATTTTCATTCATTAACCTACACTACTTTTACATATTTTTACATTATTTTTTTTTTATACTTCTTTTCGAATGGTGTTAAAATTACAATGTGCGAACTTCATTCAAAATATCATACTTATGTAAATATAAAATTCTTTTTTTTGACGATGGCATGAAATTAATTTATTTTGTGGTAATGAGATTTATTTTAGGGGTTAAGTAAAATTAAATTCATTGAAATTAGGTATTAATAAAATCTAATTTAATTAAACAAAAATTTTAATTATATATTTGTAAGAAGAAAATTTTAAAATATCAAGGGGAGTGTTATACAAACACACATCCAGACTATGTATATAATATTGTTTTACATCCTGCCGAGTTCCTCTGTAAATACATAATATACTATAAATATCTGTGTATAACTAACTAACTAAATACAGTGTATAGAATATATATTTCATTTTCTTAAAATAAAATTTAATTAAAAAAAAAGAATAATAAATTTTTTTTTGAAAAACAGTACTTTTTTTTTTTTTTGATTATGAATTGTTAAATTAATATCGGAAATTCATTAAATTGAAAAAGGAAATTACTTTGTAGTTTACTTAATTGAATTACATAAAAAGTATGTAAAGAATATAGTATGTAGATATATATTTTTATTATATATAACAGAAAAGATAAATAAAACTTTTTTAGATTTTAGAATGAAAATTGTTTTAATTTAGATAGAATATTATATAATTGTGATGAATATTTCGCAAAATCTCAATGGTATAATTATATGGTTTTCTATAAAATTCTGTACACAACTTGTGGTTATTAAATTAATTTTACTTTGAAAAATATTTTTTCTTTTGTCAAAGTTAACTTATTGAAATTGGAGCTGACTATATTTAATCTTAATTTTGTTCTGAATACAATATGCAGTATAGAATAAACTGTGAATAAATTGCAGAACATTTTCTTTATTTAACTGGTAATTTGGAAAAAATATTAAAATATTTGTCCCAAAATATAGGTACTGCGAAAAATTCCAGCAGAACTACATTAGGAGCTGACTATATTTAATCTTAATTTTGTTCTGAATACAATATGCAGTATAGAATAAACTGTGAATAAATTGCAGGACATTTTCTTTATTTAACTGGTAATTTGGAAAAAATATCAAAATATTTGTCCCAAAATATTGGTACTGCGAAAAATTCCAGCAGAACTACACTAATAATGATTTTTCTTCCAGTACCAATATTTGGGAAAAAATATTATAATATTTTTCATAATAACAGTATTTAGTACTTTAAAAATGTAATACTAAATATTTTAGACAGCTTTGATTGCAAAAATGTGGTAATCAATTTGTTTTTAATAAAATTTATGTACAATATAATTTTATTCAATTTTTAATATATATTGCGAAGTCACGGTAAAAATTCATAAATTCTACTCAAGTTCAATATAGCCTTAATGTTCACTACTTCTATAACAATGTGAACCTTTAATAATACCTGCATTAACAGTTAAATGTCATAAATCAATAATTTTATCACACCTGAGATTTAATAAAATAAAAAAAAACCCTTGTTATAACGACACATAAATTTATTTGTTTAATATTCCAATAAAAAATATTATTTTAGGATGAATTAAGGATTTTTAATACCTATACTTAAATAAAAAAAAAATTCTCTTTAAATTCGATTTGGATTTTTTTCAATATTTGTTCTTAAACGATAAAGAAAGTATTAAATTCAAAATAATAATTTTCGATTTATTACAAAATTTTTTACAACAAATTTGCCCTTAAAATAACAATAATATGTTTCGACTATACTAAAGTAAGAAACTGAAAAAAAAAACAACAAACCAAACCATTAAAGATAAACAAATAATAAAGGGCTTCATTATTTAATTTTCAAAGATCCTTAAGGTTATAAAATTATCTTCTTTCTGTCTGATAAAATACATAAAAAAAGTATTTTTAGAATAAAATTTAATATCAAAATTTATTACAAAATATACATAAGTATATACCTACATATATTAAAGCATTTTTATATATTTTTGCCATCCAAAAAAAAAAACTTTCCTTTTTTTTTTCATGAAAATATTTTTCTTTGTTTAATCCTTTAAAAGTTTTCCAATGGTAATTCTTTTTTTTTTTTTTTTTATTACATAACTTTGAATGGGATAAACCAATTTTCTTTGAAATTTTTCACATAATTATATCGTAAAAATTTGAAACAATGGTTAATCCGTTTTTCATATTGACTTAATTTGCATAAATTAAGAAAATTATTTTATTTAAAATAATTGAAAAATTTTGTATAATTATGCCTTTGTTTAACTTATAATATTAAACTAATTAAGTAAAGTGTACAGTTGAATAAACTCTTTGATCTTTTTTGATCTATTAAATCTTGGCTAACCGTAATATAAACGACGACTAATAGTTAACTATAATTTTTGATCCAAAGTCTAGTTGTGGTCTTTTTTGAAACTGGATATACGAATAATTATTACATTTATTGAATAATGAATGATTTCTAAGCAAATTAAAAATATGTTCATTTCAATCAGATCCTTGCCATATATTTAAAAACAAAGAAAATAGTAAATTTGTATAAATTTCTCAAAATAAATTAAGAAGAAAAAGTTACAGTAAAAATAACTACAACCAAACTTAAAATATTTCTCAGCCTTTTTTAATTCAATTAAAAAAAATACTTAAAATACACATTGAGCCTGCATTCGATCAGAAATTATCAGATATAAATTGAAAAAAAATTAAATCACAGAAATTAATCGACTAAAAATATGAATTACTACAATTTAAATAGATATACATACGTATAATAATTTTGTACAAAGAGAAAATTTTTAAAAGTCTCATACGATGAGAACTACAAAAATAATAAAATTTTTAAAGAACTATCGAACTTTAACATTTCAGCTTCAATACATTTTTGAAAACAATTCCAAGTGTGGAAAAAAAAATTATTGATTTTATGTTCAAAAAAGTATTTTATAAATCTGAATATCAATATATAAGAATCATAATGTATTCTATTCAACATTATTCACGGTTTTTATTCAAGTAGTTATTATTTGTTATAGTTCAAGTTAAATAAAATTTTTCTTCTTCAAAGTTTTGAATATTCTTAAAATCGAAAATATATGTTTTTGCTATAAACTTACAAATATTATACAATTTTTTGGATAGTTTATTTTATAATAGGCCTAAGTAATTCATGTTATTTAACTTTTTTTTTTATAACATAAAGGATTTTAAATTGTTGTAGAAAATTTCAAGACATGATTCCTTCGATTATCTTTTATAAAGGTAAATACAGTTCGCATTATTTTTTATAAAGTTTAATACATAAAGCTAATGTTAAATTTGTGAATAAGTTCGTTGCACGAACGAGAAATGATTAATCTACACTTTGTTACCAAATTATTATGACCTTACCATCTTCGAAAAAAAAAATAATGGTTAAAAAAAGATTGTGTATGTATGTATCTTATCCATAAGAGTTTATCTTGGTCATGTCATGAATTACTCGATTGAAGCATAATACATAACACATGAGACAAATAAACATGACATTTTTGTTATTTCCTGCTACAATTTATGCATTAATAATAAAAATAGTACGAAACTATAGTTTGTTCATCGTATTTAATTGAAATGTCATTTTCAATTTTGTATTTTATATATTTTCCTATATCCCTATAGATTCTTCTTCAAGGTTAACCCTTTTGTTTTTTGTTATAAAAACAATATTAAAAGAATAATAATAACATCAATTCAATGTTGTCTTATCGTGGAATATATAGATTTCTGTCTAAATGACATAACTTTCACTTTCGTTTTCGCGAAAAAAAATAAATAAAAAAAATAAAAATAAAATAAGAAAATTTTTATACCTACAATGAAAATATTTACGATAAAGAAAAAAATGTTAGGGTAATATCAATGTAACGAAGAAAAGGCAAAATCATTTGAATATAAAATTAAAACATTTTTTTTTCATTCAAACATTCAGTTATTAGATTTTTCTTTACATACACGATATTTTTTATATTCTTTTAATATACTTAAGCAACGAAAAGAATATACTTAATATACTTAAGAACGAAATTAGCTTAAAAATTAGATAAAGTATATATTTATAGAGTTTTTTTTAGGTTAAAAACAATTATCAAACCAGTTTTTGACTATTTTAGATTATAGATAACAACCAAAATGATTATTAATAAAAAAAAAAAAAATTAAAAAATGTAATTATTTTTATGCTTTCAAACTGATTTGCTTTTCCATTCTCGATTTACATTTTCCATTAAAAAAATCCATTAAAAAAGTTGTTATGTCAATGAAGGATATGTTATATGTCAAAAAATGAGATATTCGTCTAATAATGCCACACGAAGATACTATGACTAGCAATCAAAGTTATCAAAGTTATCAAAGTTTGTTTTTAAAAAAAAAATATTTGTTTTTCATTTAAGAAAATCATGCCTATAAGTACAGAGTTTCTTTTAAAAAAGAAATCTACATTATAAAAATGTTATTAAAATAAAAATATGAATTTATTATAAAAGATTTAAAAATAAAATACAAAAAATTTTTATAATGAAATTTTTTTTTTATTTCGTAGAATTTTAATAGAAATTTTATTTGAATTTGAAAAAAAAAAAAAAGAGAAGAAAATACGAAAAAAAATTTTTGTTGGTCATTTAAGGATTCCAATTCAAAACTTTTCGGTTTCTATATTACATACTTCAAAGTAAAAATCAGTAATACAATGTCTGCTCGTTTTCCCAATTAATTTTTGTTCTTGCAATTTTCTTATTAAATTGTAAGAATGAAAAAAAAAATATAAATTACATTATGTTGAAAATTATTTCATTGTCAATTTTTCTCTTTCAAAATGTCTGGAAAATTGTCAAATTAATTTAAAAATAACTTCGTAATTGGTAATTGCTGGGATTTTTTGCTGGTTGCTAGTTAAATTTCCCGAAAAAAAAAAAATAAATAAAATGCTTTCTGATCTAAAAATTGCTTTTAAAATTAGCAAAAAAATGTAAATATTTTATTTTATTTTTAGACTGTCAAAATTCAAAGTAATTTTTTTATTGAATAATTTTGTTTTTATTTTTTGTCTTTTATTTTCTTCATTTTGGATTATGTGTTAACCTAAGAAAATTACATTATTTATTTAAAAATTATTCAGATAACATAGACTTAAAAAAAAAAAAAAAGAAGAAAATTCATATAAGGAAAGCAAAAAAAGAGATACAAAAAAACAAAATCCTAATAATAATGCCAGTCATAGATACTTTTTACTTACATTATTTACATTTTTGAGGATTATGGTATATGTGGGATAAAATAAATGTGATGATTAGGAATTATGGAGTCAGTGAAATATAAACGATACTGATAACAAGGAGTGAATAATTAATTTCGATTGACATCTAATCGGGATTATATGAAACTCGATTACGTTTTAATGTACATGAGAAATTATATAAAGTGAAAAGAAATTTTAAATTTAAAATGATAAATTTTGTTCTACTTTTCATCAACTCATTGACAGGAAAAATATTACTTATTATATCTGCGATGATGAGCCATAATAAAGTCTGTGAAAAAGAGGTTTAAATGTTGACAAAATAAATTATGTTCTATTGAACGCCTTAATATTTTTTAGCTTCAATCTATTTTTCATAGATTTTCAGTGGAAAGAAATAATTTATATGATTTTCAATTTGTATTTTTAAATTTTGTAACTAACATCACTATCATCTCTTCTGTACTCAATATTTCTTACAGAATATTATTTATTATGTACTTTGTTCAGTGCATACATATACATTATACAGTTATAAATATATATTGTATTTTATCTTAATTTATTGATTTTTTTTGTAAGAGACTAACCTTTGAATTCGATTAACTTCTTTATTTTTTTTTCATCTCAATGAATTCAATTTGTTAAATAGAATTGGACGCCTTAACAATAATTTACACTATAAAATTTTCAGTTTACTGGTAGAAAACTTTCTGTAGGCTGCATTATATTGGTTATTGTTTAGTTCTTGCCGAACAAAAAAAAACCAAGCCTAAAAGAAATTGCTTTCCATATGAATAATTTTAAGGTTTTCACCCAATTTTCAGCGACATTGTATTTTCTCTTAAAGCTTACCACCAGGGAATCATAGTCCTACTTATGTGCAAAATCATAGTTAAACAAAAATTTCCCACAGTGCGAATGCGAATTAAGTTGTGCTGAATTTGTGTTGTGATTAATTTTCAAAAGATGCTGTTGTTATATATTTAGTGTGAATATCTGTATTTATTTATAAAATTCGTGGAAATAACCTGGAAATACAAAAAACAATATATACTTTGAAAATATCATTTCTGTAATCAATATTATATATTTATTAAAAACCTGATTTATTCGCAAACATGAATTGCTTTTATTTACAGTGTTTGTATAAGACATTAATATATAAAGTTACAATAAAAACATAAATATTGAATTTTTATTTTACAACATTTTTTTTTTATTTTATTTTTAATACGGAAAACTTTTACATAAACGTACATATAATTGAGGCGCCAAGAATTCTAATAATTTTCATATAACTTTGGTAATATTATCTTCTTGTTATTTTTGTTTAGTTAGTTTATATTTTAACAAAAAGAAAAAAGTACATTATTGTTTATATGTTTTTAGAAATTTAAGAATTCATTCCTATATCTATTTATTTTTATGGAACAAAAAAAAAAAAGAATAACTGAAAGATAATATTAAAAGATATCAAAAGGAAGTATTAAAATTTTATTATAATTTCCATATTAAAAAAAAAATTTTTTTTTCCTTCATTCTGAGGAAAATAGAAATAACATGCGCACGTAGGGTTTTTTTTATTCTTGTCAATGAAGCGAATAAATTATGAAAAATTTGAAATTCCTATATAATGATAAAAATCTCAATTTTATAAGAGTGACAAGATGAGCTTGTTGTTTGTTTATACATTTTTTATTAAACTTCAAAAATTTTTTTGATTAATATCATCATTATTGCAATGTCAACAAGGAAAAGATAAATGCAAACAATATAAAGTTAAATAAATTTAAGTTAACTTTTCAGTTTTTCATTTATTGATTTTTGGTTCAAATTATTCTTTGAGACTTGGCTAATATTATTTTAATAGTACAAATTTATAAAGGAAATTGAAATCTTCCTTGCCTTATTAAGAGTCCTCCGTTAAAAACATATTACGGACACAGCTTATAAATAAAAAAACTACATAAATCACAAAATGACATTCCTAACATAATATATTTTCTTTTTATAGAATTTACTTCGTGTAATATTTTATATAATAGTAAAGCAATTTAACTTTGCTAGACATTATTAGAAATATAAAGAAGAAATTATTTATGTAAGTATACCTAGACTGTTTTCCTGCCAATAATTTTCTTTTCATATCTTTTTTAATATTTATTTGTTGTAATGTACATTGCTTTTGTTTTTTTGCTTTTTTTTTTATTTTTTTTTTCTTCCAATTTTTAGATAATTTTCGCTCAACTCAAACTTATATAATATACATAATTTCATATATATATAAAAACTTACTAACCTGTACGTACCCAAGTTTCTAACCTAGAAAATTTATAATAATTCTTATGTTTAACTTTTTACACATAAACAAAAATAATCTTTATTTTCCTTCCCTTCAACAACTGGAAAAAAAAAACTGGATAAAAATTAAAAGAGAAAATTTTTCCAATAGAGAAAATTGCATTTTATATTTTTGATTGGAAAATCATTTTCCAGTTTCTTATATACCTACAATGAAAATAAAGTACAGTATGTTTCATATATAAATTTCCACTCCCTTAAAAATGGAAAAATTAAATAATGCGCCTATGTATAATATAAGAAAAGGAAAAAAAGAAAAACGAGAAAATCAGGAAAATCAAAAATTGTATATTTATTTTTTTTCTTCTTATTTAGGTTGTTGTCAATAAAACTAGTCGACTCTAATACGTCATTCGGTATTGTCCATTTTAAGAGCGGTTTTCAAGAAGTTTTTTTTTCTTCAAATTACTTCTGTAAAAAAAAAATTTACTGTCAATAACAAAAATAAGTAATTTATTTTGGAAAAAGAAAAAAATTTGAAGTTTTTTTTTTAATAAAATTTTGAAAGTGAATATTTTTTGAGTTTTAATAAATTATATAATAAAGGGAAAACATTTGTTATTTTGAAAGGAAAACTAAAAAAAAAAGATAAGAACTATTGAAATCCCTTGTTTTATCTACACATATATATTTTTGTTTATTTTTTGTTCTTAAAAAAATATACATATAATTTATAAATATTCAAATTTTGTTGTGTTGAAAAACAAAAATATAATTTAATTTTTGGATAATAACAAGGATTAAAAAAATATAATTTAACAAAAGACTTAACAAAATTGTAAAAATTTACTTAAAACATAATTTTCTTTAATACCCATTAGGTAAATTAAAAAAAATAAATATATTTAAATTTATTTTATATTTTCAGGCAATAATTTAAGTTAAAATTTTCACGTATAAACAGAAAAATATAAAATATTTATGTAAAATATTAACATTAGGTTCATTAAACATAATATTGTCCATATTATTATTATTATTATGTGAGAAGAAACATAATTTTTTTATTTGGGATGAATATAAGGGTATGCATAATGTCTTCCATAATGATTTGTTCATATAGGTTTACGCGAAATATTTTGTTGAACATCCTTAAATCAAAATCATGAAAATGCCTTTGCTATATCATGAAAATTTCATTAATGTACATTTAACTTCTATCGATTCTTTTGATTATTTTGTACAGAAAAAAACTGTTTTTGGATGGACACCCAATGTCAGATCTTTTTCCAATTTTTAATTAAAAATAAAGAATTATTAATAAAGAACTTATTCTTAAGTTGAACATCATTATTTAGATGTTACATGTTTTCTATACTTTATATTTATACATTTTTATAAAAGAAGTTGTCAACCTTCGTTACGAAAACATTTAAGTATATCTTAATTTAACTTATTTCCAGGGTAATAAGAAACAATAATGGATATTTATTTAATACTTTGGGAATTTGTAAAATAATACCTAACATCATAAATAATATTAAAATATAATAAATAATAAACATGGGATTCTTGACTATTTATGGATTTTTGGAGAAAAACTCTTTAACGAAAATTAAGAGTATTATTTACACTTGGATATAACTTCAAATTTAATTTATTTTAAATACACCTTGGATATTTAGTATTTTCAAAGATTAAAAAAAGGTTATGCGGACTCTTCAAAGAAAAACCATACCCCTAAATAATAATTTCCAGAAAAATAAATCAAAGAAAAAGAATTCACTGAAATTATCTTAAAAGATCATTCCCAGAAAAACAAATCCCAGGACAGCAAATTTTAGAATTCATAAATCCAAGAATGTTCTGGGCAAATCATGCAAATTAAGTATTTGCGGAAAAGGATATTTGATATTCATATTATTAATAATATAAAATAAAATAATAAATTAATGTTTCTTAAATTATATTATTCCTATTTAACATTAATTTTTTTTAAATGAATATGAAAATACTTAATTTTTTCTGCGAAAATGCAAGCGACGGGAGCAAAAATTTCTGGGAGATGAACTATTCTGGGAACTCTTTTTCTGTCAATTTTCTGGCAATTATTTTTCTGCGAAAATGTTTTCTATTAGGACTTAGGAAATTTTCATTTATGTTGACCACTTTTTTTACTTTTTCTATAAGAAAATGAAAATTACAAGTATAGAGTATTTATGCACAGCGTGTTTTAAAAGTAAAAAATCACTTGGTTTCACATTTTTATTCAAAATGTTTACGATTTCCCAAGTTTTATATTGTTCTCATTGATAGCACTCCTCATACAACTTGTTTGTCATAAATTAAAATTTTTGTTTTTAAGTTAGAATTTGAGAAATAATATATATAATATATGCATGAAATGGCATTTAATAAAGATTTGAACTTGGATAATTTTAACACTATGAATTTTGCGGTTGTGTCAAAAATTGTAGTTAGAAATTCAAAAAGCAAAACAAAATATATAGATAAAACCAACAAAAAACCATAATTGAAGGTATAAATTCAATTAGGGATACAAGCTACAAACGACTGTCAAAAAAATAGCCATCATATATTTATATGATAAATTGGATAAATTGGAAATTTAGCTATTTTGCATCCCGGCGACATCTACATTAAAATTTAAATTGTCATAAAAAAAAAAACAAAAATTTAAAATATCTGAAATTCAAAATTTATTTTTGAAAAACAATTGAATTAAAATTAGATACGTTTAATAAATTATTTTCGAGGAAAACTTAATGAATTCATTAAATAATTATTTAAACGCTGTCGCTGTAATTGTGTTTACTCCAGCGATAGCTGTACTTGGCAGCTGTATTTTGTATCTTTAATTGTCTTTTCACCTTTACACTATATGTATGTTTCAAACACTTTTTCCTCATAGCAGAACCAAATTGAAAATGCTTAAATTATACACACAAATTATCTATATATTGAATTGAGTACGTATGGTTTTACTAAAACATTTCCTTCATAAAAAATTTGGAAATTTAGACTATTGGAAACACTTGTAATAATAAATTTTTTTTTTAAATTTTAACAATATAAAATAAAAACCAATATTTCCAACAAGCATTTCATCGCTATATGCAGTCTTTCAGAATTTTTTTTAATATTTCGAATTTGATTCTAAAATTATTTTTTATATCTTGTTGCAAAAAAATAAAAAAAAAACATGTTTATGGTATTTCAAAATTTCACAGAAGTTGGTGGTAAAATTTTGTATATAATAGCCCATTAATCTTGATAAAAATAAATACAAAATAACCAATATTTTGTATTGTTTCAAAATAATTTCTGATCCTCAGTTAAAGAGAAAATTTTTTTTATCCATTTTTAATTTGAAATCTATTTATTCTGTGAATAAAATAACACAAAAAGATTCTCAACGAACTAAATAAGTAGTAATTGAAAATAAGCTTTTTCAAAAACAGAAGTATTAAAAAAATTTATTTCTTTTGATAAATGAGCTGTATATATTTTCCGCCCGTGTGAGCTTTTTCATTTGCTGAGATTTCCCACATAACTATAGGTTTGGAGGATTAATATAGTAACAAAGTGAAAAATGATTCCTTTTTGTTTTGTACATTAAACAAAAAATTTTATATTTTTGAATTATTTTCAAAGCTAAAATTCTATATGAATAATTTCGTATGTCAGTTTGAAAGTATTGATAACACTTTTGGAACTTGTGTTGCAATGTTCCTATATATTTGTAGCATTTCAATATTTATTAAGTTATGAAAGAAAGAGCTGCCGTATGAATGAGTGACAAAAATATCTCACAAACTAATTTATATAAGATTATGAAATATTTTTTAAGATTATCGTGAATAATTTCTTTTTAAATTCTCAATGGATATTACCATATTAGGAAATATTTTGTTATGATTTTTCATGTTAAGATTAATTTTCTTATTTTAGCCCGTTTTCCATCAAAAATTCAAAAACTGAACCTTGTGCTTTGATTAAATGATCATCATTCATCACTTCCTTAATTAAATGCTTATAAATATCAAAATACTTGATCGAAGGATAATCTTTCCCATCTCAATCCAAGCAAAAGGGGTTAGTAGCTCTCATCTGGTCCAGGGGCGAAAATATTTTTATACAAAATTAATTTAATTTTAATTTTTTTTGAAGTTTTAACGAATTTGTCGTAAATTAATATGCGGTGTGGATCGATAGAAGTCGAATAAAGGAACCTAAAGAAAGTGCCAAAGAATTGGGACTGGGGACAAATGAATTTCAATGAAAATCAGTATATTAGTAGTTGATTCAGCCTGAAAACAGATTTCAAAAAGTATTATTAACCGAAATATTAAAATCGGGCACCATACTTCTTTTTTAGGTGCTATTCTGTTATTTTAAATTTGGACATATTTGCTTAGGTTTACAAAAAATAAATCATTATCTGAGTAATTGATAAGGACAAAAACTAAAAAATCAAAGGCAAAGTAAGATTGAAAAAAAAAACGTAACGCAAACAAATATATTGATATTTACTAGCCCAAAAGATTGATTAGAAAATCATAAATAAAATTAATTTATTTTTCACCTTAGTGTATAAAATTTAAAAAAAAAACACGATATCATAAAGCAATGTATGTAGCACGTAGATAGAAATCATGCAGCAGTTGTTCTCCAACATCATTTTATATTAATATAATAAAAAAGAAATTGTAAATATTGTATGTTTATATGTAAGGTTATACTAAAAGGCATTCTGTTAATCATAAATAAATAATGAAATCAAATACTGCAGATATTTTTAATCATATTATAATTTATTTTTTATATTTACATTCATGTGTACATATTCATTGTATACATTTTTCATCCTTTATAGGACAATTTACTTATTAACATTATAAATTTAAATTATAAATTTAAATCTATACATGAATAAGCAATTAATATTAATATAAGAATATTGTATCTCATACTTTGCTAGACCCTTTTTTCTGGTAATTAATTATAGTATGTCTAATTTAACTTGTTGACTGAAAAATTAAATTTTTTGTTCAATGAAATTAAAAAAAAAAAATTATTTAAATTTATGTTTTTTGCTATTAGTAAAGTTATTTTTTCTTCATTTTATGAAAATGAAACTCTATCCTTTACTTGTCCAATTAAAAAATAACATATAATTTGTACAGAATTTGAATTTTTGAATTAACTATTTTTTATTAATATTCTAAAATGTTCCAACAAAATTTATCTTTTCAAGTATTACTTTTTTTCCATTACTTTTTTTTTAACAAAATATAATTTGGATTTCTGTTAAATTGAAAGCTATACAGAAAATTTCTTGAATTCAAATAATATTTATAGTATCACTATAGCGAGATTTTTTCTTATGAATTTGAGACATAAATTAGTCGAATTTAAATAACTTAGGATATTTTTTTTATTAAAACTCAGAAGAATATTTTATGCATAAAAATATCTTGAAAGTCTTGTTCATAGGGATGCACGATGTACATCGTACACATGTATGTATATACATTTTATAATTTTCAATCCTTTTTATTTACTACTTTTTCTAATTTTTAGTCAATTGAGATGAAAATAAAATTTTATGAACCTCTTTTCTTTTCTCTACAGAATTTACTCTATTTGCTAAGATATATATCAAGTTCTTATTCTATTTAATCATTCATTCCATTTAGTTTTTTCGTAATTATTTTTCGGATTTTAAAATATTTATCTACTCTCTGCACTAAAATTTATTATTTTATTATAAATTTATTTTTAGTCATAAAATATTTAATTTATGGGATGAAAGAAACTTTTTTGAGATCATGTTCATTTATTTAATATATGTGTAGGTACAAATTATATAAGCTTGCAAAATTGGTTAAATTAAAAATAAAATATGAAATAACGATTCACGCCGGAAATACAATTTACGGTATAATCATTTTGTGGTATAAAATTCATTAATTTTATTTCATTCAAAAATCTTTGAGCCAAAAAATCGAACATCAAAAATGCTATTTTCGGTCGTTCTAAGAAGTTTAGTTACCAATACATCTATTTCTATATACTAAAATTTTGAAATTAAAATGACTCGAAACTAGAAAATATTTTGTTATTTTTTAAGTATATAAATTTATTAAATTTAGATAGGCACTTAAAATTCGACACGTATTTATTATTCTGTGAAATAACTTTTCATAAGCCATCATCATACATTACTTCAGTTATTCATTATTTTTTTTTTACAAAATTTAATATTTTTGAACTAATAGAATTTAAAAAAAAAAAAAAAAAAGATGAATTTTCTGGCAACAACTGATAGAATTTCACCTTTATTTTTTTTTATATGAAAAAAAAATAATTTAATGTTTCCTTCCGTGCTATTTAGGTAAGTCGAAAATAAAAATCAAGAAATAAATATAATTTTCATGGTAAGACAGATGGCAAGGTTTTGAAATAAAATAAGAGAACAAGATTTTCATTTTTTATCATCAATGATTAAAACTAAAGTTGTTCTTCAACATAAAATTCTTTTGTGATTTTTATTTTAAAACAAACAAAAAAATAAATTAAAAAGGATTTTAATGTTTTAACGTAGGAAAAGTTGTCCTTATGACATGACATATAATATAAATATAAATTTTAAGAAAATTTATATTACGAAGAAATAAAAAAAAGAAAAATATTCATATATGCTTTTAGTGTGTCGTAGTTAAATTTTGTGTTATTTTTCATCATCGTTTTATAGATAAATATTATGATCTTCAATGATAGATTAATTATTTCCATTTAATTCCAATGAAATCAAATACTCTATCAGAAGAGATTGAAAAACTTAATAATTTTTTTTGTAATTATAATTTAATGTTTCAATAATATAATCTTGGATAATTGTGGTTTTCTTCAAAAATTACGCTTCAAATGTTAATTCTGAAATTTTAAAGTTGTGAATTAAAATAACCAAAAAAAAAGGACGAACATCATTGAAAAAAACAATCTCCGATGTATATAATGGTTATTTATCTAGTTTAACTAGCTTCATTATTACAGAAAATTGTATTTATTAGATACAAATTCAATTTGTAAAATTTATCGATACTTCGGGTCCTCTCAAAAGGATATCTGAATGTCCCTTTTTTTGTTCTTCTTATATTCAGTTATTTTTCTCTTGTTATACCATATACTTTATTCTTTAATAAAAATATTTTTCACTTTCAAAGAATGCCATTAAAATTTTCTAGAGAAGCTTTTGCTATAATAACAATTTTCTAAGAAAAAATTTATTTTTTCTCTATATAGTTATTTTCCCTTCTTTTAAAGCAAAAAAAATAATAATAAAAATAAATTCCAAATTGTAGACAACTTAATAGGTTTATTCTCTAGATTTTTTTTTTCATACATGTAGATTGTAGAAATAAAATATAATAATTTGGATAGTATGTATATAGTAAATATAATGATAATGATAAATTGTCAAATTATTTTATTATTCATAGGCAAAATAAAATGAGGACGCTAATACATAATAATAGGAAGAAAAATTTGGGTTTATACAACATTAGCGCCTGAAATATGCAAAATAAGATATTCCAAAATTCGAAATATAAACAAAAAAATTTCTTTTTATGGTTAAGGACATTATTTTGAATTCTAATTATTTTTTTTCTAGATAATCCTTAATTATCGCATTTTTTTTTAAATGAGAGTAAAAAAAAAAATAATTTTTTTTTAACATTTAATTTAGGATTAAGTTGACAAGAATTTTGAAAAGGATATTTAAGTATTTTTGGTGTGCTTAAAAAAAATTGTTAACAAAAAAAATGCTCTTATTTTACTAAGTTTAATTCAGCCCTTTTAAATTTTCAAAAAAATCTAATCATAATGTCATAAATTCTATTTTGGGTATTTTTAGAATTCCAATTATTTCCATTAGACATATAATAAGTCAAAAAATAATAATTGATTATAAAGTTCAAATAACTTAAAAATTAATGTTACAATTTTTTTTTTAAGGCAGAAAAAGTTAAACAAGTTGATTAATGATTTTTCGCAATCAAACTAATATTTTCCTCTTATTTTTTTTTTTAATATGTTTATGTGTCACTGTCATGTTATAATTTTGTATGTGTACTATATACATATAGTTGACAAAAAAGAGAAACGATGAATATCGACAAATTTTTAATGTTTTTTGTCAATAAATTGTGTGACAAAAAAAATTGTTAACAAACATCTATGTAATATTTATCATCTTCTGTTTATTATTAATTGCTAGCATTAAATTGTAATGTAAAAATTAGTTTTTTTTTTTTGTAAGATAACATAAATAAAAAACTATTTGCTAAGTAATCAATAAGAAATTTAATTATTATTAAACATAAAAAAAATTTATTATTTTAATGAGCATGCTTTTGGTTGGTTACCATCAAAATTATAATATTTATATTTTCCATAAAATTAACCAAAAAGCAATTGAAACTTAATTTGCTAAATGAAAACTTTTAATTTATGAAAATTTTTATTCGGGAAACAAAAATTGCTGAACTAGAACTAAATAACAATTAATTTTTTTGAATGAAAAAAATTAACTTAAGTAAAAGTTTTCATACAAAAAAAAAAAAAAATTTCGTTTAACTTTTTAGAACTAAAAAAATAAGTTTCTAAAAAATTAAAATTGTCCAATTTGACAAAAAAAAAAAAATAATTTCCATATTTACCAACTTTTTGTTCAAAAAATTTTATTATCTAAATAAATTTTCCAAATTAAAGTTAGAAAACTATATTGACCAAATTATTTCCTTGATCAACTTTTATAATATGCTTTTTCTACAATTGAATTTTTTAAAATTGAGATTTTAGTTTCCGTATAATTCACATTATTTTGATATAAATAATTTTGAAAAATTATTGGATTCTTTAATGATAACTTTGATTTTTCTTTACAATAAAGTTGTAACGGCTTGTTATTGTATAAAAAATAGATTTAATTTTAATTAGAATTAACTCCAAATACGATTTCAAAAGTATATACAAACGACGAAATAAATTTGAGTTTTTATATGCAGAAACAGGGTTCCAACATGCTTCCTAAAATTTTTCTTTAAATATTAAATTTTTTTTTTTTGTATAATCATTATTTATTTTTTTTTTAAATTTTTCTTCCTTTTTAATTTCCTTAATTAAGTATTCTAGAAAAACATGAAAATTATATTATAGAAAAAAAAACATATTATTTTTATATATATGTATATAAGTGTGTACATAACTTTATTATAAATATCAAAGTAGAAAGTACATATAATTATAATAAAGTTATGTAAATGTCTGAATATAGAAAAACTGAAAATAAAAACCTTTATAATGCCTTCAGGTTATAATTTTTCTTTAATTTTGAAAATTAAGTATATTTGTTTATATATAAATAATAATAAGAATAAAAATAATATATTTGGGTATGTGTGTAAGGGGTGATTTAATTTCACCTTTTTATTTTAAAAGATATCTTTTATTGATATTTTTATGAGATTTATAATGTCCTAACTCTAAAAAGGCATTAGAAAAATATAAAAAAAAAAACATAATCATTATATATAACAATCAAAGAGGATATAAAATTGGGTCAATATTTTAATTTTTAATGAAATTTTCAAATATTAGGCTATGGGGCAAAATTGATCTAATGGAAAATAAAGATAAACAATATAGAATTTCAAGAATTTTACAAAAAAAAAAAAATGTATGCAGATATAAGATTCATTGAAACTCACTAAATTATCAATATTTGTGAATTTAATTTTAGATTTTTTATACTTTTTGAGGCCACAATTATTATTAACTCGTACATGAATTTGTCTGTTTATTTATATATTTCTTTACTATTTTCGACACTCTCGTAGACCCACTTTTCATCATCACAGCGAGCTGAAATTTGGCACACAGGTTCATGTCGCGTGACAATTGAATCTATCAAAATTTGAACCGGAAATTTCCATGGAAAACCCGGAAAATCAGGAAAAATCATTTGAAAATTTGGTACAAATTTGATTAGTGATAAATCCGTTTGCAAAGTTTTCTGATTTTTCCGAAAAAATTTTGCGGAATTTTCCGACTTTTCCGGAAAATTTTCCGGTAAAAAAGTTTTCTAAATTATGCAGGATCAACTTCCCTATCAATGGGCATCATTACTTTCTCTGCGACAATGGTGAAAACTTGCAGAAAAATCGATTAAAATTCATGTAAAACGCTTTTCCGGAGTTTTTCCGACCAAGGAAGCGTTTGAACTTTTGCAACCTGAGACAAAGTTGTAGAGCGAAATGAGTTGCATTAAGTTGCTTTTGAGTCAACCTCTGTGTGTGAAGAAAAATTAATTTTCTACTGTTTCATGCGGCCTGGCCTCAGTTTTTTTGAAAACTCGTTTTTTACTTATTTTTTTTATAAGCATATAAGCTATAATACTATAATAAAACCTCGAATAAAATTTTTCACAGAAAAATCTCTGAAAATCGGATCAAAAATCATCATTGTTTGTAACATATAGAAGATACGATAATTGAATAATATAAAATTATTTGCTGTCATAAAAAAAAATCTTATTCTTATTAATAAACTAATTAAGGCATGTATCAAAATATTTTCGATCTTAAGGTTGGAGATATAGAATTTAAATAATATACTGTTTTTCTCGAAATATTATTAATTAGGACCGCTTAAAAAAATTACAGCAGAATATTGGACTAATTAATTTCTAAATAAAGAGTATATAAATAGTATATATAGAATTATAGATCTATCATTCTGTCAATATAATTTAATTTACCTTTTTAAATAGGGTACAAAAAAAAAATTGACATTTAATTTTCCCATTATATATATATGATAATTTTTTATTAGAAAAACTTGAGCAATAAGTATTTGCATGAATGAAGAATAATTGATTTCAAACTGAAGTCATAGAAAATAATCATTTTTCTCCACGAAAACCAAAAAAATAAAATAAAAAAAATGTATTAAATTATACGCTATATATTTCTTAATCGATTATTTACATGTTTATTTTGAATAAAATGCTTCACAAAATATTTATGCCAATATGAATGTTTAATCAACTAAACTAATCTTAATTTAATTTTATTCAAAATTTGTGGCTTCATTTTATTTATATGCACACGCACATTTTTAGTAATTTTACGTTCTGTTACGTTTTTCATTATGGCAGAAATTTTCATTGATTAAAAATTTTATTCTTACGAATAATTTTATTCATCACAGTATATTAACATACTATTATATTTTAATTATTTAATTTTATTTTTTTTCTTCATATTGATTTAATTATTTTGTTTGTTTTAATTTCATTTGAAGTAACATTACAATTTGTTTACAAAATGGAAAACTAGTTTTAAAGAATTAATTTACATACAAAAATGAAATTATCCACATTTTAATTAAATAAGTATTTTTTTGTGGAAAATTAAAATTTATTTTTGCCATCAATCAAATAAATTTTCATTTCATCGATATAATATGTACTTATATAAATACTAAGCGTTCATAATCATTTTCAATTTTGGTTTATTATTTCTTGCCAAAAAAATTCTCAACTAGCATAAAATCAATATATTCATGAAGATATTTATATTCAAAAAAAATTAACAATTGAAAATTCTTAAACATGTTCCCAATATTGCGTATTCTTTGGAAAAATTTTGATTTATGGTTTTTTGTTTTTTTTTTATGTTGCTTGTACATTATTCTCCAGATGGTTGAGAATAAAGAAAGCTGGTACATTTGTAGTTTTATATTAATTTTGTTTATTTCTAATAGGAAACTATAGTAGTAGGCAAGAACATTTATTTTAGTAGAAAATATAAAAAAAATCAAATAAATGCTTGTTTTACAAACAAAACTAGTTATAGGCTTAAATTTTTTACATTGTATTGAGGAGCGACACTATATCAGTTTTTGCACACGCAGATGGTTCACAAAACTTCTACTTGCATTATATTATTTTTAACGAATTTCATATGCATCCATATAATATATAATTAGGTTCATAATATTTATAAAACAAAACTCAAGATTCTTATTAAAAGTTTTACTTTTTAATAATTTACAAATAATCAGCTGCACTTTTACATAATAACCTTAGTTTCATAAAAAAAAAAAACTTTAAAAAAGTGGAAAATATCCTTCATTGTAATTGAAATTAATTAAAACATTTTGGTGTTATTTTTCTCTAGCAACCAACCACTTTAATTTTTCATACAATAATCGTATTGTATACACACATAGTTCAGCAGAAACTTTGTTCTTATATTTTACAATGTAAATGAAATAAATATATAATTGAAAGTCGTCGTTGAACAAAAACATGCGATTTATAAAGAAAAATTCAATTTAAAACTTTTCCTTTCTTGTGAATTTTTTTTGACGTGAAAAGGAAATTTATTTCGAGCTATGTAGCACACTATTTTAATTCAAAATTTCACAACATTGAAAATTTTGTTTCTTTGAAATAGGCCATTATTTTTCATTTAGTTCATTAACTCAGGCCTGCACTTCTCGAAATTTTTGCAAAAGACATTTTACAATATATCAAGAATGGATCAAATGAAGAAAATTATCCATAAGTATGAAACCCTGCAGGACCCACCTTCAATTCTCATAAAAAGACTTATTTTCAAAACAATTAATTTTAGATAAAAAGTCATTAAATTGACAGGCGTTGAAATATTTTTAATTGGAACTTAGAAAAGTTTTCAAAATTATTTATATATCAAAATTTAATAAATATTTCGAAATTATGTTGTTCTATTTGTATTATTAAGTCCATTCGCTTAATTTTACTTCTCGTCATCCTTTAAATTAAAGTTTAAAGGATATTTTAATGTTTAAAATACTTTTTTTTGATCATAATAATGTACATCAATTATTTCACAAAATTAGATTATTTTTGGAAAAGCTCTTTTAATGAAATTAAAAATTTCATTATTATTTTCTGGTTTTCACTTCATATTTTTTTTTTCTATTCCACACTGACGTTGGAAATTTTAATTTTCAATTCGAATTGAAACCCTTGAAAAAAAAAATATAATTATTTTTTTTGTCAGGTAAAAAAGAAAATTTTACTAACATATTAAAATTAATTCACAAAAGAAGTTATACAGAAAATTACTCTGCGAGATAAAGGTAATAATAACACATAATTTTTCATTTATGCGATGAAAAATTTAATTAAAATGGTAATGGAAAAATTTAAATTTTCATAGTTCATAAATAAATAGAATCCATCGATATATCCATCGATATATAAATATCAAAAATAAAATTTCCCGAAAACATGTTCCAAAATCGATGGACTGTTTTCAATATATATCTATCCGTTTCTAGCAGTCGGAGTGTGCTGTTAAAAAAATTTTGTTGGTCAAAAGAAAAAAATGTTTTACCTTCAAAAAATTTCCATTTTTTATTCAAAACTACTCAACATAACAAAAACTACATTTTGAATTCATGGCTGCACTTAATAGTGGCATGTATTGAATTTATACTCCCACTTGTGTATTTCAAATAAATAAATATAGATATAATGTAAGTATGTACAATATAGTATTATTTTTTATTAGAGAGAATAAAACTATAAAAGTTTTTATAAAATATTTAAAAAAAAATATAAAATAAAATTTATTAAATTCACCTGATAATATTTATTTGAAGTAAGCAAAAAAAAAATAAATATAACTAAATAAAATAAACACCGTAGAAAGTTGGTTTACGTGTTAATAATTATTTTTCACATGTTTTAGTATAGTTATATAATATAATAATAAATTCACCTTTTATATTTCATATATAAAGTTTTTAATAATTCATCAAGAAAATTGAAGTAAAAAAAATAATAAAAACAATGTTCAAGAAAATAACAACGCTTTCCTTTCATATCACAGGCAGAAAAACATTGAATATTAATTTTTATGAAAATATATTACCTTATATACTATACCTTTCGTTTTAATAACAATAATAAATAAACGAAGAAATAAATAAACCACTTAGGCGTCGACCTTTGAAACCAACATTCTATAATAATGTATATATAGCATTAGTTCAGGAGGAATAGTTTTTGAAATTTAATTTAACTTCAGAAAAAAATATATATATATTCACAAACATGAATTCATGGAGAGCATATTTAATTTGGCGTGAACTCATTTTTTTAACTATTGCAGTTAGAAAAAAAAAAATTCTAACAATTCTAATTTTTAATTTAATTTCTAACACTTTGGAATTTATGATTTTCCAAAAACCACAATGTTAAGTAATAAAATTTAAAGTGGTCACTCTTCGTTAACATCATGAAAAAAAAATCCGATAAACAAAGAGGTTCTATTTATTTGTTTTATTAATTATACTCTTATTTATAATAATCCGGTTTCTCATATATTTTGTCATTCCATTAAATTTTTACAACAAACCTTATTAATAATTATCAACCATATGCTGTTTATGTGGATACACATCAACCTTAGCTGCAGCATCTTATTCCTTTATTTAAAATTTATTCTGTTAAACTTCTTCGTATTGAAGAGAACAATGGCTTTGGAGGAAAAAGGTGTAATAACTCTATATAATTTTATAACTATTTTATGATACAATGATAAAAACAAAGTTGAATTAAATTTTATTGAGAATTAAAAAAATAACATAAACAAATACAGTACCGATAATAAAAATTGTGAAATAAAGTTTTATATAAATTTGTTATTGGGTCATAATTTTTGGCCAAGCTATATTTAATTTTGCAATATATAATAACTATTATAATTTTATTCAATTTTCAAGGATTTTATTTTAAATTTTTATTGTTATTATTTTAAATCTTAAATATATTATTATTACTGTACTATATTTTTATGACATGCTGACAGGCCTTTTCCGATACCACTTTGCATTTCCTTGCTATACCATTATAATGTTTTAGTATCATTGCCTGTAGTGATTTTTATATTTTTTTCGACATTGTTTTTAAAACTTTTTATGTATAAAACAATTTATTTTGGTTTATTTTTACAAGGGCTTCCTCTGGGTAGAAATTGTGAACAAAAAAATTTTGTTTTCAAACATTGTATTTTATGTAAAAATGAGCTACATAATATGTTTTTTAACAAAATCATTTTAAAATCTTTTAAATTTCGGGTTTATATGTGATATCAATTATAAAAAAAATAGAGAAAAACTGAAAGCTTGTTAAAATTTTAACAAGATGTGACAAAAATGTAGGTATATATTATGTAGTAGTTGAATTACTTTTTACTTTAATAAGTATCTTTTTTAAAAAATATTATAATTTATACATAAATATTATATGTAAAGTAGATGTAGGAAAATTATTTCAAGAATAATTGAAAATTCTTGTTAGAGTGTTTTATGCTTTTCTTTCAGTTTTTCAATAAATTGACTGCTATAATGAACCATTCTTTTTGATGGCTAAGTTTTTCGCAATTTATTTACTTTTTTTTCTTCTTTTGTTTGCTTTCTTGTATCCTTGAAAAAAAATTATTATCTTTTTCGGTTCGGTTGTTTTTTTTTTTGTCAAGCATAATTTAGTTAAACCACAAAACCTAATTATATTTATTTTATTTTGTTTAGGCCAGGTACAAAAATATATACATACAATTTGGAATTATAATTTCGACATAAAAAGGAAAGCTGAAATAAAGATCTTTTATATACCTACATAATTATATTTTTTTAATAATAATAAATTTTATTTATTTTTTTGAAGTCCAAATAAAAGAACGATAATTTTCTTTCTGTCTAGGAATGAAATTAATTTTTATTGTTGATAATTGAATAAAGGATAATGCATAAAATGAATAAAATTTCCTCTTTTTTTTTTGAATATAATGTGTATATATTAAATCACAGAATACCTGAAAATTTATTAAATTATACTCAAAAATAATAAGCATAATACATTAAAAATTTTATTGTGATTTTCGTAAAAAACGAAAATCACAATAAAATCACCCACGTTATGACAGAATCATCTACCAATATAGGGTACAATTTCACTCAACTTATATGCGCCAAAATACATGCTTTTGTCCTAGAAATCTCCTTTATTCAGCAACTATTCAATTTTAGCCATGACAAGGTATAAACATTTTCTCTAATGGGTTGTAAATAAGATACCTGCGTAGGTTTAATTTAATTATATATGCTTCATTTATTTTTCGTATATCCCTTATACATTTTATGTTAAAAATAAACATTATAATGAAATCATGAAAAAAAAAAAAAAATTACATTATATTTATATTTTAATTCCGACGTCTGAAAATATTATTGCTAAAAATGCAATTGAAAAGTACTTAGCTCATTTTTTGTTTTTATTAAATTTATAATATGATAAGAGAATGAGGACAAAATAAATATACTTATTAAATTATTTAAGTGTGCATTAGGTATACTATATTTATAATTTTATTTTATTTTTATCTATATAGGAAATCTATAAAGAAAAAAAATTTATTATCGATTGAGTCATTGAATCATTATTAATAATTCAATTTACGAGTTATATAGTTTTTATTTCTTATTGTTTGTTCAGCATTCAGAATTGAAAATAATAATATAAATAAAATGTTATGCTATTTTCTTATTCCATACATATATTCAGAGGTTTTCTTTCTTTGTTAACCATGAACCAAAAAATAAAAATAAAAAATTTTCAAATTCCCTAATCATGGGAATTTCTGAATAAATAAAAACAGATATTATTGAAGCAGGTATGTATACATATAGTATATATATTTGAAAAAAGTAATGCAATATCATTGGATAAAATTAAATTTAGTTGGAAAAAAGGAAATAAAGTAAAAAAAAAAAAAAATTATTTATTTATTTTTATTTGCAGAAATTTATTATCCTTATATATAATTTATTTTCGAATCGATTGCATATTAAATTTTTGATAACAAAAGTAGCGTATAAAACTTGTTTTCCTCTTTCTTTTTTTCTCTCTTTCAATATGTCACACACTTGGTACACTTCAGTATATATATTTATTTATTTTTTTTTTTACAATACACAATACATTATAATACCAATAATAAGATATACGATATTACCTTTTTTATATTTTTATTTTAATAGCTTTTATCATATATTCAGATCAAATGGTATTAATATGATGTGGGTGTAGTTTTTTTTTTTGCATTGATAGTTAGTTTAGAAGTGCTATCAGTTCGGGCAGAAAATTTTTTTGTTTAATTTTTTTTTTGTTGTTGTATACCTATATGAATAAATGGCAAGGATATGAATATTGTATTATTGCAGTTTCCTAATGCAATAACTTTTGTCACATAGATAAATTTAATTGAGTACACCCAACTATGAAGCTATTTCTAGTTTTTATTAATGCAGAAACAGAGAAAATAAAGAAATTTTAATTCTGTAAACCAAATAGAATGACGGAATTATTCTATCAAAGGCAATAACAAATTATCTTTTATGTAATTTCCAATGTTTAGTACTAAATCTAAGTACTAAAGTCGTGAAATTTTCCTGTAATTTTAAATATATTAAAGCTATGGATGTTTTAGGCTGCCTTTATGGATTTTAAATCAGTTTTAAGTTATAATTATAGTTTAAGTAAGATGATAGCGAAAATTTAATTGATTTGAACTTTATTTTCTTACATTATGGTATATTTCCTTGGGACATTTTCATTAATAAATTTATAAATTTTTGAAAAATAAATTCTTAAAGCTTCTTAAGATTATTATTAACAAACAGTGTGTATACATCTGCATATAGTTTTTTCCAATAAATTGTAAAAGAATTGATTTTCTTACTAAAGTCTATATAGCAAGTGCTTAATCTTATTGATTGTGTTCCCCTAATGATGGGTTATAATTTACTAATACGGAATTGTTATTTTCTTTTTGTAGAGAAAATTAAGTTCATTATTTTATATTACCTTTTTGATTGCGTCTCATAATGAAAATAATGGGTTTTCTTCTTACAAAAAAATTATATTACTTAATGGTGAATTTATTTTTTATTATTACATTTATATGAAAAAAAAGAAGTGTTTTTATATTTGAAGCTGTTATTAGCTCATATTAGTCAATTTAATAGTACGGTCTTAGGGACACATTATTTCATTAAATAAAATGTTCAATTAATTTTGAGTAGATTAAATTTTCGAAAAAAAAGGAGAATTATTGTTGCCAAAATATCTTTCAAGTAACTATAAATCGTTCAATAACCAATAGTTGACTTTAAAAGAAATCAAAATTGTTCATAAAAATTAACAAAATTAAAAAACACAATTCATTCTGTTTTCTATGTTAAATCTTGTCCTTGTTAGACCTAACTTAACCTAATTTTAACATCACCGTCAAGAATAAAACTAAAATGTTTGTTTATATATAATTTATTTTTTATTTTCAAATTTGTCATTTAATTAGTTATCCTTGCCATGCAAAAAAATTTTGATTCTTTTTTATTTGTTATAATAATCCAAAATTCATAAATTTAAAAAATGTCAACATTTCAAACTATTTGTTTTAATTCAATTTTCAAATTAATAAATTTAATCTATCTGTATTATAAAACAAAAGAATAAATTTCATAAGTTCTACTAAAAACTAAACGGTGCTAGCCTTCAAACGTTTTTTGCAATCATATAAAAAATATAAAAACATTTAATTTGAAGCCAAGCGACCAAGTGATGTTTTTTATTGATTTGAGTTCACAGAGAAAATGCCGCAAACTATTATCGTGAGAATAATTAAAAGTGTTGAATAAAAAAAAAATATTTGGTCAAATTGGTGGGTGCTGTTGATGGTTGCCTAAACATTCTATATTTTGATATTCAATTAAATTAAATTTAAATGTTTGTAGAAGCAAATAAATAATTTTTGAAATTTCATAATTCCCAGATTAACATTTAAATTCAAATAATTCTTGTTTAATTATGTGGAAACGAAAAAATTTTCACAATTTTCTATTGATTTATATATAAGTCAGTAAAATATAGACATAGTAGGTATACATTGTAGATTTACATAATAAAATTTATAAAAAAAAATTAATGTTTTTGAATTTGTAAACTTTTATCGCACGAAATGTAATTAGTTCATTCAAACAATTATAATAATCGAAAAACTTGTACTTTTTTTTTTATACACCCAAAATTACATTAGATCGGTGGTGTATATGACTGAGCTTTTATATGAATATTTGAAAAAGAAAAAAAAAATGTTTTACGTATATTGATATTATTGCTGGCAAATTTTATTTATTGCAATATTAAAAAAGTTTTTAATTTGTTAACTTTATTATTATCATCTTGTTAGTGCGCTTGTAGGGCAAATTTAACACGGTGTATAATAATGTCAATGAATATAAATATTCATAATATACATATAACAGTTGAAACTACGGCCATTCCAGTGAATTTGTGAAAAAGGGAATATAATGTCTGAAAGGAGAAAAATAATCTATTTCTGTATATTAAAGACTGGAATAATTTCTTTTTCGTTTCAAAAAAAAAAACATTTTTTGATGTAAAAAATATTACCAGGAAAAAAGAGAGCAAGATAAATTGTAAATTTTTATGCTTAAAAATATTAATTTCAAATAATTTATTATAATGTAGATATGCAGATGAAATCCGAAAATAATCTTCTTAAATATTTTAAATATAATATGTAGGTATGTAGATAAAAATATTTATTATCACGAAAAAAATGTTTATGAATATTCACAAAATTTTAAATTAAAAATAAAATTGTTTCTGGAAAATCGCATTTTTCTTGATTCCTTCAAAATAAAAAAAATAAAATTACTAAAAATTCTAAATAAATGGTCCGCAAATTCGACAAAGTTATATACACAACACAATACTAAGAAATTTTAACATTAGCAACAAAATAATTGTATATAACTTACTAGATAGTTTTGAGTTTATACATAATACCAAAATAAATATGTATATAAAAAGTGAAATATTTGCATATTGAGCAAAACCTTTTTTCTTTCTTTCATATATACAAAACAAGTCGGGCATGAAAAAAATCAATAAAACTAAATGTGTCTTGATAAGGAAACTTTTCTTTTATTTTCCCTTTTTTTTTTTTTTTTTTGGTTGTATAATATAATGGTGAAAATTTAAAGCGCGCTATACAAATAAAACATAAGAAAAATAAAATTAAATAAAAAACACAAGAAAAATTATATGCATAGAAACACCTTGACTTGGAAGAAGCACAATATTTTATATTCTTCATGCAAAAGTTTTTAATAGTCATTCAAATGTTTTGTTAAAATATTAATTTCAAGTTATTAATGAACCAAGAAATTTTCTCAAGGAGGTTTTCTTTTCTTCTTTTCTTTTCTTTCTTTATGTATAAATTTTATTATCATCTTCTTTTTCAGATTCTTTTAAATAAAATTGTGAATATTTGTATATGTATTTATTATTATTTATATAAAGAATAAAAGGAAAAATGATGAAAAATGTTATGTCATTGAAAATATTATTATCACTGTGAAAATTTTCCAGATTTCAAAGTTTTCTTAGCATAATATTATAATATATATTTATATATATATTTTTTTGTATACATTCACTAGTCCCATAAGTATAACGATATCAAAGAGGAAAAACAAAACTTTCAACTCTGACTGTTACATAAAAGCGAAAGCATGTCATCTTTATATAATGAAAAAAAAGTAATTTCTTTTTTTTTTCATTTGGTTTAAAATAAAAATATGGTTTGATAGCGTTTAGTAAAATAATAATTTAATAAATTAAAAAATTCTTTTAATTAATGTTGATAATTTTCTTCAATGAGGTCGTAAAAACCATTGTTATTTTTTCTTTCAAGAATATTGAATTAATGAATTAAATTTTTTTTTTCTTACTTTATGCTTATAGTACACCTAAAAAGATTTGCATGTTAATAATAAATATATATATAGAATAATTAGATGTTATGTACTAATAAATGTTAAACATAACATTTATATATTAGTTAATAACAAAAAATTTATTAATTCTTATTTATTTCCAAGCCATTTTGATTAATATAATAATAATAATTTTAGAAGTATTTTAGAAAAAGTTTTGTTAGTAGGCAAATTAAAATAAAATGAGCAAAAATGTTAGTTAGTTACTAAAAAAGTTAACTATAATATTATTTCGTTTTTCTAAGTCATTTAATTTAATTAACTTCGGATTTAATTTTATTAACTATGTATAATTTACAAAATTTTACATCAATTTACATCAGTTTTACTACCGTTCTAAAAACTCATGACAGAGTAAGTATATTTTAATCGATTTTCAGTTTGATATTATATTGAAAAAAAAAAGGTAATATTGTTTCCTTTTTTTTGGCATATTTTAAATTCGCTCTACTAAATTCATTAAAACACATAATAAAATTTTCGAAAACAAAATTTGCATATCATGTTTTCACTGAAACCTTTTTTATTACAACGATATGTAAATAAGTGTGTGTTCATTGTATTTGGGTATTCAAAAGGATAATAAGTTATATAAAACTTGATCGGCATAAAGTGATGCAACAAGAACAAATAAATTTAACTTCGGTTTCTTCATCAAAGTTTGCATTTTACAATTTACATTTCTCCATAGTATTTGAAATTATATTAAAATCTAACTATTTAATGTTTGGAAAATTGAAATTTATATTTAATTTTTGTCTTAAATTATCTTAAATTATATATAATCAGGAATTTATTTCCTTTGTGTAATGCAATTATTATATTTACAAATGTAGAGATTAAAGGATTTTTTTGGGTTGAAAAATAAAAGTAAATTATTCTAATTACCATAAAAATGTTGATTTGGAATAATAAATGTTATTATTGGATGTTCAAAAATAGCAATTATCCTAATTATGAAATAAAAAATTCAAGTAAATATCTTTAACTCTAATATTTTTTTTTCCCTGAATTGTAATAATAAACTTCAAGTATGAAAAAGAAATCATTAAAAATAAATAATTCATTAGATATTGTTGAAAGAAAATATTAAAAAACTATATTGAATAAAGAAACTCTTAATAATGGGTCCTAAAAGAAAATTGTATAACATGTAGATACTTGAAATATTGGTTTTTTTTTCAAAAAATTTAACAATTTAGGTATACAATTCAGTACGTATAGAGCTTAGGTTCAAGTTTATTCTGTAAAAGTTTCTATATCTATGGATTTTACCAATAAACCAACTTTCTAATTATGCACAAACAGTTGTCGGATATATCATGAAGCATGTATGTAAAAATTTATATGCATTCAATGTAAATGGTCAAACCATATATTCGCATGGTTGGATAAAGTCAACTGTATTGAATATTAAATTGTAGTATTATAGGTACACTTTTTTTAAAATAAGTCTAAATGTGTATTCCTTTTTTATTTTAGAACAAGCAGCAACCAAAATACAAGCAGCTTTTCGAGGTCATAAAACTAGATCGACAATGAAAAATTCATCAGAAACAAGTAATGATAACAATAAGCCATCTGAATCATCGGCTAATGATCCAACTAAAGAAGAATTAGAAGCTGAATTCGATCCAAACGATAAAGGTCAGTCAGTTTATATAAATACTTGAAGATAAAAAGTTTTTAATAACTATATAAAGAAATTAATCACAGCTTAAGAACATAAAAAGCAGTTAATTACGTCTATTAACTAAAGTTTACATAATTATGAGCTTTTACATTTAGGGTTCTTATTTAAGAAAATTTAAAATCATTTTTTTGAGGCCACAATTATTATTAACTCCTACACGAATTTGTCTGTTTATTTATATATTTCTTTACTATTTTCGACACTCTCGTAGACCCACTTTTCGTCATCACAGCAAGCTGAAATTTGGCACACAGGTGATAATTGAAGCTATCAAAATCGGGAAAAATCATTTGAAAATTTGGTAAAAATTTGATTAGTGATAAATCCGTTTGCAAAGTTTTCTGATTTTTCCGAAAAAATTTTGCGGAATTTTCCGACTTTTCCGGAAAACTTTCAGGTAAAAAAGTTTTCTCAATTACGCAGGATCAAGTTCCCTATCAACTGCCATCATTACTTTCTCTCCGACAATGGTGAAAACTTACAGAAAAAATCGATGAAAATTCATGTAAAACGCTTTTCCGGAGTTTTTCCGACCAAGGAAGCGATTGAACGTTTTGCAACCTGAGACAAAGTTTTAGAACGAAATGAGTTGCATAAAGTTGCTTTTGTGGAAAACTCGTTGGAAAACCCGGAAAAGCAGGAAAATCATCGTAAAAATTTTCATCGATATAATTAGTGATAAATCTTCAACAATCATGAAAACTTGCATGAAAAATCGATGAAAGTTTGTAATAACCATTTAGTTAACGTGAAAAAGGCAGAAAATAAAAAATAAGTAAAAAACGAGTTTTCAAAAAAACTGAGGCACGCCGCATGAAAAAGTAGAAAATAACTTTTTCTTCACACACAGAGGTAGACTCAGATTTTTTGATATATAAATACAAAATATAATTCATAAATCATAATTCATATAATGAAAGCGTAAGTTTTAAATTAAAAGCCTCAACAACAATATAAGCAGCCAAATCATGCTAATGACAACTGAGTCAATAATTTTGAATACAAATACTTGGAGAGACAATGCAAATATTCGATTTAATTTCACGTTTCGGGTTTGACTAGAGATGAAAATCGCTATAAAGAAAAGATATATTTTTTTTTAGTTGAACACAAATTTCTTTATTGCAATATTTTAAATTTATTACCTTCCAAAAAATTTACAATTGGAGCTAACTTCTATAAATGAATAAAAAACTATTTTAGTTTTTTTTATACTGTTACTGTAATAGATACATGCTATTTTCGCATAAATTTATGTATTTAACATTTTATTTGTGTACACGATGTACTACATGTACAATGTACATTATTTTTTATGTTCAATTACTGATTTATTCGTTTGGAATTATTTTGAACATTAAAAATTGATACATTGCAGCGATAACATTATTAAAATTTTATTGATCTTTATGTTTCTAATGTTGGCATTCAGGTCAATTGTAAAAGTTTTGAAATATCTATAAGTAATTATTCTAAATAGACTTCAAGTAAATTTAAACTTAACGCTGTGCCTTATCAACTAGATTACAGTGAAGTTCTTATTTATTCTTTTTGTGTTACAAAAACGAAATTTGTAGAATCGCCACATTTTTCGGAATTTCCTATACGAATATGCAAACCAATAATCTTTCTTAAGGCAATCTATATTATACCATAAAGGAAGTATAAATAGAGAAACTAGTCCCATACAAAGCTTTTAAAACTTTAAAAATTGTATAGAACTGTTGTTATTTTGAAAGTTTTGAAAGCTCATGGGGTTGTGATATGGATTTTTTGTTTCACTATTTGTATTTGCATTTTTTGTATGGGACTAGTTTCTCTATTTATACTTCCTTTATGATTATAGCCCATAGAATTCAATATAATTATATAGAACAAATCTTTGACCCCAGCATAAATTATGTTTTTGTCTCGTAACATAAAAAAAGTGTTGTCATTGGAAAAAGTACGAACAGTACAAATTATGAAAATGTTGATAAAAAATTATTTGAATTGCAGAATATTTTTATGATATTTAGCAAACATAAATTTAAGTAAAATATTTCAAAATAAATGTGAAAATTTCTCTTTTGAATGTTGAGGCAATTATCTGTTTCGTTCTGATTTTAAAATATATTTGAACCCCAAATAAATTATTAACATTAATTTGAAAAAAATCCATTGACAAGAACAGTAACTTTTAATTATAAAATATGAAATTTATTTACATATGTACAATACAGAATATTATAATTATAATATTCACAAAGCTAAACATGTTAATATATCATTAATATCGTGTGGATGGTCGATTTTCCAAAGTTGTTTAACTACTTCTGAACATGTTAAATTAGCAAAGTGGAAACAAGGTGTAAGTCAGAAAATATTTAATTTAAATAAAAATCTTATTTATTTTCAAATACTTTCTTGTATATAAATAATTTATTTTTTTATAGACATTTAAAATCGCAAATCTATATCTAAATTGGTAATTTTTCGAACAATTGTGATCAATATGAAAATAGTTCAAATGTATGAAACTGTTTAATGTTATTTATTTGACTTTCTGACTCTGTTATACCCATGGTTTTAGATTATTCAGGATTTTTGTTCTACGCGCTAAAATTTCTTAATTAAAATGTCGAGATTTGAAAATTTTAATTTAAAGAAAATTGAATTCATAATATCTAGAAAAGAAAAAAGGTGGAATTATATAATTTTGGAAATTTTAAACACAAATTTAAAAGTTACTTGTTTTTTTTTTTTATTATACAATTTAATGTTATAAAAAACAAAACCCTCCAAGTTTCAGTCCTTTTATATTCTCTTCTTAACTATCGAAATATAAATTGAATTTCATTATTGAGAGCTTTTGTAGTATTCTTATTCTTTTTTCTTTTTTTTTTTGTGAAAAGTAAGCAAAAGTTCGTTTTCTTTAAGGAGTTGTTTTTTTAGGAAAATTTAAAAGAAAAAAAAAATGCTTTTTTTGCATTTTTTCCTTCATATTAGAAAATTAAATTGTGAAAGCAAACAAAAAAATCCTTGATATTTCTACTGAACTTTATTTTCATTTGTTCTCATAGTAATTTAAAGAATTACTTTAAAAAAAAAATTGCATAATTTTTATTGGGGACCAACATTATTTATGTGTTGTACGTTGTACTTAAACATTTTTTTTTTCAAAAATAATTTAAAAATATTCTAAAGAACATTAGAAGCATTTTCACTAAAATTAGTATTAAACTTTCTTTACGGTTCCAAAATTCATAGTCTTAAATAAAGAAATCAGATATTTGGAACTAAGATAAATAATCTCTCTTAAAGATAGTATTTCTAAGCAAAAAAAATTTCAATGAATAAATAAATAAATAAACTTTGATGTATTTATAGGAATATATTTTTTCTACGAGATCTGATTAAGGCCAAAAATAAATGAAATTTTATCAACCAGCAATATATATATAAATTTTCTTGTCATCAAATTTGTTTTCTTCCTTTATTGACAGAATAAAAATAAAATGAAAAATTGGTTGCCAAAATTGTTAGTTGTTCCAATTCAATGAAAAAGCATGACCAAAATTTCTAAGTTTTTTTTTGTAAATAGAGGTTTTCTTTTACAATTATATTCAGAGCCCAGAAGTCAATTTAAAGTTTTTAAATATCAACCAAGTATAAAAAACACTTTGATAAAATATTGATGAGCCAACATTTTTTTTTTAATTTAACGATTAAATAACAAATATTTTCTGCCTTATTTATTTTTGTTTGTATTAAATTTACTAAATGAAAAAGGCGTTTATTTAAAGTGACAATAATAGATACTGTGTATTTTCTGCCCTTATACTTTTACAAGAACTAACTAGAACCACAGGGAAATTCTCGAATCATGTCGCATTTACGTCCCACAAGCATCAAATAATTATATACAAGTGTTGTAACGATAGTCTTTTGGCTATTATCGATAGAAATTTCAGAAAATATTAACGAAGTACCCGTAAAAAAAAAAACAAAAATTAATTTCAAATGGTTTTGTTAATTTTACTAATAAGCGTTTTTATTATGTCAATGTATTTACAAGGTGAAACTAAGTTTTCCTTTTTTAATAAAAAATCCACTTAAAAAAGAAAAAGTAATGCTGAAATGTTATTTTTTTAAATTGTTTCTTATATGTCAAGTTTTTCATTTCGAAAAAAATATTTATAATGAGATAAAAGTAAAAATAATAATAATATTTTCGGATAGAAACCACCAACATTGTAAATATTATAAAGGGTTTTTCTTTTGAAAAAAAAAAAAAAAATACTCTTAATTAAAAACTTTCTAAATTAATAGTGTTATGTTGGCAACAAAAATATATAACTTTGATATATTTTTATTTACTTGTTAAAGTATGATTAATAATCAAGGCTATTATTAATATATATAAAAAGTACCAACTTTCTTTCTTCTAATAAGAAATCAAAATATATTTTACTTATGTTATGCTATATTCCTTTTTTAATTTATTTGTGTTTTCTAAAGTGTTGTATCAACATAATATACGACGCGCAATCCTTGTTGTAAGAAAAAAAAAACTGATTTTGAACCATTTAATCTTTAAAAAACCACGGCTTAGATTTGAACTAATGTTTTAAAATCATTTTCTTCAGACATAGGAATTCTATATTTCTTCAATTAAATTTTCAAAATATTGCCGACTATTGAAAAACGGGCTCGGCTCACTTGGACGACCTTAATTATAATACAAATCAATACTTATCTCAAATAAATTCTGACTTATAGTATTTAGTAAAGTTCTGCTATATGTCAAAAGTTTATGACATATAAAATACGAAAAACAATTTTAAAGAGTGACTAAAAAAGTAACTTCAAAACATATTTGATAAATTTAAAATTTTTTTTTTAAATTCATTTATGTCATCGTATAGCTTTAAAAATTTTATAAGATTTTCCGGATTTTCCTTATTGAAAAAGAAATCGAAAAATAAATATAAGTATATCTACATACAAAAATTACATTATTACATATATACAAATAAATACATTTTTTTTTAGCAAATAAAAATCAATTTTTGATCCTTTGATAAATTCGTTTTTTTTTATTTATTTATTTTTTTATAATTTTTATTATTTGCTGTGTCGAAAAGAATTAAAAGATTAGAAATAAATATACTTACTTTCTCAGCATTTTCTATATTTTTAATTTTATTTTGGTCTATCACATTTTCAAGTATCCTTACAGCTTATGTCCTTTTTTTTTTATATTCTTTCCTATTTAGAGCCTAAAACCGAGAAACATATACAACAAAAAAAAAAAGCATCAACAAAACAAAAATGTATTATATTTCAGTGTTAAATTAACTTAAACTAATAGGATTATTTTTATTTTTAATCAGAAAAAGATTAATCCTATATAATATATATAAGAAAGAACAGAAAAATATATTAAATTGTTTTACTATACTGAAATTGTATTGTTGTTGTTACGTTGTAGTCTTAACAGTAAGCTTTACGTATTTCATCAAGTATTACAATAAATCTTAAGAGATTTGAAATTTTCAATAAACAAAAATTTTTTTCCATATTTAGTCCATAAAAAATTCAAATTTTTTTATGGGTCAATTTATTTTTTGTTATTCGGAAAATTTATGGTTTAAGATTAGATAAAACCATTGATTTTGGTTATTAATAGAATTTTTTTTCAATTTTCAATTCAGGTAAACAGAACGTAACAAAAAAAAAGTATATTGATTATACAACCGTACCGATTTTATATATTTTGAACATATGTTCGGAAATTTTCATATTTCGCAAAAAAAAATATTTTAGTTCAAGTGCCATAAAAACAAAATATAAAAGCTTCGGTTAAAAAATAATATTTTTACGAATTCATTGAAAATTTCATCATATTTTATTAAAAAAACTTAGATTTATAAAAGAACTTAATTTACGCTTAATATGTTTATACTAAAAATAATAATCAAAATGACTTAACTAAGCATATCGGTAATAAACTAATAAAGCTTATACATTATAGAAGAATATGGTTTCTTTTTAATGAAATTGTTATCCTATTATTTATTATCTGGTTTCGGCAAAAATTGTTTTTTATCAACAAGATCCTACTAAAATAGTTTACACATCCGACAACTTTATATGGAACGCAGTCATTGTAAAAATAAAGTCGAATAGTTTTAAATTCAGAACTAGAATTATTTTTATATTATTTCTATTTTTTTTTAATTTCAAAAAATAATCATTCTTCTTCACTTCACTTTTAGAAAGAATTTCCGGTCTTGTGGTCAGTAAACCTAGAGCTATTATGAATTATTGACTAATTTATTTATAAAAATATTGAAAATTTTAAAATATCTACAACATTTATACATATGAACATTATAAAGACACTGTATAAAGATTGGACTATATAGAGATGTTATTAAAATGATGGTTAATAAAGAACTATTAAAAATGTATACATATATAAAATTTTTCTGTCCATTATTTGAAATATTACCATGAGCTCACAAAAATAAAAAACGTATATGGTAAGTTGTTATTTTAATATCAAAAATATGAAAACATGACGTTTTCATGTTTTCTATATTCAAAAATTTGAAATTCAAAATGTTTTGTTAAAAATGCTTTTAAATTAAAAAAAAAAAAACTTGAATAGGTCAGGTACAGGGGCGTCCGCAGACTTTTTTCCAGGGGGGGGGCAAAGCTAGAAAAAGTCGAATAGTCAACTTGATATTCCCATGATGAATTAATTACTGAACTCTGCTTTGAGTAAAAAAAGTCTTGCACTTTTTAGTAAGAAGCTTCCTCACCGCGACAAGGTAGATGCAAATCGAGAAAGGTTTTTTGTTTTTTATTGGGTTTTTTTTTGTTTTTTTATTTTTTTTTTTGTAACTTTTTTTTTTTTTTTTGTTTTTAAATATTTTTTTTGGTTTTATTTGTTTTTTAAATTTTTTTTTTGGGTTTTTTTATTTTTTTTATTTTTTAATTCTTTTTTTTTGTGTTTTTATTTAGTATTTTTTATTTAGTATTTTTATTTAGTATTTTTAGTTCTCTTTTTTCTGTTTTTTATGCTAGAAGAGCTGCGCCAGATACGTCTGCATTGACAATTTTACTAGAACTGGAAGGAGCAGCAACGTTTAAAGACTGGGTATTATTTTCTAGCCTTGGTCTTTTAAAAAAATTTCGAATATCCATTCCACTTGATATATGAATATGATTTCAGAAATATAGAGCTTACTAGTTACTCTGACAAAGATGTTATCACAATGATAATTATTTCAGAATGATTGAATATATACTAAAATAGAGATTGTTATTTAGAAATATATATGTTACGGTAAATGTACGTATTCCGGTAAATGTGAGTTTACTTTTAGTAAATGTTAATATTACAGTACATTTACCGGCCCGATGGGTCCTATTTTTGTGTGCCACAAATCGCTCTGACCGACCACCAGTTCGCCCGCCCGCCACTCCGCACCACAAAAATGGGGCCAATCGTGCTGGTAAATGTAATGTAATATTAAAATTACGGTTTTTTAAACTCACATTTACGAGAATACGTACATTTACCGTAACATGTGCACTCCAAAAAAATAAAATTAAAGATTTTTATTACAAAGAAACAAAAAAAAAACGCAAAAGATTGTTTTGAAAATTCACAAAAAATTTCCATGTAAAAAATTTTAAAAACTTAGTAGGCGTTGTTATTTAATTTTTTTTTTATTCCTTGTTCTCTTTTGATTTCTCAACTGACATTTCTTCTTTTACGAGAACTAGACAACTAGAACTAGAAAGTTCCAAGACGAAAAGAAACTTTGAGGAAAATATGTTTTCAGTTCATAAATATAAATTTTGTGATGTGATTGATATTGTAAAATGTTTCCCGGGAACGGTCTCTTATTAAAACGTCTTCAATCTTCATAACGTTCAAGTATCAAGTTCGCCATTCATTAGTTTAAATTAATTTCCTTGAAGCCCACTTTGTTCTCGATCGTGTAAATGCTCAAGAATATTTCTTCGTCTACGCTAGAAACCGAACTGAAAACAATGTTTCTATTGAATTGTTAAAAAATGGTTTTTAAAATTTTATTCTTCCAATTTCCAGGTGGGGGCAGCTGCCCCCTTTGCCCCCCCCTGTGGACGCCCATGGTCAGGTATACATACATAACATTATACATAATAAATACATTAATAACATTACAAAAAGAAAATTGAAATTAAAATCTTTAAAGCTTCTACCATTGAGAATTTTGTCACTTGAATATTAATTATTTAATACCTACAGAAATATATAATTTGTTTAGAAATGGAACTAAAATTTATAAAAAGCAGAACCAAAAATTAATCGAAAAATATTCTAAAATGAAAACGGACATTTTATAATATTAATATTATTTGAGTGAAATATATTGTTACAAAAAGAAGTTAATAGAAAATTAATATATAAAAAAAGGAAAGTTGTTAACAAACTCATATTAAATGGAAACTAAACCCTACCTATAAATCTTAAGCTTTACTTAATGATCTATTAATTTGGTTTAATATCTTCATATAAGTTTTTAAGTCTTTAATGCTCGGAACTTAGGGTTTTTACTTTCATCTTGTATAAGATGACATTAATTTCGTTTTATTGATTATCTGATTTGGTAGTTGAATAGTGATAGGGATAAAATGAGCATCATCCTAAATACTTTGTTTGAACTATATAATTAGTCTGTAACTTTTTAATATAAATAATTATGAGCTTTAGCCCATTTATGCTAGAGATAGAGTCGACGTAATTCACGCGCGTGTACTCACGTAAAAAATCAAATTGTATGAAAATGTATGAGACCGGCTATACGCAACGACGTAAAACGTAGCTTACGCGCGTAAAAGTTGAAATATTTTAACTTTCCCAGTATTTTACGCCGTACATTGTGGAAATCATTTGTTTATAATTGTGTTGTTTATTTTGTTGTAATTAGAAAAAAAAATTGTGATGTTTATTTTGTTGTATTTAGAAAAAAAAAATTTTACAAAAAATAATTATTTAATAAAATAAAAAAGTTCATAAATATAATTATATTCAAAAATAAAAATGAAATAATTATTTATTGCAAATTTATTAAATTTTTTTATGTTTAATTAAGTTATAAATAAATTAAAAAGCATTATAAAAATATTACAAACAGAATCCATTTTATTTTTCTAATTTAATTTTTCTCTTTTTCTCTTTTTCTCTTTTGTTTTTCGCATGTGAACGGCGTTGAGCATAACAGGTAAAAATAACAGGTTTTTTTTATTTTTTTTACGCGCGCATACGCGCGTGAATTACGTCGACTCTATCTCTAGCATTATGCTCTATTCATATATATTTTATTTTTTTTTAACTTTAACTTCGTGTGTTGATCCTTCTTCATATTTCGAAAATATAAATATAACATTCTTTCTTAATTTCTTTTTTAACAATTTTAATTTCACATAACAGGGTGATTTTTTTACGGCGTATGTATATATTGATCATAAATTTAAATTATTACTATCATTTAAAGAAAATTAATTTTCTTTATTTGGAAAAGCCAGGTGTAAAAATAACACACACACAATACATTATACATTACATTATATTCTTCTTCAAATCTTAAAAAATCAAAAATTAAAATTATTTTAAATAAGATTCATTATTATAAAAAAAAAAAAAATAAAAACAAAAAAAAAATTGAGATAAAATAAAGAAAATTCGATCATCATACGTAAGAAAATTGCTTTTATTTTTTTATTTTACTGCTTTTTCTTTTTTTCCTCTTTGCTAAATTACATTGTCTTGAAATTTAATAAATTTTCATTTATTCAAAAAAAAGCAAAAAAAAAAAGGGAGAAACTTTTTCTTTGCAGTGATATAGAAGAGGTGTGTTTTATGGTTCTAGATTTATTGGAAAAGGTGAAATGACTGGGTGAAATAGCAATATTTTATTTTTACCTTCTAAAATAGATAGACATGTTAACAAACCGTTTTAATCTCGAAAAATAGAAAAATTATGTAATGTCTTTTTTAAGAAAAATTTGTTTCATTAAACATTTTTTTTTAGGTTTTTTTTTTCTAAATTGGTTTTTCTTTTCATTATGTTTAGCAGCAGAAGAATAAATTTGTGTTTTCAATAAAGCCTATTGAAACTTTTCTTTCGTACACGAAGTATATAATAATGGAAGAAAAAAAATTCAAAATTGAGAAATTATAAAGCGCCAGAATCCTTTTTAAAAAAGATATCATGCGGCTTCCATTGAATTTTTTATAGCGAAAGTGTTCCACCGGTCGAAAGATAATTTATATATGGTTGTCAAATCCAGATAATTTGAAATATTTTCTAAATAATGAATTTCTTGGTTTTAACTTAATTTTTACTTTCAAAGGACGTTTTTGATTTTAAGGTATACCACAAATTTAAAGTAATATTTAACCAATCTTTTCGAATCATTTACTGCAGAAGAAATAAATGAGTCAGGAAATGCAATTTATTTTTTTTTAATTGCAACTGGACAAGAGTTGTACGCGATTTTGAAAAGTACAATCAATTTTAAATGTTTTAAACTAATTTGCAGCGTCGTCGTGTGGTATAATTTTTTTTACACTATCCAGAATCGAAATTATAGATTAAAAAAAAATGTTAACTATTTTGGTAAAACGCCCAAAAAAGGTTTTTTCTGAGTATAACACCAGTACACAGTTGTGATTAATAGCAGGGTTTTTAGGCGTACGCAATAACAATTGGACTTTATCAATTTTCAGAAACCACATTAAATTGCCAATACCTGGAAAACTATTGACTTTCAGAGACCGAATGAAATACTTAATTTTTTCAATTACTCTGAAAATAACTCTTAAAAAAAAAGTTTTACTTTTTAGTCAAAAAATAATACTATTTTTTTAAGTTTTATTTTTTACTCAAAAAACGAACACTTAAAAAAAGAGTATTATTTTTTAATAATTTTCCAAATACTCTTTTTGTAAGTAGTTTTTTTTTTGAGTAAAAAATAAAACTCTTTTTTTAAGTACTCTTTTCCAAAGTAAAAAATAAAAATCTTTTAGTTAAATTTTATTTTTTGAATTTTGTCCAAAAAAAAAAGAAATTTTCTGCTTATTGAATATTTAAAAAAAAATGAAATAAAAAAGAGTATTTCAAAAAATTTTTAAAAATGATACTCAACTAAAGAGTATTTGAAAAATATTAAAAAAATAAAACTTGAGTAATAAGTATTTCAAATTTTTCAAATACTCTTGACTCAAAAATTAAGTATTTATTTTTTTCAATTTTTTAATTACTCAAAAATTAATTTTTAAGTATTTTTTTACTCTTTACTTTGAGTAGAAGTTTTATGAAAATAAAAATAAGTCTTACTTTCGATCCCTAGACTTTTTACTACGGTCAAATTTTGATATAATTGTCAGTCATGAGCCGTCACCCCTCCAATGACAATGACTTTTGGAACACCCTGTATTCTTAATCAAATCAAGCTTTAATTGTAAATACATTTGTAATATTCATTAATCTTTTTAATAAAAACATAAACTATGAAAGTCCTTTATAATTGAATTTTGCTATTCGTGGAAATAAATTTCTTATTGGTTTAATTAATCACGGTTTTTTGATAGAACAGACATTTTTTTTTTTTTTACTTATTTTATTGGGTTTTAATTTAATCTGAAATCAATATCTGATTTCAACATGAAATCATTTTTAATTTAAAAAAAAAAAGAAAAAAAATTTAATTTATTATTCTTAAAGTCAATTATTGGCAATTAAAATCGTAATTTGATTTTTGCATGATATTTTCGTTATATTGAGTTTTTATTATTATATTTTTTTATTTATTTTTTATTTATTTATTTTAAATCATTCCGAAATTATGTTTGATCCATTAAGAACTATTGAGTTTAAGGATTTTATTGTTAAAATAACAACAAAATTATATTTTAATAACACAATGCGGTCAAGTTTATACCATATATCAAGACCAATTTTGGATCGAACTCACTGCCGAATACGTCGTACTATTACAACAATATAACTATAATTAATTTATTCGAAATTGAACTTTAGAAACTCGGCAGAATGTATAAATTGTTGATGTTTTTTGTTCATAAGAGTCTAGTTTTAATTTTAACGCTTAGTGTACAAATTGAACATAAACGTTGGTTAGCGTTTGTTGGCTATAACGTTCATATACTTAAACGAAAATAATACCATAATAAATTGGAAATATCAAATTTAGATAACATATTTTTAATTTTTTTTGTGACATTAACATAACATTTAAAAATGATTTAAATTTGGACATGATTTTGAAATGATTAATTATCATTAGTCCAAAAATCGATAGTAAAAAAGAAGTCCACAAAATAACATTAAATACTCAGTTTCATTTTCAATGTACAAAAGAGTCTAATATGTTAAGTTTAATTGTTTATACGTTATATGCATACGTGTATAACTCATGCAGTATACTCATGAAATGTCCATAACAATATTTTATACAATCAAGTTTAATTACTTATAATACTCGGTCATTGCATTTAACATACAGATTTTCAAATACAGAACTTCCACTTTGATTATAACAACACAAAAATAAAATTTAAAAATGTTTGCTTTTATTCTTTTATTTTATTTTTTTTGTAATATAAAAATATAAACTCAGATATGACTAACAATGCGTATCAGCAGTTTTTTTTTAATTCTAATGAATGGAAAATTGAAAAGCACAAAGTGAGAAAATTTGAATCCATAAAAATAATATTTTCGAATTTTATCTTTACCTTTATTGCGTATAATATTTTGAAAATTTAGTATATAATATATGTACATATATTTTTCAATTAAAAATAAATTTAGGAAATAAGAATATTTTATGACTAAAGCTTGCTGACTACGTTGACCATTTCAAAAATTATATAGAATGGAAATTTTTATTGTATTATTAAAATATGTTTTAAAAAAAATATAGAGATATTTTGTGTGTTAGCTGCAGGGTCTCATAGATTTTGTGTAGCTTCCATCATATTAGAGATAATTAATTTGAAATATCAAATTTATATGAAATTAACATTGTAGGAAATTTATATGATTTAAATTTGACATAGTTTTGAAATGATTAATTATCATTAGTCCAAGAATTGATAGTAAAAAAGAAGTCTCTAAGTCCGAGTTGAAATTATAAGTTATTCTGCATGGATAACTTTTGTAGTGTTTTCACCTTTTTAATATTAATATTTTAAAATTTCATTCCACTTACTTTTCAAAAATAATTTTATTATTAGAATTTATTTCATCAGAAAAAAACAACGGAAAACTTTTTCAATAATGGAAATTTTTCATAACAAAAATACCACCATAAGTATGTAAATAAAAATTTTTAAGAGCTTTTTTTTATTTTTATTTATTTATTTTTTTTTGTAATAAAATATAATTTAAAATAAAATCAAACAAACTATATAGATTTATTGAACAAAGGAATTGCGGAAAACCAATAAAAGTCAAATTTATTACTTAACTATTTGGTGGTTAAAATGAAAATAAACGATTTTTTTTTATGTTGAAAAAAAAAATAAAAAATTTAACATTTTATAGGCCTTTTAAAAATAATTTTTCACATTTCACTTACGTAATATGGAAATCCTTCAGAAATTTAATGCTGACCTTGTTAAAATTGGTTCTATATATATTTTCTTTTTTTTTTTTTCGTGCTACACTATGAGACTACATGACTAAGCTAAACATCAGTGATAAAAACAAAAAGCTTTAAAAATTTATCAAATGGCAAAGAAAAAAAATAAATGAAATGAAAATAGTAATAATGAAAAGAAGGAAACGAAATTAGCAAAATGACCTTGACAACAGTTTTCATTTCTGATTTTAATAGCGCTTAATTTAAAAATTTGTTCATAATTTAATTTATATTTTTAATGGAAAAATTAAATTATACTTATGATGTCCAAATTTGATTGAGAGATCTGATGGGTTTTTTTTAATAAATTAGTATAATCCAGTTATGAACAAATGGAAATTTGGTTTTCAATTCTACACAAAATGTTGTTATGTTTACTTTTAATAGATTACAACAACCTTCTTCGAGCACTACATTACTTCTTAACTGAAGCTAAACGAAATATTAACATAAGTAGTTAAGTTTAAATATAAAAATTGGGTGTTTTTTTAAAATTTATGTGCTTATTTATTCGATTTGATTTGTGAATGATATCCCTTTAGAAACTATTTTCACAGAATTCAAAAAGTTTTCACATTCCACTGTTATATCGCAATTTTATTTTGACAGGACTATTGAAAATGTGAAAATAATTTTTCATACAATAAAGTTTTTAAACCAATTAATTAAACTTTCTGGTTAAAAATATAATTAATAAAAAATGCAGGTATAGCTTGACCAACAAAAAGAGCTTCCTAATTAGTCCAAAATTATACATATAATTTGTTTTAAAAACTCGAAAAATGATTCAATACTATTGTGTAAAAATACTGCATAAATGACTAGTGTAAGATAGTGTTATTCTTTGCTTAGCTGAAATTTAAATAAAACTGACTAAATGAAATCGAGCCGTAATCATTAACATCATAATCTTATATACTATACATTTATTGTATTATATTTTTCATTTCAGAATTATGTGATGCAGCTTTGAAAATTCAAGCAACATTTCGTGGCCATTTAACTAGAAAATTACAAGGAGATAAACCAGAAAATAAGGATAAAATTGAGGTTGATATTGATGAAATCACTAAAAAAGTAGCTGAGGAATTGGATATTGATTTAAGTGATCCAGAATTAAATAAGGCAGCTACTAAAATTCAAGCTTCATTTCGTGGTCATAAAACACGTAAAGATAATAATTAATTCTTTCTGCAAAAAAAATTTGTTAAATTTGTTTATATATAAAATTATATAAAATAAAATAAAAAAGAAATCAATTAATTAATTAAAAAAAAATTAAAAATTATGAAAACAAAATATTTTTGAAATTTTTAAAAAAATCACTTATATGATCCTTCTTCCTCTCAAAAAACAAAAATCAAAGGAATAAAATAGCATTTTATTAATCATTCAATTGAAAATCTCTTCTCAAACAAACATTCATCAAATTTGAAATAAGAAAATAAAATGTTTTGCTATAAATGGTAGTCAGTTTGACAGAATATTAATATCATTGTTCTTTACATCAATTACATTAATCTATCCATCTCTAAAATACATAATATAATATTCAATCAACAAAAATGATTAAATGTTTTTTGTTTTCTTTTTGCAAAATAAAATAAAAGAATTGAAGGACAATCAGATTGCGATCTATTTGACAGGGTTCTTAAATTCTTGTAAAAGAAATACAGCCAGTCAAAGAAATATAATCTAAAGCTATAGCTATTTTCTATTTAGTAAATTTTGGAAATTTTGGAAATAAACAAAACCCCCTTGAATAAAAGTTGTTGTAGGATGTTCTAACCTTAGAGAAAATATAAATAGAATATCAGCGGCGCAGCCCACATTATTTTTCAAGCATCATCCAGGGGTTGAGGTTCAACTTAATTTAAGAAATTTAATAGATAAATATATATTATCTAAATTTGCAACTAAACCTGTCAAATTGAGTTGCTTTCAATCCCACTATGACTGACTCATCATAGCACAATTCATGTTCAGTAAATAAAAAATATTTCCTGCATTTTCTGTAATGAATTGAATTCTCAAGAATAAATAATGAAGTTTCTTTTATTCTTATCTAAATCTAAATTAATTTTTTTTTTATTTTCTAAATAACTAATTTATGATTTTTAATAATAATAATTAATTAATAAAAAAAAATAATTATATAAAAGTGCTATAGAACTATGATATTGGTATTTAATTATTCGTATATATAATTGGCCACAAAAAAGCTTTAATAAATTCACACCAAAAAAAAAAAAAAAAAGGAAAAACCTAAAATTTTTAATTAACAATATCAACTTTAGGGCATCTGTCACTCTTTTGTTGAAAAAAAAAAAAAAACCAAAATAGAAAAACTAAAAAATATATTATAAAAATAATAATTAAATTTAAAGATATTACCGTATAATAAAAATTTGTGACTTTTAGATAAAATTATAGAGAAAACAAAAAACTACATTGTGTAGGAAATAGTTTTAAAAAAAATTTAAAAATTTTCGCTGAAAATAAATTTGAAAAAGAAAAATTTTGTTATTTTAAAATGTAGAACTAAAAAAGTAAATAAACGTAGTTGCAACAACTCCAACAATTAGCTTAAGCAAAATGTTGCAACTTAAATTTTCATTTAATGCGACAAATTGATTTTTGATTGAAGATTTTGATGTTTAAAATGAAGCCTAAAAATATCGAAATTATAGGTGCGAGCAGCTTCTAATCATTTTATGCACAATTTAAAATGATACAAAATCAATTTAACTATTTTAGTACCAATTGAAAAAGAAATTGTTAACCTTTTCAAATTTTATAATGTCGGTAATTTAATTTTTTTCCTTCTGAATATCCTTGCTTAAACAATTTTAATTCTATTCCCTGAAAAATATATGTTTGATTTTATTGAGAACATACACATATTATATTTATAAATGTAGCTATGTATTTATTTGAAATCAAAGTTATTAATTCTTTCTTCATTATCTACTAAAACCTTTTAAAGATATTTTTATTGATTGCATATACTTTTTATATTTAAACATTGTTCAATTGACATCTGTTTGAAAATATAATATAACATTGATAACATTTCTACGCGAGTATATGTAAAAAAAGTTTTTAAACAAGTAATCAACATTATTAAAGTTCGTTTTTAATTTATGTTGTACGCTTTATAGATTGCTTTCGTGTGTTTAAAATTATTTAAAAAAATGTATTTTTTTTTCAATTAATTTACTATTAGTTTTAAATTTGATTCGCGTGTTGGTGTAAACCTCGAACTATGTAGAAAAAAATATCGATTGATTTTTAAACCACAAAAAAATAAATTTACTTGTCACTTCAAAAAACCATATAAATAACATTTATCATATGTCTTTTTTTATATTTAAACTTAAATTTTACTAATAAACACTGTTCTGTTCAAATTGAATATAATCCGACACTGGCCTCTAAAATGATTTAGTTTTTATATTAATTTTATTAATAAAATGGATAAAACACACACGTGGAATTAATTTTAATATATATTGTGGAAACATAACTAGATTGAGATCAAAAAAATGTAGCGACTAATAAATAATATAAAAACTAACACTAAAGTCCATGTAATTTTTCTTTGAGAGATTTTTATAAGACTTCAAAATTCAATAGTCCCAATACTTTCAGAAGCCCCTGTAAATTATTATTTATTTATATAGTACTGCATTTTTGTTTTGCGCATAAACAAGCATCAGGCCGATACTACTCTTCTACAAACAACAAGCGATAACCTGTTTTTATAATTGTTAATTATTTTGAATATTCAATAAAATCTACATTTTTGATATCCTCTTCAAAAATTAGATGATGAAAATTAAAAAAGAAAAAAACATAATTAAATTTCTCGTTAATTTGGATTATATGCAATCAAAAATATTGATAAAATTCAGTTTTTAATGACAAAAGTATATCTACGATAATAAAAAAACTGTAGTATAAATTTGTGTAATTTTTGACAATATATTATTTATTGATGCAATAATATAATGTATATGCATAATAATAAAATGTATATGCAATGAATATTTAAAATTAATTTTCATTGAAAAGGACTAAAATATTCATAAAATGTTCATCTCTACGTACATACCTGAAAATTGTTTTATTAACAAAATAATAATAAATTGTCTGTATGATTTAGCAAGCTTGAGCAGTATAAAAAAAAATTTACATTTATGAGTTTTTTTACACCATAAAACGTTTACATGCAAATTTATTGAAAATTAAATACTATATTATGTAAAATATGTATGTTAAAAATATCAATTTAATTTTATGATAAGGAAAATAAAAAATAATTTGAGGAAATTTTTATTATTTATTTCTATGGCTTTTATTATAACATAATTGAGAGAGGAATATGCATAGCTATAATATAGTCTTTAGTACAATGAAAATCTTAATTAGTGTACTTCAGGGAACTTTTTTCGCTTTTTATGACAAAAATTTTCATAGACATTTTCCGATTCCATTTATGAAGAAAAAAAATACACATAAAATCCTAAAATGTAAATAGTGGTACTTATAAGCAAATATTCCATAACTATTCAAAATAATAAAAGTAAATGAAAGAGCAAAGTTTAAACCTTACTCCCAACGTAACTAGAAATTTAAAAAAAATCTATTAACTTTCCTTCTTCTAAAATTTCAAATTTCATCAGTAATAAAAAATGTTAAATTTTAAAACAAGCAAAAATTTGAAACTTAATGTTCTTAGCCGATAACAAATCTAAAAAATTTTTTATAAAAAAGTGAATATAAAATTTATAAATTTTATGGTTGCATGAAAAATAAATTTTAACTTATTCACATGCATAAATTGAATTCTTATTTCTCTGAGGAAAATAAAGTGTTTCCTATATTTATATAAAAGCATAATTAATCTGCCTTAATATAAATTTTATATAAAATTTTGTAACAAAATCCCTGACGTGCACAAATGATGAAAGCTCATCCTTGATGATGCAGTTACGAATGAATTTGTATATAAATACGATGGTGTTTTGTTTTTCTGTCATTCATTACATATAAAATATAATTTTGTGTAAAATTTAGAATAATAAATTATCAGTTTACCTATAGGCGGTATTCAATTACAGGTTGTTTTTTGGCTTGAAAATTCTGCTGAATATAAATAGAAAAACAACCTAACAATTTTTTTAATTAAATAAAAATCAAAGTTTTACAATAAATGAGAATAACCATTATATTGTTCAATTCCATTGATTATTATTTGCGGAAATTTTTGTTTATATAAAAAATTTTTTATTCAGATTTTACTACTTAGATCATTTTTTATTTCATTATATAGCTTAAAGAGCTATTTAAATACATATTTTGTTTATCCTATAAATAATAATTTTTTTTTTTAAGAATATACATAATAGGAAATCAGAGAGAATTTATTCAAAAATTTCATTCAGGATCCTAAATTTATACGAAAATGAAAAAATTTCAATTAAGTATTATATGAAATTCATTAATTCTTCCATTAAATAATTTTTTTGATTGATGATTTCAGTATGATTTATGTTTTTGTTAAGCATTATGTTGTATTTTAATTTATAACATTTTGATATTATACAAATAAAAATACATAAATAGTGAAAATTGATTTTTTATGTACAAGTCAATATGCACTCAAGAAATTAATTGAAAATTATTTGATAGAATAGAAATTGAGTGAAAAAAATTTTCGTGTGTATTTATTATACTAATGACAAATGAACAATATTGAATTTTTATGGAAATAGTTTAATCTATGAAATGAAAAAAGTAAAGTTCATATACTAATCAATCTCATTCAAATACACTTAGCTATAAATATATGTATATTTGGAGTGAATTGTAATTTTCATATGGTAATGAGCTTATCTAAGAACTTTTGCATTTTTCATTAACACATTTACTGTAAATTAGAACATAAAATTAAGTCAAATTAAAAATCAAATTAAATAGTTAAACATAACATTTTATCAAAATCAAATAAAAAACTAAAGATATTTTGAAAATAAATACCTTATATGTATACCATGTATCTACATTACTATTTTTTAAATAATTTTCTCTATCATTTTGTTATTAATTAATTAAAGGAACATTTTATGAGAAATCAATAATTCAGTTATTATTGAAATCTTACCTAACCAGTATTTCAGTTATTACAAATACACTTTTTCTTTAACAACTTCTTAGTTCTTATGTTAATTAAGATCTGTCAATATAAACAATTTTATTATATACAAGTATATTATTATTATAATTATATCTTTTGTAAAGAATATTAAAAAAAAAATTTCTTATATATTTCTTATATTCTTCTTAATATAAATTTACATTTGTTAATTTAATTTCTTTTCTGTTATAAAATAATAAGCCATAAAATTTATAATTATAGAATACATGATATAGAATATAACTTCTGAAAGTGAAGTCTTGTGAATGTCTTATTTTGACAACAAAAAAAAATTTAAAAACGGAAAAAGTCAATATTAAATGTAAGATTCGTAAAAATTTAACTCAGAAAAATTGAAAAAAAAAAATGCTTTGTTTTTCGAATCAGATTTTCCTGAATACGATAACGAAGTTTGTTCTAAAAAAATACATCAAGAAATTAGACAGAACATTATTCTAATACTATTCTAATAATATGTTAAAAATAAATTCCCAGTTCATTCCATGGTAATTATATTTTCTTGGTGCTTGAGAATAAAACTTCTCAATTTATATTAAATGCTGACGAAAATATGACATTGTCAATAAAAAAAAAATCGAATTAAGTGAAAAACTAAACAAACTTAATAATGTTTACATTGATTTTTCTGAGTGGTATATAAAAAAAATAAAATAAAAATTTGTTTTAGAACACAAATTGTTATTTCATAATGATGAATTATAAAAATTGATTGACATATTAAATATAATAAAATTATTAAAACAAATTAAACACATTTATATTTACATATTATTTTTCTATTAGGTTACATTACAGCCCAAAGAGCATAATATAAACGATAAAAAAAACGAGAACTTTCAGTCATACATCAAATAATACGAGTAAAATCGATTGGTTTTTATTAAATTCAATACTTGGAGTCAAAGCAACATAATAATATAGCAAATCCATTTACTTATTAATATGTGAAGAAATTTTCATATATTTCTTTAAGTACCGATTATGACTTTGATTCTGAACCAAATTGAATACTTTTTTATAAAAAGGTTACCATTAGTAGAAGTGTAAAACAAAAATAAAAAACTTGTTGTGTAGTTAAAATGAAATACGTGCAGATTTTTTCTTTCCGTATCAATTGCGAGTTTGTTTTCGGGTACGGCGAAAAATCTCAAAAATTATAACTTGAAAATAAAATTCACCTCCTTCAAATATGATCGTTAGTAATCTGCGAAAATCGCAACAAATTGCGGGAAAAGATGTTTTAGAGTATCCTTCCAACATATTCGATCTCGACTAACCCGGAAAAAATTATAAATTAAGAGAGCTGAAGAGAGCTGTGTTCAGCATAACTGTATAAATTTCGAGTACGCAGCAATTACTAGTATTATTTACCAGTAAAATTAATTCACCTCTTGAACTACATTTTTTGAAAAAGTTATTTGTAGACTTTTGAATAGAAAAAAACTATAAAAAAGTCACTGCCTAAAAATCGCTTGAGATTAAGAATTTAACAACTTGTTGATGCTCAAAACCAAAATTTTGCAATATTGGACTTGTATTTTTAATAAAAAATTTTATTTTCATAATTTAATTGTCATAAATAATTTTTTAAGTCTATTTTATTTTCCTACCAATTTGAAAAAAGAAAACGGAAGTAACATTTCTAAAAAGGAAGTTAGATTAAAAAAATTTTAAGAAAGATAAATTTTTTTAATAAGCAAAAGAAAATACATTAAATTCTCTTACAAAAGAATTATTGAGATATTTGAAGTACCGACTCTTTTGTAAATACTTTTACTGTGTTGTTAACATTTTATTGCTACACTGGGAAAATTTAAATAAAACCTATATAAATAGGCAATTGAAGTATCAAAAGAAGAAACATGATTTTGAATATACTATATCTATCACCATCGGAAAACGGTCAGATGATGATGCTTGGTAGTTTCTTACTTTTCTCATTTAGAAGAAATGGACTATTTATTGAAAACCATTTGATATATTGTAATTTTTATTAAACAGTCAACACTTACCAATATCTTAATAATGTTGAAAATCTTTTGGCTTTCGAAGAAGCATTAACATATTGTATAGTAAAATACTAGCTACCGACAAAATCTGTATCGAATAACATTTAAAACAAACAATGATTAAAATTTTGTAAAGCCTCACTGTATACTTAACTTATTATTATTTTATTACATATATATTTTATAATTTAGAAAAGTGAATACTTATATAAAAATAAAAACTTAACCCTCATTAATTCATTTTTTTTTTCGTACGAGGAGCTAAAGAAATTTTTCTGATTATCTTGCCTCAAGTGGGTGGCATTCCTTTGGAAATATTTTTATTATATTTCATGTACCTATATGAAATAAAAATTCTTTTGCAAAGGTTGTGCGATATAAATCTCTTTTGAATAATTTTTACAAAACAAAAAAAAAGAAATGAAAAGAAATTTGAAGTGCCATTCAGCTAAATAAGAATTTCAATAAAATATGGAGCAAAAAAGAAAAATAAACAAAGTTGCGGCCAGACTACAAAAAAAAGAATGAATGCTAATGAAGTATTACTTTTTTAAGGACTGAAAGGAAATTCCTTAATTTTTTTGCTCTTTTGATTTTGAAATTGAGTTTAACTTAGAAATTGTTTTCACATTAAAAACTTGTTAAAATATATCTTAATTTTAAAACGATTAAAAAAATTATATTATCTATAGCCAGACGGACAATCAAATCGAGAAATATAATTTTGTGAGATTATTGAATGTTAGTATAAGTCTTGTGCAATATTTAATCTAGATTTTAAGAAATAACATAAAAAAAAACTTTCCTTGTATTTCTTTAATCATAATGTATATTTGATGTTTTGTTAGGACTTTGTTAGGAATGATTTTCAAACAATTTTAATTTATTTTTAATAATTTTATAATTATGTATTTTATATTTTTATTATTTAGAATATTTTTTCTATTATATGTGACATAATCAAAATTCTGACATACTAAAAAAGAAACTTCTTGCATATGATTTCTGACATTTAAGTTCAAAAAAAAATTTACAGATTTTTAGTAGATGTGCATTCCCAAGATCGTCTAAATTATATTTTTGTCATTTATTTTATTTTTACCCATTATTTGGTTATTTTTTCCAAAATATTGTGTTTTTAATTCCTTTTTTATATCATGATATGAATTTAAATTAATTCTTTAAATATTGTATTAATATTATATATTTTATTTTCCAACAGCATAAACATTTCAATAAAATAGTGAATGCATCATTTTTCTTCTGTCATTTTAATTTTCCTTAGGGAATATTATTTCTTTTTAAATTTAGCTTTAAAAACATTGATATTAAATTTTCGAATTATGCCATCAATAAAATATAACACATTATCCCAAAATCTATATCAACCTTGATCAATCTGATTTTCTTTTCAAAATTTCCAAAAAAAAAAAAAACAAAAAGAATGGAAAGGAAATTCATCAGAGAATATGCATTTTTAAACATTTATATGTAGTTAAAATAAAGTATATTTTCCATGATGGATAAAGTCTCTGTTTTCAATAAAAGGAAAAAAAATTAGATACAAAGGAAATTATGACAAACTATGCAGTTTTTTCTTGTGTATTTAAATAACCCAACATAATATATACATAAATAAAATATATTTTATATAAAAATGATAATATTAATGATATGTATTTTATATTTTAAAAAACCATATATCAATTTTCTTTTAAAATTTAACAAGTACATAATATGATATTTATAAAGATAAATAAAATTATTTTATGTACATACATATATTTGCTAAGTGCATATTCGTTTATTCTATGGTAAATTTTCAATTAGGCGTAACTAGACTGTATTCTTTTTTTATTTTAACAAATTTGAATTATTGATAAATTAGAAATGAATGAAATGCCTATCACAATTAGTAACTACAGGTTTTACAACAATTGTATTTTTTTCTCAAATTGGTCGCACTCAAGTTAGAGTAGAATTATACGGATGACGTACAGGTATGAAATTCATGTCCTTAATTTAGAATATGAGGTTAGTTAGTAAAAATTTCAATTGAATATGACAAATATTTATTTATCAAATATTTGTTTATTAACATGTACATAATTCTGTATTATCGTATTATAATTTTATTGATTTTTGTTATTATTATTCATATACATACATATATTATTATTATTTTAATTTTTTTCTGTTCTGTTAAAAACTTGTACAAAATGAGTTACCTTCAATTTGAAATTCAATAAACGAACATATTTTACTCTAATATTTTTTTTTTAATGTATTAAAAGAATATTCTATATAACTGAATAATTTCAAGAAAATTTTTAATGCCTATACACACACAGTGTATTATAGGTGGAAGTTTTTAGATAAAGTTTTTCCATAAAGTTTGTACTATAAATTTGTATTATGTGATTATGAGTTGATTGCGAATTTTTTTTTTTATAAAACATATTTATAAGATAGAATTTAATCTTAAGAAACTGTATATTAGTATATTATTGAAGTTGATTCTATTCAATTCGTCACAAAAAAAAAATGATTTACAAAGTTATTCGGCTCAGGAAAGATCGGAATTTTAGTTTTTTTTTATACATTATTATCTAATGAGAAATAAATTTGAATTTTTTAACTGCACTGAACCAGGTTAGAGATAATAAGGATAATAAGGAAATCGTTGATTAGTTTACAAAAATCTCCGTCAGCTATAATGTGCTATTATATAGTCTATTGGCAACCAAACCGAATATATATTTTAAAAACATATATTTTTTGTTCAACATCAACTAACATTAAATAAGAAGAAACTATTAAATGAAACTATGATGCTTTCAATAATTTAAATGACTACATTAAAGTTTAATAGTTTATAATATATGTAGGTTTATACATAATTAATTATCTACATGGATATAGTATACATAAATGTTATTTTTAATATTCTATAATGTATAATGATTTCTTTTTGTGGGTGCATTGTCAGTATATAAAACTATAAACCTATGTGTGCTTAAAATATCTAATGTCTCAATAAAAAAATTTTAATGTTTAAATTTTTTTAAGTTTTTGAAAATTTTTGGTATATAATGGTAAAATTTGTCGACAAATAAAAATGTTTGTGCTATGGACTATGGTCAATGTTCAAAATATTAAGAATTCACTCTCAATAATGTAATTTTCTTGCTATTTATAACTATTTTCTAACTATTTTACCTTTATTATTTCTTCTATTGAGAAAACTTTATTCATAGAAAGAAACTAATTGAAAACGGTTTTCAAACTCAAGAGTTGACATTATTCTACTATCCATAAAATATTATTTTTGTTACTCCTATTCCTGTGTATAATGTTGTTATTAAAAACAACTTGGAATAAATTTATAACTTGAGTTTTAAAGTCAAAAGTGATATTCATTAATCATTTTTAAAATTTTTTTTTTTATTATAATACACACATACATAATACTTACAAACATACATTATATCTAAAGTGACTCTATTCTTGTTTTATTTTTAAATAAATTATTACCTCAATGTTAAAAAGTTCTTTTTTTTTTCCAGTGTTCTAAAGTTATTTTTATTCCGCTCTTAAAGGATTTCCATCCTTGTCGTTTTAAGCAAAAACTTTTTTGTTTGCTTCTTATTTTATGCCGTAAGGATATATAGAAAATAATAATGACTAAGTTTTCCATTTTAATTTTCCTTTTTTGCTTTTAAAAAAAAAGTATATATGTATATATATATATATAAATATGAAAAAAACATCCTATTGAGATCCATCTCTAGAAAATATAACGCTAAAAGAATAAATGAAGCCTTAAGGATAATTGGAATATCTTTGTTTTTTCTTTCTTATAATATCTACAGACATTATGGATGTAGGTATAAAACAAAATTGTATTTTATGTACAATTTGTTTTTTTTTTAGAATAGCCTTAATTTAATTTTTAAAAAATGTTCCTTTCTATTTTATAGTCTATAACTCTATATGATTCTAAAATGGAAATATTTATTCATTGTACCGAAAATGTTGGACTTAATTTCAATTATATTGCAAAATTTATTGTTATAATATAATAAAGGATGGTTTCAGTAAAGCAATTTTATTTCATATATTTTTTAAATAATTTATTTTAAAATTAATAATATTTGAATTGTGGTAAAACAAAAAAATTCTTTAACTTCAATTTATATATTGTTAAAAAAAAAAACTAAAATAATGATTCAGCGAAGCCGTTTTAGTTTGAATTAAAATTTTAGTCAAAAAGTTTAACTTGTATTTTTAACATGGATTTAAAAAAAAACATACATATAGGTATGAAATCATGAAGACAAATAGACAAATCACAAAAAAAATAATAATTTTATCTGTGCAGCAAATGGTAATTGCCATGGTTCTCTGATTCTAAAATAAACATTTTCTTTTATGATGGATATATGATATATTTAAACAGGCCCAGGAACAGGGAGGATCAGCAGGGTCTTTTGATGAGGGCCTCTTAACTTAGGGGGCCTCCAAACAACGTTATACAGAACGGTCAAAAAGTTTATTATAAAATCTCAGTGAAATATTTATTATACTTAAGGACAAATTATTGTATAAAAGTTTATTAAACAGTAGTTACTACTTGGTTAGTACTTAGTAGTATTTCACGTTTTCAAAAATTTAAACTGATTCTCTAAAATTGAATTAACCTTTACATTTAAGTTTTTGAACTCCATTAAAACTAATTTTTTTCATCACATAAGGGGCCACATATGTTGTCTCTTCCAGCCCCTGCATGTGAGTATGTTCTGGACATAAATAGTTCAGAACATACTACACACAAACTTGAAACATTAACTATTGCATAAACTTGATAACATTAACTATATATCTTCTCTTAACATCTTAACATCTTATCTCATCAGATAATACTGTTGCGTCATAAAAACAAAATAAATTCAAAAACCACAATAAAAGAAAATAAAAAAATTTATTCCACCATGTCTTATCTTAGACTAAATCCCATTGAATGAAAAAATTATTAAAAAACATTTTATAAAACAAAATAAAAGAAATTCTTCTATTAAAGATTTAATAAAATGTAAATTATTACGATTTACAATAATAGTTATTATTATGAAAAAAAAATAAATAAATAAATTTACTAAAAAAAACCCTAACAACTTTTACAAGGATTTGCATAAACTTTTTTTTTTCTCATTTCTTATGCACATGATTTTTCTTCTTTTTTTTTGTGGTAAAAAGAAAACTTAACACAAACAATGATAAGGAAAATAAAAACTTCAGATTCTATTGTCTTCATTTGATTTTCCGAAATGGTAACTCTGTCTGTTACAAGTATTTTGCTCTTGGCCTGCTTTTATTTCTTTTCAAAAAAAAAGTCATCAATTGTACAAGACACAGAATAATGTTAAATGCATAATAAAATTTTCCTTTACTTTTTTTTTTTTCTTTTTATTTTATTTCCCTTTTGCATTTGGTTCTAAAAACTTGGAAAATTCTTTCAATTTTATTATTATTTTTTGTTTTCTAAACTTTATGTCCTTTTCTGGCTGGTAACAGAAAATAATAATAATGTATGTAATGTCAAAAAAAAAAAAAATTGTCATCTAAATTTAGAAGAAAAAATAAACTGCTTGAAGGCCGTATAAAAAGCAAAATGTAAATGATTTCTTTTTTTTTAAAGAGCACTTACTGTTGGTTCACCACAAAAAGAAACAAAAATGTTAAAGAAAATTTTCATGAAACTATTTACTCACAACAATTTAGTAGTATATAAAATTACAAAGAAATGATTATGTAATATATGTAAAATAGATATATATATATATATAAACTCAAAAAATATACTGATTACTTATTCCGTTGAACTGTAATTTTCATTAGCTCAAATGTTTTCTTTTTTTGTTTTTATTTTTTTGGAAAATTATCTAATGTTTTTATGTTAATAAGGTTTTATGTAATTATTTTAGATTTAATGAATATAGAGTTAGTTAATATATACATATATAATATTTAGCGATAGTAATACGGTAATGTGAAATAAAATATCGAAATATGTATACAAGTCTACTTCTGTATTAAATTTTTATTAATATTATTAATATTTTTAGTTTTGATTTGGTTAGGGTTTCCCTTAATAAAGCAAAAAAAACTTCACAAAGTCAACTAATTTTTTTATTTTTGACTGAAAGAAGAGAACTTTTGATAATAATTAACGTTACCTTAAAAAGATTGTTTGAAAAACAATTTATATATTAATATTTTTATTTGTATTAATTAAAATTTTTATATCAAAACTTAACTATATTTAGTCATAAAACTTTACATTCGGTTCTAGTATATAAAAAGCTTTCAATAATAATAAAAATATTGTTGACGAACTTTTAATATAAATTTCGGAAAAGCTTTCGAATTACAAACTTTTATTATTTATTTTCCAGGAGAGAAATATTATATGTACTGATAATTTTTAAGATACTAGCTCTCTCGATTACATTCCAATTTCCAAATGACTTTATTTACAATTATTGGAATTACTGAGCTTTTAATATAAAATTCATTTCTTTATTTACAATACTTATGCTTTATGATTATATTTTTGAGTTACATGTAAATACATGAATTATAGAAATTTATGAAACAACAACGGTATAATTTTATTTTCTTTTAAAAAAAAGATAAAAATATCTAAACACTGTACAAATCTAGGTACTTTTTTGTATATATATGTACATGTTTTTAATGTAATTTTAAATAAATAAATACCAGCAGATTTCAAATTAAATAGATTAAAAAACATAGAATAACTTTTTTATTTTTCAAAACCAAACATTTATTTGGTACTCGGTATATTATATAGGTATATATATAGAATAAATGGTACCAAAAAGATTATATAATTTTCGATTGAGTTGCAATATACTTTCAATAAACCTATAATTTTGCAAAATATTTAGAAATAAAAATTATAATTATAAATAACGAGTTTTATTAAATTTATTTAGCGTTGTTGCAGAATGAAGAATTTTATTAATTCTTCTCTATTTTGATTTGATTAATTCGTTCAAATTGAACAAATAAAATAAATTATATACTTGTGATGATTTAAATAAAATAATTATGCTTTTTCAATTAATTTTTTATATAAAATCAATTACAGATCAAATATACGAACTATTATGCAAACTTAAAAAAAATTAATAAAGGTAAATTATATATCTTTTGAAGTATGTATAGTCTTAAAGATACTTATTTAGAATCATCTGATTCGTAATAAATGTTAAGTATTGCTCCACAAATTTTAAAATTTTATACTTATATGAGAATTACTTAAATGACTTATAATTTTTTATATGTAAATTTTATTAAAAATTTAAAATCTTTCCTAAGTCTGTTTTACTTCCAAGTTTTAGATAGATTAAGGTAATGAGCAGCATATGTCTACGAATGTTATCAACTAAGATTTTTGGTTAATCTTTTTATTATGTTTTTTATTTTAAAATCAAACATGTCGCATGTAGGTTGTACATGCACATAATGTTGGCATTATTGTGTTTTTTTTTTAATACTTGTTTATTGTTTATTATGTGTACATAAATTGTCTGCGGTTTTGTTTGTTTTTTAGTTCAGAGGCGTACGTGCTGGATGACTGAAAAATTTTATTTAAGAAAATACATATTTTTTTATATTGAAATTAATATTTTCTTCTATTTTGAGAATTTCTATATAAAATTTGTATGAACTTTATTGAGAAAGGTAAGAATAACTTTGGCATTTATGACGGAAGAGTTAGATGTGTCAATCTTAAACCTAAAAATCTTAATTTCCTTAGGAATTCAATAGATTTGAATGAGAAGCAGAATAAACATAGCATTAATTACAAGCAAATTCAATTGAAATATTTATGTTCTATGAAATTTACTAATAATACACAGAATCAAATATTATATTTCTAAAAAAGATTTTATGTATAGTTGCAACATTTGACAGAATTGATTATATAAACTACATTCAACATTAAAATTGAAGAAAAATACATATATAATTTGTTTTACAATAAGGTAATAGGTAATGTTATAGAATTTATATTCTAATCAATAGTCTATTAGAATTTATATGTAAAATTTATATGTAAAAGAGGTGAGTTTACCTTTTTCAATATGATATTATTCACAAAACAATAAACACTACATTGATTTTCTAGAGACGGGAGATGCATCAAATTTAGTTTCTAAGAATAAAGAGGTAAATGTTAGCGATCGCGCAAAGGAAGATTAAAAAAGGAACACGTAAAAATCATTTTCGAGCTGTTTGTAATCTAATCACATGAACCTTATAAAACGAAGCATAAATAAGCATGCCTACTTTCGAGCACACCAAATTCTGACACTATGAAAACGTAACATCTGTTTCCTAGGTATCACCATTATACGCGGACCATCAATTTCCGATTTCTCTTTTTCAGAGTCATTAGAGAATTCTCTAGCGAATACTCACATGAAGAACTTAACTTCGATAGAAACAAATTTTTATATCAGCCCAAAATTCGAACAGGGATCCTCTGAAACTATTGAACCTGTTGATTCCCCAACGACTGTCCGAAAATCATGGCTACACCTGTAGATTAGTTACCACTGAATGAATAAGTTAATTTTTATAGCACTCTCAAGATATAAACTGACTGCAGATCAGTCAATAAATCATTTGGTGTGATAAACTTGTTAGCTCCAACGCCACCCGCGAGTCCAGGCCACCTATCCCTGATTTTTTTCTTCTTTTTATGTTTTATTATAGTCTGCATAATCAATTCATTCTGTATTATTATTATTATTATTATTATTATTATTATTATTATTTTTTTTTTTTAATTTTATTTCCTTTTCTTCTTCTACAAAACTAAACAAAATTAAAAAAAAAAAAAAAAAAAAACATAAATACAAAATAAAAATAAACTGGTTGAGTTTGGGGGGATTTCATTATTTCATATTTTATTTTTTTCTCTCGCGCATTTTTAATCGCGCTCACAGTAAACGATCGAATCGATCTAGTTTGTTCAGTTATTAACTGACTGTTTATCAGAAAACATGCGAATTTTAATTTAAAAATTATTAAAAAAAAAAAAAAAAATATTACAGAAAAAATAAAAATAGATTCTTTGTTTTGTTAATTTTTTTCTTGAATTCTGTTTGTTTATTTGTTTTTTTTTTTTCGTGGTCTTGATTTAATATCCAATATATTATATACAAGAAAATTGAAAAGTCAAAGTGTTAAAAAAAAAGCAGACAAAAAATTGAAAAAAAAAGTAATGAGGAAATCTTTTAATTTATTTCATTTTAGTGTGTATTATTTTGTAGATAAAAAATAAAATAAAATATTGTGGAAAAATAAAACAATTGAATTAAAAACAAAAAGATGAAAAAATAAAATATTTTGTTTCATATCTCTGCTATAAACTAATTTTAATATTGACCTTAATAAGTATATGACATTTCTGCTGGTGTTGCTAGTGTTGATCTATAATTGGTTCTAAAAGTCTGGATATTTTATTACGGGGGATACAAAACAAATTATTGGCATTTATACTGCAAAACCTTTCGAATTATTTCTATTATATTGAATACAAAATTATGAAATTTCAATATTTGTAAACTTGTCACGATAAAGCATGTATATATTTTTTTTTAAATAAAATGTTAAAAGAAAAAGTAAAATAAAAATTTCATCGAAAAACGTGAACTTTAATCAATAATATTTTATTGATACAAAAATGATTGGAAATATTTTAATTTATGAATTGACTGCGAAAATGTAAATATAAAAATGTTTTTTTAATTTTTTTTTTCAATCCGTTTGACGTTAAAGCATATTAAATATTGACAGCATTTTTACACATCATCAACAAAATGAAAAATTGGGTTAGAGATAAAAAAAAGTTTCCTAGCTTTTATTTTAATTAAAAACATAAATGATATCTGGCACCACTAGGTTAGGCTTCAAGGAAATATAATTAACGAAATTAGTTTCCAATTAGTTTCAAACAAAGTTGTTCGCGTTAAATATATTAAGCAGTTTTTAGAAGATAGTACATAGTAGATAGAACAGATATCAGGTAGTACTGTAACTGAAAGCAATACAGGAAACTTATGAAATCTATTACTATTTTATTATTTCAGAATACTTTACTTGAAATTACTGAAAGTATATTGAATTGTTTCGTCCTGGTGTCAAGGTTACAATTGAAGGCTTACAAAATTATCAAAGCATAGTTCTGAATAAAAATAGCTTAATATAAGTAAAACCCTCTCGATATTTTATTCTTTAAATTCAAAAATAAAATACAAATCAAAGTCAGCAACTAGTTAAAATGTCTTTGTTGGGAATAAGTACCAAAAATTAAATAAATTAGTAGGCAATGGTATAATATTGGAATTTAGTATATATTAACAGTAATATATTCATAATATCGATTTAGGGTGTTCAATATTGGTGTTCGGTTGCGTTTATACATATTATATATTTCATATTAAAAAAAGAATTATTTTTTATTCTTTTGACATTTCGATAAAATAAAATAATCAATGTCAATATCTATGGAAAATAAGTAAAAAAAATTATTATTCGAATCTACATTATTCATATGAAAATGAATATAACTTATTATTATTTATTTGATAATAATAATTTTTTGTACCACATTCATACATATATATTTAATAAATATGTACGTACAAGAACATTGTACACATCGTAAACTATGTATATATAAAAATAAATAATAAGTATGATGGAAAAATAGTTAAAAATATTTGTCATGGCATTTAAAATGTTTGTATTTCATAAATTTTGAATTTTATCAACATTGAAAGCACATGCGAATGTTTGCAGCTGAAATTTATATTTAAAAGCAAAAAAAAATAACAAAATATACATAATAATTCTACAAATTCTACACTTTAATTAATTTTGATAAGGCCATGAATTATAAATCAAAATCATAAATTAACTTTTTTTTTGGAAGTAATTTTCCATGGTATTCTAAAGAACATTATGTACGTATAATTTTGTATGTGATAAATTTCGAGTAAAATCACAATTAATTTATAAGTCCTTTTATCGCTTATCTTTCTGTAACTTATTTTTAGTTCGGCAATTACTTATTTTAGATGTGACAACCAATCAATTTCAGTTACAATACAAAACCCATAATGGAACTTAATACATTTTCAAACCTAATTGCTGATTTTATAGGGACCGGCATATCGGGTTGTAGCTTCCAAAAAATTATCCTGTATTTGTATTGTATATTTATCGTAAAATATCTTCTATTTGTATTTAACAAATTCTGATTGAGCAATGATTTGTTTTTATGCTAATGATTCTTACGATAATTGCTGAAATGTTGGGATCCTTTTGAGAGCAGCGATATTTGACCTTTAATTGGCTGTTTTTTAGTTCAAAAATATTAACCTAACATTGAACATCAAAATCGAAAGTTTTTATAATCGAATTGTTTTTATATCTTCATTAATTCAAACAATTTTAAAAGAAAATTTGAACTGTTATGAGTTTCAAATTTCAAAAATTTATGTGAATATATTCGACAATAATTCTACATTTAATTATATTAAGTAGTTATGTTTGGGTAATAAAATTTATTAAATATTTATCTATGTAAGTTTTTTCTATGTGGTAAATTTATTTCACCTGAGACAAATAAAGTTTCTAAAGCAAAGCTTTTTTTTTTGTGTGGTTTTCAAAATATGGTTCAAATTGTGTGTTCAACTATATAATATTGTGTTATGCATATACATACATACGCATATATACCTATTATTTCAAAATGTTGAAAATTTTGATTTGAAAATCTCTCACATAAAGAACCCTAAATACACAGGTAGTTTAGTATGAAAATTTTTATAAAATATTTTTTGTTATTATTTTAATTTTTTTTATTTTATAGATTTTTTATATTTTCCTACAAAAAAAATTGAAAATAAAATTATGCGATAATTGGATTTAAATTTGAAACAAAAAAAAAAAAAACAAATGAATTTTCATATAATAATGCGGTATCATCAGTTTTCGTTATGACACTTTCAATAACAGTGTTCTAAGTGCGGGCGACAAAATACTATATATAATTAAAAAAAAAAAACATCAAATTTATCAACTTTATTTTTTTATATAAAATCGTGATATTGAGAACAAATAATAATAATAACAATTTGCAATAAAAATTTATTTCTAATCTAAGAATTTAGGGAAAAATGTTTTTTTGTTTAAGTTTGATAAATTTAATTCGAAATTAAAAAAAAAAACAATTTACTTTATTAGTACACGATAACGATGTGAGTTTTATGATAATTGAAATAATTAATAAAAATTTAAAAAAAAAAATATGCACAAGATATCAAAATATGCACTTTTGCTGAAACAATTTTACACTTTTGACGTGCATTGTCGGTGATTCACTCGAATGAAGCGAAAGTGAATTGAACAAATCATTTCAAAATTGGGACAGTACTTGTTTCAGATGCATGGCAGAAACAAAATTCCTAAATTTTTTTAGAAATTTTCCCAAATAAGATACTTTCATGCACATGTCCAATTAGTTCCCCAATTCCAAAAATAATGTTGAAGATTAAGGAATAGAAAATAATATTATTACTAACGAAACCTTGCCCGAGAATGACATTTTTAATATTGTTTTTAATAATGTTTGATTTCCAAAGTTATTACAATATTTCTAAATTTCTTCACAATTTTTCTCAAATTATTTTTCTCATTTTTTTCTCCGAGCGGATAAATTTCTTGGTTCACTTTTGATGACTCATTGAAGTGAACAAACAATTGTACCTAGTTTAATTTTGTTCATTGTTCCCCATGAAGTCATGAGCGATCAATTTATATTATTTACACAGTTGAAGAGAATAATCGGCAATGAACGTCAAAAGTGAATATAAAGAGCTTTATATGAATGGTTATATTTACAGAAAATTTTTCTTTCAAACCAAATATACTTTCAAAAAGATACCTATATTTAATTTTATCTCGATCAAGAAACCAGATATTATATTTTCCCTAAAAAAAAAAAAAAACAACAACAAAAAAAAGAAAAAACAAATGATTAATATATTTCTAATTTTAGTTTCATACAAATAAAAAAAAATTAAAAATATTTTCACACTTAAAAGGCCGACTACCTTTTGTTCTTGAACTTTTCATTTTTAGAACAATATATACAGAAATCATAATCATATATTTAATTAAGATTAATGAAATTTTTTCCGATAATGTTTTGTTAACACACAATATGGCAACATTTTTTATAGAAAAAGATTAATAATTTTTTGATTCGGTTATTAATATAATTTTGAAAACATTCACATTTTATATTATTTTCCAAAATTATAAATAAATAAGTGAATGTCTCTTCACAATCATTAAAAATGAAAAAAAAAAGGAATTTATGAATGAAAAAAAATTGAAGACAATTGAATTGAATCATCTGTTAGAATTTTTTTTTTAATTTTTTTTCCTCTCCTTTAACTCAAACAATTTTATATTATCTTTATTTATATATTTATTGTTTTTTGCATTATATATATATAGTTCTCTTGGCCAGATGAACAAAATTAAAATTTCTTTATGGGTTTTTTGTCCTTTTTATTTAATTATAAAAAATTTCTAAAGACATTAAGTAAATAAAAATTATTATTTATAAAATAAGAAAACTTAACAAATAAAATTTTGCAAAAAAAAATTTTTTTTTTTGGAACACATCCAATTTTTGTATAAAAACAAATACAAAAAAAAAAAGTAAAATAAAAATTGTGCAAATATTTAATTAAAAATTAGCACTTAGTATTTATTTTGAATGCATTAAATTGTCCAGTCAAAATATTTTATTTATATATAAGCTTTATTAAATTTATGAAAGTTGGTGGCACAAAAAATTGTTATTTATATACTTTTTTTTTGTAAACATCATTTAATTGAACTATGTAGACTTAGACTTTTATGTTCGCATTTAATAAACTGTAAGCTTAGGAACTTGCATGCCAGAGATTTATGTATATTTGCGAAAACAAAATTGCTATATATTTTCTGTGTAATGACTGCAAGAGAGAAAAAATGTTTAATGAAATTAATTAGGGATAAACTTACATGTACTACAAAAAAATACAGCATATAAGAGTTTTGTTGAAATATTCTCCAGTTAATGAAAAATGTTTATTTCTCTATACATTTCTATACATCGGGAAGTTGCATAATTTGAATTTTATTTATTGAATTTATATGACAAATTTATATTTATCATTTTTCTTTTATCATTAAAATGTACATTTGTGCAATTATATTTAGTTACATACATATATGCATGATGATTGTCTGGCTTTATAATTTTATTTTATCAATTTTGTTTAATATTATAGTTCTGAATGGATAACATTATTATTGATCTATTTAAATAATTATTATGAATAATGACTGTATTATGCTCCATTAATTCCAGCCAACAATGGAAAAACATATGTGTATATTATTATGAGAAAATTGGAAAACAAAACTGAACGTCATATGTAAAAAGCTTATTAAATTCTCTGTACTTAAAAAAATGTATATATAATATTAAATTTATATGATGACATAAATCTCTCATAAAGTTTATTCCACATAATTTTCTATTATACGAAAGAAAAGCTGTGTTCATTTTGACACACCCTGCTTGGTTGCTTTGCGCATGTAAATTAAAATATACATAAAGTGGCATACAAAGTGTTTTATTTAAAATTTATTATGATTAAATTAGGATTAAATTAAAACTAAAGCCAAAATGCTGAATATTTAAGTAAGCAAGTTAAAATAACCAGTACTCAATAAATTAATTATTCTATTTCTATTCTTAAAAGTTGTTTTAAAAAATCCAAATGAATTTGAAGAATTTCGTATAATTCAGGTTAAAATTTATCCTTATTCTTAACATCAGATTACTGTTAAAAATTTGAAGAAACTTAAATTCTAATATTCCGCCAATTTAAACATTAAATAAAATTTTAAACACCGCTATCACGTTCTTAAGGCCACATTTTTAACTGAACTACCCTGTATTTGCAAGTAAAAAATATCTCTTTTTAGGAAATTCTCTCACGTAAAATAAAATTTTTAGGATAACAAAAGAACTAAGTACGACGGTTTACAAAAAAAAATGAACATAAAACAAAAACAAAAACATCAAGAATTTTTAATAAACAAATACTAGAAAATCTGGAATTTTTATTTTATCAAGGCAGAGCCGTAAAAAATATTTAGAAAATTAATTAAAAAAAAAAAATAATTTGAAACTTAAATCGAAAATAACAATTCAAAAAAATATTTAATTTTTATTTAATTTTATTTTTCAGATTATGTTTTTATTTTATTATTAATAAAAAAACAAAAATAAACAATATTGTTTCAAAAAAATAAAACAAACTTTATTAAAAGAAAAATTAAAGAACAAAAAAAAGCTTTCCTTTTTTTTTATTTTGTTTTTTAAAAATTATAAAAGAAAATAATAAAAAAAAAAAAATAAATATTTATAAAATAACAGAGTGATTAAGATTTTATTTTTACGAAAAAAATAAATTAATTCTATTTATTTTTTATCTGAAAAATAATTTAATAAATCGACAAACATAAAGACATTTCATTTTTGACTTGAACAACAAAATTCAGCTATGAAAAAATTTTAATGGCAATGTAAAGCTGATTTAAAAAAAAAATAAAAAACAAAAATAAGGGCAAAAGTGAGTATCCTTTTTATTTTCAATGAAATTTTAACTTTATTGCTTTTTACAATACTAATTTCAAGAAGATTTTGTTTTTTTTTTTTTTGCTTTGCCTCTTGAAATGAAAAAAATCAGGTCAATTTTCTTATATAGTGATGATGACGACTTTTGAAAATAGTCATACTATTTTGTTTATGTAAATTTAAAAAATTTTTATTATTCTTTTTTTATTTTAACAAATAAAAATAAATTTAAGTAGAAAATTTTCAAAGTTTTTTGATATTGATTTAGCAGAGAAAGAAAATGGGATAATTTAAACGTGGAACTTGGAGTTCCTAGATAATATATTTAGGGCCAAAGAAACATACTTTATACTAGTTAGAAATATTTCTTTACTTCTTTTAACATCATGAAGTTTGTACCTTTTGCCTTAAGTTGTATGTTTCTATATCTGTATATTTTAGAAATTTTTCGAGACATTTTTAGTTCACCATTAACAATCTGTTAAACCAGCGGTTCCCAAACTTTTTCTCTATTGTACCATCAATATACTTTTCTTGAATATACGTACCACTGTATAGAAATAACATAATTTTTTTTTTATTTACATTGAAAAAAAATATGGAGAAAATACAGTATTATATTGTACATATTGGTTAATGTGAAGGATGAATTGTTTGTTGTCCATTAAATATGTAACATAAGGTTCAATTATAGTTAATTTTAAACGTAAACTGGGTTCAAGGTTCTGTATTTGTTTTTAATATTTAACATTACCGAAAATCCGACTTCACATAAATATGAAGAAATAAATGGCATCAAAAATTTCAAAGCTTTATCGGAAATTGCTTCATATTAAAATCGTCGTTGGAACCAAAAATCACTTAAATTTTGCGGTTTAAATTCAAGTTTTAAATCACCATCACAAGATGAAAGTGCGAATTTTTAGAAAGTTTAATTTAAAAAATCCAGAAGAAAATATTGTACCACTGGCTTAAGCGTAATGTACCACTAGTAGTACGCGTACCACACTTTGGGAACCGTTGTGTTAAACAATTCCGAAGAAAAAATTATGAAGAAAAATCTTGACTGATAAACCCTCTAAAGGCAAACTCTCATAACTTATTCTAGCAAACATTTTAGTATTATGTCCAAACAATACTCCTCAATTAAAAAAAATTAATTATACATTAGGTATATATATAGACACTATATAATTGCAGACTAAAATCATTTGAAATTACCGAATAAATTAAATGGTATTATTTTTGCTACATAGAGCTGAAATAAGTGTTTTATAGTTGATTTTCGGAATTTTATGGAAATTAAAACCGAATTTATGCATTACTTAGTACAGGTGAAACGGAAATTTAAGGAAAAATAATTAAATTTTTGTTTTGTTGATGAAAAAAATATCGCGCGCTAAATAAATTATTTTAAATTAAATTGTTTAACTTTTAGTTAATTACTAAAAATGACTCAGAATTATAATTTTATTATTCAAATTGCTAATTTATTCAAGGCATTTTATAATTTTTTTTTTTTTTTTTTCTAACAACTTTATTTTATTTTATAAAGTTTTTAATTAATGAATTATAAACATAATATATTATTAACGGGACTAAATAAACTAGGTATAATACGAAATATTTTTGCATAAAAATTATATTGAAATAAACGACAATTTTAATTTTAGAGGTTACTGCTATGATGATTTTTTAAGTTTTTATTAAGTTTGAAATATTAATCAATTGTATGCATTCAATCTCTATACTTTGTATAAAGTTATGGCAATCGATAAACTCAAAATAAAAAAGTAATACCAAATAAAATTTTGCTTTTAATTTTTTTTGATTTGTGGACGATTTAAATGAAAAGTTCATTTTTAATGACAGGACCTTATTTTGGGTAAGCTAATTTTAATCAAAATAATATATAATAGCAAAAAAAAATTTCATTTAGAATTTACTAGTATTAAATAAAAGGCATTAAAGACATTTAAACAATGTATTATTTTAATGCTGTTTCTTTTTTAATTAAGTCGTTCTATAATCAACAGATCTACATCGATAAAAATATCAAATTTCCTTTTAATTTATATACTTGGACCGACTAGCGTATGGATAAGTACTGAAATATGTTTTCTTTGACTTATAGCTTAATTATAGGTTTAAAAAGAAAATTTAATAGAAATTCAGAAAAGAAACTATTTTGGTCATTTGATTGTCAAGTCATCTTTCAATCTTAAATTAAAACGTTAATTTTTACAAAACTACAACTCAAATATTAACCTTAAAGGCTTTAACATGAAAATTTGTAATACAATATACAAGCGGTTCAAACAAAGTCTTTAAACTTTTTTAAAGTTCAAAGACAAAAATGATGTACCTACGTAACTGCATGTAAAAATAATTGCAATTTAATTGAATAATTGAATTCTAAATTGATTGCATTTATTAATAATGTCATAGCAAAATAAAAAAAAATATTAGGCGCTAAATTAATATTTATCAACTAGGTATTTCAAATATAAATAATGAGCTTTCAAATACATTTAATTACCACCAGTCAAACCATTATATAAAAAGTTTATTATTTGCAAAATTATTAGTAGATATGTATTATGATAAATGTATATAGTGAATTGTATAATGTAAATCCATCAATTATATTAAAACTACTAACAATTAAAAAAAAATTAATAATAATAATAAAATAATAATTAAATATACAATCCTTAATCTTAATTAATACTTTCATAAATATAAATTTATATAATTTCTATTATTTTTTTATATTTTTGCTTTTAAGATTTATTGATGGTGTTGATTTCCATATTCCTCACCAGTTACGCCAAAACGTTGCATTTTTATTCAAAATGATTCTAACGAAACACATTCACATAATATGTGTAATTGAAACAAAGGAATACATAACAATTCGAAATTCCTAATGTCACAAAATGATAATAATTTAATTTATTCCAAAAATGTATGAAGATAAAAGATATTGTCCATATATTATTCACGGATTTATTGCATTTTGTTTTAAACTTTTAAATTTTTTTTAATATATTATGAATAATAAGCAATGCTTGTACGGGAATAAGGTTATCGAACTTGAACTTATTTTAAAATATACATAATATATATAGAAGTGATAGAAATTAGAAATAGTATAGGTAATTTTCGATATTATTTATGACCCTGATAACTATAATTGCACTACACAAGGAATTATAAATGTTTTATCTTATATCTTAGTTTTTACACAAAAAAACATACGTCATGCTCGTTAATATTACGTCTCGTGTCATTGTTTAGTAGGGTTCATGTATGTTTTTCATTACACCAACTTACTTATAGCTTAATTTATTACAAAATAGTATTTTGCCTTACCAGGTATTAAAATTAAACATAGAGATGCATTACGTCATTATGTCAATAAATTATTAGAAACTATTAAGTTCCGTATAATAATTTTTTTTTTTAATATTTCATTATAATATATTATTATTGTAATTTAAGTATTTAAGTATATGCATGATTTGAAAGTGCTTCCAACTTGAATATTAATCAAACCCCATTTATACAAACCTCATAATTACTTAACTTACTTTTAGTAGACATTTATTGTAAGAGGAAATTGTTTAAAATCTCGAAGAAATTACATGTTTTGTGGAAATTTTTTTTTACTGTAGTATCTAACAAGAGGAAGTATGTGTTTTTTTTTTATTAACCATACAGAAATATTTCAGGTCTAGGTACGTGATAAATTACAGAAAAAATTTACATTAGTTATTAACATTTTCTAATAAACTTAGATATATATTTTTTTGAAATTGTTGATATTTTTTTTTTCTGTTTAAATTATTCATAACTATACGCAATACTAAACATTATTGGTACGATAAACACCAATTTAAAATTTTTTTCTTAATATTTTCTGAATATGAATGAAATTATTTAAGTAGGTATTATAAATTTATTAACTTTACATAAACCGTCAATAATTATGTAATTAAATAAAAATCTTTCCCTTAAAGAAGTTGTATGTGTGAAAAGGAGTCATCACTCTCAAAATTATTATTAAAATTGTATGTAATTATAATAAATTATACAATTAAATTTTTTGTGTATATTACGCAAATGTACCGAATATTTAATCCTTTATGTATTGGTAAAGAAAAACAATTATCAATTAATTTTAAAATTAAGGAAATTAAACCTATAGATCTAAGTTTAAAGCCCTGTATGCACCTAGTCGAATAAATTTTTAAACTATTTTTTCTAACGACCTACACTATTTTAGATAGATTGAATTGAAGTCTTCTAAATGGCTAAATTTGTCGTAATGAGTGTTTTGTTGTTTCATTTCTTTGAAATGAAAGAAAAACAATTTGTAATATTTTTATTGTCGGTTCGGTACATTTAATATTAAAGCATGAAAAAATAAATGCGGGAAATTTATTTAAAGTTTTTAATGATAGGTATCTTTATTTAAAAAAAAAAAACCATAAATGTTTGATTACAATTTCAATACCGAAAAAAAAAAACAAGTGTGTTCACAATAAAAGTGTAAGTACTTGAAAGCGTATACTTAAATAATTTTATTGATTTTTTTTTTAATTCAAAAAAGAAAGAAAATAAAATTGTTTGCTTTTATACTTCAAAAACTTATTGAATTAATGAATTAATTTATTTAGACGTTTTAAATAAATAAAACTAAATCGGGAATGCGCTTGAATACAGTTAATGTGTTAAAAGTCTGAATTCATATAAATAAGATGATACTAATTAATAAAAAAAACACATAACGTGTCGAAGCGGCGGGCGCAGCGGCGAAGGATAATTTCATTATAATTCGCAGCAAACACAGCTTCAATTTGTGCTCAAAGTTATTGACAAGACAAGCTATGGATTCAACCTTAGCGTCCGTTCTAGTGAACTTTTATTGCCAGTAAATCATTGGCTCACCACATTAGTTTTTATTGTAATTTTGTTTCTTATCAAAATTATTTAAAGAAATTGAGAACAAATTTACAATATTTACCTAAAACTTTATATAATCTAAAGCTTAAAATTTAATTTGCAGTTCAATAGTTAGTTTAGTGATAACGTTCAAAGTCGCTCCTATTTTATGCAAAATTCGCATACTTTTTTATTTCAAGATAAAGCTAACAAATATTGTAAAAAAAAATAGTATTAAATCTTATCAACAACCCAAAATATAAATTGCTCTAATTATTATCTTATTAAAAACTTATACAAATATTCTTATCTTGCTTAAATTAACAAAAAAAAAAAATATTAAATATACAAATTATAAATTATTGTTTATTTTTCTAATTATTTTTTATAAACATTTTAACGAGTTCAAAGCAATTGTGGTTGAGGTTACTTTTAACGATCATTATAAAACCAAAATTTGCAAATTTCGTAATTTTAGAATTCTGAAGTTACTTTTTCGAAGTTCTTAAACTAACTTGAAATCTGATGCTGTTGTTTTGTTAATATAAATATATAAATAAATGTTCATTTTGATTGGTTATGAAATATATTTCAAAAAAAAAATTTTAATAGATTTTTCCATGTACACATTTTTAGATTGTAACTTTGATAGAAATTTTCATGAGATTTTGTAGATATGCATAAAATATAATTTCTTACATTAAAACCAGAAAGATCAACATTAAAATCAAAAAGAGCCAGTATTGACGAGATGTCAATTTGAACATCACAACATTTTATGTTTATATTTTTTAACATTTTTAGTACATAAAAATTCAAGCAAAATAACATTAGAATGCAAAATTATCAATTTTTCGACATAATTTAAAAAATAATAAACACTAGAATTTATATATAAGTGTATTATAATTTCGTTTATTTATAAGTGTTTTTTTTTTCTTTAATTTATGACAAGCGTAATTACGAATTAATAAGTATTAAAGGATTTTTCGTATTTATACAAAACATATATAAAATTTATAATTTTTTAATTGGGATAGAGGATTAGAGCAATTAAAACGTACAATATTTTAACTTTTATTTTATTTGCATAAATCACAATATAATAACATTGTTGAAATAACATCCCGAACCCTTTTTCTACAAATAGAGATGTGAAAAATAAGATAAAAATTATTATTTTTTTTTGTAAAATATTTTATAATTTGATAGAATTATATTATACATATACCTACTTAATAATAAGAACATTAATTAAAAAAAATCCATTCTATTTTCGTAAAGCTATTAAAAAACTGAATGACGTCGACAGTATAACAAATGAATAATACAACAATTGAAAATGGCACTGAAGAATAGGTATCAGATTAATAGTTTGACAAAGAAATCAAATTTAGGTTAAGTTAAGTGATTACTAGGTTTAGTTTGGCAGAAATATCATGCTATATTATAACTACAAAAAAGATATTGAGACAACTGTTGCAGATTCTCTTTTCATTCTAAATTCTTGCTTTGATGCTTTAGGTTCCAGTTCGTAATATTGATTTATAAATTTGTAATATATACTGAAACAAATATGAAAATATGGATGTAAATTTTATATTCTAACTAAAAATGTATCTTAATTTGTTCAAACATATACTCAATTTCTTATTTTGAAGAAATCAAATAATTTGCAAAAATAGCAAGATTAAACTATTTTGATAACAAAACCAAGAAAATCAAATATTCATATTTTGATGTTAGTTTTAAGATTTAAAAAATATAATAATACATTCAATTATCTTAGTAAGTAGAATAATTTGATTAGAATTAGTATATCACTATAAAATTATAATTTGATGTCATAGAACTTAACTACCGTGAATTTTAATTCCATAGAAAAACAATTAAACTCCGGGATGTTTTTTTGAAAATATTTACTTATAAGTTTCTGGTTACATATACATAGAACGGCAAATATTTTTATTTATTTTAAAATAATGTCATATTTATGTAAATAAATATATTATTTGTAGGCGTCAATACGTACTTTCTATGAAGTTTTATTTGATAAACAAAACAACTGCGCATACTCATGCAAGCTCAAAAATTAGATAGTTATTAGATAGTTATTAGAACCTTAACTTATCAGTGCCGTAGTGGAGAAAACTCTCTAAAAATGTTCTTAAAAGGTAATATCACAATGTCCACAATATGAATAATTCGAAAAGAAATTATTTACGAAATTGCAAAAAGCATCACAAATCTTTAAAAAAATGTCGATGTTTTTATTTATTGTGATATAAGTTCGTACAATAAGTTTTTACTAATTTACACAGTTAGGTAAAACTCATAAGAATATAATATAAACTGAAATTATGAAATATAAAATATCTATAAGTCATCATATAACTGAAGCATACCTACTCATAGAAAATTTAATATTTTGTGTCATCATCACTTATTTCCAATAACTCTTCGACTTGAAAATCGATTGTACATTAAATTAGATGAGATGAAAACTTTATTTTAACAGGTCAGTAAACATAATAACAATTCATTTATTTATATATATTTATGCTTCAAAAAGTATTTTTATGTGTTTGTTATAATATACAATACACATACATATATCTGTGTTTCTTTCTGCTTAAATTATTATCATCATTGAGAGAATTTCTTTTAAAATTTCTATTTTGTAAATAAAATAAAAATTTATTAAACTTTTAATAATATATAAAACATGCATAATGTTTGTATACCCCACATTTTATATATTTATTTTTGATTTCTATGATTATTGCATAATACATACTAAATTTTGTTTTCATTTAGGTTGCCAATCTAAATAAAACATGTATTATAATTCTTTTCATAATTTATGTAAGATATTTATTGTCAAAGACAAATAAGATTAATTCGAGTGTTGTAAGTTTTTATTACTTGTTTTGTACTTTCTCATTTTTATTAAAAAATATCCTGCGTAATCTAGTGAGTATTATTTATTAACTTTCAAATATAATTTATAATTAAAAATAAATTATATAAGAAAATTGATAAAAAAAAAATAAGTGCGATTTAGATATAAAGTCGACTATATTTATCGCGGTTTTTTTCAATTGGTAATATTTATGATCTATTAACTAATATTACAACAGGATATGGATATTATAAATAATATGTTATTTTCGTTGTGTTATATATTAATAAAAAAAATAAAAAATAAATTCTGTTTTTAAACTTATCAATTTTATTGAATATGGGCCAAGAGTTTAAATTATTTATTGTTAACTTAAGATAGGAACATTATTCGAAAATAATTTATTAAGAATAAAAATAAGATTCGCGCAGTTTGTATTATATATTATATTTCATATATAAAAATTTAATCGAGGAGTTGAAAATAAAATAATCTTAGTTTGATATATTCCAAGATTATGCCTATCAATCAGCACTTTTTTCTGTAAATGAAATCCTCGTTTACCAATTTGTCTGCATTTAGCAATTTTCCAGCTGAATTAATTTTCCCTTCAATGCCTGCCTCAATTTAATATCTAATTTTTTTCTCCATATATTTTTTTTCCTTATAAAATCTGATTTTTAATTTATTTGTGGGTTTAGGTTAATAAATTTGTAGTAAAAATAATTTGTTATCAGTAATAATAAAAATAAAATAATAATAAATTCATTGCACATAGACTTCCTTGAAATATGAGATAAAACCAGACATGGGACAGAAGTAAAATTAAAGATGTAGTCATAGAGATAAACTTTTTTGTACATTTCCATAATTAAAAACTTCATATAGTAAAGTTATATTTCTATTTTTTTTTTGCTTAGTTTCTTTTTTTAAGATTAACCATTTATGGCAATTTATGTTTTCATGACTACACAATTTCTCGTTACAAATTTTTTTTTTTAAACATTTTATTTGTTGGTAAAATACTTCATACGCTCTATTTACTTAGTTTATATTTTTATATTTTAAGTATTATTTTATTTTTATGCGATCTATATTGTAAAACTTTAATGGAATTATACTCAGAATGGTCGCGATAATAGTATAGCAATCTGAAAACTTTATTTTTTAAATAACATTTCTATTATCAAAATTAACAATTTTTAATAATTAATTCTTAAAATAAGAGAAAATTATATACATTCTTCTAAAATTCACCATATGCTTTAGTATTCCGCTTGTAACATTTTTAATCGGCTTTTAGCGCGACCTCACAAATCTAGAATGATGAAAACTAGTTTTAAGAAATTCATGTTCTTAAAGAAAAATATTTCAAAATATATACCTCTGTAAAAAAAAATTTTGAAAGAAAAAATTTATAATTTTGTTTGAATGAACTTGAAAAAATTTATAGAAAACATATTTTTTTTTTTCTTTGACAATGAAATAGTTTAAAATAATTTTTTGTTATTTATTTATTTATTTTTTTCTTGATTATTAGAAATTTTTACCACATTGATTCTATTAATATATGTATGTATATATTTTTTTTGTAAATTTTTGGCTTAAGTTTCTTGACCTTAGAATTTGTTTTTCAGGAGTGTTTTTCCGATTACAAACAACAGAAAAATAAATTAATTAATTTCCAAGAAAATAATATAAATTTTTTTTAAGTTCACACTACATATAAGAATCATATTGTTCGTCGTCATATGATGTGATGAGTGAGTAACCTTCAAGTGTAATGACTCTTAACAGTCAGAGCAATATACTTAATTCTTTCCTTTTTTTCTTTTTTTTCATTTTATATATTATATTTTTTTATTTGTACGATAAACATAAAATGATTCGCTTTTTTTTTTAAATATAAGCCGCGATTATAAATTTTATTGTATATTTCCTTAAATGTAGGTAATATAATATTAAATATTATGTTTGTTATTGTTTTTTTTGATAAAAAAAAATTTACCATTAAGGCTAGTACGCAGTTCGAAATTTAACACGGTGTTAATGTTTCGGCGAAAAAACACATTCTTAGTTTTGACAAGCCATAATGTAGTACGGCGAATAATAATCAATTAACACAACGAACTACCTACCGAAAATGTTAATGATAAGTCTTAAATAATGTAAACAATAATGTTAAAATTAATAGGGGGTTGGACATTTGTCCGCGGGATATTTGTCCGCGATTTGTTTTTGTATCGCGGACATCAAAATGACATTTGTCCGCGATTCGAAATGACTTTTATCCGCTAAAAATTTTGCAAAATGACATTTATCCGCTAAAGTTTAAAAATTCAATCGTGGCCGCTCATTTTGAGACATTTGTCCGCAGCGGACAAATGTCATTTTACAATTGCGGACAAATGTCATTTTGTAAAATGACATTTGTCCGCGAAGTTTTCCATACAAATTTCATCGCGGACAAATGTCCCGCGGACAAATGTCACGGCGCCAATTAATATGATGCCAAAAAAATATAACGCGCACAAGGAGGTGCATACTAGGCTTTAACTATTTTTATATATTTATGTGAATATTTTTAGTGATTATTTTGGTGTGTATAAAGATAAGAATGAAAATGATTAATTATTATTCTAATACATTGATTTTCGGCGTAATTTAATTTAATCAATATAAAAAAAAAACATTTAATAATAAAAAAAGTAATTTGGTTTTATTAATTTCATTATTAGAAAAGAACTAATAAAAATAAAATACATTAAATTAATGCAAATCATACTGTATGTCGTTAGTGAAAATCTTTTTTTGTAATTAAAATATAGATTGCACTCGTCGGCTCAGTGTTACATGTTGCAAAAGTTCAAATTTCTAAAAATGATGTTTTGATGAAGACCGAATTTTAATATAAATGTGCATCGAATGCTTTTTACATTTTTTCACTTACTCATTATTTTTTTGAGATATCAAAATGTTGTTCACTAGATTATGATTCGACATCTTTTTATACATTTTTGTTCACTATCCACTGCGGTTGTAATTTTACTTACCAAGAAAAATAAATAAAAAAAAACACTAAAATTGTTTTTTTACTTCTTTTTTTTTAATTTTAGGGTAAAAATTTTTGTTTAACTTTTTTTTTAAATTATAAAGTACAAAACAAAAAATCATTTCAATTAGATTTTACTATTTTACTTTATAGTTTTATTTGATAAACTTTACAATCGTTAAGTGTCAATAAAAAATTTTTATTTGATGTTTAAAATATAATTTTAAAAAATATTAATGCTTAATTAAACATGTATTTGTGTTCACTTTCCGCTGTCGCAACTATTTTTTTATTCCGTATAAATACGGTCTATTTTTTTGGCTTTAACTTTACCCAAATTCGGATCGCTTAAAAAATTTTTATCCACATAATAAAATAAATGTCTAAGTAATAATTATCTAAATAAATTTAAGTTCAATATAAAACAAGTAATTACTTAACAAATTTTAATTTTGATTTTTCCAACAATAACTAAATGGTCCAGTGAACAAAATAACACTGGGCCGACGATGTATAAAAATATAACTCCTAAAATAGTTATGCGTCTAGACAATTTCCAGCCATTCTCAGTCATTCCATTCATTAACATAAATTTACAACTTTATTACAAAAAAAAAATTTATGAACGTCAAACTAGTTTTAAACATGACAAATAGAATTAAAATAAATAATTTTAAAAATAATTAATTTAATCTTATAACTAAAAACTATTTTTCTAACTATTAAATAAAGAAATGAAAAAACTTAAAAAAAAACATCTAGACATAAGCTTCAAAATAGGTAACAAAAAAAATATCTGAATTATTCTATTTTTATGATTTCCGCATTACAATATTTTTTTTACCTTAATTACACGGTATCTTAGTTTTATGGTTTTACATTACCCACACAACATCTATATATATTATACAGAATATGTAGTGTACGAAAATTTTTTGGAATAAAATGTATTTTCTTGAAAAATACTACCGAATAAATATTAGGTTTCTATGTTTGTATTTAATTTAACCTTTAATAGTTAATGATACTATGAATATTATATGTAGTTAGTTAATGTATATATATAGTTTAATGTTTTATTTCTCTATTTCCCTAAATATAACTATAAATTTTGATGTTTAATAATGAATATTTTAGAGAAACAAAAAATAATGAAATATGTAAATCAAAAAAGTTATCTGTTTTACAACTATACTGTAACTTTTAGATCAAATTCTTAAAAAACTTGTATATTGAGAATAATGTGAATATTGTAGAATGATTTATTAAAAATAGGAGGTATAATCTGTAAGAAGAATGCAATTAGTGATAATTTGCCTAACTATTATCTGTTGTTTTTGACCTCATCTTATCAAAATAAAAAGATTATTTTATTATGACAACTTTTATAATAAAAGTGAAAACTGCATTTAAAATCGAGAGTATTACATCTTTTATATGTTAATGTCAGGCAGGCCCGGTTTTAGGCATAGGCGACGTCGGCAGCTGCCTAGGGCGCCGATTTATATATGGGCGCCAAATAGTTTCCCTTTTTTTGTCAATTTGATTAAATTTAAGAATTTACAAACTTTCTTTCATATATTATATAAATATATAGATTTGCAATATATTTCGTCAAAGAAAATATTAGAAGGTTGTCTTAAACTAGAAAATTTTTTACGGCACGACGATTCTGAAGATATTGATGGTACAGATTTATTGAACGAATTGATAATTAGATCTAGGCATATTCCGAAAAACTTATAACCTGAAGATGTATTTAATTATATTTCTAAAAATAATATAGTGGACAGAGTTCCAAATATATTTGTTGCTTTGTGAATTTTATTAACTCTATCAGTTTCTGTAGTAAGCGGTGAACGAAGCTTTTCGAAGCTTAAAAAGATCAAAACTTATATAAGATCTACCATGTCACAAGAACGGTTTGTGGTATTAGCAATGATGTCAATTGAACACGAAATCGCGCGTGATATAGACACGAAGTTGATTCTTGAAGATTTTGCTAAAATTAAAGCACAAAAAATTAAATTTTAAATTGTTTTTCTTTTTATAATAAATTAATGAAGTATAGGTAGTTATTTTGTTTCCATTTACTTCTTTTATTTATTATAATGTTTTAGTTTGCCTAGGGCGCCAAATACTCTAGCGCCGGCCCTGATGTCAGGCAACGATGCAATGTTTAATAAGCAAAAATAAAATATTAAAAGAATTTCAAACTATTATACCACACAATAATATAATACAGATATGTTTATAACAATAAGAAGTGTGCATTATATAAAATTTTTATCTTTTTAAAAAAATGTTTTTTATTTTTTTTAGATTCCAGTTCAATGCCTTTAAAACTTATCAGCCTATTTTTCTAAAAAAGAACATTCTTAGAGTAAACATATGATAACATAACAATTATAAACAAATGTTTGTTTGAACAGCTGACTTATTTCTCAATCGATAGATATCAAATAAAATATGAATATAATATACTTGCAATTTCAATGTTTTTCGATCTAATTAAAAAAAATAAAATAAAAAATGTAAATATGAATAATAAATTTTATAAACAGATAATGTCTTCCTATAACGTCATATGTATTATCAAATGAAATGATAAAGCTTATTTATATTGTCAACTCTTCATATATTTTGTATCTGTTTTGTTTATATTTTTTTATGCTAATTTTTTTAAATACTTTACGGTGTTTTCAAGCATTTTTTTGTTTTAAAAAAAAAAAAAAAAAAAAAAACCGGTTAACCTTCTAAAAATAAAAAGTTCATAATTTTATGTATAATTTTATGATGAAAAAATTGTAATTTTTATCTTGTGCATTAATATATTATAAAATAATATGTACGTACCTCTACGCCCGTATTAAAAAATTTTTTTTTTTTTTTAATAAATTTTTAAACAGAATACATAATACATACATTATATTTAACTAGAAAAAAGCCTGCACAGAAAAAATAGTGCAGGCCCTAGCCTAGTAACTATGCCCTGTTTTTAGTCATTTCGAAACGAATGCTTTATTTTTTTATTGATAAAGTACGCCTTGGTTTTTTTGTTTACATTTTAAAGTTTTTATCAAAGTACGCCTTGCATTCAGTGTTGCATAGCCATTCGGTTATTTTATTTATTATGTACGTTCAAAAAAATAAATAGAGGAGTGCCAACACTGTCAAGGTCGTTTAAGAGGTGAGTTCACCTTTTATTATATTAGATATGTACATATCTCTTCTTTCACTGCATACCTACAAACGTATATTTTATCAGTGCTATAAAAACTGAAAGAAAGAAATTATTTTTTAATTTAATTTTTGTGTATCATTTTCACTTTTTATTGCGAAAAAAGAAAATTAGGGAATATATTGTTTATTAATTTTTTTTTATACATTTTTGAATATAGAGAATTTCGTAAAGCTTATATACTTACTTCCCTTTTATCAAAATTATATCGTTTAAAAATTTACGAAAACAAACAACTGTTTTATTTTATTATATTCTAGTTGTCTTACTGAAGCTATATCAAAACAATTTTTTTTTCCTTATGCTGATGTAAAACATTTCAAATCTAATTCACCATTTTTTGTTTTCGATAATAAAATTAATTCCGAATCACTTAAATTGTTTACTTTCACTAATTTATCTCAAAATTAAATATAATTTTTGTTATGATACGCTCTGTTTGAATAACATGTACAAATTTCCATCTTTTCCGGATTTTTGTTGCTACCGTTGTTGTTACAATCATATTATATATTTTAAGTGTTTTTTTTTGAAAATACTGTTTTTATTTATTTTCTGATATTTTCTCTATATGTATGTTTTAACTTTCATAACAAGAAAAATTTTCCAATTACGATTTGATGGCCACAAAAAAAAATTGGATTTAGTTTTTTTATCGAAAATTTTCTTTTACTGAATCTGAATCTACCAAAATTGTACGGAAAAAAAAGTAATTAAAATTTTATATCTTTTGCTCATGAGATTTATTAGAATTTTTAAAACACTTCTCCTTTTTTCAGATTTTATGAAGAACATTTTAATAATAAAGGATCTAAATTCATTCTGGTTTTTGTGTAAAATTTTATATATCTAATTATAACAATAAAATATTGGAAAAAAAATTAATGTTTTTTATTGCAAAAAGAAAAATAAAATAAATTAAAATTAATTATACACCAAAGATTCAAGATTTGTTTGTTTATTTTTGTTGTTGTATTATTATCTTGATTACAACGTTTTTAAGAATGGAATATGTTTTCAAGTTTAGTTTCAAGTATAAAATATTAAAAAACTCTCAAAGTATTAAAAATTTTCGAAAGCGCATATTAAATTTTATTTACCTTTTCATGTTTGTTTCGGTTGCAATATTAATTTTAATATTATTTATTTATTTCTTTATTTTGTTGTTGTTATAATAATTAAGTATATTTTTTTATAAGTCATGATTGCAGTTTGTTTGATTTGTTGTTAAATGGAAAAAACAAGGTATATATTCGTTTTCTGAGAAAAAAATTAATTGATTGAATTAAAAAATATTACATATTAGTTTTTATTTAACAAGATTTAGAAATAATAACTATTCGACTTTTATTATATGACCTTTGTATTTCCGGACAAAACTATATTTATATTAAGTTCGCAACTCTTCGACAAAATATAATATTGTGGGAGTTTACTCTTGGAGAAATCATCGACTATTATAATGACGTTTGTTTCTTCGATAATCAAAATCTTTGTGGTGTTGTAGTGGGCCATGAATGAAATAAGGTTGGGAAACACTGGATTAAATGGACATTATAGTTTTCACTTTTACTTTCGCCAGGAAATCAAATGGTATTTTTTTCTAATTTAATGTGAATTTCAACAAGAGCCGCAAATTAAATGTCGTATAGCTAATAAATAAAATTATATCCGTTTACTTGCATCAATCACACAGATTTATATGAACTTTATAAATAAAAAAAAACAAATATTGCAATTTCATGTTTCCTGTGCTATAAAAAAAATAACTTCAACTTTTTATTCAATCGATATATTTAAATTTTTTCTTTTAATGAATACAATGAAATCCAATCAGTCAAGCCATTGCAAAGTGATTAAACGTTTAATAATAAATAAAGAAAACATCATAAAAAAATTAATGTTTTAAATAAGAAAATGATCACGCAGTAAATAATGTGCTAAAAATATCACAAAAGAAAAGTTACTCCGGTCAGATATTGATTCCATTTAACTTGAGAAATCGTCTATTTAAAACAAAATAATATTTATCTATTCCATACATATGCCTTCGTCTGTACATAAAATATAAATTTCTTGGCACAAATTAATTTCCTTATATTTCGTTATGCTATATACATATATGCTAATTAATCATTCTTCAGACTAAAATATATCTAATTTTCGTATTTTTTTTTTTCAAAACTTGTCACATTGAGAAAAGCTTGAAAGAAATAAAAAAAATTGTCACAGCGCTGAAAGAATTGAAGATAGAACCAACAGTGCAAAATTAGAAAAATCACAAAACTGCAAGTTTTTTTGCATTTTTAACCAGCTTTTATAGAGATTTTCCATGTCATTAAATATAGTTAGGCCTTTTGAAAATTATTTTGTTCTCTTATTAATATTATATAAGAAAGCAGAAAAAATATCAAAATAAGATAGTTGCTTACTATTCGGTATTGTATTCAATTAACTACTACAACTATATATTGCGTATTATAACTACTTTACTTACCTACATATATTTAATTTTATTTTTACAAATATTTGAAATATACATAAATAAGTGAACTGTCTTATCCTTGGATTTCATTATTTTGTTTATTTATTTATTTTTATTTATATTTACTTTTTTTTTTCCATATTGTAAGATGAAAAACGTGATTTCCGCAAAGTAATTTCTTTTTTAATTTTATTATTTTTAAAGCAAAAAATACCGCTAAATATTAAAGTGAGAAAAAAATAGTTCAAGAAATTTTTAACCGTAAATTAATTTTCGAAAAGACGTCATAAATAATTTTAAGACTCATTGTCAATATTAAAATTACGATGCGAGATATGTAAAGCTTTTCTTTGTAAAATAATATAAGATTATTTATTTATTTGTTCATTTGATTTTACTAAAAAATAATAGTAGATCATTGTATATGTAAACTAAATTTGTTATTAATTAAGAGTTCTGTATACACAAAAATACATTGACACGAGTCAATACTTATATCACGAGACCGAAGGTCGAGTGATATAAATTGACAAGTGTCAATGTATTTTTGTGTAAATACAGAACGAGTTGTATAACAAATTTTGTTTACATATCCAACATACTGTTTTAATGCGTAGGGGAGAGGTAGTTGCAAAGAGAGAATATTTTTTCTTCTCATTTTTTCTCTTTTTTTTTTTTTGTATTTGGCTGTATTGAAATATTGTGAGAGATATTATGTTTAGGTATTACGTAATATTCAATACGAAACATCTAAATGATTTCATTATTTACGCTGATGCATCTAAATTTTTTCATTATATACGCTGATGCATCTAAATTTTTTCATTATTTACGCAGATGCATCTAAATGATTGCATGTGTATTGACGCATATAATACTAAATTTAGTGATCTAAATTCTATAGCACTAAATACAACATAACGATCCCCAACGCATTAAAATTATTAAGTACAATAAATTCAATTGTAATAAAAAATTATAATTTACATTTTATAACTTATTTTACCTTTTATAACTAATTTTAATAATACGTAAAAGTTTGATTTTTAAAAAGCATCTTTAGATAATGAGAAACCAATTACATTTTTGTACTTAATACATGTATATCATAAGAATTCTATTGATTGGTTAGTAGTGTTGCCTATAATTTGATGAGAAAATTTAGTCGCTCGAAGCCTGATTATATAAATATGTATTTTATTGTTTGTATTGTCGGTAGTGGGCTGTGATTCCATTAAATTCCGTTGTTATGAAGCTTAATAGAGCATTAACTATATAATATCATAAAGGAAGTATAAATAGAGGAACTAGTCCCATACAAAAAATTCGAATAAAAAAAGTTAAACAAAATTAGATCAGACCCCCAAGCTTTTATTTTTGTTTAGAATATATCGCTATAACGAGAGAGCTTTAAAGCTTTTAAATTTTTTTTTATATAAAGCTTTTAAAAATAAACAAAATATTTCCTTTATTATAATTGCATTTTAATGTTTACTAGTATTTGTTCTCTATGAAAAAAAAAAAATTGGGTTATAAATGTAAATAAAAAAATTATATTTGAAAGCATTAATAAATTCATTTTATTTCATGTTTATTTACATATCGTCGTTCTCGTGCAAAAAGCACGAAACTGTAAGTTTGGCCGTTTTGACCTAATATTGTACAAAAATCATAAAAAACTAAAATTTGAATATGTTCAAAGTCGAAAGCTCTCATAAATTATCCGCAATGACTATTTCTATTTTCCCGAAAGTACCAAAACGTACTACAAAAAAAGAAAAAAAAAAATTTCAAAACCAATTTTCTCAAAATTATGTTTTTGCAGTTTCGTGATTTTTGCATGAGACCGACGATGTTCACATTATTTTATATCATTGGAATAATGATTTTTTTGTTTTTTTATTTTGGTTTGAAAGGATACTTTAGCTTTGTAATAATATCCCTTTTATAAATTTTGAGCCTTTTATTATTAAAAGTGTTTATAACAAACTCCAAAAATTTAAATTTATGTTCATAACATTCGTCTGTTTCGGTGAACTAGAAATCATATTTTTTTGATAATTTTGTTGCGCAATGTAATTGTATACTGTTTGTTAAATTTTTTTTTTTATAAACATTTCGAGCAAAATATTTATCAAAAAATTTTATATGAAATCTGTTAATTTCAAACAGATCATCTTTTAGTGCTTTCAAATAAAATATTTCCAAATCAGTCTAATAATTCTTGAGATATAAAAATTGTTCTGATTTCAATACAAGGACATCATTAGTTTTTTTTAAAGTTTTTTTATGATTGGGGTCGATAGAAGATAGCCGACTACTTTTTATGGAGCTCTAACTTCATGAATTAGTAAAATATTTACGTGAAGGTTGGCCATTAAAAAAAGTGCGACTACCTACTCATTAATATATAAAATAAATTAATAAATACTTTACTTTATATTATTCAAATTATTTATACTTATTTTAATTCCGTATCCAAATTGATAAATTTTCAATAATAATAAAATATTCCGGTATAATTTTCTTAATGTCCTTATAAAAATTTCAAAATTTAAATAATTAAAACTAAGTTCATGCAAAATATTTTAATATACATGTACCATTAAATGCAAAACACTGTTATTTTAGGCGCCGTGACATTTGTCCGCGGGACATTTGTCCGCGATGAAATTTGTATGGAAAACTTCGCGGACAAATGTCATTTTGCAAAATGTCATTTGTCCGCGATTGATTTTTTAAATTTTTAGCGGACAAATGTCATTTTGCAAAATGTCATTTGTCCGCGATTGATTTTTCAGATTTTTAGCGGACAAATGTCATTTTGCAAAATGTCATTTGTCCGCGATTAATTTTTATCGCGGACAAATGACATTTTGGAAAATGTCATTTGTCCGCGGCGGACAAAAGACATTTTGAATCGCGGACAAATGTCATTTTTATGTCCGCGATACAAAAACAAATCGCGGACAAATGTCCCGCGGACAAATGTCCAACCCCCTTATTTTAAAGAACGAACTAATTAAACGTAAATTCACGAAAAAAATAACACTATCGTTTAAGAATATTTTATCCAAAGGATATAGGTAAAATATTATGACATATTATCTTTTTTTTAATGTTAAAATTAAATTGTAATAGATATATTTATTGATTTGAAATAACTTATGATAAGAATTTTATAAATTTCAATGAAGACGAAGATGCTAGTTTTTGAAAAAAAAAAAAAATCATAGATGCAATAAATTGATATTAGCACATCAAAACAATACATATTTAGACACATATTTTTTCATTTATTCATTATAGTTTTATAGATTTTTCGCACAACTACATTCGAATTTTTATAAGTTGTGTAATTTTAAAACTAAACATCCTCAAAATTGAAAAAATTAATGAGTATTAGAGAGAATAGAAAAGCTTTTTTGTATACATATGTTTTGGGGGTCTGAAAAAATAGGAAAAAAAATAAAAACGATATTTTAAAAAGTTGTTTGACATAGTTACTCTATATTATACTTCCTTTATGATAATATTAATAATATAACATTATTTTTGATTATATTCATATATATTCACATTCATACCATAATACAAGTTTTTTCGAAGTAATAACTTCTCTTCCTGCAATTCTTGTCCGTTTTTATATTGCGGAACTTCAATTCAATATTAAGGATATAATACTTGGACTTAGCGTTACATCTAACAAATTTATGATAATAATAATAAATAAACAGTCATGGGTAATTGTTTGTGTTGCCACAATCGGTTTGGCCAAGTACTTTTCTCTTTTTTCCATATATTAAATGCATTATTATTACACTTAAATGTATATAAAAATTCTGTTTTATGTTAAAATATTTAAGAATTTGTGTTTTTCAAATGAATTTTGTAACATTATAAAAACGAGACATATGTGCATATCGTCGTCAAATCTTGAAACAGACGTATTTGACATGTTTCTAATATGAAAAAAGAACGTTATTTGAGAGCAGTGAGTTCTTTTGCTTCTATACTTAAAGGAAATAAACTTGAAAACACTTAACATTTATTGTATAAGAACATTAAGAACGATAGTCATAATATCTTTAAAAAAATTAAATTTTCAGATACGCCTGTGTGCATAATTGGCGACGATTTTCGTACACATATTTCACATACATATCATTTAATAAAATTTCTTCCTATTGACAAACTTTAAATATTATAAATTTTTCATTGCTTAATAATAAGATTTATTAATTGTCTCCCGTATATAAAATACATGCTATACTTACAAAATGTTTGTATTTTAAAATTAGAACAAAATGTCAAAGTTATTTTTAATTCAACACGTTTTATTTGAGGGTATATAAAATGTGACATTTTTATACATTTTTAATCGGATTTTCTTAAAAAAAAAATAATAATATAAAGATAAATAATAATTTTTCAATTTAAATAATTTTCCAACAACACACATACATAAGTAGTAAATACACAAATATTACTAAAAAATAAATATTACATATATATATATATGTATGTACCTAATTATATACTTTTTTATCATTATTTATGATACGTGGAATATAAATTTATGTAAATTTTTTAATTTCAAGACGATGCAATTGAAAAATATTCATTATATTCATTATGTGTAAGAAGTTCTGTTATACATAATATACAATTTACTTTACATAATGTATATATGTGCATATGCTAATTTCAATTTTGCGTGAAACTATGTTGACATTCGTAATATTTAATTTGAATCCCTTATGAGATTTTTTGACTCATCTTTTTTATTGTTCCACTTATAGGTAATTAGTTTTAGGTTCAATAAATTTTGAACGAAAAAGTCTCTTTAAGTGCAAAAATATTCTATTTTCATAGTTGTCGTTAAAGTTTTTGCTCCAATAAAATATATTCTGACGAAAAACAAAAATTAGAAAAATCAAACAAATGTACATTGCACATAATTATTGTAGTGTTGTTTACTGCTTAAATATAAGTTTTTTTTTTAGCCTACAGCAAATTACTTTGAACTCATTGAACCCATGATATTAAACATGCTTTCTTAAAATCAATATAAATTATCAAATTATAAATATGTATAATATTATTGGTATTTCAGTATTTTCTTATATGGAATGTACATTATAATTATATACATATTACATATGTGTAATATGTATATATGTACTTTATAATGTTTTTCAGTTCTTTATAAAAAAAAAATAAAATAAATGGATGATTAGCCCAATTATGTCTAAGCTTTCAAAAGGTGTTATAAGTGTTAGCTGAACTTTTTTTTACAAGAAAACAAAATCATTCACTATCACTATTATTTTGTAATGTATGTACATAAACTATTATACATTAACTTTGGAATAAATTCTCTAAGATTCTTTTTACAACTAATGCAGATATTAAAATAATTAATAATTAAATTAATTATTTAAAACAGTAATTATGATTGCAAAACTAAATCCAGATGCATAAATTTTTTACGTAGAAGCTGGAACTATTTTGGTCGCAATAAAAATCGCAATTAAATCAAAAGGTTTTTGATATGCACCGATATAGCTTATCTGTTATACACGCTGTCGAAAACACATCAAATACACACCTATACTATGTATTATTATGTATAAGTATTATAAAATAAGTAATAGGTAGGTTACGATATGTATTTTTATCCACAATATGCTGATCCCATATCCGTGATTAAATACAACTTAATTCAACAATGACTTCGAGATCACGAGCGATTCTTACAGTTCCTTAAGCAGTTATATGAGCCTCTGCAAAAAAAATACAAAATCATCAACCTTTATTTTGCTCATCAGATTCCTTAATGCTTGAAATATGATTATAAAATTCAATTGATATTCTGGCGCATTTTCTCTTTAACTATAATAAATTTATCTAATAAAGTTTTATATTTTAAATTTTTTTTTTTTTTTATGTATTATTCTTAATTTTTCAATTAACAATAGGCAAATCTATTTTTTTTTACATTAACCAATAATGCAACATTTTTATTATAAAGGGATCCAAAAAAAAATTAAGTTAACAATAACCTATTTTGTAAAAAAAAAAATTTAATATCAAATTTGTTCCCATAAAGTTAATTGGCTGCGAAGCATGAAAAAAGTTCTATGATCCCACTGAATGAAAGCATTAATTTCATAATGTTATTTCGATATAAAAAAATAAATAGTTTGAATAATCTTGTCACATTAATTTACAAGAAAATTTAATTACTTAATTAGTGAAAGCTAACATAAATTATCCATTTTAGGAGCATTGAATATCTGAATTAATTTTGCAACAGTTGCAATTACACTGATTTAGACACTGAATTAGACACTGATTAGAGATAAGACATTCTTTAAGATCTTACAATATGTAAAAACTTTCAAGTTAAATAAACTTACCAACATAAACTACATTTACAAGAAATAAATTTCTTTTAGATTTCATTCATGGCAATGTATATATATAAAAACAAACATATTCTTACCAACATAATTTAATCAAATATTTCACAATCGATAATTTTGAATTTAATTTAAATATCTAATAAATTTAAAAAATATGCTTATTATTTCCTTCATTGTGAGGCCGATAATTTCATAAATTATACAAAAATAAAAAAACTAGGCCAACGCAATGCAGCGCAACGAATTGAAACATTTTTCGATAGTGTTTTTTTTTTATTTTTTATTAATGTTATAATTTGTAGAAAATTTGTATATTTTAGTTCTATTATAAAGTAAACAATAATTAATTTTATATATACAAAAACGAAAAAAAAAAGATTTTGAGGGCTATGTAATTCAAATTTTAATATCATCAAAAGTTTTCTATTTATGGTATTAATTTGAATTGAACAGTATATTACAATTTATTAGCTTAGAAATGAATATTAAGTGAGCTTCATTGATTCTTTTATAAAATAAATAATTTTTTCGTAATTTCGTAATTTATAACTAATTCATTTATTTAAAACATATGTATGGACTTCCTATTTTCGATTCTGTCGATACGATCAATTCTGTCAACATTTATAATGAAATTTTACGAATATTAAAATTGAAAATATTTTAATGCGCATGTCTTCGGTAAGTTGTATTTACATTCGCAAATTTAGCTCGGTAAATGGTCCATTACATGCATCAATACACATGCAATTATAGAGGAATGTAAATTGTATTTACATTTCCCTGTGATGTAAATTGTATTTACATTGCTCTATATTGTATTTACGTTCTTCATTTTGAACTGCGTAATACTATAAACAAAAATAATATCACTCACACTCACAATATTTCAATACAGACAAATACCAAAAAAAAAAAAAATTGCAAATGTATACCTCTCACATGCATCATATCAATGTCAAACAAGGCTTAGTTTATAATGCTAAAATCTAAATTTTCCCTCTGAGCTAATCTATATTTTCCCTCTGAGCAAACAAAAAAAAAAAAAAAAGAACCAATAAAAAAATACGCGGCTATTTTTTTTTTTCTAAAAAGCGGCCAGTCGATCAGTCGATGAATTTTCTTAGCATGTGTTTCAATCTACTATTTTTAAAGGATCTTCGAACCTCTACTACTAAATTTTTAAACGAGTCTGGTTGGATTTTAGTACAAAAATTTAAACCACACTTCAAAAATTGCACTTATTTTTATTCAAAAAAACAAAATGAATAAAAATAGAACAATGGTAACCCTGAAAATATCTTTGTTGTCATTATAAAGTTTGCTGTGATTGTCAAATGTCAAGTAAGAATTTTTTTTTCTTTTATCAACAAACGAGGAAAATGGCAGCAACAAGGAGATTATTTATTGTAAATATAAATTATAATTATATAATTATTATTTGATTTTATTTTTAATTATAAAAAAATAATTATAAAATTATTATTATTTTTAATAATTAAAAATAAAATTAAATAAAATTTAAGAAGACCATTAGTTCCTAAAATAATAAAAAAAAAATTAGTAATTTTTCTAAAAAAAAATTATTCGATTTTTTTTTTTTGCAAAAAAGAAAATGAATAATTTTTTTTTGGAAAAATTACTAATTTTTTTTTTAATATTTTAGGAATCTTCCGGTTTGAAATCATTTCGATAAATAAATAAACTTCCTTATTAAATTTTATTTCCTTGCTTCATTTTGAACTTTTTTGTTTATTTTTTTCATTATAAATGTATTGTTTTCAACTCCCTCTCACATGCACATTAAAGCAGTATACAATACATGTTAATCAAATTTGTTATACAGCTCGTTTTGTATACACACAAACATATAGACACTTGTCAATATTATATCACTCGACCTTCGGTCTCGTGATATAAACATGACTCGTGTCTATGTGTTTGTGTGTATACAAAACTCGCAAGAATAACAAATTTTCTTAACATGTATTGTAATCTACTATTTCTTGATGCTACGTTAAAATTGTCACTGCCCCAGGAGTAAATATTATAATCTTTCACTTAAAATTAATTTTGAAAAGTTTTCCACCGATTTTCTTGCAATGAAGTATTCTTTTTTTTTTCATGTATAGTAAAATAACCATGAAATGAAAACAAAAAACAAAAAATAATAACTTGTACACAAGAGCTTTTGTCATTTAACTACATATTTATTTTCTTACCATAGGGATAAAGCTTCCTCTGTGAGTTTAATATAGTTGATTCAATAATAAAAAATATATATAGATTAAATAATTAATTAAATTCAATTAGTTTTATTGACGAGACGGATTAAATTGTGTTCTATTATCCATAATATTGAATAAAAAAATTAAATCATGAACGTGATAATAAAATCCCGTGTTAAAAAGTTCTATCGATTCTAAAATAAATATTATTGACATTAAGTAAATAAAAATATAATTTAATAATAATTAAAAAAGAAAGAATTTAACACTTTGTAAACAGCAAATAATGTAGATAAACAATGTAATACATAATTAAACAGATTAAAAAAAAAATTATTTAATACTATCAGATTTCTGATATAACAAGTTTTTGTTCGGAAACTCTAAACTTTTAAAATTGTTGATAAGATTTGATCTTGAAAATGGAGAATAAATGAACAATACTCCTCATTAATTCTGTCATCAACTTATTAAATCAATCACAGAATATTCGTTTAGGTGAAATCCCAAAAAATTATTTACCCAATACTTTCAAACTTCGCAACAAAACTCTTCAAGAAGTTGATTCAATAACTTAATATTTTTAAATTTAATAATTACCATAAATTTACTATTATTTACATAAAATTTATAAAACTAATAAATGACTGACTAAACATACCGTATTCAAATAATGGTTTAGATATTTTTTATTTAACCTAAATAAGATTGAGAAAATCAGTACGTACAATAATACTGCAGATATTATGCTTGTTATTAAGAAATGTAACTCAAAAATTATTAAATCGCTAATTGTAAAAAATAACTAACTAAACAAAAAAAAAATTTATTTTTTATAAAAAATTTCTTGTTATAATTTTAACTAAATAAAATATTTCGGTGCGTTAATGATCTTGTTAAATGGTTAAAAATAAAACTTTAATGGTCATAATAAACAAAGAAAACCACAATGAGTAATCACCAAAAATTGTTATTTATTTTTCCTCCTCTTTTTTAATACTGTATATTTATATTAAATATATGTATTTTCAAATGAATGACGAAAAAAACTTATCATGATTTAATACACCTTTAAAGATTTTATTTAGAATTTAAAACTTTTGTAACACAACATCATATAGCGCTTGCTATAAACATTATGTATAAAATATATGCTTTTGAAATTTAATACAGAAATATTAAAATGTATATAAGGGTGTATAACTTTTTGACACAAATTTAACATTTGAAAGTTTATTTTTTTTTACTTTTAAAGTTGAATATTTGAGCTCTATTCCATTAAGTTCTCAAAATTAATTTTTCTGCTTTGTTTAGTAATTTTGTTAAGAAGTAGATTAAATCTATAATAAAATTTGATTTTTTTGTTAAATTTCTTTTTGTTATTTTGCCCTTCTTTCAGGTCATAATCGAAGATGAAATAAATATTGCCTGAAATAAAAAAAAAAACATATTTTTTTATTAATCTTGAATGCATTGAAAAATCCACTATTTTACTTTGTTCATACTTCATGACTAATTTTACTTACAGATAGATATACTCGTGTGTCCAACTTGTTTGTATACTTCCTTTGACAATTTATTGTTCAATGAAAATTTAACATATTTACAATCTGCAAACAGTAAATTCTGTTTATTTATTATTCGATTTTATGTATTTACAAAATGAATAATAAAGTTATAAAACCTAAGAAAGTTAAAAGAAAGCTATCTAAATATATATGCGTATACTTGTAGTAAATAAACAAGAGCGTGTAAATAACACTTGAATGAAACTTTTTTATATGAAAAATATTAACTTTTTTTTTTACTTCTCAAATAAATGAATAAACAAAATAATTATAAACAAAAAAAAACAGAAAATTAAAAACAAATAGAAAATATTCTTCATTAATTAGTTGCAGCTTAAAAATAAAAATTTATTAAAAATTATAAAGAAAACTATTGAAGAAGAAAAAGACCAATTTTGTGCAAATTTCATACCTATTTTTTGAAAACAAAATTGCGTTTTCCACTTTGATTGCATGAAAATATAGTCTTTTTCAAAAATATTGATTCTATTTCTTTGGTTGCAATCAAATTTGAAAGCACAATTTTATAAGTGTATGATGGAGAAAGGATCTGCATTTGGGTCCGATTTTTTTGCAGACTAAACTAAACACATCTTTGTGAACCAAGAACGAAACACAAACAATATTAGTTGATAGCAAAATTTTAAAAATTAACTTTTTAAACATGTAATTCTCATTTCGAAAATATGAAAGTTCTAAGATATAATCTCGTTTTAAATTTAACTAAATTTTAAATTTCATGTATTTCTTCAAGATAGTTTCTAATCAATAATAACTACGGATATCATCATAAATTATGAAAAAAAAAATCTACACCCAGAAAAAAAAATTGTTAAATTAAAAGATTTTATAGGTAAAATTAACAAAAAATCTTTATAGATTTTGCGCAAAAGGGTTTATAGTTAAATTAAAATTGCAAAAATTGTTAATTCAAAAGACATATTACATTGTTAAAATTAACACAAAATTGTTATATTTAAAATGTTAAGTTGTTATTCTAACAATTTTAGCAGTTGAGAAAAAAATATATTGTTACGGTGCCAAACTGTTAAATTAACTATTCGAAATAATTATTTTAAAATAGTTTTTTGTTTTTTTATTTTTTTGGTTTGTTTTTGTTTTTTTTTCGCCTTTTTTTGTTTTTTTTTCGCCTTTTTTTTGTTTTTTTTTTGGTTTTTTTTTTGGTTTTTTTTTTTGGTTTTTTTTTTTGGTTTTTTTTGGTTCTTTTTTTTTGTTTTTTTTTTTGTTTTTTTAAATTTTTTTTTTGTTTTTTTAAATTTTTTTTTTGTTTTTTTTTTTAATTTCTTGGTTTGTTTTTGTTTTTTTTTTTTTTTTTTGCTTTTTTCGTCTTTTTTTGTTTTTTTATTTTTTTTTTTATTGGTCACCCATCTAAGTACTATCACTACGAGACGTTGCTTAACCGCTGTGTTCAATGTGATGTAGAGTCTTCCACTGAGCTATGTCAGTAATATACAACAATGTATTAAATAGAAAATATAAATTCGGTAATATAAACATAATAAATATTTATCTTGTTAAATTAAAGAACTCCGCTCTTAACTTGTCTCGTTAAGAGCGGAGTTCTTTAATTTAACAAGATAAATATTTATTTTAAAAGTGTAGCTTTTTAAATCAACCAAAACTTTTTTTTAACAATGCCGTATTTACTTTGACAATTTTTATTGTTATATGTACCATTTTTAAATAACAACAAAAACATTATTTCAAAAGCTTTTATTGTCATATCAACAATTGAATGTGTAATTGTTATAATAACAGAAGAGTTTTTAATTTAAAAGAGAGAATAGTAAAATTTTATTTCTTTCGAAAGAAACATATTTAAAATAACAATTAATGTTGTTAAAATCACAATTTTCAGCTTTTACTAAATAACTGTTTGAAACATTTTAAAATAACAAAATCAAATGTTAAAATAAGAAGCATCTTTACTTAGATCAAATACTTATTAGTTTAATTTAAAAAATTTCTCTTTAACATCAACAATTTTTGTTTAACAGTTAAAAATTGTTAATTTAACTAGCATTTTTTTTCTGGGTGTATGTAATCAAGTTTTTAGCGAAATTTTTTTTGCTACAAACAAAGTCTAAAAAAATAAATTGAAGAATTAGAAAAAAAAAAATTATATTTAGCATAATATCAGAAGAATTCTTAACGATATAAAATATATAATAATAAAACAAAGAAAAAATATCTACATAGCTTGGCTATGTATGTACATAATTTTTTTTCCTATATGTGAAAACGTTTTTTGAATCAATAATAAAAAATCAATGGAAAATATTGTGTGCATATTTTATTTTATTTAAATAAAAAAATATTATTTATGTAAAATGAAAAATGAATAAATCTTAGAAAAATTATAGAAAAAATATTATATTTTCGTAAAAAAAATAACAAACAAACAAATAAATAAATAAGAAAAAAAAAAAAATAAGAACATAATTTGTAATGCGGTAATGTTTTGAAACCAAACAGATGTCAACAATAAAAACATCACAAAAAATTCAAAAATTTTTTTCTTTCATACATTACACTCAAATATGTGTATTTATACTTCCTATGTTTCGACCATCAAAAACATTTCTTTATTTTTTTTTTTTGTCTTTTTCTTTCTAGGTCAGAATATTACAAAGATTTCACATTTTACATTAATGTCAGATTTTTTTTTTACATTGAACTTACTTAAAAGTAGTATTATCGTATATTCAGAGTGCACAAAAAAAAATTATTTTTTTGACTTTTTTGTTTTTTGTGAGACAGAAAACATTATATTTTATGAACGTTTAAGGACAATATAATTCCCAATGGATTTATTAATTTTATACATCTAAGTTGATGATTGTGAAGAATTTAAAAATTGTATTCTAAGGAAAAAACAAATACAATTAAACTTAATAGTTTAATCTTTAGGATACGGAAAGCATGTTGTAAATCACAACGTATGATTATGATTCATAATGTCAAAATATTGAAATGGGTTTTATTGGAGTTTAATTTTCTTCCTGAAGTTGACAATACTGAATCTTAGACAAAATCTTAAAAAGCAAAAACATATTCCTTATTCTTGGTTTCATTCAAATGTAAGTTTTCCACTTTTACAATTAATGTGCTTTAAATTTAACACGACCACAAAATTATACAGCATCATCATTGTATCTTATTTATTCGCTAAAAACAATTTAGCTTCAGACCTAAATTAAATAAAACTTTTATTTGAATACTTTTTTATTTAAGAAAATAACAGAAATAAAAAAATAAACAAAATCTTAATTAAATTATCTATGTATAATAGGATCCCATCACTATTCTACAGAAAAAATAAAAAAGCTTAAATCGCAAAACAATAATAATGCTTGTGCCTGCAATGAAGACTCCACAGATTTTCATAGTCACGTTCTATTTTATTTATTTTTTATTCTTATCTTGATCTATAAATTACCTAAGATTATGTACTAGCTATACATAAATATTCATGTGTGTACATAAGCGTGCAAAAGTGGTATATTTACACAAAATATAATAAAAAAAAATATTTTTTTTTTTTTAAACCAGATAAAATAACAAAATTTATATTTTCTTTGATTTTTATATGAGATTTTAGTTTTTGCAATTTATAATATTATTATAAAAAAAATTTCAAAAAAAAAGATTACAAACTTATATTTTTTCAGTTCGGAAAAACTAGTTTTTATTTTTCTTCTTTTTTTTTGTGAAACTAGATTTCGAATATTAAAATAATATACAAATAAAAACTAGAATTGAAATTCGCACACGTTTATTTTTTGTTAAAAGTTTCTAAAAATAAAAGAAAATAAAAATTCAATAAAATAAATTTAATTTTAGTTTTTTTTATAATTTTTTTTTAGATAAATAAATAATAGTGTTTTTATGTATATAATGCTTAAAGTTGTTTTTTTTTTTCAATTTTCATTATTTTGCAGAACCTGTATAACAGTGGAATACAGACGAAAAGTATTGTGAAAGAAAAATATTGAACTAAAAATTTAAATAAAAAACCATATTTAATCTAATAATTGATAGTGTAGTATGAAGAATTATTAGATATAGCCTCTTTATATGCAAGTACCAAATGAAAAAATTAAAATATTTAAAGGATTGACAAAGCAAAGCATGACATCATAGTGGCGATTCAATTATATTTTAAATAGTTTTAAATATCGTCAAATGGTCTTAAATAAATAAAACATTTAACGAAAAAAATATAAATAACAATCTCGAAACCAATAATTTAATTTAAAAGTTTTTTTTAATGAAAAACTAATATTTTTGTACATTTAATTATTTCTTCACTTCACATTCAATATTAAGTTATTTTCATCAAAAATCAAGTGCAATAGAATCAAGTCCAATATATATTTATTTTTACTATGAGCACTATGAATGATAAATTATTTACATGGGTATTTAATATCTAATTTTAAATGTAATATGAATCTAATTTAATTATTCTATGTTTAACTTACATTGCATATTGCGTAATTTATTTTTTGATGTAATATTATATGCCAATAATAACTACGTTTTAAATTTTAAATATTTATATTTATATATTCATTTATATCAATTTTATATTTTAGGTTAATTAGGAGGGACACAATTTGTTGTTTTTTTTAAAATGCTAATTAGACTATTTTTTATTTATCAAAAATGTGTAATACCATATAGAGGGATTTTACATTTATAGAGAACGCGAAATTAATATGTGTGCTATGAATTCTAAATTATTGAAATTCCATATTACAAAAATAAAATTGTTCTGTAGACTATAGCATGAACGTTTATTTATTTATTTTTTTATTTTATAAACAAAAGTCATTTTTAAGCTCTTAAAATTAGGTTATACCATAGATTAAGAATATACATAGATTGTTAGCTTCATACAACATTATTTTTGGTATTTTTATGTGAATGTGCTATAGTAAAACAAAATTAAATACGTGATAATTATCAATATATGAAAAGAATTTTATTTAGTTTTACTAACACCTTCACATAAAAATACCAAAAAAGACTTTCTGTATTCTTATGGTTATACATAATTGGTGAATATTTTGTTTGTGTTAAAATAGCCATCAAAATTACAATCAGCTAATCTTTGAATTAATTCAAAGATAAGGGAAAGGATTGACAAATTTATCGCCATATAAGGGGCTAATTGAGGACAGCATATCTTTGACTGAGAAAATGTTTGAAGTATGTATAGTCTTTTACAGTTTTCAGAAAATAGAATTAAAAATTTGAGCGTCTCTAATCCTTATATAAAATATTTTCATTAATTCGACACCATGAGATAATAACGAGGTTCTGTGAAATATTCTTATATCACTTTAGTATTGAAAAAAAAACCAATTAGAAATTTATAATAATCTTCTTATTGAAAAATTAATTTTCTTTTATTTTTTTTATTTTTCTATTTACAGATTTTTGCTGATGAATAATAGATATAATAATAATAAAAAAATAACATCAGAAAAAAATTAAATATCGTATATTTACGTCTAGTCAACCTTAGAACAAAAGTTAATAACCTCGATTTCACAAATAATTTCTATTAAAAAAAAAATAATAATAATAAAAATTTACGAAAAACAGAAAAAATACGCAATTAAACAATTTGTGGAATAAAATAAAAATAAAAATCCAATACCTACTAAAAATATACAGTAGAATAAAATAAAATTAAAAAAAAAATATATATTTTTTTTCTTTTTAAATTCTTATAATTTTGGGTTATAAAAATAGATAATCTTTTGAACTTGATTATTATTAATTTTCTTAAAATAGAATATTATATAAATAATAAAACAATGTATGTGCAAGTAGGTATATGCAGATAAATATATTTCCACTGTCATCTTATATATTTACCAAAGAAAAAATAAAATTCGAGTAAAAAGAATTGATAAGAAAGAAATCAAAAAAAAAAATTATTGGGTTTTTGATAAAAAACAAAAACAGCAAAAATTTTAATTCAAGAATAATATTTAAAAATTTTTGCTGAGAATACGAAAAATATTTGCAGTGAATGGGACACAATAATTTTAATTGTTAAATATTTGAAATAAAAACAAAATAAAAATAAAAAAAAAAAATTAAAAGCGCTATCAAAATTTGTGAGTCAAAAATTCTAAAATCAAAATATTTAGATAAAGAAAAAAAATCAATGTAAACAACATAGTAAAAATATTTACAAAGATAAAACTAAAAATAAAAACATTATAAATAAACAAGAAAATCTAATATAGGTAAAAAAGAAATAAATAAAAAAGACCTGTCAAAAAAAAAATTAATTTATTTTTTTTTCAAACCATCATGAAATTTCTAAAATAATTACAAAATCAACAAAATAAAATTAAAAAATATAAAAATTAAATATAAATACAAACCTTTATTTTAAAAAAAAATCAAAATATGGCTAAAATCAGATTACAAACATTTTATATCACAATTGTATTGCTTCTAATGGCTTCAGCAGCGACTGCCGATTCAATAGCATTCTCAAATGAGCAAATGACCACAAAACCAATACCTGCTGACACAAGAGTTGGTGGTCTGCCGAACGGAGATCGTGATCTTTATGTATTAGCTTTCATCAATTATACTTATAATTTGCCTGATGGTACTATAGTTGAATTTTCTGAAGAGAAAGCTCGTTATGGCGAAGGAAGAATATTGAATGTGTACGGTCATTTAATACATGTTACAAAATCAAATGATATAAATGATCATACAGCTTGCACCGAAGATATTCGAGGCAATCGAAATCAACCATTACCAATTCGAGGTAATTCATGGATTGCCTTAATACGAAGAGGAAAATGTACATTTGAAGAGAAAGTACGTAATGCATATTTAAGAGGAGCTTTAGGCGCAATAATTTATAATGAACAGAATTCAGAGAATTTAGAAAAAATGAAAATTATAGAAAAAGAACGTAAGAATAAATATTTTATTCAATATAATAATAAATATACATAAATTATGCAGACTACATTTTATAAAGTTTTTGTTTATAAATGATTGTTTTTATTTATATTTTTATATTTTCAAGGTAATATTACGTGCGTATTTACACACAAATGGATAGGTGAAAAAATGGCCAAAGCAGTTGAAGAGAGCAACGGTGTATGGGTATCAATATCTGAAGGAAGACACATAATGAAGCCATTAGCAAATATTAATAAGTAAATATATATATTTTTTTTAATATTTATAGTAAAGGTCCATTTAAGAAAAAAGGAAAACATTAAATTTATTGTCTTTTTCATAAATAATTGTTTGAAAAATAAACACATAATTTAATTAATTAGCATTCGATCCGAATATGATATTCAATTTTAAATTAATCAATCTTTAGTTTATTATAGCTTATTATACAAATATTGTATTCAGTTTCCTTAACATTTGCTTTTAAAAATGCAAGTTATTTGAAAAATTAATAAAACTTAATAATCATGTGTCGTTCTTGTTGATAAACTCTAAGATTTTTTTTATATGAATTTTTAATGAGAAATTTAAAGGAGTTTAATTTGTCTGTGATATAAGTCACGTATCACTTTTGTCAACTTTTAGCTTAGTAATTTTGCGAACTACAAAAAAAAATTCAAAAACATTTGCGTAAAACAGCTAATAGTGATTATTCCATAATTTATTACATATAGAAAAATAAAATTTTTTCGATTGGATTTTTCATCTAAAAGAAAACTATGTTTACCGTGCATGATGACGATAAAAAATAAAAATCAATCTAAAAAATTATGTACTAATTTTATGAATAATCTTTATGTAAAATTGTTGATAATCTTTTCAAACATGTTGATTGTTGATATTGATAAATAATAAATAAATTGTCTATGCTTTGGCAACTTGTTTAAATTATCGACAGTTGTTGTTTTGTTTATATACAATTAATTTTTATCGATAAGACTTGTTGCTCAAATCAGTTAAGGTACAAACCAAAACAAAATAAAAATAACGAAGAGTGTGTAATAATAATATGATGCCTGCTGCATCACATCGTTATTTTTGTATTATTGAAATTAATTTTTAACATGAAAAATTATAAAATATCATTTTAAGTACTATACAAATTACATTATGTGGTTTCAACAATCAACTTTCTAAAAAGAAATACATATAAAAATATTCAAATCTTTAATTAAATAAATTAAATATTTTTCTTTATTCTACAGAACTTCCGTTTTATTTGTATCGATTTCTTTTATTATCTTAATGGTAATATCACTGATTTGGTTAGTTTTTTACTATATTCAACGATTTAGATATTTACAATCTAAGGATCAACATTCGGTAAGAAAATTTAATTTATAATATTAATTGAACTCAATTTGATGCATTCTAAAATATTGAAATAAATTTAATTGCAGCGTCATCTATGTACAGTTGCGAAGAGGATAATCATGAAAATACCTACTAAAAGTGGTAAGATCCAATATATTTTAGGAAAAAAAAATAATCAATTACCACATTTGTGAATAAAATTGGTCTGTAAAACTGTAAAACTTTGAGATACTTTAGAATTTGGGGCTTGTATAACGAAGTTAGCATGCTCAATAAATATTATGCAAATAAATAAATAAATTTTGGAATAGCCGTATTTCTTGCTTCTCAATTCCTTTATCATTTCCTCTCTAATTGATTTTATTAATCTCCTTTTTAAATAAAACAAATCCATCCTTCTAATGAAAGGTATTCTAATAAAATAAATACGATTATTTAAATAAATGCACAAATTTTTTTTCGTCCTGTTATCCATAAAACAAGTACGCTATAAAATGTAATTTTGTTCAAAATGTAATTTTGTTCAAAATGTGTCTTTGCACAAAATGTTTTTTACGTAACTCTACGATATTTTGTTGAAAATACTTATCATGTAGGTACCTAATAGTTATTGTTAAATTTATGCATGCTCGAAATAATGAATTTTACTTAAAACAATTTCTTTAATACTGATTAATGCAATATTTTTTAGGGAAATGCGAGGACAAAGAGAATGAAAGTGATTGCTGTGCCATTTGTATTGAAAATTATAAATCTACGGATTGCATTAGAGTCTTACCCTGCAGGTGAGTAATTTAACTTATTTACAAATTGCTTTGTCGTGATGAACACAATGTGATTAAAATGGAAGTTCAAATTAGCGTATTCAACTTAAAAACTATTGTAAATACCTAGAAAGAATTAGTAATTTACTTAAAAGTAAAATTGTTCTTAAAATAATTAAATTAAATTTTTATTTTTTGTTTTGTTTTTAGACATGAATTCCATAAAAATTGTGTCGATCCCTGGTTATTGGAACATAGAACGTGTCCTATGTGCAAATTAGATGTTCTTAAGCATTATGGGTTTGTGGTGGGTGATTTTTCTCAAAAGAATTTTCAAATCCAAATGCCTCCTCCATCTCCAATTTTAATGCATCATCAACAACATCAAACCATTGAACAACATCAACAATTTCAAGACCGTAGTTTTCTTCCATCATCGCGCACACTTTCATCAAGCAGTGATAGTAGTAATAGTAGTAATAGTAGCAGTAGTAGTGAAAGTAGTAGTAGTAATATACGTATTAATAATAATAGAATAAACAATGTAATTATAAGAACAAGTAATGATCATAATTTATTACATTCATCAATTACAGGCAGTCGACAAGTCACTGACGTATGATGTTAGAACTTCAGCGCACCTTTATTTACCAAATTAACTTAATATTAAGATAGATAAGTTATCATTTTCAAATTAACAGAAATTTTATTCTCGAAAATTAATTTTCTAAAGATATTCAGTAAAAACAAATGATCGTCCTGAACTTTCAATCAATTACAAGTTGATCCTAGAGGAATGTATTATTATATTGTTATAAAAAAAATTAATCTAATTAATGTAAAATGGATAGTTATTATAAAAATATTCGCCAAATGTTTAACGCAAATAAAAAAAATTTATCAAAAAGAATACAAATTTTAAAAAGTTAGAAGTAAAATGTTATAAAATAAATAAATTCGAGGCCAAGAATCAATAGTCGTTCTAAAACAGTGGTTCTTAACCGGTGGTGCACGCACCCCTTAGGGGTGCGAGCTTGAATATTTGGGGGTGCGAAATTGTAATTTTCCAAATTCACGTGTAGCTAGCAAAATAAAAAACTAATCTTAAAAATTCATTTTGGTTAGTAAATTTTTTATTCACAAAACATTTTTTAAATATGTTTGTAAATTATAAACCATAGAAACAAATTAATTTTTGTATTTTTTCTACAATTACAAAAATTCAAATGCGTTTCTATAGTGATTTTTATATTTCCTCGAAATTTTAGTTGATTGTTGCGATTATTCTTAGAAATATAAATACTGATTCGAACATTACATTGAATAAAGATTTAAAAATAATTGAATTTTAGTGTTGATTATTACAAGTTTGAATTTTTGTGTTGAATATTAAAAGTTAAATATTAATAATAAAACAATTAATACAAGTTAATTTTACAAGTTTAGTTGAATATTTATATTCTAATTATTAGAATATAATTTGGTACATTAAAGTCAAATTCAAAAGGTAAGCTAAAATATAGCAATAATAGATAGAAGTTTAATATTTTTTTAGTGTTTTATTAAAAAATTTAATTTAGTATAAAAAATATGTTTTGCATAATGTTTGTTTTTTAATTTATATAAGTCAATAATTTCTGGTAAGGGGTGCGAGAATATTGTTTGAAAATTTTAGGGGTGCCGGTAGCTAAAAAGGTTAAGAACCACTGTTCTAAAACATTGAAATTTAGTATTTTTATGGCTTTTTGCGTTTTAAAGTACTTAATATAAATTTATTGCAATTGATTCAAAATATTAAATTATCTCAAGTTTAGTGTAAAATAAACTTACTAAAACTAAGTCCAAATTCGAAAAATTTTCTAGTTTCAACAAGTTAACGTTTAATTTTCACTTGAAAGAGTCAAAATGAAAAACTTCAATTTCTCATGGGAATCGTTATTAAATAACTTAACTTAAAATTTATAAACGCTATTCCATTACACAAGTGACATTATTATTTTCATATTTCATATTCATCAACTTTGACAATAAAGTATACGTATGATTGATTTTCGCTCGAGCTATTTTCTATCTCTACACACATCTCTCATCAATTCATAACATTAAGAATTCATCAATGCATCAATTCATTTTAAGGAAATTGTAAATTTTTTTATAAACTTATTAAGAGACTTAAGATTACATATTTTAAATTTTAAAATAATGCATTATGTATAAAACCAATGTAATTTTTTTTTTAAATTGACAATTGAAATTCATTTTGAGTGATGACTTTGCAGATATAAACTTATTTACTTATAGTGTCAATAAAATCTAAACTTTGGAATTTTTAATCGTTAATTTTATTTGTAAACTAAGTACTTAAATCTAAGAAAATATAAAAATAAGTTTTTTATGAAATGCAAATTAATAATATAAATAATGTGATGAATATTCAAATAAATTTAATAATGATTGATAAAAAATGATTACGTTGATGTGCTTATATTTGTATTATAAATTAAAATTTGAATTTGTCAAAGTATTGAGCGACTAAATTAATTTTAAAACCTAGACTCAAACCATCAACTAATTTATACCGTATTTTTAAATAAAATTATTTCATTTATGCAATTAAAACATAAATTTGTGACTATTATTTCCCAGTGCATTAAATAAGAATAAAAACTGGATTTAATAATGTTTTTCTATATTAGAAAACATTATTAAATTTCAAAAAATGTTTCAGTTTCGGTTAAGTTTTTAATTTCTTATATAATTTTTGAAAAAACTTTTAAAAGTTAATATTCCTTCCTAAAATAAATTCTTTCGATTCGTAATTAAATATTTTCGTATAAATAATGACTATATTGTTAATAGTCTGAATATTCATCACATTTTAAAAGTCTAAAATTACTTAATTTTATAATTAAATACATATTAGTAAATTAAATGAATGTTGCGTATTTACAGTTGCTAGTCATTTATTATAAAAGTTAACACAAAAGCAGAAAATATATAGAGCACTCAAAATTGTGATTCAACCTTTTTTTGTTTTTTTTTTTTTTTAACAAAAATAATATGATTTAAAAATAAAAATTCAAAAATTTTATTTTGAAGTGTATATTTGACGTGTGGTTCTTTAATTTTAAAGTTTTTAATTTTTTTTTTTTTTTGCGAAAATTATTATAAAATTCTATATTGTCTTAAAAATCATTCATTCGTGATGTTTAACCTTCTTCTGTCACTGAGAGAAATATTTAATGAATTTAATTTAATTTTAATTTAATGAAGACTAAAAAAATATAAATGACAATATAGGAAATATCGACATTATTAAATTATTGGAAATATCGACATTATTAAATTATTTAGCATAAAGCCTGATTGAAATCTTGAAAATATTTTTTCATAAATTATCGAACCGCGAACCTGTCGTGTAACTGTAGAATTTTGTTTCTTATTGTAAGCTTTAGGTTTTTTTTTCGTAAAACGAAAGCCAGATTTAGTTTAATACTTACAGAAAATTTTAATATTTTTAATTTTTTTTTATAAATAATTAGATTAGAGTTTTTATTTTAAAATTCAAAATAAAATTTATAGCCGATTTAAATTTTTTTTTATTGTACTTTATAAGTTGGTGCTAAAAAGCTAAAAAAAGTTAAAAAAAAAAAGAAATATATACTAATTAAAAATTATTAATATGAAAAAAAAAAATATGTATTTTGTTTTAAATTTCTAAATTTATCGCTAGAATGCATTGAATATTTTTAGATTACAGCAATTAGAAAGCTATGTAATATTGTAAATTATTTGAATACCGCTAAGAAGAATATTATACAAGCTCGCAAGATGGGTTTCACTAATTAAATTTTGAGTATTATAATATTATGATTCAGTTAATTTATTTCAAACAAAAATATGTATGATTACATATTTTTTGATTTAATCATATTTCAATAATCGCAATTCTTTCTTTAAAAAAATTAAGCTACTCCTGGAAATTATTTTAAAGACTGACGATTTTTCATTTTTTTATAACCAAAAGTTTAAAGATTTAAATACATTATTGGTTAATTTTGTTTTTAATACATTAATGAATTGTATAATATCTCTTAACTTGCTAGTTTACTGAAGCTTATCATCATATAGAACTATTTTGTTTTCACAATCGCTTTTGAATTTTTAAATCAAAAGTTGGGAATTTAGCTTGAAAGAAAATAGTAGCTCCTAGCTCCTAAATTGCTCCTAATATGTTTATCATCTACAGAGAGTTGCTTTTTTACCCCGCATCGACTCATTGCGTCCATGCCTATTAATTTTGAAATTAAAAAAAATTTAATTTCACTCAGTATATGGGCAGCGAAGAAAGTATTCTACAATTAGATTTGGATATGACAATAGCTGATGATGGAACAATTCAAAGAATTTTATCACCAGTAACGAGGAACAACAATCAGATTCCGAGATCAGTAACACCGACATTACAATTCAATCGCGATGAAATCCGAAATGGTAGAGAAAGGCGGTTGTCACTACAATCATTTAATTTCACACATCGTCAATTATCTCCTTCCCGTACTTCGAGTGGAAATCAAGTACAAAACAATCAACATTGGCCAACAGCTACAGTAGAGAAGCGTTCCCATTCATCATTATCTAGAGTAAACTACGGAAAAGAAAATCCATCTAATTCTAGATCGTACAATTCTAATTTTTTGACCCCAGATGATGCTACTTTTGATCGATTGGTGAGTAAATCAAAATTATTATTCTGAGATATTTGCTTTAGCATAAAGTTTTTGCTATTTGAGTGTCTTCTTTTTTAAATGCACACAAAAGGAAATTATCAAATATTGTGTTCTAAATTTTAGCATTCATCTTTTGGATCTCTAAAAAGACGTAAACGTAGATCAAAATCAGCAGATTTTAATAATCGTAGAAATGGAAAACGTGCAATAAATGTATTCGAATTTGATAGTTCATTTAATTGCCAAAAAAAAAGTCATGAAGGAGAGACTTCAAAGCAATCGAAAAGAAGAACAAGTGAAAGTGATCGTTTTAGTGAAGGAGCCAGCGTATTAGGAGGTTTTCATACAAAAACCAGGCGCGGTGACAAGAGCCTGCTAGTCTCTGGGAGTAATGTAACGAGTCCTTCAATGTCGAGCTTACCAAATGAAAATAGTTGTAATATCAGAATACAAATTGAACAAGTAGATGATACTGATTCCGAAGAAAATTTTTAATCTTTTACTGATTCAAATCAATATTTTCAGCAGTCGGTAGTGCAGTAGTAAGATATTGAGTGTGATAGTTTGACATGTAATATAATAAACGTTTTGTGATCAAGTTTTATGTTATTTTGTTCGATTATTGTTTATTTTAATAATATATATAAAATATACTTACGTGTCTGGATTAATGTATGAAAGAATTGTTACTAATTTTTTTGGCGAAAAGTATTTATTAGCACAATCAATTTCGTATGGAGTAAAGAAACCAAAGAAGTTAAAAAATTTCGTTGTATGAAATTGAATCTTTAATTTGTTAAGTATTAGACAATTTCTGATACTGTGAACTAAGCAATATAGTTACGTCTAAATATCTATAATGCACACATATAAAAATTACTATTATAATTTATCTTTTTCTCAAAGTGTATCCATTATCATTTCTATTTGAAAAAAAAAAATAAGTTTCATATGGTACCTGTCCTTTTTTTTAACAGATTTACATTTTACAAAAATGAATTTGCTTAAATTTTAATACGCTTAGCAAAAATAACTCATCCTTAATTTAAAAGTCAACATAAACTGAAATAATTTTTGTTCTTCATGTCACCATGTAGACATAAAAATGATATGTGTCTTAATAACTTTGTCCTTAAACTAAACATGGATATTTTTTTTTTTTTTATACCTGTTATTATCTTGGTTTTGTATCAAAAATTTAGTAGGATTTATGTAATCCTTTTTTAGAGAAAAAGAAAATAAACATTATATACATATAATAGTTATTATAAAATAAAACCTAAACACATTAATGTCAAATTTTTCTGATATATAAAACAAAAAAAAAAAAAAAGGAAAAATAAATCTTGAAATTTGTGAGTAAATATTGTTTAAAAAATTTAAATTATCAATTTTTTTAAAGCGGATACTTACTGCCACGAACTAAAATATTGGCTTTTTTATTTAAAAAAAATAATACAGGGTGATATTAGCATAATACTATATTATCGATATCCTCTAAATCTAAACTAATTAAACAATTTAATTTGCAGTCTTTAGTTAATGATCCTTCTACCTAAAAATCACAACACTACAAAGCTTCGTAATTATAATGCACATTATATAAATATATTCAAAAACATAAAATTTTCTTTATTGCTTACATTTTATATTATTTGATAATTTAATGACCTTCCTCCGTTCATTATCATTTAACTCAATCCAAATGTTCAGTAATATTTTTAGCCGGATTCAATTAAACATTTTCCACATAACCATTTGGCAAATATTAAATTTCTTAAATATTTGAGAATGTGCACCGATTTTCAGGTGCATTCTCCAAAATAATTTAGAAAGTTTTCCCAACGATATTGACCATGTATTTCAAAATTTCTTAATCTGGTTTCATGATAAATTGTATTTGCAATTTTTTAATATACCTAGTATTGGATATTATGTTAACGCCCTCTTAAAAAATAAGAAACATTTTTTGATTTATTTGTGTAGATAATAATAATCTTTAGGATTAAATGAGATGGAATATTGACAACCTTATTATATTAAAAAATTGACTCTAGGGATTAAAATTTTAAAATGTTTGTAAAACAATTATTTTTTCTTTTGAGTGAAAAATTACGAAATTAAATATAACATTCGAATAGATTTTAGCCCGTTTTCCATCAAAAATTAAGAAACTAACTATATGTTTTCACTTTGTGTTTATTCGTTTGTCCGCCTATCTTCAAAAACTTAAAGATAAAAAATAATTATTCTTCGGGCAGTATAGAAATGTAGAGCTCGATTCTAACTGAGTGTATAATCGAGGTGGAAAAAGAGTGAGCCCTTATATTTCCAAATAATTTTAACATTTGAAGATTAAAAACATGGGGCGGAAGAATATCATTAACTAATTCCTACTTCAGTTCTTGCTTAATTACTCATATTAAATTGCGTTGCACGTTTCAAGTCATTAAATTTTATAATTATTTTTAAACATATAATATTCACTGTTTCTCTATGACAAGATGCAGTGAATAACGCAATCCACAACGTTCATTTCATACCACTCAAAGAAGAATCGAATTCAAATGTCCATACTACTGAAAGAAAATTTCTTCTTTTTCTTTTAAGTAAATGGTTATAACGTGATTTTTAAAAGGTTTTTTTTTTATATTTAACTCTTTGTTAGTCTTCTTACATCCAATATTATTTTAAAAACATTCGAATGTATGAAATCGGTCCTTTATGGATGGACGAGGAATGTTATCTCTATACAAAGAAAATATAAGGATTTTTATTTTCTTTGCTCTATATAATTGATATTAAATTGAATATTTACTCAATTAAAGTATTTTTGTGATTTAAATTTTTTTTCATTCTTCTGTCAGATATAATAAGTCTAAGTGTAAAATTATAGACCAAACTCCAAAATTCCAAAATTTTGACCGTCGCCTCAAACAAGGACGAAAAAACAGAAAAACCATTATGACAGATAGAATTCCTAATAATGTATCACATGCATCTGTAGTATCTCGCATACATATGCGGAATATATGCACAATTAAAATGTATTGTTTTTAAATAAGTAAATAATTGAAACCAAATTTCGTCCATCGGAAGTCGAACGAATTTTCGACTTTTACTTTACGTTCAAATTTGGTATTAATCAATTCAGAAATTGAAACTTAGCCTTCAAAAAATATTTTAGTCCATTTTATTACCAATTCGTAAAGTTTGTTTTCTGGACAAATAATTTCAGAATTTTTGTTAACAACATTCAATTCATCGAAATTTAATTCAGAAAGATTTGATTATATAAATTTTTCAATTTGGGAAAATAATTTCCATACATTTTAGTTTCAAACGGTCACTCAATTCTCAACGTCTGCAGCAATCTAAACAGTTTTTAAATGAACTTTTTTAATTAAAAATTCGTTTTTAAATCAATTAAAGAAACCAATATTGCAATTTTGTGGAATTTTATTGCAATTTCAACTGTTGTAAGTTCATTTGTACCGATGTAAATATATGTATTGAATTAACTGTTCGAATTAACTCTCAGCACATCAACCAAATCGAGTTCTAGGAAATTCTTAATTATTACGTTCAAATGATGTTAGCAAATCAAAAAATTCTTTTACATAAGTAATAGAAAAAAATAATTTCATATTTTAAACTATTTTTTGCTGAAATAAAACAAATATGTAAAATTACTTTTTGCTTTTTTCCCTTTCTAGAGAATCCCCGATGTGGCGATGTAAGATCATGAAAATTTATCAAAATGTAGTTTAGAATTAATATTAGTGGATAAAATTATGATATAATATAAAAGTAATATAAAAGTTTCTATTTATAATTCTCTTCTCTAACAATATTAGTTAAAATAATAAATAATATATTACAATTAGGTATACTATATTTATTTATGTATATATGAAATTCTTATTTTTATTTCCAATGACAAAAGACTAAATAAGATACTGGTAAACCATCAGCGTATTGGATAATTGTTAAATATCCTTTATAAGGCAAAAAGACCTCCAAGCTAGATAAAGTATTAAAAAATATTTTTCGTTAAAAAAACCTATCAATTAAGATACAAAAAAAAAAGTTGAAGACAGGTTCACAATAGGACAAAAACTACAAATAGAATCATATCACTTTAGAAAATGTCCTTTTCCTTGTTTTTCTGTTTTTTTTTTTCATATTCACTGACAAATCTGATGACACCGACATAGGGCGCGTCGGTGAATTGTTCTTTTATTTTTAGTTTTTTTTCTGGTAAGTCAGCGTGATTTTTGTGTTATATATGGAAACTACCGAAAGGACATTTTTTATAAAATATAAATTAGTATTTTGCTAATGTGTTTTGAAAAGGATATTCTCAAACCACCCACATACTTAAAAATTTAAATTAACAACTTTGGTGGTTTCAAGAATATTAGTTAATTTTATTTAAAATAATTTCGTTTAAATTATTATTATAATTTTTAAAATAACGTAGAAATATGTTTTTAAGCTAGAATTGCATGTTAGCATTATTATTAGTCCTGGATGAATGGTACAACAACTTTTTTGAAATTTCTCTGAATAGTCCAAATGGATGCCATATCCTTGCATCCACGTTTAAGAAGATGTTGTCTGAATAAATTTAGAAGTCAAGAATTCAATCCAAATTTGAATTATTAGTAAGCCCAGTTTTATTTCCATTCGAGGTCAATTTTGAACTGTTCTTTCTAAATTTAAGGTAATATGGTAAAATGAAAACAATGTATTCTAACAACTAAATTTATCTTCATTCATAGAGGCAAAAAAAAATTTCTTTTTCTAATCGAATAAAAGTTCATTAAATTTGAACAAAATAAAAAAGTCTAGAGAATTTTATGAATATTGATTAACAAAGAACTTATTAAAGATATATTTATAGAATTTGAGTCATCACCTTATGTAAAAAAAACTTAAAAACAACATATGTTACGATATTATGTCAGCGATTTATGTTTTATGAAGAAACTCTGCGTATGAAATTCTAAGCTCTAATATTAACATAATAACATATATTATTTTCTATTTAAGTCTCCGCTTCTAATTAATCTTTCACCTAGAATGTTCTCGGTAATTAACAAATATGTTTTATTGATAATAAATAAAGACTATACTTTATCTTAAAATTTCAATGAAAAAATAATATATCTTTTGTTTAATTATTTATAATTGGATTTTAATTATTTAACTACGTTTACTAACTTCTCTTAAAACTAAAATAGCGAAATATTTTTAAAGTATAAAATTTAGTACCCAACAATTTGAAAATTTCAACATTTACACTTTTAATTGAATAAATTATATAAATGCTTGGTTATAAGAAAAGCACTTATTAGAATTTTCTATTCCGCCTACATTTTTGAAGATTCAAAAACAATAAATCAAAGTACATAGGCGGTGATAATAAATTTCCTCTGTTGTTCATTAACTGACTTAGGTGTGGTAATTTTTCCAGAAAAACTCTTGCATTCAAAAACTTTTATAATTCATAATATTTCATAAAAATAAGTACCAAGTACAATTCAAAATTTCAAAAATTTGATTTAAATATATACCCACTGCTCCTAATATACTATGTAATCCATTTATTTGCATGAGATAATGCTTTATTTCGTATTAGTATATGTACTTATTTGCAATTTGAGAATATTTTCAATTGATTTCTCATGATAATTTCAAACATTAATATTATTTTCTTAAATTGCCAATTATCTCTTCATTATTGATTTTCTTATTTTCTAGAAGCAATTTCATATCACTTTGTAGTTAAACGAAAAAAAAATTCATTTATTAAAAATTGTTCAAATATCAATTTTCAAGATGGTATGTGGTCTGAATATTGATCTAAAACTCCATATAGTTTGAAGAATTGCTATCAATGGTTCTATCTGATTGTTCCGAAAATAATTTAAATCTTATATCTACCCTTGAACTATAATTAAACTGTCTTGAATAATTATTAAAATATTGCTTTATTCGTTAAAAACATCTTTTAGCTAAATCTATCTATATTCCCTACACTTTCTTTAGAAGACTATGATTCTTTTCCTTATGTTGGTTTTGTTAATTTCATTCCCCAAAGAACTAATAAAGTTCTTTTTACTTTTCATAAATGAAATTGAACGCCATTCATTAAAAAAAAAAAAAAAAATAGGAGTTAAAAAAAAATTGCGTGTGGCCCTTCCGGCTAAATTTAACCCTCTTTTCAATGAACACATTGAAATTTTTATTTAGTGAAGAAAAGCAAGAAAAAAAAAAAAAAACATAAATTCACTTTTCTGAAGCGATAAAAATTTGATTCGGAACGCGATTTTTTCACACTTAAAATTTTATCCTTTTTCCTTTAACAAAAATTTTTTTTCTGTTACTTTGTTCTCTACATATAGTAATGTTAGTTGCAGCTAAACAGTCATAGCTAATTTTATGTGTAGAAACAAACTTTGGATTTTTTTATATACCTATACTTCAATTAATGGGGTCATCCATTAAAAACAGGTTCAACGCTTGAATTATTCGAATTAATTCTGTCTTTCGGTTCGTGTTAAAAATTTGATTTAGCCAGAGAAATAACTTTTTGTGAGTGTTAGTAATTTCGCATCAAATAATTGGTAATTAAAAAAAAAATTTAAATATATATAAAGCACTAAAATTAAATTTAATTCAACACACGTCGTTTTAGCTTTCATCGGAGGTACTTAAATAAGCAAAATTTGATAAAAAAATATTTCTTTAAATTCTAATAAAATAAAACAAAATAATAAAAATTCTGGCCGGATTGTTTTTGCGTAGTCCTCCGCCGCTGTAGAAGTTTGGCTCAATCTCTTTTTAGAGGCCAGTTTTAAAAAAAAGGAGCGGCCCACTTTTTAGGTATTTCTATTAAAAGTCTATTTCAGTTTTCTGACCTCTTAAACAAATTTTGATATTTTACTGACGATAGAGGTTGACTCCTTTAAATATTACAATATTTATTAAAGTAAAGAATTATATAAGTACAAAAATGGTCTTGTTGAAATTATAAAATATTACTATATTATTAAATACAAAATATTTTGAATATTCGATTAAGTCTATTTAATTTCGGCTAGTTTTCTTATTAAAATTGTTTATATAGTACCCCATTTTAATAAAATCCTTTTTATATCAAAAAATAATAATGATTAAAAAAATTGTGCGTTCGTTGTCGCCTGAAAGATCTAAATGTCTTATTTCATCCTTTAAAAAAAAAAAAAAATTAAAAACGAAAAGATTGGCTCTGTTTAATAAAATTTAAATGGTATACGGTTTTGTTTGGTTTATATTTTTATTTAATTTTTTTTTCACATAAAATCCCCATCAGATCTTTTCGATTGAAATTGTATATATAATTTTAATTTAATGGGTATATAACACTAACGGTTAAAGAAAATGTTATACACAGTATAAGGATAAATATCTATATATATAAAATATATATGCAGCATAGCTGAAAACCGAATCTGATAACACCGTGATAGAATGGCAATTATTAATTTTCTAATGATAAATTGAAACTTTTTTTTTTATTTCATTTAATTTATTTTTTTTTCTAGAAAGGACCTTGAATTTATTAAAAAAAATAAATTTATAAAATTTTTATCGTTAATTGGAATAAAGAAAATGCGTTAAATGCGTAAAAATTATCAATTTGAAAAGGTAAATTTGACGCACTTTTCGCGATAAAAAAAATTATTATTATATCTTTACTTTTTTTTTTTTTTTCAAATTTTCAATTTATTAAACATTAAAGTGCCACAAATAATTAAGAAGTTATATTTTGATTTAAGATATCATATACCAAAAAAAAAAAAAACACATTGAGACATCATAACGAATTTGATGTGTGTGTTTTCACAGCTTTTAATAATAATTGAATTTTTATTCATTTTAACATTGCATTCGATTCACTAAATATGTTGTCTACTTTTAATTAATAAATAAATGATTTTCGTTGGGTTCAAATTGTTTACATTTTGGGAATAACATTTTATAAATTAAAATTTAATTATTTTGAATTTAAAACTTAAAATGAGCTTTGGAAGAAATATTTTCTTATAATAGTTTTTCATTGTGAATAAAATGACATAGTAAAAATTAATTCGTAACTTTGGATATTTAATAGCTGACCTTTTAAATCAAATAATAAGTTTTTGGACTAGAATTCTAGATGATGAATAAATCCCTATAAAAAATTGTTATTTAAACTAAATTTAGATCAAAACAGGAAGATTAGAGCGTCAATTCATATTTTTATTGTTTGTTCTTCTCTTAAACCCGAATAAGTTATCATTTTTTCTGGAATTTAATTGAATATGCTTAGGATGTTTTAAAACACAATAAATTCCGCGTCCAACGAGTAAAAAATATGTTCCTAGCTAGTATGGAAAAAAATTTAAAGCGATTTTGTAAAAACAAATATATTTTTAACTTGACAAAAGTCGTTTTATCGACAGCAAGTTCTTGATTTAAAAACTATTAAACAATTTTTGATCATCTGGATTATTTTTCATCATCTGGATAATAGCTTCTAGGTTCAAAGTTTGGGTGGAAGAAAACAAATTTTAAGTTATTTATGTCTCTTTATTCTCATTTTTCAATACAAAGTAGACAAATCCAATTGAAATGTTTAATACTATTTCCGCACTTGGCTGTATAAAAGTTCTATAAACTATCTATAATATATGCCTGATGCCTCACTTTTAAAAACAGAAGAGAAATTAGAATAAATTGTTACGCATAGTTAATTTTCTCATAATTTTATTCACAGTTTGATCTTCAATAAATTTTCTTTTATTTTTGTGCTAAATTGTTTTAATTGGGCGTTCTGTGTAAAAAGCAAAAAAAAAATGTATGTAAAGAAAATAATAATTAAATTATTAATAAAATTATTTTGCGTTTTTTTTTAACATGAAATCTAATAATCAGAAAAATTTTAACGGTCTAATTTGCGTTACTTGACGCATATTTAATACCGAAACTGATACGGAAAATTTAATTCATTGAAAAGAAAAAAAAAAAAATAAAAAATTAAACGTAATCATGGAAAAAAAAAAAATAATAAATGCACTACTAAATAGTTAAGGTGAGAAAAATATGATTTTTTAATTGGATATGTGTATCTAATGTGCATTATTTATATAATTATCTTGCATAATCATTATCAGTTCATTTCATTTTTATTTATAGTTTATTTTTATTATAATTCTACTTTTGCCATGCCCATTTAATAAAATATTGGACATTGTTATAGCTTCTCTTTAAAATTGAACAACAAATGAAAGCTTTTAGAGAGTATCTCAAAATTATATTTTTTTACATACATATATGTAAAATTACAAAAGGCAATAATTAAAATAAAATTATTAAAGTGGACTGCAAGTGAATAAAGATTTTACAATATAAAATGAATAAAGAATTTTAGTTGGAATGTTGCCAATATACCAGGCTTTATAACAAAACACGATACAGATTTAGATCATTTGGCAAGAATTTTAGTTTACATGAATAAAATGTATAATCAAAATAAATGTAACGTTCAACTCCGATGCTAAGAACATTAACCCATATTCATCAACCCTATATATTTCAGGTTTGTGAGATATTGTATTGTATATATATATATTTAAGGAAGTTTTCAATCTTTATCATTTTAAAATATTATTTTATTATATAGACTGAATTCTATTTTCCATTTAGAGATTTATCAAAAAATAAATTTACTTAAAAAAAATTTAACATCCATAACGAATTTGGTGAATTCAATGAAAATCCCAAAAAAAAAATAAACAAATGGTGCTTAAAACTATTCGTTTATTTAAAAGGAAAAAAAAACAAAAACGAAAAAAAAAAACCAACAATCCTGAATTTTCTCTTATTTAATGTATAATATTTAAAATAAAATCCATCTGCTCCTGATCAAACCCTGCTTATTTTATTTTTTTAACTATCCAATTTTCAATTTTATAAAATCGATCATGGCGCATTTCACTATTATGATTATTCTCTAACCAATCAAAATTTTATTTCACATTATTATAATGATGTGTGAATGAAAAATATTGATCCTAGAAATTTTGTTTAAAAATTTTCGTAAATGTTTTAACAAGAATTTTTTTTGTAGGTAAAATATTTGTTGTATTATGGAAAAATTTCCAACGAAACCATAAATTTAGGATATAAGAGGATCTTGATAAATTTCTTTGGATTTTTTCTAGTCAGTAAGATAAAAGCGCAAAGCCTGGCCTGTAAAAATCAGATACTTATAATGTTTGATTTTTTTTATACTTGATACTTGACTTTTATACTTTGTAGTAGAAAATTTAGTTTAAAGTGAAAAAAGAAACAAAACATGCACTTAAAGTAATTGTTTACGATACTTCGATATTATGATTCCATACTTCATACTTGTGTTAAAAAAAGGGTTATAATTTGTACTTTGTACGTCACCTTGTTCTTCTCATCAAGTTAATACATTATAAATTTTAGTTTAATTTAATAAATTTTTTTCAATGCTATGAAGTATGACATTTAAGTTTATACTTCAGATGCCATAGTATTTTATAATTTTCAATTCCGTAACTTTATATACACATATACTTGATACAAATTCATGGCAACAAAATTCATTAAATTTTTATTTTAAGACTCCTTATAAATATTCAAAAGCAGTAAACGAGAGTATAGTGCAGCAAAAAATATAAATTTTAAATGTTGAAAATTATTATAATCTAAAATAAAATATAAATTATATTTTCAACATAACATCGTTATAATAAAATATAATTAAGTAAAATTAAACAAAAAAAAAAGTATTTAAAATTGATAAATTTTTAATTTTTAGTTGCACAAAGAATAACCATAGAATTCACCGACGACATAAATTTTAACTTTTTTTTTTCTAGCTTCGTAAAAAAAAATAGTTGGAAAATGTTTTTCTCAAAACATACTTAAAAGTTATTTTTATCATTATAATTTTAATTATTTTTTTTTTGTATAATTAAAAAATTGTCATTATCATTTCAGTGAACAATATTTTTTACTTCCGAGGCTTAATATTTTAGTTCTGGTGGCTGAATATTTTTGTGTGAATGATTATGATTATGAAGTGAAATTATAAATAATAATTCAAAAGAAAAACTTTCTTATTGCTAATTATAAAATATTTGAATTCATTAAGCATATGAATTTTGAAATTTTCTTGGCTTTTCATCTAGTTCTTAAATTTAGTTAACACAAGAACTCGTTTCAAAAAAAAAAGACATCATACTTACTACTTGAATTCATGAAATTCAAAACACTTTTCAACACTATTTTTCATTCTCATTATTTCAATTTGCCTCGAATTTCATCTATACTATTAATATTCAAAAAATAAAAAATTCCTATTGGCTCCTGCTGCTAATTAGCGTGACAATTTTGCACCTTTAAATATATCTTTTTTAATTAAAAGAAAAATAAATTTTTAGATACCGACCACCAAGGAAAAATAACATAACAAATTCGTTAACAAATATAATAAACCTCAGTCATTTGAAAAAAAAAAAATTTTAAATTGTGACAATAATATAAAAATAAAAAAAAATAAATAAAAATCTAAAAACTAAATCCGCCTAATGATATTTATCATAAAAGATAAAGATTCGTAAAAATTAAAATTTGTTCCAGAAATAATTGATTTGACCCATATATTCACAAATTATGGCAGATGTGACAATTTCGGATGCTTTATTTACTTCAGGCATTTGAAATGATAGAAAAAAAAAATTTTTGTTTAAAATAATAACTTAAATTTGATTAAAAATTTAAAAAAAAAATAGAAAAAGAATTTCAGTAGCAATTCCATCAAGCCATTCTATGAATTCGAGTAGTGGAACGAAAAAATATTAAAAGTCCCAAGACAGAATTGTTCAGAATAATTTTATGAATAATCACTGTTAGTTTTGATGTTTTATGAATCTACGTATAATATCTCTGATCCTGAATCTAAGTTTTCAGTAAATAACGTTTCATGATCCCAATTACATTACACACTATGCCAATTTTTTTTTTAAATGTAAAACAATTTAAAAATCTGTGTTCAAAAGCCGAAACGCCTTAAATGATGATAAGACAAAATTGAGATAATATTATAAAGTTGCTTCTTTATTTATGTAGTTTATTTTCATCCTTACCCTTTTTCTTCTATGACAATCCATTAAGAAGTTATAGACATTGGACAAACGTCCTAACTAAAATTTTTTTTATTGTGCTTTTGGAAAATAATATTAAGTTTACTATGAAAAACGTCTTATTTGCTTCTTATTCAAATAACAGAAGTTTAAACTAATAATTTGATAATTTATAAAGAAAAAACTGCAATCAAATTTGTTCTCAAAACTTTTCTAAACAAATTACAATTTTTAACAAATACATTTTTTGTAATTTAAAGAAAAGTTTTATTCCGCTCTAACTCAAAACAAAGATTTTGCAGATAAGACGTTCTGGCTTTTGAACACAGAATTGATGGTCGATATTAAAATCAAGTAAACTTTTATTAAATATAGTTTTGTTATGTGAGGCGGTAGAAGGTATTAAAACTTGAAAAATATTGGCATTGAAAACATGAAACTCAAACTCTTCGTCATAATTTTTTTCTTTGTTAAAAAAAAAGTCATATAATTTCCAAAATAAAATGTTATCAATTCGACTACTTTTCCTTATAAAAATACTTTTACTAAGGTTTTTTTTTTAAATTTCTACAGGAGTACATAGAGCGTCTTAAAATATCTATTCTGCGCTATATGGTTATAATAATTTTGTTATTTTAGCTATATATTTTCAGCAAGTTAATATAAAAAAATCTTAAACATATTGAGATTAAATTTCTCATCGTTTATCACAAAGTAAAAAAAGAAACAAAAAACTCTTATAATCAATATCATTAATCTCAAATAAATGGGAGTTTGAAAAAAGAGAGCCGCATCGCCTAACTACCCAACATAAAGCCATAAAATGTAAAACAAAGATATATCAATTTTAACCGCCCTCGCTTTCAACTCCTTAATATCTCATCTACTTTTTACATTTTATTATTGCAAAAACTAAATCTTTGATCAAATGATGTTGATTGTGGTATTATAAAGCAAAAAAAAAAATTACACCACCAAACCAATATTATTTTTATATTAAATTTTTTTTTTATACGAAAAAACTTTTTTATAAATAATTTTTTATTAAAACTATATTAAGCAACCTCTTCATATGAAAATAAAGTTTGAAATTTTAATTTTTATTTTTATTTGTAACTTTTAAAAGGATGGATGGAATTTATACGTGATGAAAGGATACTATTCTTGCATCTAAACTTAAGTCATTATTTTTATAGATTTTTAAAAAAAGCAAATAATTTCATTCAAAAAATTGAGCTTTCAGATAATTACATTACATTGACTTATTTTAAGCCAGACCGCCCAGGGGAGTCCAATAACGATAAATGTAATGAGTTCCTCTTCTTTTTTTTGACTAATTTTTAAGCAATTAAAACCATTTCCTATATACGTTTCTTAAGAAACTATTCACTATAGACATTTATTCAGCCATCTGGTGACTTGTACATGAGTACAAATAAAAAACAGAGTATTTAAATTACGGATGCGCAGATTTATGTTTATAAAATAAATTTGTATAAAAACTGTAATCACATTAACATCCAGCCTTTAGTTATCAGTCAAAAACACCGACATCTCTTTTAAATATAAAAAAAAAAAATATTATGCTTTTTTTTTTTTGTTACAATCTTTTAGATAAATTTGATTGTTATTTCTTGATTTGTGCGCGTACCATTCAATTTTCTTGCCTTTAGGAATAAACATATCTTTCGTACTTAACGGTCGTCGGTCAATATCATGGGATTTTCTTCGGTTATGAAATAAAAAAATGTATATGCATATATATATAAAAGAAATATGAAACAGATACCAATTTCAAACATATAAAAAAAAAAGAATCAATCAGAAAATTTTGCATTATTCACATATTTCAGAATGATTTTTTGGTTAATTTGCACGTTTTGTTTTCAGGCTTTATTTGAGAAAATGTTTTTTAGTTTCCTAATAAAAGTACATGTATTTTGAAATGCTGAATTCAATCTTGTTATTGTATGTAGCGCAATGATTAGTTAGATAAATTTTTGACATGTGTAAAAACAAAGTATTAAAGTAAACGTATTCTCGAAACCAGAATATTAATCGAACATTAAATACACCATTATAAATCCCAGCTCAAATCCAAATCTCAAATTAAATACTAATTATCTATATAATGTATGATGCCAAATCGTGTGAGTCATAGAGAATTCAACTTCAAGATAAAGTTAAAAATTAATTATTCCTTGATTCAAAGAAAGCCTTTTGGCCTCTCCCCAAATTATTTTCAAATCTTTACTAAGCTTTGGACTTTTTTTTCTTTTTTTTTTTTGGATACACCAAAATATAACATTAAATAATTAATAATAAATAATTATATCTGCTACAAAATTTCTATAAAATTTTTCATATTTCATATTAATATTTGTTATTATGTTATATTTGTATGTGTAAACGAATCTCTTTATAATATTTACAGGAAAAGTTATTTTTGACGCGATTATTGCTCTATTGTACTTTGCCGCGCACACGCAACTTTATTTTCTTAGCCAAACTGTCTAGTTGAATATCGCGCAAAAGAATATAAAAAAAAAAAAAAACATTAAGATAACCGATATATAACTTAAAAATTCATAATATATACCTGAAAACATAATATTGTAAAAATCTGCACATATTCCATCATAACCCAATCCATTAAAATAATAATTGTGTATAAACAACATTATACAAAATAAAACTAAAAAAAAAAAAAAAACAACAAAGAAGAAGAAGGAAAAACCTGATGAGCTTTTATTTAATCCGCACCACTAATGTTTTGGTTAGAGGGTATAAGGAGGATATTTTGCTTTAAGCCAAACTCTAAATCAAAATATTTAATAATATTGTTTAACTGTCTGCTTATTTGATCTTTAAATTAAAAAAAAAATGAAAATTAAAAAAAAATAAAATTTTAAATAAATAAATGATAAAAACCATGTTATTTTTAACTGCGGTTATTAATAAAAATTTATTTCGATAGTTCTGTTGTTTTTTTTTTTTATTTCTTTTCTATGCATTTATTTGCCAAATAATCATTCTCAGAAATTTTCCGAGTAACAACTCAAAATACCTGCACTAATAACAGATACTATTATCTTATATTCATTGCATTTCATTGTTTTAAGTATTATACTCGTAAAATTCTTTTCGAAATCAATATTTAAATTTAATTGTGGTTTTGAGCAATTCGGGACACCATAACGTCAACGACAGGGAAACGGAAATAACACCAAAATATCTTGAAACTCATATTCTTATCAAAACTACATATCTAAAGACTGGCATGAGAAAATATACAGACCTTATATCCTTATGTCCTTATGTCCTTATGTTGCTTTAGAAATTAAAAAGATATTCGTACGGTAGACATTATGTCGTTTATGCCTAGAGGTATTTGTCATAAATAAAACACCTTGTTCCAAAAAATTGTTTCTACTGTACATCTTTTAACGCAGGTATAGGTGGTGAAAAAAGCTAAAGATTTTGCCTTTCTATAGAGCTATATATAACTATACCTAAATCTATAAACATTTCCACGTTTTTCATATAATACATGAAAGCCTTACAGAAATAAAAGCTTTCTCACAAATTGGGATTAAGTGTCATTCTACAAACATTAATGTACTATTTAAAAGCTAGATGGAATAAAATTCTAATTTACCAGGTTCAAGTCTAATTTATATTATTCTGCAAACCCAGAAATTTATTTATCAAATATAACCTACCTATATGTTTTCTTTAAGAAATGCATTGGAATGCAAATATGTATATATATTTTTTGGGGGGCGAAGTATAAAATGGTGTAGCAGATGAAAAGAATTATTAAAAAATTTGAACAAAATATAAAAAGCAAAAAAAAAAAAAACAGTACGAAAAAATATATATACCTATATAATTTTAATCTGCATGTGATCGCGCACGTCGACTGTGCTACAAAGGGGCGGTTTAATTTTTCTTCGTTGATCACAAACAAAACAAGAAAAAAAAAAAATATAGATATATAAATATATAAATTTAATCATGCGGCAAACCACACAAGAAAAACGAATTAGTTTGAGAAAAGTAATCAAAATGAAATAATAATAATAAAAAATATGCAATCATCAATAAATAATATATTATTTATAAAAATCAAATGATATATTCCATAAGAGAGCGGAAAAATGAAGTAAATTACTTTTTATTATTTTTGCAATAAGTAAATTTTTCTGCAATTTAAAAATTTTATTTTTATTTTATTTTTCAGTCGTAAGTTCTTTGGTTTTTTTTTTCTTTTTGCTTTATTCATCTGCCTGCATTTTTCTTCAAATACTTATATATAGAAAAAATGCAAGCTTTTTTTTTGAAGGACATTTATTCAATTTCTTTTTTTTTTTCAGATATATGTATATAAAATTGTTTTAAATTGTGTGGGCGGATTTGTGTAATTATTGAAACAAAAATAATAATTTTTTTTTTTAAACATACCAATAATCTTATAATCTTTATATTCTGTTTTTTTTTGTATTGTGAAAAGTTGAAAATAACGTGAAGATTGCTTCTAAAATTGAAAGAATATTGTAAAATAGTTTTCCTAATAATTGAAATATTATTCATAATTGTTATATTTTTTTATTTAGCTATAGACATAGAATTAGGATTATGAGGCGTTCTTGTAGATATGGTCTTTATTTCTTCCGGACCTAAATTCATTCCGAGTCCAGCCCTGAACTAAAAAATTCAACATGATGGGTCTAAAACGCTATAGTAGTATAATTTTTTTTTATATGACAAAGTTAAAAACTTATTTTTAACAAAAAGAACTTTTAGGCAACAAAAAACTGGCTTATAATCTTATTGAAGATGGTATTTAATGCTAATGTAACTTATCACGTAGTTGGGGGAAATTATAGTTGATAGCAGTTAGTGAGAAATGATTGTTGCTCTTAATTATAGTTTTTAAAATCTTAATTATTGTTTTCAGTTCAGTAACAAAATAAAATTTAACAGTTTCACTGTAATAAGTTGCTGGCGAGCTTTCAATAAAATAATTCCGAAATAAGAAAGACGGTTTTTAACACAATAAATTTTATTTTGCATCGTTTAAATAACTTTACTATTAAACTTATAAAAAAAAAGTTGAAATATATTTAAAAAAAGAAAAATTAATACATATATTTATATTTTAACAAAAGAGTAAAATAAACACAGAACCACAATTATAGTAGAAATGACTACATTTTTGTATAAAATTTCTAACAATAATATGCTACCATAAGAAATGTTGAATTGTAGCAATAACCGCTTCAGGGTAAAATTCACACATTTTTATTCGTTTATAAAATATTTTTTTCTATATATATATGACCCTCATAATTTCTGTACAAAAAAAAACTTTAATAAATACTGATTCCCATCATTTTTAATTTCCATTTATTTATCTTGTTTCATTTTAAAAAATGTATTCTTTAAAATCGAAATCCCTCTGACTTACTTTTAAATTAAAAAAAAAAATTATATGTGTGCCATTTTCATTACTCAGCCATTTACAGATTTGCCTATGTATGTCAACTTATGTACACAGATTTTATTGACATTACTCTTTGTTTTTTCGCTCGTAAAGTGCGAAGCTAAATTTTGCAAAAAGAATATCCAAATATCTCTGTATGAGGAGGAGCATATCGTCTGCTGAGAAATGAAACAACGTATGACATTTATACGTCATTATTTGACAATAGCACCATTCGATTCCTCGTACTCGATTTTATAAGTACAACTACTTTGGAATATTCTTAATGTTGATTAAAATATGTTTTTTAGATGAAAATTGTATGTTAATTGTTATTTTTCTATACGTTTTTATTAATTTTCAAATCTTTAAACTCAAATTACTCGAAACTATACTTTTCATTATACGGTGTTTCATTTCTGAGCAGACGTTATATTGTGGAACATTTTTATGATAATGTTAAGAAACTAGTTATTAATACTTTAGTTTCGACCACACTGCTAGCGCTAATACAGATTTTCACATATTTTAACATTACTCAATTGATAATGAATAATGATACACTACAAATTTGTATGTTTTGGACGAATCAATCAAGAACACATCAAAAGATATGTTTAAGCTCAAAAACAAACTGTATTGTATATTATACAGCACTTATAGCTTCATTTATGGTTGGTTGGTTCGTTATAGTGGCGGAGCCCCTGTCTAACTCAAGTATTACATATTTTATTTCAAATTTCTTTTAGTGAAAGTTTCACATTATTGGTTTGGAAAATTATATCAGCCTGAATTCTAGCCGAGTCAAAGTGGATTTTGTGCATGGAATTGAAACCAACCAACTTCCTTAACTACGTAGAGATCATCATAATTCGTTTTTTTTAAATTGTAATGTTTACTAAACTACTTATAATCTCCCTTCAAAAACAATAAAAAAAATATTTTCTTTTTTTTGCTAAAATATAAATAGTTTTGAAAAATAAATTTTAAAAACCTGACATGAATAGGGATGATTTAAAAAAAAAATGAAAAAAAAATGTATTTTTTCCTTCTTTCAATATACAAAAAAAAATTTAACAAAAATAGTTTTCATTAACTAGCGTGAAGCGTGCAAATCTGACTGAACAATAAACGCAGTCATTTTCATATAACAAAATTCATTGGAATGGGGGATGTTTGGCGCATACACCAGATATTATTTATTCAGAGGAAAAATAAGTTTAAATAAATGCAGCTGGTTAGTCTCTAGCTAGATTATTATGCTTTATTATTAGAGTATATTTTATAATATTAAAAGGGAAGAGAATTATATTGTTTTGGGTTCAGAGAAAATAGTCTGTTTTTTAAATTAAGTTAAAATATAATATAAATGTATAATTTTGCAACTTTGATTAAGTTTTTAATTTTATTGTACCAAAGTTATTACAATTAGATGAATTTGAATTTGATTTGATTATCAAAAGCAACCTCCCGAAAATAACTATATAAAGCTTTTAAAATGTAAGTATAGAAAATAAGCTATAAACAATATCAAACTCCGATAAGAACTCTTAGAATAAATTTGTAATTTTAAAGTTAAGTTCTTTTTATATAGATAGCTATAGCTCTGAATTCGATAAAAGCACAGAATAATTTTTTAAAGATATCTATTTCTGTCGGCCGTCATGGTGTAGTGGTATTGCTCTTATCCTACGGCGTGTTCGGTCGTGGGTTCGATTCCCACCTCGGACTGGAGTTTGTGTCAATTTTTCAATTTGTTCACTTGAATTAAGTGTTGTGTTGTTTTTTTTTTATAACAGAACATGAACTGAACAAATTATAAATGGGCCAACTTCAGTATCAAATATTCATATTATTTTTTAAGAGAAAAGAACGAATTCAATTTAAAAAAAATTAGAGAAATCTATTTCTGTGTACCCTTTATTTTAACCTATTTTTTTTTGTAAATCTTGAGAAAAAAATAAAGTAATTTTTTTTTTTAGGCAAAAGAATATGATTTGGATTTTTTTTCTGAATTAAAATTACAAAAAAAAAACATAATATTAATGTGGCAGTAAATGGGAGTGAAAAATGTTTCATTAAAATCCGTGACAAAGGTGGCATTACGTCAACTGCATAGACATTGTTGGCTTTTAAATAAACAATTCAGCAGTATTTGTAGTTGTGTAGGGAATATGTACCACACTTTCACTGTGAAAATTTATTTCCTAGTTTTTCTTTTTTTTTGTAACACAATAAAATAACAAAAAATACGTTTTCCAGCAATTATTATATACATCTAATTAACGATCTAGAATTTGTAAAATTAAATACTAAATTGAAATTTTTAGAAGCTGACAAAAAAATTTTATTTTATTGGCAGGATCTAATATTGAAAACTTTAATATTAAGTTGTCTAAATTAGAGAAACGATTTTTCAGCAATTTGATTATGAAACAATTTGGTGTGACTGATTTATAATAGGTACCAAAAAAAAAATAAATTACATAGGTATGTAGGTATTTGTTGCAATATTAAAATATTATTTTCGAACTCACTGGCCAGACTACTCTAGAAAAATAATTAAAAGCTTAGTATTTCTATTCGTCGTTTAATCTTAATTCGTATAGCATTAATGAGAGTTATGAACCTAATAAAACAAAACCCAATCATTTCTAAATTCAAATAATCAAAAAATTTGTGTGTATAGTTCTATAGCTCTAATTTCTTAACCATAAATTAAATTTAAAATTTATGATTTATTATTTTAAATCCAAAATAAGTGTCAAAGCCTTAGCTTAAATATTATATTTATCATAATATTTTTAAATTCAAAAAAAATAATAAAATATTTTGTATTGGATTAAATTTGAAACGTTTTATTTTCTATAAAAAAAAAATATAAGTTATATTATTATCATCCAGTTTGTTTACTATTTAAAAATGCAATAAAAATTATATCAAATTCATAAAATCATAAAGCGATTATAAGTTTAATAAAAAATAAAATAATAAATAGTCACAAAAACTATATAATAATTTTTTATTTTATCTACATTATTCGCTTCTTATTACCTCTTTCAACAAAAAAATAAAATGCGATAAATTAAAAAATAAAGGAAAAAATATATACATATACGATACCTATATAAAAAAAAACTTAAAAATACTATTTTATTTTTATGATAAGCAACATAGCACATCATCATAAAAAATACAATTTTTTTTTATATTTTTTGTTATTCTGTGTAGCGCAAAAATTGAAAACAAAGTCAAAAAATTATTATTAGTTTTAACATTTATGATGAAAATTCTTTGGAATTTAAGAATTTCTTGGAAAAATTCATAAAAGAAATAAAATAATATAATATTTAAGAATTTAGCACTTTGAATATTTATGTTGATATAAGACGAAAAAAAAAAAAGTGTTTTTATCATTGATGAAGGCTCAATAGAAATAATAATATTCAGTAGCTAAAATGAATCCTTATTACTTTATTACCGTATGAAAATTTATTTAAAATGTTTAAAATCATTATGTTTATCACAATAAGGGTAATAAAGAAGGACACATTTTCTTATATTCCTCATTTAAAATGTGTGAATTGTTATTTAGTTAGGCTAGGTGTTTGATTATACATTATGTTGGGTTTTTATTAGAGTATAAATTAAGTCTATACATTATGTTGGGTTTTTATTAGAGTATAAATTAAGTCAGATTATGTATGGTATATTGTATAATATTTAGAGATAGAGTTTTTCTAGAATCTCTTGAACTCTTTAAGTATATATTTCTTACGCACTTTACTATTGAATTCGAAACTATGTGGAAGACATGTAGTTTTTAATTAGAAAATTTTAAGAAAAACAAGTTACAGTTCATTCGTCGTATTTATTGACATCTAAATATAAACTACTAATCAAACTTTCAAATAACAGTTCCCAGAAACCAAGCCAGACGAACAGAATCTAACCAGAATTATTCCAATAAAAAAGCTTTTCTTTTTGGATTATTTTAAAAAATAAATCTTGAATACAATTATGTGAATCTTTCTGAATTTTATTCTTTAAATATTTATTTACAAACTATAAATTTTGCGAAAAAAAATAATAATGTAGTGCCGAAAGGCACTTAAATAATGATTACGATAATTTTAAAGTTTTAAACTATAAAATGCCCTGCAGAGTTACATAATGAATCAGATTAGTACATAAATTAGGATAATATGAAATCATTTAAGCCAGCAATATATTTATTGTAAGCTGCATTTTAAATTTTTTTTCCCAATCGATATTTAATGTACCTATATGCAATACATTTATATATGAAAACCATATAAGTTTGTTTTTCATTCATTTATAGTTCATTAATCAATTCTGACAGATAGTGAATGATTAATACAAAAAGCTTTCTTCATAATATTTATATTCCAATAATATGAAAAGGAATAAAAATGAAAATATTATCAAAGTATCATCAATACTTATAAAATATATATTTATATTTATGATTAGGCTAAAATATGTATAGTAAATATATTTAATTTAATAATTATACATTGTCATCGAAGAATTATTATGAATTATCTAAACTAAAATCTTTCCATTGCATTGAGTGAAACGAAATATTCATTTAATTCCATCGAAATAGAACTTTGCAATAGGATTTTCGTTATCCCAATACTATCGGTTAACTATTATTTAGTGAAATTGAAACGAAACTGTTCACTGTAAAAGCCTTATTGTTCTTAAATTGAAAATAATTATTATACTTAATAAAAGATTTAGCCCCAAAATGACAAAAATATATGATCCACCTTAGTAAAAATGTTTGTCCTATACATTGCTTAAATAATAAATGCCTATACATTTTATTTATTTCAAGTTTATCATTTACTTCATACATTTCGCAACAAAATCAATATCATTGGAATTTAGATAGCACAAAATCTGAAAACTGTCATTTTTATTTAATAAATATGAAAATGGTTTTTGAAATTTCTGCGAACCAAACATTACACCTGACAAAATCTGCCAAAAATAAATTAAGGATATTTTGATTAAAAAATTATTTCACTCAAATTATATTAAAAAAAAAACAAAGTTATAATGTTTAAATGCTTCCGTTTAATTTACAAATTAATTTTTCCAATGCTTTTGATATTTTATTTTTATATATCCCTTGTTTTAATGATGAGGTGAATAAATTACTGTTTTCAAACCATTCATTTAGAACGTTTAAGAAGCAATTTGTTATTTAAATAATAACATGTTATATAATCTGGTATTAAAAATCCATAAATTAAACATAAAATTGCTAAGTAAGTTTTTTGTAATATAGTAAAAGAATTTGTTACCAAAAAAATAAAAATAAATAACTTAGCATCATTTTAATAAAACTTATAAAGAGTCTCAAGCCGGGAGATATTTACTATTTAAAGTGTCTCAAAACGGAAATATTTATGCTGATACTATTTTTACACTACTATACAGTTTTTATATAATTTACCTAAAATTTTAAACTGAATTGTATATCAAACGATGGTATAACTATTAACTCTTTCACAAGATATTATTAACATTATTATTAATTTGAAATACTTATCTAGCCAAAAGTACTAATTTTGAAAAATCAGTCATTTATTTCATTTCCGTATCTTTATCCGTAAGATTTCTTTTATTCGTTCAAAGTCGTGTCAAAATATGTATCATAATAGGTATATAATTTTTCCAAACTAAATGTTGCTTCAAAACTATTAATTTTCAGAGAAAATATTTCGCAGCACTGTTCGCAGCACTGTTCAACCGTAGGTATTTGCAAAAAATTATTAAGTATTTTAGACTCTTATTGTATACTTTGGGTAGACTTATGTTGCAATTTATATTATATGCTTCAAATTACGTACCATTGTTATATGAAATCATAAACCATCCAATATCTATTAAATTTAAAATGAATTCATTATTCTTATGCATTTTAAATTTGTTTAAAATTATATAACTTTATTCATTAGAATAACATTGTTGTACATATTGTATTTCTTTTTTCAAGTTTTAATTCTTTTTTGATGTTTTTACAGATCAATAAATATCCTTGAGTGATCCTATTTAGTTAAGTATAACTATTATTCAATTTTTTTAATTGTTATTTATTCATTTCGACGATAAATTTGTTTACGTATCAATTATTTTTCTTACAACTGTTGTTATTATAATAACATTAAATGAAGTTATTGGTTTTAAATGAAAAAAAAAGAATTAATGAAAATTGGCCTTTTTGTGCAACCTTTTATCCTTATTTTTTATATTAAGGTATATACATATTTATACAGTGTGTTAGATTTTCCCAAGATGATGGAAATATTTCTGAATCACTTACATATTGTAAGCGAACCGTAGGTAAAAGTTATATTCAGCTCTGCGGTTCTTTTGGTAGAATTTTCAAGTTTTAGGAACGTCTTGAATAAAATGTGCAAAAACGGACATTGGAAAAAGATATTTTTATTATTACGGTGTGGCGACAGTAAAGTTGATAAGTATTCCTCGTGAAAGTGAGACTTATGGACAGATGGTTCTCTAATTTTTTGTGATATGTTTTTTCAACTACTACTATAAGCAAATTAACATTGTTTATTCTAGTATTTTACCCAAATTTGAACCTTTAATCTATTTTAACGTTTTACCTAATAACAGAGAGTAAAATTCAAATCTGATAACGGAAATACTTACCAACACAATAGCGATAGACGGTTTACTAATTAGAATTTGGGTAGGCTTAAACAAATTACAGGTCTCAAAATGGAAAACGATCGAAAGTTACTCTTGAAGTTGAAACTGTCGTCTTTGAGCAACCTTTAATTTTTATTTATCAGCGATATTTTAGGTATTTAAGAACATACCAAAGATGAACAGTTTCATACCGCTTGCGACTGTCAGTACAAATTACAATTGAAGCTTAAATTCTTGTAAAAATTAAAAACTATAATAATATTATGTTTGTTTTATTCTTTTGTTTATTATAAATGTTCAAATTTCAACTATAAATTTAATGATAAGTTAATAGTAAAAATTAAAGCCTCTACTAATTATTTTAATATATTTAATTATATAGCTAAATTTGTACAAAAAAGTATTAAAATAATATCTTTATTAAATTATAACATTAAAAATATTCCTTATTCTATGTAAAAGCTAATAAGGCATTAATTAATAATTAAATATTTCACTTAAAAAGCACTCATATAAGAATATGGTGAATTGGTAGCCATGTGATGATGATTACCGGTAAAAAATGAACTATAATTCTCCCATTCAGAGGATGATAATTTATGCTGTGATTGATTTCCATAGCCTCCGTATGAACCATAATGTTGACCTTCAAAATTTGTGTGGTAATTGTATGGATTTTCATTCCCCAAAGATAATGTTTGGATAGTTGACGAGTTAGGATTAGGACTCGAAGAAACTGGGCTCATTGAACTGTTACTAGCAGGTGGTGACATTGAAACCGAAGACCCCGCTAAATGCTGATTAATGGTGTTGGTATTTGTGGTGGAATTACCTGTTGAATACGGTTGATTTGCTGACCATGATGTTGGCATAAAAGATGATAAACCATTCGAAATTTGTTGTGATTGATGATTAGCACTAATTGAATATGGAGTTGGGGTAGAAGCTGACAAAAAACCAGAAGAAGGTATTGAACTCAACGAACCATTGTATGTTGTCAATTGTTGAACGTTCATTTGTTTGCGTAATCGTGCTCGGCGATTTGAAAACCATACTTGTACACGAGCTTCTGTTAAGTTTGTTTTTTGCGCAAGTTCTTCACGTGTGTAAACATCCGGATATTGTGTTCGACTAAAAGCTTGTTCTAAAGCATCTAGCTGGTCACCTGTAAATGTTGTACGACATCGTCGTTGTTTGCGTTTGAGTGCAAGACCAGGTTCACATTCAGTATCACTATCTTCACCAGAAGATCCCAATATGCCATCAATTGAATGATTACGGTTTCCATTGGGAGAATCTTGGATATCAATGCCACCTCGTAATAAACGACTAATTGAACTTACAGATGGTGCTGAATTCTTGTCACATATTCCCATTTCTATGAGTTTTGCTCTTATTTCCCAGCCAAAAATACCTGGAAAATTCTTTTTCAATTCCTCAATTTTGGTTTCAATTTCAGGTGTTGCAACACGCGGCTTAGAACCTCCAATTACACCTGGTCGAATTGACCCAGTTTCTGAGTATCGGTTAAGAATTTTTGAAACACATCCGTGTGAGACCCGCAGCTGACGTGATATAACACACGGACGAGTTCCAGCATGTGCCATTTGAACTATTCTTAGACGAATATGATTTGGCAAAGGACGACCGTTAATAAATACACCACCCAGTTGATTAACACGTCCTTGTCCTGGAAAAGAAAAATTAAAATCATTATTATAAAAGTTATATTTAATTTGCTTTCAAGTTTTTTAATTTAAAAAAAAACCATGCAAAACTCCAAGAATACTTGTCCTTGAAAATATGCACTGCACGTAGTCTATGCGAAATTTTTCAATTGGAAAAACCAATATACATACAAAACTACTAATTTTGTGTTAAATGTATCTATTTTTATAACATTATGATTCAGATCAATTTGATTTGAACAAAAAAAAAGATAGATTTCATATTATTTTTTATAAATATCTTTTCTTTTTTTAACTCAAAATTAATGTCTAACTAAGGGTGGTCTCCATTGTGTCTGTAAAATATCAGACGATGCCGACACATCAACAAACAATAATAGTAACGAAAAATAAATTTTTACAAAATCATGTATTTATATGAAGATGAGTTATCCATTTTTATTTTTATCTTTAAAATATAAAATGCATTTTCTTTCTTTTTACGAGAATCAATATCATAAAAGGAAACAAAAAAAAAAGATAGTGAAAAGCCATCCCGAAAAGAAATTAGGAAGGTATGCACATCCAATATAAAAGAATTAATTTTTGTAGTGTCATATTTGTTGTGTCATGTTCATAAAAATATGCTATAATGTATAAATTAAAAAAGAAAAAAAAAAAGGCGAATGAAGATAGTCTGTAAACCTACAGAGTAGAAAGAAATAAAATTCAGTTATTATTTTATACGCTTTAAAAAATAAATTTCATTTTACTTTTAAATAATATATGATTAGTTTTGTATGGTTGGAAGTTTTAATATTCGTCAAAGATATATTTTAAGACAGAGTTTATTAATATGAGAATCAGCTCATTCATAATTTTGGGTTAAATGAGAATCTAGTAGATGTTAGTGAGCTTCATATGTTTTATTCTTTTATTTAATTTGAATTGATTAACTTAAATATAATAAGTAAAATAATACGAAAGTGTGATAATAGGAAGATGCACCATTCGACTTTGTGGTTCTCTGAAGAGATCCACTTGTACTTCTTCGATTTTCGCAAGTTTTAGATTCAAACACATTTTTCTAATTAATTTTTCATTTCGTATCCGAAATTTTATATTATTTCATGATTGTTTCACACACTAACCTTTTCTTTTAGCAAACTATGTTACCAATCTTTCTAGCAAACGCAATATTGTATTTATTTAAGTAACAATTGACCTAAATTTTATGAAATAAATAATTTTTTTATGTACATTGTAACATATTGATTGGATTTTAAAAATATCTTTAAATTTGTACAAGAAAAAGTTAAACAGCTTGGAAAAACTGAATAAACATAATTCGGATATGTGCGATCAATGAAAGTAAAAAGGAATCGAATAACATAAAAAAAAAATATATATATATTGAAGGTTTATGACTTTGTAATAGATATAATATTTTTTCTATACCATTCAAGAAGCTATTGTTGGCCACCCTAACAACAATTAATGGTTTTCTATAACAGCAACAAAGTGTTTTAAGTGCAGTATTCACTTGTTGGGAATAAATTTATTGTCCTGCGTTTGTCATTCTTTTACAAATTTATTTTTTTTTTTGACATTATTGTATAAAAATTAGATTTTTCTTTGATATAACAAGAAAAAAAATTATATGTCCATCTCTGAATGAAGCTAATGAAGTGTGTGAGAAATAATTTTCGGAAATCCACTTTGCAATAAATAGTTATAAACGAAAAAAAAATGATTGACATTTAAGGAATAAACTGTTTTTTAATTAAAATAAATCCATACTATATTGGATTAGAAATTAAAATATTGATGGTTGTCATTGATATATATACATGTAGCATTCAAAAATGTATGAGCATGAACTTTTAACTCAATTCAATGGGATTAAGAAATTTTAAGAACTACTGACCTCAATGAAGATTATGCAAGCATAATTAAACTAAGTAAATTACATATATAGTTTATAGAACTATAATTTTTATAATTAAATTGAAAAAAAGATTGAGTAGTAGCGATTGCTAAGCTCCTATGCACGAAAACATTTGTGCAATAAAATTCCCTTGTTTTAATTTAAAAAAAATTTCACAGTATGACGTTCATATTAAAAGTAAGACGGTTACTAACCTTGTAATAATGACAGAAAGTAATTATAATTGTTATGATAATTAAATCTTATAATATTATGTCTCCTCAAATTATTATTTTTCTTTCAAAAAGTATTTTATACAATTAAATAAGTATTCCACTTTCTCGTACATAAAATATTCAATATCATTTTTTAAGATTCTAGAATGTTAAAATTAAATACAAAACTCTACCTACAAAATAGTATGCCCTTCTCAAAATATATATATACTAACATTAACACATAAATATGTATAAATTTTGAGGAGCTTTTAAGTCAGGAAACTAGAGAAATTTATCGCTTTCGCATCATAAATGTGCATCAAAAAAAAGAAAAAGAAAGAAAAGAAAATTCTGAAAAATCTTAAAAGATACATTTTAAAAGTATCTTTTATTTTTTTATTTCTTAAAGATCAGGTATCTAATTTAAAATATGCACAAGCATAAAATCATCATCTTGCATAATAACTGTTGAATATAAATTTTTTTTTTTCTTTAATATTGAGATCAAAAGATTTTAACCGCCGCGCCATAACGTCTGTAATGTTAAAGTTATGAAAAAAAAAATATATATGAAATATTTCTTTTTTCTTCTTAATTTTTTAATAATTCCAAATGAGGGAAATGATTATTGAGTAGGAATAAAAAAAAAAATACTAAAATATAAACGTGAAACATAAATTCAAATATATTTTGCTCAGTCACTAAATAAATTTATATGTATACTCAAAAAAATATGTATTTTAAAGATAAAGTTCATAAACCAAAAAGGTGTGAACATATTTCGGGGTTATTCATAAAATACACACACACTAAATATTTTTTAATTAATTAAAAATGTATTTAAAAAAAAAATAAATTCATAAATAATGAACTTAATTTTTTTTTGTATTTTTTTATATTTCAACATAAAAAAATATTTAATTAGAGAAAAATTATGTTTTTTCTTGAATGTTGTTAGTTTATTTGTTATTAAGTTATTAAGTTTTCGGCACATTGACCACCATTTATGATAAACCAAAAGAAGAAAAAAACGTAAACATTTGAATGATTCGCTTAAAATAAAATAGTTAACATTTTTAAATGTTTTTATAGAACTAAAGAGATGAAAATTTATCACTGGTGGCAAAATTAAAGCATATTGTATATAAAGTTTTCTTATAACTTCATACGCATAGACCATAGACATGAACAAAAAGCAGAAAATTGAAAGTATAGGAAAATTTTGAAGGTGATTTCGCAGTTTGCTAGAAATATTTGTTATTTTTGTTTCAATCTTTAAAATGAAAACATAATATTGAAGATTTGTTAGACGTGATTAAACATAAATTATTACATAGTGTTATTATATAGATATTATATTTATATATATTATATATTTATCTAGGTTGCCAATATATAATTAATTATCTCAATTCTGATGATGGTGAAGTTTAAGAAGACAGTGTATGTATATTGATTAGACTAGATAATATGCATATTTGTAAGTATTTGTATATGTAAATTTTTGGCAATGTGTAATATTTGCTTGAATTTTCCTTTTAATAAATGATTTAATAAATTTCCCAAATTAACAAATTTTTCCACCAAAAATATAATTTAATTTTTTTTTTTTGAAAATAGAGTTATTAATAAGTATTTTGTTAAAATGAAAGGATGAAATGATATTTAGATGTGTTATATGTATAATAATGATATGTATGTAATTGGAAAAAGTTTCATGTCAGATTTATTGAAAATATTTTTTGAATTTCAATCAAATCTCTTTGTTCTATATTTTCAAGAGTTTCTTAAATAATTTTTATAATTGACTAATAATTATTTGGAATATCGAAACACAATATGTTCAATTGTTCATATACAATTAAAAATTATTAATTTTCCGTCAATATACTAATTAATAATTAAATTTACCTTGAAATGAATATCCAGAAAAATATGGTGTGACATTTAAACCGGAAACTGTCATGATTTTTACTTTGAATTATATAGTTTATTATTTATTATTTGAGTATTTTTTTGGAGTATTTTAAGTATATTTTTAAAACAAATGGTAAACAATTTTTAGAGTATAAATTTTAAATTTTAAAAACAATCTTAAATTTTTTATTGAGATCAATAATGTTTATCTTTATTTTAATTTTTTTGTTATTATTATCAGGACTAATTGATCCTCTTCGATCGATCGTCAAAATAAAACTAGTTTAATAAAATTGACCATAACTTCTGGATGTAAAATCTCTGAGATGCTGTGTTATTTTATTATGTTTTTGAAAAAAAAATTTTTTTTTTTTGAGTACCTCTTTAGTTTATTTTATTTTTTTATGTTGTTTGTTGTTACTCATAAAATTTTCTTCAACCGAAAAAACAAAAACAAAAAAACTCTCAAGAGAGGAATAAAAAAAAAAATATGTATATATATAAGAATCCAAGAAAAACAAATCCTACTTGACCTGCCTACAAAAAAGATAAAAAATTTAATTTTATAAAAACAACTCCCACCATAATTTTTATTTTATTTAATTTTTTTTTGAATTCATTCTTACTATATATGATATTTTCTTTCAAAAATAAATATAATTTTCATTGATCAAAAAATGTTAAATTTAGATTAGTGTGTATTTAGATTGGTGTATGTATGGCTACAAAAAAAACAACATAATATTTATAAAAAAAAATATTTTAGTATGTATTTTAGTTTTAATTTTAATAATAACAATGGAGTTTTAGAGATTTTTAACTCCTCCCAAATATTTTCTGATATAATAAATTCCTGATCTTGTTAAAAATTTTTATATATTTCGATATAAAGAATTGATCTAATTTGATATTTTGATACCGTTATTATAATGATTATGCTTTTTATAATATATATAACAATGAGAAAAAATGTAGAAATAACAAACATTATGACCAGATTTTTTTTTTTTGAGAATGCAGTTTTCACTATCTGCAAAAAAAATGCTTTTAATCAATTTTTTCGGTCATTCAAATTATATTATAATTTATAACAATGACGCACAATGCAATTTTTACGATATTTTTATGTTATTTTTAAGTGTACTATGTTTAGTGCTTTTCAGTATGGAGAATCAAATTTCATTAAAAATTCCGTTCAAATCCAAAAACCCTATGCAAAATAAATCTGTTATAAATAAAAAATCGTTTTAAGTTTTCGAATAAATGATTTGCTACTTTAGAAATTTGGATTTAAACTCTCAAAAGCCTCATTTTGATTTTTGAAATAAATAATAAACTTGAGTAAATCTCTGAATATCTTTTAGTCTTGAACAAACAAACACATAAATCAGCACCCTCGGCTCTTTATAATAATAATACTATAATAAGAACTGAATTTTTAAAGACATAGCGTACCTCAAAGTTTGAGCTTCCAAAAGTTTTTAAGCCAAAGTAATTGAAAAATGAACAGGTCAAATCAAAAATCGTTAAATAAAAAATTTAAGAATCGTTTTCTTCCATCATAAATGAAAAAACGAACTACATGTTTTAATTAAATGTCCATCCGTACGTCCGCCTGTCCGTCCTCAAATCGATTTTTATGCTTTGAATGCCAATATCTTTGACTTTCAATTCAATTAAAAGTTGAGATCCTATGATCTCGAGTTTCGGAGTAAGAGTCTCTCAACCAGCCGCAGCCAAGGGTTCGTATAAAAAATTTATTAATCGTATTATTTAGAAAATTTTAAATAGATTCTTAACAAAAAAAAAAATGTGGGTGGATAGATCTCGATTAGAAGAACTTAAAAAAAGGTTACAGTCCTAAATTCGAACTAGGTTCTGTATTTTGATGAAAATTGTTATTTTTGTGTATGGTTTATGAATAATTGCTGTTGATATAATAATATTGAAGAAAGCTAAAAAATATGTTCAGCCCTTGATTGTGACAATGGTATCTCAAAATTAAATTATCTTAAATTGGCACTCATACTTCATTAACTCTATATTTTTTCCAGTATTTCGTTGTAATCCAGCACCGTCTACAATTCGATTTCAATCAATGTCAGCCATAAGAACAGCGAGAAGATTTCTTTTCTCATCACACTTGGTTTATGAACAAATTTCTGATTATTGTTAATTAAAATATTTTAAAAAATATTAAATTTGTTAAAAATCAATTTTTTATGGTATACAAAAACAATTTACAACTTCCTTAATGAACATTTTTGATTTTTTATCTTTTAAGATAAAAAAAAAATAATAATTTGAAAATAATTTACGAAGAGACTAACTACTATCTAAAATATGTATTTTTTTGTTTTACTCCATATATTACATACAAACATTCATTTTTCTGAAAAATACAATTAGAGATTTCCGGATTTTTTTAATTTTTTAAAAATATATACATATTTATAATATATGTATATAGATCACTTAAAAAAAAAATTTAATTGCATATCAATTGATTATGCTATGGTTTTAATGAAGAAATTTCTTTGATTGAAAATTTTTTATTTTTTTCAATATGTTTTCTTTCTATTTTTGTTCCACCACTGAGTAAAAAAAAAAAACAAAAAAAACGGCATGTGAGATTCCTTAATTGATTTTGACCACAAATTAGAACTTGTCAGTATATATACCACCAATTTATAATGTCATAAGTAAAAAAAAAAAAATACAATTTATGGGACTAAAATAATTTAACGTTACGCTTTTTTTTTAGATATATTATTCAAGTTCATATTAGTTAAGTACAATTATTAGAACAAGAATTTTCTTCACGCAAAAATTTCGAATTTTTCATGAATTTTATTGAACATTGAAGTAATTTGGACAGTTCGATCAATATCAAAATACCTTCATTGAACAAGTTATTTTAACTCGTAGTCTCACATATTTCCGAATATATAACTTAAACTTATTAAGCGTTAATTTGATTAAAGCTGTTAAGAAAAATAAGACCAACTGTCATTTTATAAATGTAATATATAAAATTAAAAAAAACTATATCATATTAATCAAACTTTTTAATAAATATCCTGAGGGATTATTTGGAGTTAGAAGCTATCATGAAATTTATAATTAACTATTTGTGACTATTTTGTTGTTTTTGATCATTTTTTATTGAAAAATTTATAGCTAGTTGTCATGAATTCTTCGAAAGAAAAATGTATGCATGTAGTTGTATGTATCGTTTAAGTAACCTTTGGATTCTAAATTAAATCCCTATGATGTCGGTAATCTTATTAAATAATGTTTAAATATTGCGTATACATATTTGACATACTAATTTTTCATATTTTTATGTAATACATCTTGTGTATGTATTACATATTATATATAATAAAATTAAAAATTAAGAAAACTTACTTTATTTTGCAAATTTTCAGGAAAAATGTCTAATTGATTTTTTGTTTGCTTTCAAGAACGCTTAAAGAGCTTCTTGACATTTTAGTTAACTGCATTGTCAGTTCTATACTACACCATATTTCCCCTTAAATTAAGGTGTAAAGTATGAGCAATTAGATAACTAATCATACTATGTAGACACATTATTCATGTATATGTACAATTGTGCACTATGTTGTTAATAGTAATAATATTTTATGTTTAAAATTAAAATTCCTTCAATGATATAGGTATATTATTCTACAAAAAAAATAATTATTTCTGACTAAATAACAGGTGACTCTTTCTCAATCTGAAAAAAAAGAAGAAATTAAGGAGTGAGGTAAAATAATTCTATTTTAATCCTCAAAATATTTTCTAAACTAAAAACAAAATATTTTTTTTATACAAAAAGTAATTTAATTTTTTCTTTTTCTTCTAATTCGTGGTAAACCCAAATTAATTTATCATTTTTAGCTTCTTTTAAAAAGATCGCGCATCTTTTGAAGATGTTATAATATGCACCTCAGTTTTTTTTTGTTAACGAAAATTCAGAAAAAAAAGTTGATGGCAACCGTATAATAGATCTTTGTTATGATAGTGGTTTTATTTTAAAACTTTTTAAAATGAAACAACTGATTTAAGAGTCAGAAGGTTGATTTCGTTGAAACAGCAAGATAGAACACAAGATATCGTCGCAAATAGTTTCGAACATTTCATGAATTTGGAAATTCTAGGAGGATATATAAGATATTCAATTAAAAGTTTTAGAATCCCAAAATAAAATAAACATAAGCTTCTCAATCAAGATAATCTATTTAATTCCTGATGTATATATTGTACATGCAATATGAAATTTTTTTTTATGACAGATAAAAGTTTACTTGAAGCACAACAAATCGTAAAATCTGAACATTAAATAAAAATAAAAGATGAGATCATTTTTTTGTTTTCTAAAGATATAATTAATTTTGAAACAGATTGGCTTCCAAACAATAATTTTTATTTAATTTTTTTTTTTTTTTTAAACTTCAAATTTATAAATCACATGTATATCTTATAGTGTGTATAAATATAATTCTTTTCCAGATAAAATAAATTTTTAACAGATTTTATTTTTTTTTTTTTGCTAATCAATAAAAATTGGTAGATGGATGGTTTATCTAGCATCGCCTCCCTTTTTACACCTTTTTGTTTTTATAATATATACCATCAGTTATTTAATACCACTTATGTTTAAAAATGAAACTATTGTTAGATGTGCTAAAGATGAGATTGAAATAATTTTTATCGTTTAGAAGGATCCACCCAAATATTAATTTCCTGGATATTACGTTGAAAAAAAAAAAATTCAAGATGATAGATTAATTTTTATTTTTATTTTTTTTAGAAATACAACAATGAAATGAGATATTAAAAATACAATTTATTATGTTTTGCTTTATAGACTCAATGACTATGGTCTAAGTCCTATCTCAGACAATACGACTTCGAAATTAATTTTTATAGTTTTTGTTTTGATAATTATTTATTATGAAGAATCGTAGAGTAGTATAGTATAAATATTCAGTTCTCTTTACTATACGGAATACTGATCAATTATATTTAAAGTGGACATTATAGCATAACAAAGATTGCAAATTAAATAATGTTTTAGCTTAATATTCTTTCAGGAAAAATACAGACACTTGTATTTGCATTTTATCAGAAATATGACTTAATTTCGACGCAAATATACTGAAATAGCGTTCACAATTTTTATACTTAAAAAGATTGCATAAATAAAGAATTATTGAAAATTTTATTATGTATAAATAATTTAAAAATAATAAATCCTTTTTAATATTGTCAATAAATCAATAAGTTGATTAGTTTTTGTGGAAAACATTAATGGAAAGCTGAAATTGGAAACTACTAAACTAAACTAGTTTCAAATCTGAAGTCACGAATCCACAGACGGGAAACGTCTAGTAATCTCCAATTAATTTATCAACAATAAATATTTTTATATCATACATAAATATTATGAACAAGCTATGCGTAAGCACATCTAAAATAATTTTGAATCAATTTTTTTAATTATATAGCGATATTTTGGTTTCAAAATATAAATTCATTTACAATAAATAAAGCTTTTAAAGTTAATTTTTATTTACCATTATTTTCATACAGTGCTGTTTTACATGAATTTACAAATTGTTGTAGATAAATAAAAGTTATACAAAGATATTATACAAATCTGTCATAATCAAATGGCCGAATGAATTATAAAATATATTTACATTATTTAAAGAGTAAAGTCGTATAGTAGTTGTATCCTATATTAAGTCAACCATCTAATTTTGTTATCAGTTTTTTTTTAAATAATTTAATAAATTTGTCATTTACATAATATTCTGTATTTCATGTATCTTTCCTTTTATTTCTTCATAATGCTCATTCAAATGTGTCCTACAAAAATAAAAAGTATATATGCAAAATTAATATACTTGCCAAAGCAATAACTATAGAATCTTTTACCAAGACAACAAAAGTTCCTGCAAGACAATAAGATTTATAGAGCACACCTAATGACATATTTAAATAAAAATTATATAAACTCTATTACTCTCATAACTACTTGACCATTTTTTAAGTACTCAATAAATATATATATAAATCAAAAATTAATTATTGATTATAAAAACATCTAATTTTTATATATTGTTGATCAATTAAAATTCCGACGTTTTAATAAATTTTTGGTTTTGATTTTTATTTATATTTATAAATATAGGTACCTATATATTTTTTTTTGATTTATGGTTCAGTGGGTGGCATAATATTAAAATTAAAAAAAAAAACTACCTTATATAAGAAATCTCTTTGAAATTTATAACATTTTAAATGAAATTTGAAAGAACAATTCTTGAATACTTGTAATACATACATTATAGTTATCAAACAAATGAAAATTCCAGTAGCTCAGTAGCAGTTTTTCATAAGAATATCGGAATTGTCTATCAGAAACTATACAAAAGAATTAAAAAAAAAAAAAAAAACTAAACACCAACAACCAGAATTTTGAATGATTACTCTTTTACACAAAAAAAAATACATTTTTTTTTCAATAGAATCACAAGTGAAAATTAAAATACAAAATGTGTAAAACCCCCACAGGGCAGAATAACATAATTGCTCGAAAAAAAAAAAATTCAGTAAAAATTATTATTTTTTTTTTTTTAAATAGATTATTACAATTGTGTGATTTCTGTTAAAAAAAATAAAAAATCAAAAAGAAATATCTAGTCCTTTGGCCACACACTATTTTGAACAATATTCTTTCATATTCGTCTTTAAACATATATATATATTTTTCGTAGCTCTTGCTTTACTGAAATATTATTATCAAACTATCTGTGTGCGCACCTCTTTCAAATATTATACGCCTACGGGATTTTGGATGGCGATTTTATGTTTTGCTACCTATATATTTTAAAATATTTCCAGTAGTGATTGATCATGTCATATATATAAATCTAGTTATTTCTATTTTTATAGTAGTTCTAGAAATTAACTGGAAATATGTGAATTACATTCTCTTATAATGTGTCAATGTCAACGCATAATAATAATAATAACAAGGATACATACAGATTTATTTGTTAGAAAGTTAGAATAGTACAAGAATAAGGATAAAGTTTTATAATTTTAATAAAGAATAGATCTTTTGGTTTATTCAAAATCAATCAAAAAATTAGCTAAATATGAATAGAATTTCTATGTTAAGACAGTTTGTAAAATGCTTTGGTTCTTTTTTCATGTTTAAAAAAATTCACTTGACTAAATTCTATTTTTTATTTAATTCCCAAAATTTAAAAATATTTAAATATAAACATTTGAATTAAAATTGCTGCAAATGAAATAAAATTTAACATATACTTTTTTTCATTTTTTTAACGAAAAGAATATATTATGTATTATCTGAAAAAAAAACAGATTTTTGAAAGTTTTCCTTTTATAAATTTTAGCAAAGGTCATTTTATGTAAATAGGCTTCTATAGATACGGTAGATATGGATACAATTTGTAGTAGTATAATATGACTTTCAATAGTCTAGAAAATTTTTCTTTTATTTTAAATTATCAAAATTTTAGAATATTTTTTAAGTACATAATATATAATTTATTTCGTCCAATTTCCTAATTTTTTTAAGATATCCGCCGGCGGCATCATAATTTCATTCAAAATTCGAAGTACAATTCCTTGCCCTATTAAACACAATTTCTTTGAACTTAACCCTTTCGACTTGACTTTGGGCTGATGACTTTAGGCAAAATCTGAAAATGGGTAACTGATAATACTCACCAATTTTTGTAATGGTGGTGTTGCCATATATCGCAGAATGTTCTGGGATAATAAGTCCCAACAGGGTTTTGTGGGCCACATTAAAAAATAAATTTTGGCTTATTTGGTATATGAATAAAATAAATCAAAGTAATAAAAACCATTCAAATATTTAATTTTATATATTTTATAAATTTTATATATTTATTTATTACTTTTTAACCCCCGACGCAAAAACAAGGGGTGTTATGCGTTTAACGTGTCTGTGTGTACGTGTGTCTGTCTGTGGCATCGTAGCTCCCGAACGGATGAACCGATTTTGATTTTTCTTTTTTTGTTTGAAAGGTGAATTAGTCGGGAGTGTTCTTAGCTATGTTTGAAATCGGTCCAAGATGGACGCCGTCACAAAATGGTGGATTACATATTTTTTCAGAACTCCCTCAATATGGGTATCAAATGAAAGGGTTTGACTAGTAGAATACTATACATCATAACAAATTTCAAATCCAAAATGGCTGCCGCCACAAAATGGCGGATTACATATTTTTTCACAACTCCCTCAATATGGGTATCAAATGAAAGGGCTTGACTAGTAGAATACTATACATTATAACAAATTTCAAATCCAAGATGGCTGCCGCCACAAAATGGCGGATTACATATTTTTTACAACTCCCTCAATACGGGTATCAAATGAAAGGGCTTAACTAGTAGAATAATGTACACTATATTGAAAGGGAATGAAGAATATTAACAAACGAAATTAAAACTTGAAAATATTAAAAAAAAAAAAAAAACAATTTAACTTAAAAAAAAATTTTTTTATTACTTATTCTTTTGGTTGAAAGGTTAATTAAAATAATAATAATAATAAAAATAAAATAAAAAAATTATGGATTCCCTATAAAAAGCATGAAATAAAAAAAAATTAAATTAAAAATTTAAAAAACCCCCGACACAAAAAATACTTGAAACCCTATAAAAAGAGAACAATAACCGTGAAATTTTGATCCTACGTAAGTACGCATGAAATTTTTTGATTAAATGTTGTCGCGTCGGGGGATTGCTCTTTTCCTATAAAAACACCTACCTAAATAAAATTATATTAAAACTACAACGAAAATTTTAAAGTAAGTATTAAGAATTAAAAGTGAACCTACTTAAAAACTAAATACACAACTAAATTATCCAGATAAATGTTGAGACAAAAATATAAACGACAACTGTTACATATTAAATTGACTCAAAAAAAATTTACATGGAAAAAACATTTCACATGTTACGTATGCTCTTTAACAAAACGTTAAGCTAATAATTATAGGAAAAGAGCAATCCCCCGACCCGACAACATTTAATCAAAAAATTTCATACGTACTTACGTAGGATCAAAATTTCACGGTTATTGTTTTCTTTTTATAGGGTTTCAAGAATTTTTTGGGGTTTTTTAAATTTTTAATTTAATTTTTTTATATATTTACATCATAATTTAAGATATTTTGTTTCAACATCCTGTGTTGTAAGATTGTTTTCAATTAGTTCGTTTGGTTTTACAAGTACAACAGGGACCTCAGGTTCTCAGGGTTTGCTTGAACATCACTTGGCAAATATTCCGAATCACTGCCAGAAAAGTCAGCGCACTACTCTCTTCCAAAAGAGCTAGAATTTCAGCCTCTACCAATTTGACCTGACCATTTCCTAAAAATATAACAATGTTGTAAAAAACTATTGGGACATAATCCCACTTAAACAGTCCATAAAGTACCGTTGGGACAAATAATCCCAATAAAACAATCCATAAAATACTGTAGGGACAAATAATCCCAAAAGTAAAAAATAGCTTGAATTTCGTAATTTTTTTGAAATACATACTTTCTTTTATAATGTAATATGGTTCTTCTTGTCTCTAGTAATTAGAATATTAACACTTTTAAATAGTAGTAAATAGTAGTAAAACCGAGAAAAACACTCAAATATAAGAAATTTATCCGACGTGATTAAGCACGTTCCAATTTTTAGATCAAAACTGACAGAAATATATAAATAATTCTTAGCAAAAATTTCAAATTCAAATATAACAATAAAGCATTGAAATTGCATCATAAGAACAGAAATTAGTTTCAAAATATTCCAGTAGTATTAAAATTATATTCTCTAGGATATATATATTCCAGGAGGGTCGAAAGGGTTAAATGAGCCTTAAACACAAACTACTGTAAGTCAGTAATTCATGATAGAGTTCTTTTTATTTCTATTGCTTTTATTTTAATGCACTAGATTTATGTTTCTAATTGTTTTACATTTCCAAGATTTAATTAATTTTAAATAAAATGCATTTAAATATCGAAAACCTCATTTCTACAAAGTCTATAAACAAAAGAATTTGCATACATGGGATTTTTATTTGGTCTTTTTCAGTGTATATAAAAGTCTATTTGAAAATATAAAATAAATTTTTATTTATTTTTTAAACTAACATAATATTGGTCCTTTTTTAAATCTGAAGATTTTCTTTTCGAATTGAAAAATGTTTAAATGTTTAAAACCACTAGATGCCTGCATATGTGAATATTGCATCTGTAAATTTTACATCCAAAATAAATATTAGAGTGTTTTACTTTTTCTTTGGATTTTAGAAGGACGTTCGTACCACATAATATTTACATACTTCGAAAGAGTTTTTAAAAGTATTTATTTACATACCTAATTATTGCTCTACCAAGAGGATTCAAATAACAAAACAATAAATCTTACAATCGCCGTCGTAATTCAAAAAATAAGTTTTAAATTTTTCTTTAACCTAGTATTTAACTATATGCATAAAAATAGTTATAATTTTTTTTTTATATTTTCTTATATTTGATGTAGGTATGAATCTGCTTAATTTGGGTTTGTGACATGATTCTTGACTTTAAATCCAAAATAAAATCCATAACATAAATATTGCACTTAATCTAAAATTTTATGCATTTAATTTTATTTTTATTTCATTTTATAGTTTTGAAACATATTTCAAATATCTACAAACTTATATGTATCTTGAAGAGCATATTTTAATTTTTAATGTTTTGTTTCAATTTGACAGAAAATAATTTTGTTTAATCTTTTTTTTTGTGACAAAAACTTTCAACAGTCGTCATAACATTTAGTAGCTTATAATGTATGTAAATATGTAACTATTTTCGAACATTTTTTTACATAAATTTTCAACGTATACCTACATTCAAAAAAGTTTTAGTCATAACTTAAAAAAATACATAGTAATTTCTAATTTTATTGAAATAAATTTCGTATTCCGACTATATATACATATAACAACCACAGTATACTTTGTTCATAGCACTACGAACACTGTTGAACAAATTAATTTTAGAAATAAGTATTTAATAAAAAAAAATATAAAAATTCAATGATCAAGCATAATTATCCTTCTTCTGTTATATTCAATTTATGGATTTTAGGTTGAATCAATCAAATTTCATCATCAGAATCATTTTTTTAAATTGTGATCTATTACTGTTTCTACCGATGTACCTGAAGAAATGTTAATATTTAACTCAAGCAAGTTCTATTTTGTTATTATAATTTAATTTTATTAGTTGATAAAAATGGTGTTTGTAATGTCTTAAATTCAAAATAACTAGCCATCTTTAGTTTTTTGTAAAACTTCAACAACTCATACATATTTTTTAGATTTCTAAAGATTTTGTATAAAATTCATAATAAATTTTCGCATTGAAAATTTGATTTTTCTCACAATATAAATTTCAAAAAAAAAAAAAAAAAATATGTTTTAGTATTTTCCGCATAATAAAAAATGTATTTTAAAATTTTTTCACAATAATTTTTTTGCAATGTCTCGTATAATTTTCAAATTTGTCGTCATTTCGCAAAAAAGCATATTTATAACTTATAAAAAAAAACTAATGAAATCTAGGTTTCCGTAATCTCTGTCGAACCCTCATACTTAAAATTTAATTCAAGATAATTTTTTAACTTAATAAATTTTTTTTTATTCTATAACATGTAATGTATTGCCGACGTGATTATACTCTTCAATAAAATCTTAATTGTTATCTCGTTTTGTTAGAAATTGGAGAAAGAAAAACTCTAAGCCTAAGATTGAAGAAATTTTTTTATTTTTTTTTATTAAAGTTACCAAATCACTAGGTGGGATACCTTTTATACTTAAAGAAGTATGGATTTCGTAATGGGGACATGAATATTAGACGGGATTAAAAAGTGCGACAGTCAGTAGGTGATCATTTACACTCTTCTTAAAACGGCGCAATTCGTAAATCAAACGTCCGCCAGCTGTAGGGAACAATTTTGAAGGTACAGATTCCAGAATTTGCTTTTTTCATCCTTGCATCCAGATTACAATCAAAACATCGTAGAAAAAATTTTTAAATAATTGGGTTTCATATTACATAATTAATAGTATAAAATGTACAAGCTCAAGCATATATGTATTTAAATTTAGAACGTATTTTATCTACTTGAGAATAGCCTCGTTAATATGCAAATTACACAATAAATTGATGGACAGTCCTTAAAAAGTTTATGACGTATTGTACATTCATTATTATCCTGGATAGGAACCTATAGCTACAGTTGTATTGCATTTTTTATTATTGGAAAATAAAAATGTATATGGATTCCCTAATACCATAAGTAAGTACCACAGATTAATATATAAAAAAATTTAATATTAAAAAACTATTAAAAAAAAATTTATCTGATAATAGTTAATACGTTAATATCATCATTTTTCACTTAATCTGTTAAAGGATAATATAGTTTTAGGAAGAAAAAAAAATTAAATCGATGAAATTTATAAAAGAATTAAAAATAGAACACAAAAAAATTTTATGCTCTTTTCAACGTTCAATACCAAAAAAAAAAAAGAACCAAACCTCGACGAACATACATACTTAAACCTGAAGCTTACAAGTGAGACCATCGATATATATATAAGAAAAATTGTTGATTTGCAACGACATTATGAACATCTGGAACGTTAACAATAAAAAAAAAATTCTTTGAAAACAACAATTATATAAAAAAAAAACAAAAAAAATGAAAATTTCTTCTCCTTTCTTCTTCTAATTCCATCATCATGGTCTCAACCAACGATAGCCAATTTGAAAAGAAATAAAAATATTTTCAAATTTATCAGACCTTTGATATACAAATTTACGATAATAAAAATTTTAAAATTATTGTTTTTTAACAAAATTACACTATTCGACGCTAAATTTTTAAATAATGGTTTTAGATTTATATTGAAAATTATTTTTATTTCTTATTTTTATTACTTTGCTTATTGCTTTTTTGTATTATTTTTCCTTGTTTTTGTTTTATTTTTTTTTTTATTTTTTTATTTTTTGTAGATGGTTCGCGCGCTTAAAATTTTTATGCGAATAAATTTCTCGAATAATTTAAAATTGTTTCTTCACTGATATTTTAAATAAGTTGGGAAAATAATTTATGGCAAAACAATTTTATGAGATTTTAACATAACAAAAGAAACAAATAAATAATATTATTTTTTTTTCTGTTTCCCATTGCCGTTGTAGAGTAAACTTCTATAACTATGTTCTGCTATACTATATAGTTATAGTTTATAAAAAGATATATCTTTTCAGAAATGAAAGAGCATAGTTCTGATATGTTTTTAGTCAAATTAAAAGTTTACAGAGTTCACGCGCCTCAGGTACATTGAGCATGTCTCTAGTACAGTTCTTCAAAATATGTGTAGTTGCTGATATGCTGAATACATATTATGTTAATACCAGGGCTGTGGAGTTGGAATCGGAGTCGGAGTTGTGGAGTCGGAGTTGGAGTCGGAGTCGGGTCGTTACGAAAATTCGCGACTCCGACTCCAAGAATTTTTTTAGCAAATGTTTCAAAATTCATTGAATTTTAAAAATTTTGTATATGCACGTGCTATATATCGCCTGCTCAGAAATGAAACAACGTATAATGAAAAGTATAGTTTCGAGTAATTTGAATTTAAAGATTTGAAAATTAAAAAAAACGTATGAAAAAATATCAAGTAGCGTACAATTTTCATCTAAAAAACACATTTTAATCAACATTAAGAATATTGCAAAGTAGTTGTACTTATAAAATCGAGTACGAGGAATCGAATGGTGCTATTGTCAAATAATGACGTATAAATGTCATACGTTGTTTCATTTCTCAGCAGACGATATTATATTAATTAATTCACTTCCATTAATTACCCACAGCATAGTTTTCACTAGTATAAATATATTTCCACATACGTTTAGTTTTGGAGCTGGAATCGGAGTCGGAGTCGGAGTCGGAGTCGAAGTCGGAGTCGGAGTCGGAGTCGGAGTCGGAGTCAGAGTCGGAGTCGGAGTCGTACATTAAAAATTTTAGCGGTTGGAGTCGGAGTCGGAGTTGGAACTATTTTTTGACGACTCCACAGCCCTGGTTAATACACGACTTCACTTTTGGCTAATATATTAAACATTTGATACATAAAATGATTTATGATTTTTAGATTGACTGTTTAAGGATACTTTTAATTTTTTTTGGATTGGGTTAAGCATGTTGCACGTCACGTCCATAATTTTAAAAAGGCATATTTTTAGGCAACAACTTCCTCATTAATCAAAAAGGGAAAAAATTTCACTTGCGACGTGTTTTCCGTAAACCACACCCTAGTCCTAGTTTTAACATATTATTTTTATACACCGTTTAAGTGTGCTGTATACATTCTCTTAGTAAGTCGAAGTGAAAAAGCAAACAAAAAACAATGTCAAAAAATCTTTAGAATTAAAGAAAAATGTAATAGGAATCCTTAATATTATTTCACTACTAAACAAATTGTTTTTAAAAAAAAATTATGAATTTCTAAGAGCATTGAAAAACTCATATTTATCAAACATGATTTTTTGTTTAAAAAAGCTTCTAAGATGCATTATTATTATTATAAACAATTCTACGGTTATTCTTAAATATTCGGTTTTTATTTTTTTTTATTTTTATTTTCGTTCTATAAATAAAAAAGAATTAAAAGTTATGAGTTTATAACTTCGAAACTAATAAATGGTGTTAAAAACTATTTATTTTTGCACAAATTAAAAGAGATAAAATGGAAAATTCACAACCATTAAATTATTGAATATTCTTAGTGGAATCAATCAAAAATTTATATTGATTTCAAGTTTCCTTTCATGCATGGAAAATCAAAGGATATATTTAGTACATAGCGATAAGTTTTTCCAAATCAAAAAAAAAAATAAATAAAAAAAAAATAAAAACTTTTAGGTTTTTCTTATGAATTTTGCAAAAATTAATATAATATAAAAATTTTATTATTGAACTTTTAATAGTAAAATGATATGGCATGAAAAAAAGATTTAAGTTTATTCTAGACTAGGGAAATGAAAATAATTTTTTTTTTTATTAAATTTTTATGTTGGTAAAATTAGAAAAAAAAAATGATATGCTTAAATTGAAAAAATATTATTTTCTAACATAATGAAACGAAAAGACTGTAATTGTGCATATAAATGTATTTGTCAAAGCTATCATACTTAAACAAGGATAATACCAAATAATTGATTCGAAAGTTTTTAAATTCAATTTTCCAAGGGAGATAATTATAACGACAAAAGTGATTAAAAAAAAACTAAAATAATTTGTTCGATGAATATTGTTGACCATTCAAAACGTCATACTAAAACATTAAAATTATTTTATTATGCAATTGATCGCTATTTTCTAAGGTGTTTTAAGCTTTCGATTGCTTCGAATTATTAAGTTTTGGTTGTAAATAAAAAAAAAAAAAAAGCCTGAAAACAATATAAATACTTGTATTTTTACTCGATTTTTTTCAGGAAACTTATATGAAATTATATTGCTTTTCAGTTGAAAAAGTACTAATAATTTAGATGTTTTAAAAAATAATTTTCTTTCAAGAACATGAAGCATAAAATTATTACAATAGTTAAATATTTTTTTTATTAAATTTAAATTTATAATATTTATTCGGTATTAGTAATAAATTTCAAACCAATATTATAAACTTTTATTAGAAAACTAAACTTTTAGAAACAAAGCAATTTTTTGCCGTTTAGAAGTCTGTACTATAATTTTGTTTTTTTTATATGTTTATAAAATTTATGCTGATCAAATAGGTATCGTCTGAAACTTATTTAAATTAATCTTGAAATACTCCTTGAGAATCATTTCGCGACCTAATTTGTATTTTTGTTTGTATTTGAGGGAATTTTAATCGCGATAGAAATTAAAACACTGCAATGAAATTGGCACCAACTGTGTAGAACCAAGACAAATTAAGGAAGAAAAACTTTTGTTCTATAAATTCATTATTCTTAAACATTATTTAACCCTTTATAAATGTCAAATATGACATTTCTAGTTCCATGCGAACCCGATCATCGCTAAGTTCATTTTTATTGTTTATGAAATTTATGAAAATTTTTATTCATAAATTAAAATAATTCTATTTTACTATTGAAAAAATATTGTATTAAATTTTCTCTTTTAATTTCCAAATTTTATGAAATTTAAAACACTGATTAACATCATAGAGAAAGAAGTTCCTTTTCGTTCTTTTATAACCGCTCATATCGCAGCTGTTATCATTTATCGTCGCAGTTCCAACATAAAATTACCTTGAGACAAAAAAGGCTCACTTTGGCAAATAATGTGTTAGCTGTGTAAAATATAAAAATATATTTTTTACGAAAATATATTTATAATATACATTATGTAGGTATATTACATATGTAAATTATTAGTATAATTGTGTATAATTAAATTAATATAAAATAATTTGTATGTGATTAAATTTTTTTATTTTCAATTATGCAATAATAAACTCTCAGTTATATTGACAAAACTAATAAAAATTACAGGCTTAAAATGCATACTGAAGCTTCCCACACATTATGTTTTTGTTTTTCAATAATCCCACACATTAAGATAAAATTAATATAAAATATAAAATGTAACCAATCATTGACATCATTATCTTTTTTTCGTGGTAAAATCAAATCAAACCAAGAGCTCCCAAATTGTTCGATTTTGATTGATAATAAAATTAATGATTTTATTACCTACTTCCTTTTTTTTTCAACGTCCAAAACTGTATGATTTTTTTATTACTTCACTGTAAAAATTAATCTGGAACCAATAATTTTTTACCTAAAGAAAAATTACCGGAAATTAACTTTTTTATATATTTAAAAAATATTGAAATAAAAGTGATTTTTTTTTATCTTTCCTTTTGTTTCTCGCTGCGTAAAAGTTTACTCTCTATGGGATATGCCGCCAAAATATATTTATGCATAAGAAATTATTTTTGTTGTCTTAACGTAATAAATATGTTGTCTTTATAATTTTTTAATCTATAATTAAGTATATTCTTTTGAACATAAAAATATTTAATTAATAACTATACACACTATTTGACCGCAATTAAGATTTTTGGTGCCACGATATTATTAATTCAAAGCCTTTTATGAGTTTTTTCTTAAAGAATTCCATTTTTTCATAAAGAATAATTCTTGTTACGAACACATCGCACTCAACCTCAACACTATATTCTCAAGACTATAATAATTTGATATTATAACTAGGTAATTTCACTGTTTTAGTTTTAGACAATAATTGTATCTACGATCACTGAAAATAAAATTTTTTGAATGATTTTCTAATTAAATTTATACAGTCTTCCATGAGAAACAAAAATATGACCACTAGAACACACAACATTATTTGTCAAATTTTGATAACTTCAGAAAAAATTCCAAAATCCCATATTATATAAACTATTAATTTTCAAAAACTAAAATAAAAATAAATGTTTATTTATCTTCTATGCAAATTTTTAAAACTTTATTTTTATTTCTATGAAAAATATATAACTTATTAAAGAATTACCCACTTTTTTAATAAATTTTTTTTTTTTTAATAAATACACCTGAAGAACAAAAAAATTTAGCTGCTGGTGTTACCGTTAAAAATTAACCCAATTTTTTATCAATAAAATACAAATAAATTTTAAAATCCTGTGGATACGATCAAAAAAAAATTAATTATTTCAGGTTTTTAATTGGACGTCAATATTAAATACGTTAATACGAATTTAATGAACCGAATTCATTTAATAAAAGAACATGAAAAATTGATTTTATATATGTTGTATTATTATTTACAAAATATTTATGTATGTTTTACATACTATATTTCAACAATCATATTTTCATGTACTGAAAGCTGTTAAACTTTTTACACAGCCTACGTTATTTGATTTAAAAACAGTCGAGTCACACGAAATGGACCATTTTAAAGTTAACACAGGGGCGGATTTACACAAATGCCGCCTTTAGGCTCTTTTAAAAAAATTTCGGAAAAAACACATTTAAAAAAAGACAAACTTCAACATGACATAAAAAAATACCTCTGAGGAGATTTTGAGCACTTCGCCTTAACTGATTCTAAAAAGTTTTATTAAACCACTTTATGAATGAAATTTTTTTTCTAACTTTAAAACTTTAAACTTTAAAACGGCTTTTCAATCATATTTCAGGACAAAAATTTGTGGGGCGGAGCAATTCCTCTTAAATAAAATCTTTATGAATTTATTTTGGTATTTAACGTTTTATATTGTTATACAATTGCCGACAAAAATTTTTTATGAAATTTTGCCCCCCTTATTTGTCGCCCAATATATTTGCCGCCCTAGGCTCGAGCCTAGTTTGCCTATTCGTAAATCCATACTGGTTAACAACAATAGGCATAATTCATTTCTAACTTTGTTATAATAAAAATTTGATACGTTTTTACTTACCGATTACTGATATCTAAATGCATTCATACTAATTACCGCGATGCAACTATAAATCATGCATTATGGCCGTAACATAGTTTTACTATTTGCGTATGGAATTACGAACATATTAAAATACTGCAATTACCTTCCAAAACCAAGTTCGGTACGTATGGTAAAAATTTATAAAATCGATTAAGAAATCTAGGAGCCAGTTTTTATCGGCCCAAGAAGAATTGAGATTATAGTAATTAATTGTAATATTACAAACATTAAATATTAATTATATTATTATGTCATAAAAATTAAAACATGGTTATAAAAATTTAATATAATAAATAATTACCGCGATATTGAACACCTAATTTATATAATATGTATAATATTTAAGTTATAAAATGTAATAATAAAAATGAAATAAAAATTCAGATAAGAAATCAATAATATTCATTTATGTTTTTTAGTACAAAAATTACTTATGGGGTACTATTGATTATTATATAAACGGACTTATAGAAGAAACACATTAAAAATAATAAATACATTCGACTCTAAACAGCCCTACCTAAATGAATTAGTTTTATATAGTTTTTTTTTTTTATAAATTAAGATTTCCTATAAAAGTTTATTTCATTTTTTAATTTTAATTTTGATCTCAAAATATTATGTATGTTGTATATATATGTATATATATAATATATATATATATAACATATATTTATATAAATTATTATGTACAAGCTTAAAAAAAAACTTTTTGATGTATAAATAATAATATAGAATAGACAATTTTAATAATAAGAAATATTAAGCTACTGTTATACTCTTTATAATAACATTTTATTGACTTTGTATACCTACATTTTTTGAAAAATATTTGATATTTCATTATAATTTTTTTTTTTATAAATATTAATTATATCGTACCTATATAATATGTAAAACTAAACTGATTTTTATTCGTGATTTTGTTTTTAAGAAATTCTCTTAATCTTATTTGAGTGGGATCTCTTAATTAATAAAGGAAAAAAAAATTTTTTGTTTTTTTTTTTTAATTTCAGTCCTAAGGTTAAATTTTGATGATTTTCGAAAAGAAAATTGAATAAATCCAAATTAAAATTATAATAAGAATAGGGATTTATATTTATAAATAATTTTTTTTTTTTGATTATTTTAATGTAATTTCTGAAGAGGATTAAATTAAAAGTGTAACCATATATTCATAATTTTAATTTCAATATTTCGATTTTTTTTTTTAAATTTGAATATAGGTAACATTTAAGAAAATATTGCGCGGCAATTCTTTTTGATCATCATTTAACCAATATTTCGATTTCTGATGTCGAAGAATTAAATTTTTTAGATTTAGAATTTTTTTTGTTAACGATGGAATATAATTTATAACTTTTATAAGTTAGAAGAGATTCATAGTCATGGCTTGAATTAAGCCAATACATGATTATCATTTTTGTTTTTATTTGAAAGAAAAAATAGACCTGTACATAAATTTTATCACGATATTATGCTAACAAATTCTTCTGCTGGCTTAGTCCAAGTGAAGTTTATATAGCCTTGCACTTTTAACGAATTAAATAAAAGCAATAAGGTTCAATTAGTTCATATTAAGTATTAAATATTTCGAATATTCAATTAAACTTTACTAACGACTATCATTTTGAACTTAAGTCTACTTTAATTGGTCTTATTTTATTATTATTATTATTATTTAATTTAATTAATAGTTTACCTAAAAATATTCAAATTTTTACAATATATTTTCATATCTCAATTTAAAGACTTCGCATTGTTAAATATTAAAAATGATTAACGAATAGAAATTATCCAGAACTGCCAGATGAATGAAAATTTATTACATGGTTGGGAAATATTTCGTTTTATCACAAATCTAAAACATTCCAAAGCATTTTGACTGTATTTGAAACTAATTTTTAGTGGGTACAATTTATTTCCGATTTCGTTAGAATTATATATATGTAGTGTCCTCTTTCTTTGTTTGAAAATTATTGTTAAGTATATATAACATTTTCTATTTAAATTGGCACGCACATTTTATATAACAAGTGGGTTGTTGAAGAAAATTTAATAAATTTAAGAAGAAAATTTAAACGAATTGGAATTGTTATAATATTTTATCATTTCTTTGTTAGTTTAAAAAGGAAGTCCTTTGTGATATTATTGAACTTCAAATTTTTAACAAATAGGATGAGTTAGTATATAGAAAAAGGATACAAAAATTGTATTCATCGTTTTATTAACTTTTCATAAATATAATGTACACAAGCTGGTGTGTAAAGTATTGATCGTTATTTTCCATAATATTTTATAATACTCTATCTCATTTGAAATCAAAACTTTAAATAAAATGTAATAGAAGAATTTTATTGTTAAATTTGTTCTATTTTTATTCATTCTTGAAATACCAATATAAATATTGATTGTGTGATTGTCGTTATTCTATGCATTGTGATTTTGATACCATCTTAATATTACCTGAACTAAATGTTAAAAAATATTGATGTACATATTAGTTTTAATATTACAATTAAAACTTATAAAGTAAGAATTCGATAGACTCTGTACTTTTGAAACTAATAATTCAAATATGTATAAAAAATGTATAAATATATAAAATTTTTTTATCGCAATAAATTATAAATAGCTTCTGATTGGGTAAAGCATGTCGCACATTATATCCGTATAATTGAAAATTAAGCAAATTTTTGGGCAACAACTGCCTGAATGAGCAAAAAAACATTGGCCGAAAAGTTTAACCGTAGCAAATATATGAACTCTTAACGCAAAAACAAATCTATTTACTTTCGAAAAACTGAGATCCACTCTCTAGAAGCAATTTTACCTGGCATTATATTATTGAGGTGTCAATTACTTCAATATACTTCCACATACTTCAATTTCTCAATAGTTATAAGAAAATCAATAAAACGTTGTGTTTTTTTTCTTTAATGTTACATCTCAAATTCAACGCCAAAATATCTGAATTACATAATGTTATAAACTTATGGGAAAACAAACATAAAATAAATCGAAAAATATTTTTTTATTCGGTTCAAAGGATCTTTAAATTGTTCTTAAGGTTATTTCTGTATTTCAATTTATTTTTTTTTAGTAAAATTTATGTTGTCAATATATTGAGTAAATCCTTTATTTTTTTTAAATTATAGAATACAAGGTAACAAATAATATCATTTCTTCTCATTGTAAGTTTTATATTGAAAGAAAAATGTGAATTATAATATGATTTGAAATAAGGGAACATTTTAAAATATTCATTATATCACCGCACTCCGTCACTGCTTATCGTATAGTTGAAAGCTTTGATAAGAATTACGACTAAGGTTTTCAGTCATACGTCAAACATTTGTTGAAATTTTAAAGCTCGCATATATAATAAAAATGCGAGCTTACCCTTTATTGATGTTGAACATAAAGTTGTTCAGATATATTTTTTCAATTCATCGAACATCGAGACATCGAAAAGAAAAATAAATATAAAAAAACGTCTTAACTATAAATCTGACAGGAATTTTAACTTCTGATTTATTTTGTTTTTCTATTGCAAACTTAATTATTTTTTCCATCGAATTTCCCATGTCACTCGTGAGTTCAAAGAGCTACATAGTCATTTACAGTCAAATTTTACCCAAAGTTTAAACGGAACACCTTGTCATATGTAAGTATTACATATATATTTTATATTTTATTAAAGTCATTGTAATAAATCTATTATCGTTATTGGAACGATAATTGAAAAAAAAAAACTATAACATAAGTTTTTTTATTGCGAAATGATTTTTGGAGCACATAATTTCTTTTTTCACTTAAGACCTTTTCGAATTCATGTTTTTTTATTATTTTTTGCATTTTGGATATTATTCTAAAAACACAAAGCTCTAATGATAGCTGAAATATTACCATCATTCTTTCCGAAATTCTTTTCCATTGAAGGAATTTCTTTTTTAAAGTGAAAAATTTTGTTTGTTCTATGTTTTATAGTTACAAACAATAACTTTTACAATGAACGTTTAATGTCGGAAAATTGTCAAAAAAAAATTTTCATTATAAAAGAAAATAATATTAAAATATTTTTTTTATATAATTTTTTAGAAAAGGGTGGATTATCCTTGAACTCTATATAAGGATAGGAAAAATTAAAATTTATAAAACAATTTAAAGTTTTGCTAAAACTAAATAAACAAAAATGGAGAATTTATGTTGTTATAGGTATAATAATTAAAATCAATGTTTTAATTTCAAGTTTCAGAATATCATAAAATCACTCTGTTTCAATATTTTTTTTTTAATTTTTAAAATTTCCCATTTTTATTTTTCTCATTTAGAGTAAACCCTGATTCAACTTTTTATCTTAAATATTTTTTAAAATATATTACGCACATGCATTATATTCTATTTCAATATGATCATCTGTGGCAGCTTTAAAATTAAGAGAGATTAAAGTTCTACAAAACAAATCCTTAAAAGCTGTCAATAACCTACCCTATACTCACACCTTCTATAACAATAAAGGAAAAAATCGCTCCGTTTGAGCAAGCAATACTTTAAAATTTTGAATAACTTTTACATAAAAATACACATTTCTAACTTTCTAAACGACGCGTCGCATAAATTTACGCCGTTCGAGATGTGTGAATTGAATGTAAATAATTTTAATGTGCATGTGATCGGTAAGTTGTATTTACAATCGTAAATTTAGCTCGGTAAATGGTATATTACATGCGTCAATACACATGTAATTATTTAATTAAGTAAATTTTACTTACATTCTCCGTATAAAGTAAATTTTATTTACTTACTTCATTTTGAGTTTCTGTTTATTTTTTGCATTGCAAATGTATTGATTGCAACTACCTCTCACAGGCATATTAAAACAGTATACAAAACATGTTAATAAAATTTCTTATACAGCTTGTTGTGTATACACACTAAAACAAAAACACATGGACACTATTGTCAATATTATATCATTCGACCTAACGGTCTCGTGATATAAGTATTGACTCGTGTCTATGTGTTTTTGTGTATACACAAGTCGTTGTAATAGTAAATTTTCTTAACATGTGTTGTAATGTACTATTACCACTACTGCTGCTGCTGAATATCTATATGAGCAAAAACTCATAGTGGTTATATAATTTTGAAATGCATTAATAGATTCTCGTAGTTGATAGGTTTACTCTTAACTGAAATATCATTGTTATAATGCACCTAAGTGATAATGAATTAAATTTTTGATCCAAAAATCGATGAAAATTCTATGTTTTAGAGATATACAGATTTGATGTCGAAATTTGGAGAAAGGTGTTAATCGGAAAAACAAATCTAACACCAGAAGCGACAGTATAGGAAATACTACGATTTAAATTTGGCAAGCAAGAATCAGAAAAAGTGAACAATGTCGACCATACAGAAAAATAAAATAAATTAAATCAATTCAGCTTGTTTTGCAAAATGATTTGTGTACATGTCCTCTTTTTTTTTCCTAATAAAATTTATCCCTAATTTCCTTAATAATTTATATTCAGGAAATACTTATTATTCGAATGAAAACGGAAAAAAAAAGTTATCCTTTTAGTCCTTAATACCACATTAGAAAAAATTGTATACATATTAAATCAAATATGAAAAAAAAAACACTATTTCGATAACCCCTATTTAATTTTTCCCAAAAAAAATAATTATTATTTTGCAGCTGGTATTAAAATCTGGCTCTCAAAAATCATTTATTATGGCTAATAAATGGTGTAAATCCAATCAAATCCCACGATGATATTTTCTACACACATTGAAAAAAAAAATAAAATTTTAAATCAAGAAAATGAAAAATGATCGCAACCATAAGAGAAAATATCACTGTGTATAGTTTTTATTAGTAAATAAAAATATAAAAAAAAAAAATTTATAAAACTGAAGAGATTTTCATTTTTACTTTTTTTTTTATTAAAAAGGCGGAGTTTGATATCAGAAAAACGAACAAAAACTAGTTTTTCTTTCATATTATTTTCATTTATCAGAATACAAATAAAATTCTCTACTCTCTGATTTTTTTTTTTTATTTTCATATTCAGAAGAAAATTTTTTTTAACGGAGCACACGCGATATATAAGTTTGATTATTTCGCGCACGGTTAAATATTTTCCGCGAATTCAGAGAGTGAGAAAACTTGATTATTTTGTTATTTTATAGTATTGCAAAGATTTTAAGTTATGTTTATAAGTTTAATATGATTCAAGTAAAAATTTATAAATGCGAATTATTCAATCAATATAAGATGTTTATCGAATCTATGACTAAAACTCTTAACCCTTTCATTCTTACTTTGTTTCTTTTTATCTGAAGACTTTTGGTCCTTCCTTTTCAGATTTATATATCTAAAGATTATATAAATTGCAAAATCTAGTCTATTTATTTTTAATTCGTCTTTCTTAACCCTGCATTTACCAACCAATTTTATTCACGTCTTAATCATTATGAATATTAATTCTGTTAAAAAAAAATCTTTAAAACAACTTTACCAAGTACTGCAAACAAGCCTTAAACTGCTTAATATCAAAGAGTTAGGGTAATGTCTAGCTTTTTACACTCAAACAAAAAAAAAATTACAAACATAAAACATAAAAAAAAAACAAAAAAAACAACATTACAATAATATGCCCGCCCAACTTATACCCAAATGTCAATAAAAAAAAAAAAAAACAAAACAATAATATTCTCTTTAAGGCGCGCAGAATCCATTGGATTCAATTCAATTTTTTTTTTTTTTTAATCCATTTTATTTCATTGTTAAAACCATCAGTAACTAATAAATCGCGATGAAGAAGATTTTGCGCGCGGACTAAAATTTTCTTCAATATGCGAATTTCAAAGAAAAACTATTAAAATCGCGAAATTGTTTTTATAGTATCTACTCTACATATATAATATAAATATGAATACTCTTGTTATTTACGCCGATCATTATTGTGTGTTATGATTACTATACTTACTACTTTAATTCATTAACCGTGAAATTTTTTTTTTGATACCGTTAATAAAATATAATTTGATTTTAGTTTTTTTTTTTTTTTTTGGTTTTTTTGTTCTCATTTCATTATTATTATATTATTAATTTTATTGATTATTTAATTTGCGAAATAAAATTATAGATATGAAAATTCAATGTGAAAAATGTTAATATCAGTTATATACTACATATAACATAAAATTTATAAAATTAAAAATGAAATAAAAATAAAAAATAACAAAAAAGAAAATGAAAGAAAAAATTTTTAGAAGAATTATTAAATTACAAAAATATCAAAAAAAATATTTGATATAAAATTAAAAAAAAAATAAAAGAAAACAAATTAATTATCATAGTAAATTAACTTAAACAAAAATGGATATGACTGGCGCAAGTTCGATTAATATGAGACCACTTTTTGGTGGTTATCCTTTTCAAGGTATACATACACAAAAGAAAAGCTTATAATTCTAAACAAAAATGTGGTTGGCTTACACAGCGTTGTCGCTTAGATGAAAAATCCCCGAAATGTAAAAATCCGTCCTCAATCAAACGGGATAAAATATTCGGAGCGATTCCTCATTTTTTCGTTGTTGATTCCACAATTTTATGGGAAAAACACATCTGTGGACGATATTTGGATACATTCCTTAATTTATAACAACTACTGTTACTATGAGAACACTTAAAAATCTGAAAATTATGTTTTGAAGAAATTTAGGAAGTTGATTCGTTGAAGACGTTCCTTACTTACTGCAAATCCCTAGCTAACCCCAAATATTACAAAAGAAAATTTTTATGTCTACGGATTTTGCACCTTCGCGATGACGTAAAGCCTGCTCATTCGGAAAAATTAACAAAAAAAAACACTACAATTGGCCAAATAATAGAAGATTAAAACATCCCGCTCATTTTACACTCAGAAATTTCAAATCGGTAGTAATTGATAGAAAAATCATTCATGCATTGTGGTTTGAAAAAGCTAACGAAATGTCCAAATTGATATCATAGAGAACTTAAACTTGATGGAAAAATCAATATTTAGGAATTCGACTAACTTAAGTTGATAAAAATCTTTTCCTTACCATACAATTCTAAGGTCTTCAGACAGCCGTCAGAAGTGAGGATTCGTGACGGAAAAACTAAAAACAATAAAATTTAATCTATACACAAGTAAAATACGTTTTAATTTTTTTGCGAAACACTTTTGAGAAAATTATTTGGATATTCGGTTTTTTATAAAGAAGTTCTAATCAAAATTTTTAAAGTTGAATTAAAGGTTCGTAACCTTTAAATTTGAAATAGTTTCAGATGACTTCTAATTCCTGGTTCCAAGTTTAGTAAATTTCTTTGGCTTTCGGATTAAAAAAAAAACAACGTAATTTTCATTTAAAAACTTTCACCCCAAAATTTTTTCTAACATTCACATGTGGTCAATTGTATTATTGTAAGCTATGTCGTTTATAAATTAGGCTTTCATTAGGATTTTTCTACGAACAGGATATACAGGATATGGATATGATATATTTTCAGGACAAGGACGCGTTAATCAACTCGGAGGCGTATTTATAAATGGGCGACCTTTACCAAACCATGTTCGACTGAAAATAGTTGAAATGGCAGCGGCTGGAGTTCGCCCCTGTGTCATATCCCGTCAATTGAGAGTATCTCATGGTTGTGTTTCAAAAATTTTAAATCGTTATACGGAAACAGGTTCTATCCGGCCTGGTGTAATTGGAGGCTCAAAGCCAAAAGTAGCTACACCAGAAATTGAAGCAAGAATAGAAGAACTGAGAAAAGAAAATTCAGGAATATTTAGCTGGGAAATCAGAGAGAAATTAATTAAGGCAAGTATATAATTATAAATTAAAAAACAAATAAAAATCATGTATCATCGAATAATATTATCGAATCAAATATTATATGTGGAATCTAAAACACTATAAATATATTTCTATATGAAAATATTATTTTCTTTTTACATTTTGTTTAATCAATCAATCAATCATTACATATATTAATTTCAAATTACCGTCGCATAAATTATTTTGTGTATATATTTTTGCGCCGCGCTGTAATTTAATGTTTTATAGCATTTTAAACAAATTTACTTTCAAATCTATTTATTAAACTTTGCTAATTTACATATTAATTTTATAAAATAATTACAGAATGAATGTTTCTTAATTATAATAATAAGAAAATTAGTAATATTAATATTTACAATATATTTATCAATTTTATTATAATAATTTGCGCTAATATTTAAAATTCAAATTTAATTTTTTTTTAAAGCTATTTGACTCATGACAACAAGAATTTTTATACGAACTTTTTTTTAATTAAAAATCATTTGATTTTATTTTCTAATTTATATAGAAAAAATCTCCCTTTTTAAAATAAAAAAAACAGAAGTAATTAAAAAACAATAAATTTTTCATTAAATTTACGCATAATATGACACTGATTATATTTTTCAACATTTTTTAGGGGTGGAAATGTTAATAGGCAAATTGTGATCCAAAAATTTATATATGCTCTCATTTGAAATTTCAAAGGCATGTTTTTTACTAATAAGCTATTTCCATTCACCTAATAAATCACACATAAATTCCGATATTTCAGTTTCCGTTTACATTGATTAAGTGGAATACGAAGTGGAATATATTGACTTTTAAAAAATAAATAAACAGAATAATTTTTTTTTTTATTATTTTTTCATATATAAAAAAAATTTTATTTACGTTTTTTTTATTTATTTTTTTGTCACTTTGACAAAAAAATTTCTGACCAACCAAAAAATAATTTAAAAAAGTACCTATCAATTTACTTTTTTTGATAAATTTGGAATCCGAACCCTAACTTAAGTGGAATATGAAAAAGGGAAATAGAAATACCGGAATTTATTTTTATATGGGCATTTACCTGAAATATTCCGGAAAACTGAATATCCCACAAATATTCCACTAATGGAAATAGGTTATAAGGCTCGATCAATTATTTTTTTTTTTTTTGTTTTTTTAAATTGATAATTCTTATATTTTATTTTTCGTAAATATTTTTGATATGATATTTGATATGCATAATACGACGATGGTCATTTCATTAAAGATTCTTGCCTTCATTATTAACATACACATTGATGCGATATGAAGGTTTTTACTCAAAAGGTATTAAATCAAATTTTAAAAATTAATTGGATCTTTAATTATAATTCAATTCCAAAAATTCAATACAAAAGAAAAAATAAGTAATTTATCTTAGTAATTGTAAATGCATTTCTACCTTAAAAATTTGGACTTCTCTTATTCAAACCATCAAATTTTTTCTTATAATTAATGCTCCTCTGTGGAGGTTACTAATTAAAAATGTCTCATTCGTTTTATTTCATTAATTTTAGATTTTATTTTTATAATAAGAACACATAGTTAATTTCAAAAAAACCTTAAGACACAATTTTCCAAAATCGAGCTCAATTTTTCCTAAATTCTATTATCGCGCCCTAAGAGCTTCTGTACAGAAAAATCCATTTGATCTATCTTGCGTAACTGATCTTTTCTCTAAGAGCATTGAACCAAATAAATCGTTATATTGATATGAGAAATATGTTGGAAAAACAACGAACCCAAATTGTGAAAAATTCAAAAAAAACCAAAACAACAAATTGGCGCATAAGCCTTTATGCGGATGCAGTTGGTTTCATGTTGTCAAGTGCCTAACGATACTTGAAAAAAAAGTCAGCTATCGAATAGGATCAAAAATATGTCAAAAAAGTGAATTGGTTGGATCGTTGAATTACTAAGCCCCACGGGTAGGGTATAAAATAAGTCAACAGGCCCAGGTGCAATCTATAACCGATAACCCAAATCCTAATTTTACCAATTTTATTCTTCTACATGCTACCCCTAATATAGAATGAGATTTGAGGTCAGAGATCACTAATTCAAAATAATATAAATTTTAAAATTCTAAAATTTTTTTGAAAATATTCGACATAAATTGACTTAAATCGATGAGAAGTTTTCAAAAGAATCCAAATCTATATGCAACAAATTCGGTATTCCTTTTTTAGAAAATTTTGATATTATTTGCTTTCTGTTTATCCGTCGGTTTTCAATCGATCGATTTTATCAATGCCAAAATATGCTCGATTTCGTTCACTCTGATATAAACTTATAAGATAGAAGCTCTCAAACGCTGAAAGGTCTAAACTATTCTCAAGTAAAATTTATAAAATTTTAATTTTTTTAAAGGTTTTATGGATTCTGATCAAATTAAGAGGACTTCGTACCAGTTTGGATTTTTCGTCCCAAAATGTGATTGATAGCCGTTTTAGATTATTTTAAAGTTTAATTTAGAAAAAACATTTCATTCACAACCTCAGGAGTGTTTCATACTTTAAAATGGTATAAAACTTTTTAGAATCGGTTAAGGCTAAGGGCATGAAATCTCTTAAAAACCATTTTGTGACCCAAAACAGAGGTTGTGAATGAAATGTTATTTCTGAATTAAACTTTAAAATAATCTAAAATTGATTTTCAAAAAAAATTTGGGACTAAAAATCAAAACTGGTACCAAGTCCCTTTAATATATGGGTCGAAGTCGATTAAAGAAATCTTGAAAAAATTGTTGAATTTCGATTGTGCCCAAAAATTCAGACTGAGTTTCCATGAAAATTATTGTATAAGTAGATGTCGATTGAAAGAACCTAAAAACATTCTAGTCCAGATTGTGACCAATAATTCTGACCAGGTTGGCTCTTCATTTAATATATATTATTTTAAAGAGGTTTCCACTTTTATTTTCATGAGTTTTTCTCACAAATATAATTGTCAAATTACTTTCAGAGCTATTGCATCAATTGAAGACTCCTGATAAAATTTTAAATAAAAATGAAACGTTTGCAAATTAAAATTCAAAAAAATTTGCTTACTCGACTTCAATTCACCTAATGAAGTAAATTAACCATTAGAAATGCGAATATATTCTTTGTGCATAGAAAACTATGTGTAACATATGGCTCTGTTTCTAAAATTTCTTAAAAATTTATAAGAATTCAGATGTTCTTAGTATTATTTTAACCGTTTTTTTGAGTCAGTAAATGTCTAAATAGTTTTTTTTGTTTGAAGTTAATTTATCAAACTTTTTAACGTCTCCTTTAATAATATTACCTCTTTTTATTTTTCAGTAACAATAGTAATTTTTTTTTCGTTTCGAGTCACGGTTTCAGGTCACGGAAACTAGAATTAATTGTCAGTTAATAGGATTACAAAATTTAATGCGAATACTTTTTCGAAGCGTTTTTAGTGCAATAAATGAAATAAAAAAAATGAAGGTGGTAAATAATCTTACTTTTAGAGAATTTTGCGTTGAAACATTGATATCGTTAAAACAACATTCAAAATTTTAGTCAACGAGTCACGAATACAAAGAAGAATTTCATTGTCTTCAAAAAAAAAAAAAAAACTCTCACTTCATTGAATAAGGGGACGAGCCAAGCTTTAAAAATCTGTTAAACTTTTTCAAATAGGACGTCTATTTACTGAGAAATCGGAGCAAACGTCAAAAAATGGTTTAGAGTCACGGCGAAACAGAGCCATATTAACATCATAATTTATACGAAAATATAGTGTGCAAGATTTTCATCATCATTCTGTCTTTCTATAGAACAGCTACATTATAATTCGAACACTGAAATCAAAAATAAACGACAACATTATCTTAATTTGAATCAATAATCCTATTTACTACTTACTAAAAAAGTTAAGATAATTTAATATTACAAGGTCAAAACATAAATACTGTGAACACAATATACAAAAATTATGATAAGGAAAAAAAAAAGAAATTCCTTTTACATAATTTTCCTAATTTCACTTTACTATTATATTTACCTTCATAATTTCCAAGTTAATAAATATTAATATTCATTTTTATATCATTATTCTCAAAAAATGTTCTTTTTTAATACTAAATTTTAATTGGAAAATATTTAACGTTTAAATTATAAATAGGAATTTTCGCAGAAAATAAAAAGAAATTAAAAGCTAATTCTTATGAGTTCTTGTAATTTTTTTTTTTCACAAGAGATATGCAAATATTATTAAGAGCTCGTTCTAGACTCGTTGATAACCTTAATTTGTTTGTATATGAATAAAATTTCGCAAGTAAATGATATTTCCTTAATAGACCTGACATAAGATCAGAAATTTTTCACTATTGTCTTAGTAAAATTAAATTTTCTAACCAGAAAATTATTTGTAAATAAATTCAGGAAGCAGAAACTTAAATTAAAAGGAGCATTATTTTTGTTTGAAATTTTTTCCCAACTTTTTCATAAGAACAGAATAAAAGGTTTTCAATACATGTATAGGTAGGTATATTAAAGCAAAATTAAATATACCGACTATTTTACAGCATCCTTTACTTTATTTTAAAACTATAATGTTGCAAATTATCGATTTAAATTTTATTTTCTTTTTTCTGTTGAGCACAAGATATTTTCTTTTCAATGTTCTTTTTTTCTTCTTCTTTTTTTTTTTTTGAATAAAAATAACATAATGAACTCCTTGCAACCCCATGGAGTTATTGATTAACAAAACGTAAATTCATTTAAATACTCCATTCATCCTTGTCGGTTTATATATATAATATTTAATAGTAGATACAACAAAATAATATCACACATTTAAATATATACCTACTTTTAAAAATTAAAAAGTTAACAAAAAAGAAAAAATTATATTGCTCCCGGTTGTTGGTATAATGATTTCGACCTGATGCCATTTTCATTTAATATTGTATTCATCATGTTTCGTCCTCAAAATTCTATTCACATTTATTTCGGCAAGTTGTTATTCTCTAAAACAATAATATAATGTAATACTAATATTATATGCACCTGAAAAAAACTGTCACAACTTCCGCTAAAATATATATGCAAGATATTTATATAGAACACATTAGAAATTAAATGAATAGTTTACACTTCTAATGATCCAAAAAATAAATTTTTTGAAATCTCAAATTTTAACAATTCGAATTCATCAGCAGGAAGTTATGTTACAATGACATGTCAAATAATGATTTTTGAAGCTATCACTGTAAAGTGTAAATGAATGAAGTCTATCACTGTAAATTATGGGAGGCTTAGTATACTTTTATTATCCATTTTCAGAAACGGCTCGATCAATTTTTAGAGTGAAATTTTGAGTTATTTTGTCGTTCAAGGGAAAATGTAAGTCAAGATTTCAAAATGAAAAAAAAAATTTAATGTTCTAATTCTAATTTCTATCTATCGACCTCGGAATTTTTACTACAAAAATGACATCAACTCAGGCGGGCTTGATTCAGGAAAAATTATATTACATATTTAAAAATAAAAATGTTTACAATAAGCGTAAGTCGCCCATATGTCTGTAAGTTAAAAAACAAAATAAAAATGAAGAAAAATCAATGCATAACTAATTGATTTGGGTTTTTTTTTTATTTTATTTCGTTTTTTTTTTTTTTCATTTCATTTTGGTCATTTCAGAAGAGTTTTGCGCAATTTGTAACAGATCACAAAAATGAGTTTCCTTTTTTTTCTTCAACAACAAAATACACTTAATCTTTATAAACAAAATCGAATTCAATTCATCTGCAACACTTCTTTGAAGTTATTTGCCAACAAAATGAATACCACAAAAAAAAATTGTTTTTTTTTGTTTTTTTTTAAAACTTTTACTTTGCCGCAAATTAGCTACGCTTAGAATATTAATTCCTCCAGGTGATCCCAATTGAAGTCTTGAATTATTTGAATTTTTTTTTTTTTTTTTTATTTAGTTTAAAGGCAATATTCAGCCTCTTTGTTTTTTATGTCAGTAATTAGAATTTATCTGATGAGATTTATTTTGTTGTTTTAATAAAAAAATGAAAAATTTATTATTATTTTAAATAAATTCTGTATTTTTTTTATTTATTTCACTTAATTTATCAGGCATTATGTTGAATGGCACACGAAAGTTAAATCCATAGACTTTATGGAAACTAACATACATGCACATGCACATAAATATATAACTATGTACATACATACATTCATATGTATGTATGATGTGTATATGTAAAGAAAAAAGTTCATTTGACTTTTATAACATAAGTTCAGTATAATTTTGTAATAAATTTAATACTGCAAACAAATTTTTGATTCTTCGAAATCTTCTTATGAATAAATGCTACAACTAAAATTAAACAACGAAGTTCAATTTAATAACTAACTACTTTCATACAGGGAGAATAAAATAGCAATATTACTAGAGGCCTTACCTTTTAAGAAGAATTTCTTTAAATTTATAATGTTTTGTAAGAGATTTCATATTTTTAAAAAAAATTTTATACACACATAGTACTCTAATGCAGTGGTTCCCAAAGTGTGGGTCGCGAGCTGATTCTAGGTTGGTCGCCAATAATTTTATTATTTAATTTTTTGTATTTATTTAATTAAATTGATGCAATATTTTTATATACAGGTAAAAGTCTGTATTAAAAAGGTTACAGTACAAAATTCATATTCAGTTTTACACACTGCAGCTTTAAAAGTACTACTTCCGAATGGAACACAACGTCTTATATATGTGAATATGCATTTTCAGCAATGTTTGCATTAAAAAAACAAATATCGCAATAAAAATCAATTATCAAACTCACTTCACTAATACAAAATTAGATGTCGAAGATCTTATTAGCAAAAATAGAAAACAGGCCCATTTATCTCATTTATTAATTATTTTGATATTAATAAATTTATGAATTAAAGTTTTTACTTTTTACTTTTTTTTTACAGGTGGGTAGCGAAAACCTTAGGGTTTTAATTAGTGGGTCGCGGCTGGTAGAAGTAGGGAACCCCTGCTCTAATGCTCTGATGCCCTCAATTATTGTTATCTTCTTTCAATAATTAATTATACCGAAGAATTTCGTTTTGCTACGTACTTAAAGTTACTTCAAAACTCAAGGAAAATCCTCTTGCATATAAAATTCAAAACCCTATACTTGAATTAAAAATACCAATACACTTCAAAAATTTATTCGCTGAATGAAATTTCCTATTTTGCGTTAAAACAATTTAAAAGTTTTTGAATAATAACTTTTTCAATTAAACTGCATTATAAACTAATTTATTTTTTCTAATTTCCTGAGTTATGTTTCTTGAAAATTTAATACTTGAGGACATAAATTTATAAATAAAAACTTTTATAAGAAATTTATAGCTTTTTATTTGTTGATTTTTACAAAACTAAACATAAATAATGTCCCTTAACTTTTATCATCGAAAAGAAAAATATTTAATTTTATGCAAGGACTTAATTATTATAATAATTTCAATAAAATCACGTTTCTTGAATAAATTAAAATGGTTTTGTAATATTTGTAAATCTTAAATATTATTTTCTTTTTAAAGGTTATATCCAAAAGTTCAAGTTCTTGAACCAAAGAAAAATTCATTAACAATATACTTTGAGCATTTATACTTAAAGACTTAATCCTTAAATTTAAAGAAATTTTTAATTTAGAGAATTTATTTCTGAATTACTACAAGTCTTGTTCCAAATCGAACACAAATCAAAGTAAGCTTTTGGTTCAAACATTAAACTACAGGAACTAGAGTTTTATAGACACAGGAAATGTGTTCAACTTTAAAAAAAGTCATCAATATATTTGCCTCTAAAATTAATTTAACTCCATTTAAGCTAAATTGGTATACTTATAAGAGCATAAATTTCCTGATAATTTATGTACGTACAAGTTTAATTTTAGAGAACATCAATCAGGATGGAAAATATATTCGTACATAAAATATATAACTAATATTTTATTTGCAAAATTTTAAGTTTTTATAGCGGAAAAATAAAGGAAAGGTGGAACTTTTTTTTAATTTTTTTTTGTTGTAAAATAATCGTGATTATCAACGCCTATTTTAGCTTTTAGGGCGATATTTTTGTATTCTTCGTTTAAAAAAAATGATAATTCATCAATTTAATGAATGTTGATTTTTGATATGATCTTTGTATGATAAATATTTTGATTACAAAAAAAAAGGAATGCTTGAATGATTCATAATTCAATGAATATTCAAATCATTGAAATTGTATAAAAATTAAAAAACAAAAAAATTTTGGAATTTATGTACAAAAATTTTAATAAAATGACTTTGCATTAAAATATTTAAAAATTTATACGATTATTTTTCTTTAAAAAAAAAATGACATTGACACACGAAGTATTTTAAGGAAGAAAAATTTGTTATTTATTTTTAAACTCTTACTTGACAAAATCATGATTGATAAGTAAAATAAACTATATAAATAAAAATTTTATATGGCATACAAATTTTTAAAACTTGGAAAAGACTAGAGTGCATAGAAAAATTTACTATCTTATCTTTACATTGAAGAGATTGAAAATCTTAAAAATTTTTTTAAATATTTCAAAAATATGTTAAAATTTAATTCTGCATAAATTCAAAGAATTTACAGCAGGGCATTTTTCGATAGTATAAACCCACTTTAACTTCAAATTCCAAAAATATTTAGATTTTTAATTCAAAAAAATTATAGTTTTTATTTATGTAAATTATAATTCGGAAATCTAAATATTTAACAAAATAATTTTAATGCTCTATTATTATCAAATTAATATTATAACCAAAAAAAAAAAGTTGTTTGTGATAAATCTTCTTATATTTATTGTGTAATTTATCACTTCATATTTTTCAAAAATTTATGTCTAATAAATTGGTTTATTATTTTTAAAATTTTTTTTTTGTAATTTATAGGAAGGTGTCTCAGATCCACCAAGCACATCATCAATAAGTAGATTATTAAGAGGATCAGATAGAACAACTGAGGATGGTAGAAAAGATTACAGCATACATGGTATTTTGGGCGGTAAGTTTTTTAAAAATATTTATACGTTATAAATTTATAGATTTATTTTCTATGATGGATGGATTCAATATTCAATGTTCATACTTAATATAATATCAAATTTAAATTAGTTAAAAAAAATTCTTGTTTGGAATATGAAACTTATTCAAAAATAACGACGAAAGTGTTATTTTCTAGTTTTTTTTTTCTCGAATTTTTTATTCATAAATCATACTTTTAAGAATACTTTGTACAACAAGCAATACTTTTTCAAATACAATTCCCTTTTTTGGTATTATTTAAATCTAAGTATTTGAATATTAACAGTTTTAAAGAAATTAATTTTATTTTAATTAATAATAATATGCCTGATTCCTCACTATAATAAAAAAAAAGGACCCATTCAATTATTTATGTAATGATACGAAAAAAATTACATTTTCCGTTTTTGTTCTTTCTATAACGCGTATTATAATAAATCATGTTTTATTTGAATTATCTAATACATTCGTAATAGTAGATTACAATACATGGTAAGAAAATTTATTATTCTTGCGAGTTGTGTATACACACAAACACATAGACACGAGTCATATTTATATCACGAGACCGAAGGTCGAGTGATATAATATTGACGAGTGCCTATGTGTTTGTGTGTATACACAACGAGCTGTATAACAAATATTATTACCATGTATTGTATACTGCTTTAATGTGCATGGGAGAGGGAGTTGAAAACAATACATTTACAATGAAAAAAATAAACAAAAAAGTTCAAAATGAAGCAAGGAAATAAAATTTAATTAATACGGAAGTAAATTTATTTCTCGAAATGATTTCAAACCGGATGATTTAAGATCAGCTAATTCCTAAAATATTAAAAAAAAATTAGTAATTTTTCCAAAAAAAATTATTCATTTTCTTTTTTGCAAAAAAAAAAATCGAATAATTTTTTTTTAGAAAAATTACTAATTTTTTTTTTATTATTTTAGGAACTTATGGTCTTCTTAAATTTTATTTAATTTTATTTTTAATTATTAAAAAAAATAATAATAATTTTATAATTTTTTTTTTTATAATTAAAAATAAAATCAAATAATAAATATATGTATAGTTATAATTTATATTTACAATAAATAATCTCCTTGTTGCCGCCATTTTCCTCGTTTGTTGATAAAAGAAAAAAAATTCTTACTTGACATTTGACAATTGACAGCAAATTTTATAATGACAACAAAGATATTTTCAGGGTTACCATTGTTCTATTTTTATTCATTTTGTTTTTTTGAATAAAAATAAGTGCAATTTTTGAAGTGTGGTTTAAATTTTTGTACTAAAATCCAACCAAACTCGTTTAAAAATTTAGTAGTAGAGGTTCGAAGATCCTTTAAAAATAGTAGATTGAAACACATGTTAAGAAAATTCATCGACTGATCGACTGGCCGCTTTTTAGAAAAAAAAAAATATCCGCGTATTTTTTTATTTGTTCTTTTTTTTTTTTTTGTTTGCTCAGAGGGAAAATATAGATTAGCTCAGAGGGAAAATATAGATTTTTAGCATTATAAACTAAGCTTTGTTTGACATTGATATGATGCATGTGAGAGGTATACATTTGCAATTTTTTTTTTTTTTTTGGTATTTGTCTGTTTAAAATATTGTGAGTGTGAGTGATATTATTTTTGTTTATAGTATTACGCAGTTCAAAATGAAGAATGTAAATACAATATAGAGCAATGTAAATACAATTTACATCACAGGGAAATGTAAATACAATTTACATTCCTCTATAATTGCATGTGTATTGATGCATGTAATGGAGCATTTACCGAGCTAAATTTGCGAATGTAAATACAACTTACCGAAGCCATGCGCATTAAAATATTTGTAAATATATTAATGAAATCATAAAGGAAGTATAAATAGAGGAATTAGTCCCATACAAAAAATGCTAACAAAAATAGTGAAACAAAAAATCCATATCACAACCCCATGAGCTTTTTTTTTGTATTTTTTAGACTTCCACTCTCACAAAAGCTTTTAAAACTTTAAAAATTGTGTAGAACTGTTGTTAGAGTACCATTCAAATCACTTGACCAATCCGTTATGCAAAGCTTTCCCTTTTCATTACAAAACTCCATACAAAATTGCATGAACTTTTTTTCTTAAATAATTTCCCCTAAATTTTATATGGAATTTTGTAATGGAAAGGGAAAGCTTAGCATAACGGATTGGTCAAGTGATTTGAATCGTACTCTATTTTTGAAGTTTTAAGAGCATTTGTGAGAGTGGAATTTGTGATATGGATTTTTTGTTTCACTATTTTTATTACCATTTTTTGTATGGGACTAATTCCCCTATTTATACTTCCTTTATGATGAAATCTAAATATAATGCAAGTGCAGCAAAAATATAATTCTCTGTCAATATTGCATACTCATGAATGACATTAACTGTGTGCTGTACAATAGGAAAAATTATGTGTCATCTTCGTCTAATATATAAAAATGTAAATTATCTGTTTCTCTGTTTCTCTGTTTCTCTGTTTCTCTGTTTCTCTTTTTCTCTGTATCTCTGTATGTATCTCTGTTTTTTTTGATCCGAGGTCCCAACGGGAGCGCTACATTAGAAGCCGCATTTTGCAATTTAGGTATATTCAGAATGATAAAATGTTGTAGCGTTGGACCCGAAAATCCTATTTAAAAAACTGGAATTTGAAAGGGCTCCTACCGTTGTCCCAGGGCTCAATTGGGGGGCAATACAACAAATTTCCAAATTTTGAAAATACGGAGCCCAGAGACCCGAGATGCTTATAGGGTACTAGAAATTTTGACCCGAAGCACCGATGTGGGGATATGTAGCAAATTTTGAGATCCCAATTTTTTTACTGCCCACAATCTGGATAAAAGTGTTTTGATATTAATATAAGTTCGGTACTACCGAGCGAAGCCGGGTATTTCAACTAGTATTATATAAATGTGATCACCGTAAAAAAAAAAGTTTTAGAGATCCTAAAAATAGAGAGAAATTTACTGGGACTATTTCGAATAAGCTATATTTGTGTAAGAAGATTTATTAATGTGAGAGAAGGACAACCATTTAAAAAAGGCAAAAAACTGCTTAATATTGCTTTCATACTAGGTATAATCCTATAAAAAATACTGGCAGAGATTTTGGTACCCACGGAAAGGATTTTAATATTTCATAGTAATAAAAAAAAAATTTCCAATAAGCAAAAGTACTAGGCTGAGCGAAACAACGTTCGCACCGGGATCGACATCAATTTTTATCAGTGTTTTAATTATAAAAAAATTAATAATTACATTGGCTTTAAAAGTTTAAACTTTAAAGTATTGCATATTTTAAAATAAACTAACTACTGTATACTAAAAACCAACAATATAATATTTTTACCTATAACATTGTTATTACAATTAATTTAAATGTAGTCATCCCATCATAATTAGTGGTAAAAAATTATTTTCCATAGAAAAATAAATGAACTTATTTTCAATATATATATATATACATAGCTAATTAATTCAGTTATTAAAGGAATTACAATTAATTTTTTCCAGGAATTTCTAAGTGCAATTTCATTTATATGTAGGAAGTTTGCAAAGAATTTCATAGAAATTTTCCTTTTTGCTAATTAGTATTATTTTAAGAATATTATATTATGTGGTTATGATAAAGACATTTTCTTATTTTTAATAAATTTATCATAGGTATTGATGCTTTTTTTGCTCTGAATATTGATTGCTTACGTCATACTTTTACTAAAAATTTATTCATTAAAAAGGAAAAGCTCTATAATTTATTAAAAACTAATTAATTGAAAATAATTTAAGATAATTATTTGTTTAATTGATGATAATTAAATTTTGTATACTTATATATTTATTGAATAAGTTTTTATTTATATATTAACTAAAATATTGTCGATATGAGAACACTAATAAATATATTATAATAATTACCTTAATATTATTTTTTTATGATCTATTACAAAAATTCAGCACATTAAAAAGATTGCAGTGAATAAAAAAAATAATATTTAACAAATTCATTGGAAAACCGAAAACGAGCCCTTTGACTTCATTTGAAAACATACTTGTTAAAAAAGGTATATTTTGTGTAATTTAAAATAAACATGAAGTAAATCTCCTTCGTCAACAATTCCTTTTAACAACTGAAATCTCTCTTTTCAGTAATGCATAGTCCTGCTGCTTTCACGCATGGTTTGATTATATTAAGGCACGTTGACGTGAGTCTAGTATTTTGTTGGATTCTTTTGGGACTGAGAGGTTTAAAGTAAAATTAAAAATAAACAGGGACTCGGAGAGGTCTAAAACGTGCATAAATTAGAAAAATTTATCAAAAATGTATATGAAAAAAATTATTTCTTTTAAATTTTATTAAAATAAAAAGATATAAAAATTGTGACCGGCTCATGGTAAATAGTTTTAGGTAACTTTTTCTATATCAAAGAAGAATGTTTGGCGCAACTTTATTTTTAAAGGCCGATTTTCGCCTTTTGGAATCAAATTAATCTTTTAGCTTTAAAAATCTGTTTAAATTTAAAAAAATCGGGCCATTTATAAGGGAGGTATAGAATTCCTAAGAACTGTTTATTTCATTCTAGTGGCGTTTTAATGCTACTGAACCCCTCGACTGCTTCTCAATATACCTAAAGCATCTTAAATAAACTCCCTTTTCTAAAAACCTACATCATTAAAGAGGTGCCAGAACCTCTGCTCATTTTCTTTGGATCATTATTATATATACAATTTAGAAAACGTTTTTTATCAAACTCTTATGTTAAGTTCCCCTGTATACTTATAATATTTTTAAGATTTTCATAAATTTTATTTTAAAAAAATTTATAATTTGAAACACTTTTTCGAAAAGAGAGATAATAATGTTTTGTTTACTTTTTTTTAATACATAGTTAATTTTCATTTCATTTCATAATTCTGATTTTGGATACCTTAAGTAAATTTTTTAATGCTTTAATTTTTAAATTAAACATTAATTTATATGGTTCTTATAATACTCCTTTATTTTTGGTTAATTGTTCTTGAGAAAACAAAAAAAAAAAAAAAGAACCAAAAATTAAGGAATATTCATAATAAAATAACTTAAAAGAAACTGATCACCTGCTGAAATGTTTAAAATAAAAATGCCATTAAAAATCATAAATTTATCATTGATCTACATTAAATATGATACGATCTTAGCATAATATTCAACCAAGAGAACATTTTTTTAATAAAATTATGGGAATATGATGATGATGATGGTGATACACAAAAATAACATACTATCATATAAAAATGAATATCCGTACATTATGTTGTTTATAAATTACCTAATCGAAATAAATTAATAATCATGTATCGATTTTTCTTGCATATATTATTATTATTATTTTTATTATTATTATTATTATTATTATTATTACTATTACTATTACCTAAAAAGAAGATAGTCGCTAAGAGAAGATACCGCCGCCGGTATCTTTTTGTTATCGCAATTGTTCGCTACGATCAACATTGAATGCTTTCTGGTTTTTTTTTTTTTTCTTGAAATAGCCCTTTAACACCATACAGTTCAGGTGATGATTTCTTTTACAAATTTATACACACATAATATGTAATTTTTTTTTTTTATCTTGTACTTTTGCCTATTCGGGATTTCCTTACCATTATGGGAAGAAAATACATTTAAGAAAAATATTTTTTTTAAAAATAAGTTAAGTTTTTTTTTTTATTAAAAACTACTATAAAAAAACCAGTTTATCTGCATAATATAAAAATGTTAATGGGAAATCAAAAAACAATTTTGAAAAATAAATGAAATTTGTTTTTTAACGAATTTGTCGTATTTTTCACACCGTATCATGCAGCTCACAATATGTCTAATCCAAATATAAATATATAGAGCTTTAATATTTTTGGCGGCAGCATATCGGGCAGCAAGTATATAATATTTTATTGAAGTGGATATAGGACTCAAAAAAGAACTAAACATTTATATGTATAGTTTTATATGAAGTATATTACGCACACATATATAATTATTACAATTTTGGTGCTATATTTTTAACCATATCTATACTATTTATCTTCCAAATAAATACTTAACTAATACATTGAGTTTTTATAATAAACTAAAGTAGTTTTGGAACTGTAAGCTCAGTGGAAAATTCCTTCAACCATAAAACCTTAAATACAAAATTTAAAATTTGAGAAATGATGACACGATAAATGATGGGAATAAACTATCATTGAACGTTTAACTATTTGTCTATTTCCTTAAAATAAATTAGCCGTTGTTTTTGATAAAGTCGGCATATTCTTCCAGAATGCTTCATTTCAGCGGTTAATATATAATTTTTTTAATTGAAGTCGAATATTAAATAAATAAAAAAAGAACAACTTTGATTTTAAAACTTATAATGTTAAAAAGAAAAAATTATTATTTTAAAAATTGAATAAACTATTCAAGTGTGGCATTTTATTTTAGTTGTATATAATATTACAAAACAATATTTATATTTTCATTTCCATATCAAAGAAATTTTTTTCAGTAAAGATAAAGAAAAGTATATCTTTTAACAGAAAATTACTAATATGAAAAGGGTAATTTCGTTTGATTGATTTTTTTTGTTTTATTGGCTTCAATAATTTTTATTTCACTTTGTTTTTTTTATTTTTTTTTATTTGAAACATGTTTTACAAATAGGACGGGTGCCGTCGGCTCTTTTGATGATTTAAATATATAATGCATTGAGAAACAAAGAAAATGTTTTTATGGATTTAAAATTTATGTTTGGCTTATGATTTTATTCAGTTAAATATTATGAATATACAATTTTCTTGTTATTTTCTTATAAAAATAAGGATGATATTAACCTTTTACTTATATTCTTGAGATATTATCTTTCTGTTTTCTTATACTTTATTTTCCCAATTTATTTCATAGTTACTCATTTTGATACATTTTGCTTGAATTTTCGTTCTTTTCTCTACTTTTCTTTAATTTCTATTTTTTCCATTTTCCTGGTCCTCTTTTGCTATTGCGTTATTTGGCTTTCCTCTTCATGGCTTTGGTTTCCATATATGTATTTTCTTTTTATTTCTTTATCTTTTTCTTTTGCCAAACTTAAGTCTAGCATTAAGAATTCTACTTAAGCAGCAATAAAGTTACAAAAAGTTAACAGTGACATATAAAATGAAAATAAATATTAAGAGAAGAAAAAAAAATACCTACTTTTTGTATAAAAAAAAAAAGTTATATTTATCTATGCATTGCAGGTAGACTACATAAATTTATTGAGTTTTTTATGAGCGAATTTTTTTTTTATTTTATTTATTATTGTTATTTATTTATTTTTTTTTTTATAAATTATGCAAGTAAAGTTTCACTTTGTTTTAATTAAAAAAATTCTTCTTATAAAAATGATGTAAATTTTAAGGCTTTTCTTTATAGAATTTGGAAAATATTTTATTTTCAATATTATATATACCTACTATTTTCGATTTTTATTAAGAGCATATAATAATTTTCTTTAAGATCAAGCTTCAAAGCTTCATGTATGATTTTAAATATACCATTGTTTAAATATACCATCCTTGTAAAAATCCAAACTTTTTGATTATACCTTTTCTATAGGATAAAATATTTCTTGTTGTTAAACCCAGTTATGCTTTATGTGAAATTAACATTTGGTAAACGAATTATTAATAAACATAATTTGATTTTTATTAATAATTTTAAAAAGAAAAACTTTTTTACGGGGGATGTTGCTATTCAAAATATTCAAAGCCAATATTGTATCCTATTCTAAATTATTTTATTAATCTCATAAATATTAAAAGGAATTTGTTAATAATAGCTATTTATGCAAGAACATTGATTTTTAGATTATACTTTCAAGCTAAAAATCATTAAGAAAATTTATTTTTTATATGAACTTCAATTTACCTTGAACTTTATAATTTAAAAGAATATGAGATATAATTATTATTATGAAAATTTATCAGTTCATTTCTCATGATGAGCAAAAATATACATATAATTTTTATATATGTTCAATATAAAGTGTTTTATATAAAATAGAGACACTTAACATAATGTTTTTACAAATTCTCATGTTTTTGCCCACTTATTTTTTCTTTATCAAATCAAAGGATTATATTTATTTTTTTTTTTCATTCTGAAAGAAAATATTAAAAAATGTGTCAAAAAGTTCATTTCTATTTTTAGAAAATATTCATTTACCTATATTAGTATTATACATTTTTTTATATACATATATGTGCGTAGATAAATTATTACTTTTTATGTAAACTTATTTGTTACCAAAGAAATTCAACCATTCAATAAATTTTACTTCACATACCTACGTCATTATTAAATATAGTTACAATTCTCTGAAAGGTTTTTACGATTATCCCTAATAAAGTTTAGTTGTAATTTTGATGGTCGATGAACTCTAATTTCAATACTTTTTCTTTTTTCATCAACAACACACCTTATCTTAAAAATATGTAGAAATATCTTAGGTATCTATCTTTAAAAAAAAGGTCATTATCGTTCTCGAAGATTACAAGTTCTAATATAAATTCTTGCCAATACTCTAAAATTATAAAATCCTAATCTTAAATATCACTAATACCAAATCATTTACAAAATATATTTGACCATTTGGTGCTATAAGTTTTCTGTGATGTTTATAACTGAAGCTTATATAATGACTGTATAGTTAAAATATATTAAATGTAATTCTAAAATAAAATCATTTCCTGCTGGACAAATGAAAAAATTAAATAAAAAAAAATATAATGAACCTTTATTTTAAAAAAAAAATCAAACATTTTGAATCATACCTAACACCTTGATATTATTTGATAGAAAAAAAAATTAATACTTCAGTAGATTTTAATTCAAATTAAATGTCATTTCAATGAATCCTTCTACCCGTGGTCTAATGTCAGATTGATTTTTTTTGAATCAATAAGATTATGACAAAAAAAAATAAATTATATTTCGACAGCTTTAGATTCCAAAAACACAATGTGTCTATCTTTAAGAAAAGAAAAAAAGCTCATTTTCTGATGATTAGTTCATGATAAAACTTCAAATAATCAAAACAGCACACACGAAATAATTTCAAATCATATATACATTTTTATTATTTAATCAGCTTAATTTATAAGTTTTAATTTAAAAATTCATCATCTTCCTCTGTAACTTTGTATTTAAAAAGAATTTTTTTTTAAACAAATGTCCAAAAATTGTACATTTAAGATTAACATTCTTTTTAGTTTTTTTTTTTTCTGTTTGGCTGGAATTCACCATTTGTGATTAATCAAGTGAGAATAGCACGAGCTATGTGCTCCTTTTATTTTATTTTTTTTTCTTGAATACCATTTTAAATTAATTTCACACCTTTTCCTAAAACAAAACTTATGTATTATAAATGTACCATTATATTGTATAGAGATATACATATAGATGAAAAAAATTTATGAAAATAAATGACCGAAAATCAGTGAAGTGCAATTACAATTTTTTTTTTTCAACTTTGCATACACCTGTGGATCCAATATTTCTTTTAATAAATTTAACAAACAAATTACACTTCATATATATTTTGAATAATGTATGTATTATACAGTATTATGTACTATAGATAGATGTATGAAAATAAAACTTGTTTTGTAATAAGTGCCATATTTTCATTTTCGTTGTAGTTTGAAATTACAGCATAGTATTCAGTTTCAAGACAAAAATTAATAAAATAGAATATGTAATCGTTTTTTTTTATGAAAATTTGTCGTTGCATCAAACATTTTTAATCATCTATTAAAATAAATTTCAAGTTTTTTATTCGCTTTTTTTTACTTAAGTTATTCTAAACATATTTTTCAGTCTAATACGGGATCTACACCTAAACTGGTTTTGTTCATACACTTCCAAGCAGATAGAAAAAGCTAGCTTGTACATATTAAAGTTGCCAGCTTTTCTGATTTTTTCTGCAATTTTAAGTTTTTTTTTTCATTTTGAGTTGGTTGAAACTGTTGTCTTTGATAAAAAAAAACGAGAATTTGACAAAAGAAGAAACATACAAGTGTGTACTTATATTGAAAAGGCGAACTTAGAACCTTTAAGTGCGAACATTTTTTGAAATCAATGTAATTATCAATAAATTTTCTTTAAAATTTTCAAAACTAAAAATATTTCCAAAAAAAAAATCTCTTAAAATTCTGAAAAATTGAAAGATGTTACAGTAAAAGATTTTTGTGAGCTTTTCGTTGAAATTTAACTTTGTTAATGATAAAACGTAGCGTCTGATTAAAGTTCTAATTGTTCCATAATCTCTTTGTTCTTTCATCTGAAAATATACATAAAAGTATTTAAAAACTTTTAATATTAAAAATAAAATAAAAATAAAAAATCAAATTAATACTAAAGGCTTAAAAGAAACAATCTAACACACTAAAAATCAATTTTTTTTTTCTTAACTCATATTCATATTACCACACTTGTTTTCTTAATTATGTGAATAAGTTAAAATTTTCATAATTTTTATTCATATTATCTTTTTCTCCTTTACTTCTTCCTCATATTTAATATAATTTTTTTTTTTTATAACAAAATAGACTTGTTTTTGTTTTTAATATTTTAGTAAAAAAAATAAAAAAAAAAAGTTAATATTTCTTTTATTTTTTTTTTTTTTTAATTTTACTAAACAAATTAAGTAATTTAAGAAAAAAAAAAAAGATAAATTCACGCGCTTTTAAAATTCAACTTCAAACCAGCATCAGAAGAAAGAAATAAGAGATTTTTTTGTTTTTTTTTGTTTTTAATAAATTTGTTTAGGTTTTTTATTGTTGCGGTTTCATCTAATTGACATGCCATTTACATAAAAAAATATACGAAAATTTATATTGATTTTAATTTGAAATAAACGAAATACGGTATCGTTTTAAATGCTGCATATATGTATGTATATGATGTTATATTATTTTGTTATGATAAATTATCTTTGTTTTTTTAAGAAATATGTAATAAATTAATCATAAATGAAATGAAACATTTCAATTTAACGAAATAGAAATTCATTTTAAAAAGAAAAATTTTATTGTTTTTTTTTTTAATTTTTTATTTAAATTATTTAAAAATTTATATCAGCCCTTATCATGGAAGGCGCTGTCGCCGTCGCCAGTCGCCAAAAGCGACAATTTGGTATCATGGAAGTCGCTGTCGCCTGGGCGAAACTAGACGACAATCAATTGAAAATCCGTATTATTGAAGGCGCTTTTGTCGCCTTTTTAATAAATTTACTGTCGCCTGCTTTCAACTAGACGACTAGTATACTATTTTGATGATTCAAATTTGAAAAAAATAAAATTTCAAAAATATATTTTGAAAAAGTTTGAAAATTTTTTTTTAACTCAAGAATGCAGAAAAATGAGGAAAATAAATATAAGTTTTTTATTTATTAAAATCAATTTTTTTGAATTTTAGCTTCAAAAATTTTTGAAATTTTTACGTTTTCTTTTGATTTTTATTTAGGTGTTTCTGTTATTCACACAAAAAATCAAGTGTTATCGTATCAAGTTGAAGGCGCCTTGTAAATTACAGTCGCCTGAAAATTGGGCGCCTTCCGTAATACGAAAAAGAGTCGTCGGCGACTCTAAAAGACGACTTTGGCGACAGACGACAGCGTCTTCCATAATAAGGGCTGATATTATTTTTAAAATTATGTCTGTCGTTAAAAGTAAAGTAAACAACCATCATCAGCAAACACATACAGATGGCAACTTCTCAGTTGTTCATACATATATAATGAAGGACGTGATTCTAGAGCAATGTCGTTCTAGAATATTTTAAAAGCTTCTGCTCCTAAAACATTCATGTCTTCTTGGCCTTGTTGCATGTGGGTAGTTCATGTTCCTGTTATGGCTTGGGACAAATAGCAAATTGTGGCCAAGAAAGAAAAAAGAAAATGCATGTTTTTGGCTAAACATATTCTTTTACTTCAACCCTGCAAAAGCATATATCATTGCCAAAATAGAGCGAATTTTCGTAAGATGCAATGTAATGTAATCATTATAGAATCATTAAAACTTTAAAATTATGATAAAAAGTCCCCAAATATTTGAATTAAAAATCATAACTTTAAGTCATAAGTAATAAAACTATATAGGTACTAACTATATAGGTACTAACAAACTATATAGGTACTAACACAAGGCACAACGTATACATTATACATACATCAAAGACTTTAATGAAATTTTTCATAATTTTCTTAAACAAGATATAATTTTGATAGAGAGGTTCTTAAAGATGACTGATTCGACCGAAGCTAAGGCATTTGGTTTTCTTCAACTTTTTCAAAGTACTATGTGATTATAACTTTGTATTATTTTATATTACAAACGCTTTAGACAATTAACTTAATGGATTTCTTCCTAATATTCTTCTTTAATCTCTTCTTAAATAAACCGGAACTAAATTTGCCCAAGATAAACCGGAAGACTTTAATTTTTTTTTAATTCATAAAAAACTTAGCAAAAATTAATCATAAATTCATATAATATGTATGCGTACCTATAAATTTTTTAATCTTCCAATTGAAAAATTATCTGAAAATTTTATAATAATTTTAATGAAAAACTTAAATCCGATTACATATTATTACATAAAAAGGACTTACGACAGAAAAAATACCACCCGAATAGTTTGTGACACGAAAATCCATCCTTATTGGATCATTAGGGATAAATTATTGTTTCTTTCTCAAGGATTTATTTGTAATTTTTTTTTTTTTGAAATAAAAATAATAATAAAAAATAAAATAACAAAATTTTTGCTTGTACACCTATCAAAAAAAAATAAATAAATAAAATTTATTAAATCATGACAAGTCTTTGTGGTTATTTTTCACGTTCTACTTCTTTTCACTTCAAGTTAAGTCAAATGATTCGGCAAAAAAAAAGGATATTAAAAAGGATAACAAAACACTTTTGATTTTTCTTGTATAATTTCTATTCACACATAAATTTAAAGGTTTTCTACACTATACACGCAAAAATTGCTGTTAAAATATATTCGAAGGATCAAAAAAGCCGAACTATTCGCTTCCTTTGATGTTCATGCCGGCGCTTTTATGTTTTCAAATATAAAAAAGAAAAAAAACTTTTGCCAACAGTTGACATATAATATGCCTCTGACTTTTGGTTTACGGAAAGAAAAATGTGTCAAATTATAACGATATTTAAGCCAATTAAAAAGTATGAAAGGAAAATATCAATATGTGTACCTAATTTATTTATTTATTATGTGGTTTCGCAATTTGAGAACTTTTGGAATATAATAATTTTTTTTTTACCAAAAAAATTAATCAAAAAAAATTTGTTTAATTATATTTGTAAATTTAAACTGAAAAACCACAGGCAGACCAATATCAACTTCTTCGGAAGGCTATTATGATATCATAGCTCCAATCAATGAGACCTTAAAAAAAAGGCGTTTTGTGATTTCAAAAACTCTAAGCACATTTTGATATAATATTTTTTTATTTTTTCTCCAACTTCATTCATTCATGCCGACGCTGCGGCGCAGGAGTAAGATTAATATTTAAGAATTACTTACAACTTTATTTTCGATTTCAACATTAAGTTATATTATAGAACATTAAGTTATAAGTTATGATTTGAACATTAAGTTATAAATGGGGACTATAGAAATTAGAACAATTAGAAATGCAAAGCAATTTATTAAATTAATTTTGCTAAAATATTTCGCTTTTTAAAATTTAAATTTTAACCATAATATTATTAAACAACCAAACACTTCGAGGTGAGAATCGAACTAAAGGCCGAACATGTTTAACATTACGGTATACCACTGCAAGTATGACGGCATATACAAAACAAAACTATTCCATATAGTCCTTGTTCAAAAAATAATTTGCCATATTTCACATTTCTTTATATACATAGATAGTTCATATAAATAAAAATGTATTCTCAAACAAGTGAAATGCATTATTTATCATTTATAATTTATTTATTTTTTTACTTCTTCATTGTCCTTATTATATACTGAGAAGGACGATAAATATCTAACAAAAGATCTGAAGATGCGAAATTATCCTTTGAACTGGAAAAAAAATAATATATATTGAGCAATTTTTTACATATTAGGTATATATATATTTTTTGTCAAATATTCATGTTTTTGTTGATTTTATTTCTATTCTAAGGCTTGAAGAATGTCAAAAGAAGGTTTGAAAACATTATATATTGTATTCAGCTTGAATATTTGTCAAATAAATATTGTATTTATGTTTCGATTATTAATGGAATTTCATTAATAAACATTCAAAAATTTTTCAACTAACTAAATTGAATAAATTTAAAAAAGTGATTTTTAAGAAATTTTACTTAATCATTGTTTTGAATTTTTTTTAATACTATATAATAATGTACATTATCTGTGTGTACATAAAAATCGTATTTAGTATTTATATAGATTAGATCGAACTGTATAAGGTTTAATTATAACTATGTAACTGTATAAATTGAATTTAATATAAAATTAAAAAAAAAATTATAATATTCATATAATGTTCATTAAAAAACTTCAAAATGTAAACACCGAAATTAAATACGCAATTAAACATACATATAAAATAAAATAATGTATTTTTTTTTTCACAAGGGACAATGGGTTAATAAAATGGGTCATTTTCTTTCAATAGTCTTGATTATATGTATATTTCAACTGAGAAGCCTTTGAAGATAGGCGACTCCAAAAATCGGTAAATTCTTTTATGTTTTTATTATTTATGAACTGCTTTGCATATAAAAACTGTTTGATAAAATTAAAAAATTATAAAGGATTTTTTTTTTAATCAGTTCATAAATTTTGATTTCTTTTTTTGTTGAATTTCTTCAAATTAATAATTTCCTTTATATACTTTTTTTTTCATAAATTTTTATGATTAACCTTTTTCGATTTCAATAATATACCTAAGTATATATATAAAATTCTTTTTTTTTCTTTTAATTTCTTCTTTTTTTTTCTTGTTTTGGTTTTTGTGAATTTTTTATCAACGAATAATGAATGAGATTCACAGCTTTAAATGTGATTTAAGAATTCTTGTAGATCGAATAAAGACAGAAGAAATTAAAATTTCGCAAATCAACAAATTACTATACTTGGCATATTAGCTAAACAGTGGTAAATTGAATGTTGTGTGTGGAAAACATAAAAATATTTGAAAAATTTACAATATCCTAAATCCTATTTAAAATTAAGTAAATTCGTTGAGTAGTTGGAAACAAACTTTTTGAAATTCTTCAGTGTTCTATCAAAAACTATATATTTATTGGTTAAGCTCTCAAAACACTTCATCAGCTAACAACTTAATTTTATTTTAAGGCATTTGTAGCTCTGTTCCCGAAGTCATTATGATCGAAACGATACTTGTTGAAAAAAATTAATCCGAATATATAGTGTGGTAATCGTAAACTTTAACGATACATAATGTTCTTCTTCTTTTCGAATGAAATGAAATCCAGAATTTCGTAGTACCAAGTACCATATGTACTAGAACAATGATTTCAGAATTAGTTGCCTGTACGCAAAGTTAAATTGAATAATACTGAGAAGAATATATAGGGACAGATCAAGCATAGCATTCACATACAATCTAAATACACATAAATTTGAAATAAAAATAAAAATATGTATATTGTATATTTCTACAATCCCTATCTCGTTATTAATCTTTGATTACAAAATCAAAGTATATATATAGTCTTTTGATTGTTATTATTCATCTCTGAACCTTATTCGTTTTCTTAGCTTACGTCGACTTAATAAAGTGTCAGTTTAAAGATTACCAATTGAAGAAAAAAAAACCATTCAAAAGATAATCCTTTTATTTATATACAAAAGGTGAAAAAAAAAGCAGCTAAAGAGTTTTAAATTAAACTAATAATGTAGATCTTTGTCTTTCATTTTTTTTTTTAATTTCCTATACTACTTACATAAATGTATATATAGTTATTATAACCTAATTCTAGTTTCATGATTACAGATTACATTTGTAACCTGTCATTTGAATAGTTATTTAATTAAATTCAATCATTTTTCATGTCATATGAACATTATGTGTAAGCGAATGAGTGTATATGATACATAATATGTAATATTTTATTTAGATCACATATGAGGGTTCGAAAAAATGACTGAGGAATTGGGATAAAATGAAACTGGTGCTATTTGGAGATAAAAAATCGAATAATTTCCATTAAATTGGATGGGTCGATGCTGAATGTACATTAGTGTAATGAGAGTCCGAGAACACGGTTGTGATATATTTTATTTCAACCTTCTAACATTTAACGTTTTTAGTTTTAATTTTTGACATTTCGCTTTAGATTTAAAAGGTGCTTAAACTCTATTCATCCCAAACTAATTCACTTAATAAAAAAATTCTTCTGATGTATAATTCATCCAAACAACAAAAATATGTTCAACAACAATTTGTCCAACAGCAATAACACATTCAACAGTTCAATCGTGAATTTATATTTTAATCGAATAAATTGTTTATTTAATTAAATTGTTAATCAAAATATTGTTGTTTTGTGTAAATTGCCTATTGGAATAATTGTTTCTAGTTGAATTTTACATAAACGATAAACAAACCCAATCTGAAATCAATATTTGAGTTGGTTTAAATTTCTACTTATATCAATTATAATTTTACCGGAAATGAATGTTAATTAACAACTTTATTTCAAATTTCTTAGTTTTTAAATTACCAATTTTACAACTTCCGAAATTTTATAATATAAAACAAAAAGTATAATATAAAACTCACAAAATTCCTAATTAAAACCAATTTTCATCACTTAACAGTCAATAAATACCATGAATAATGGTAATTTTCCTACAAAAAAGAAAAAAACAAACTATGAAATAAAAATCACATTGAACTCCTTTAAAATTAACCAGCAGCATTCCCACCATCAATAATAATCAATCAAAACTATAAAAAGTACCGCACACATTGATCTAATTATTTTACACATTTTTTTCTATTCAGAGCATAAAAAACAAAAATTACGCACTTTGAATGTGATTTACTTTTACTAACTTTCTTTAATGTTTTCCGATCTTAAAAAATAATAATATCGGACCGATCAAAACAGTAGCACCGTGAACAAGTGATAAAATAACAAACTATGAATTGTTTCACAGTCTTTTCTTGTTACCAAAAACATTTTCTTAAATCATATTAATAATATAAAGTTACAGATCAGTGTTTTGCATTGTATCCTTTTTTGTTTTATGTGAGTTTTTCTAATGTATAATAATTAGAGCGGATATAAATGCCTAAATGCCTAGAGTCTATGTTTTTGGCTTAGCGAGACTTTTTTGGAAATTTCAGCCTACCGAGCCTAAAATTACCATTTTTCGGTAATAATGCTTTGAATCATCGATCACAAACAACGCAAGAATTTGTTTTGAATCTTTTACCCAGCGAGCTGGCTGCTTACAAGTATTGTCTCACAACATCGGCTGATGTTGAAAGATCTTTTTCAGCATACAAAAATGTTTTGACAGACAAACGTAGATCTTTTTTGTTCGAAAATCTAAAGCAGCACTGTATTGTATTTTGCAATCGTGAAAAATAATAATATTGGGTTCGAAATCCTTTAAAATTGTGTTTTTTTTCATATTTTTGCGCGACGTTTCAGAGACTTTTTTTGAATTTTAGAGACTTTTACAAGACTTTTTCCAGGACTTTTTAGGCGCCTAAAATCGTTTTTATGCGAGACTTTTTTATCCGCTCTAATAATAATATAAATATGTATATTTCATTTTCTAATGAATATATATAAATTATTTATACATGGACAGGGCATAATTGAAATTAAAAATAGAACAATAACAAAAAATTAAAACATAAAATTATTTATAAATTTATAATAATTTTTACGTCATTTACAACAAAATCAAATTATTAAAATATTTCAAATAAATAATCATTGATTTTAAAAATATCTTTAATTTGCTCTATAACACTATCAACAGAATATGGTTATAGTTAATTTATTTTTGGATTTGGTTGAAAAAATTTTCATTCTACAATAAAATCGTCCTTCGTCCTGACTATAAATGGTATGTGTGGTTTCATTTTTATTTTAACCAAATAAAAATAAAGAAAAAATGTTACAAACAAATCCTCTATAATGTTTTTTTAAATCACAGAAATTGTTATGGAAATTTATATTTTTTTATGGTGGTCGCTATGAATTTGAATTGTCATCCTTTTTATAAGAAAAAATGCGTTCCCAGATGTTTTCAACCATTAAGGAATTTAATATTAAAATTAAATAAAATATACTTTATTTTGTACTCACGGAAAAAAAATTGACGTATTTATAATGTTAAAAAAATGTGTTGTCAAACGCAATTAATAGGCTTAATACGCAAACCGCACCTTTTTTACTTTTAAACTTTAATTGGGAGTAAAACTTTACACTAAGGGTGCCACTTATTTTTGAAGATTAATTTTTTTGGGAGTGCCGGGCGGAATTTTGTTCTATTATACCTAAAAACCATCCCCACAAAAATTTAGCTCAATTGGATACCATTAAAACGTCCCGCTTGGCGGTTAAGTTTTCATATATTTTACTAGAATTCTAATTGGTTTTTTTTATTCATTTGAGCGTTACACAGTTTCATAAAATTACTCTTTACTTAATTTAAGTTATTGGATATATGTAATATCAAATAAGATTTTCAAATTATTACAATACTATATTTGTAAATCGCGATTTCCATAAAAAAAGTAAGCCGTTTGTAACCCGTACGTAATGCATATTTTGTTAGGAAAACTTTTTTATTTTTACTAGATTCGGAACCAACTTAAACTATGGTTGGGCTTAATTTTCCTCTACTTTGCAAAAACACGAACATTTTTGAAATCTAGTAAAAAATAAAAAAGTTTACCTATCAAAATATGGATTACGTACGGTGTACAAAAAAAGTACTTTTTTTATGGAAATCGCGAAATACAAAGTCCTAAAATTAAAAGTTTGAATTTCCGGGCTGAAACGCTGCTCCAAGACTTCTCTGGTTGACTGAGATATTTCTTCTTTTTTCATACAAGCAAGTTTTCTGTAATACACTTTTCACGATATTTGAGTAAAAAAATTTAATCTTCTTGAATGGTTATTATTTGGTTATTATTTGAGGTGCACTTTTATTAAAATAAAGTTTGAATTCACGCATTTTATAAATAGAACATCACCATAACTATGGCAATTTTCTGCCTGTTATACGAGTATGATGTTTGGATTGTCCTACTAGAAATATTTCTTAACGAATTATAAAAATAATTTAAAAAATCGAAAAATCATTATTCTGGACTCGCTAAACTTCATAAATTATTTGTTTTTTTTTTCAAAAAATGTTCTATTAGCAAAACCTACGAGTCCCAAGACATTTTTTCAAAATTTCAGGTGCAAAAATCAATGGTGCAACACTATACAAATGCATGTTAAGCGGGACGGGTTGACAAAGTTAGATTGAGCTTATATTAGGTAGGGACTACTTTTAGGTCCATTGGAACAAAATTTGGCCCGGCACTCATCAAAATATGAATTTTTTTTTTTTTTGTATATAAATAAGTGGCACCCTACTATACACCTTACGTTTGTAATCAATTAAAATATTTCAATATTAAGGGAAAGTTTTGCCTTCTTGGTCGAAAAATTTTATTATAAAGAAGCTTGTCTTATAATTAACCCAGTTAGCCGATAGTTGTCCTTGAAATCAAATTTCAAATTTAAGCTTTTTTTATTTTATCTACATCCAAAAACTAAAAAAAAGGTAAAGTATTTATTTAATTCTAAATTATATCTATGGCAACTTTCTTAATTTTTGACTATAAGATAATCATAAGAAATATTATATAATTTTAATTTTTGTTTTCATCCTAAAAATATTTAATCCAATAAGTTTCAATCAACATTTTTAAAAATACTGAACAATTTGGTTCAGTGTTCAAAATGTTTCCAGATGAAGAATGTGAAAATAATTTTATGGCTGTGATTATGTCTTGCATTAGTTACATACTATTGTAAAAAAAACACATCGAATCGCATTGCACGTACAATAGGATATTCCAAAACTTTTAAATTCACCGAACCGATTCATTTGATTTTTCTTATAAAGCTTGAAACATTTTTGTGTTTAGTTTCATTAATTAGAGTTTTTATTGATTTGTACATGTTCTTTACATTATTATTTTGTATAATACTAAATTTTCTTAGCGAATGGACATATGTATACTAAATCCGATTTTTAGCTGTTCGTCTGTCCATCTTACACTAAAATTCTAATAACCATCAAACTATTTCGCCGACTTCGACCGTTTGTCAAAACTTGCGCAATCTTGTTCACTTTAATCTAAGTTTGAAACTATCAAATAGCCTATGTTCGAAATTATTTTCAAATAAATTTTATATAATTTAATTTTTTTTTCTATAGCGGAAATTAGAATGTAGTTATGTTATATATATGTCTTTTAGAAGGACCTGAAAAATAGTTAATTACGAATGTGCTGGGGTTGAATGACTGGGGTTGAAAATTGCTATCAATAGAAATTGATGTACGAAGAAATCTAAAAAAAATTTCGAGCTCACGATTGTGACAAAAGTTTCTTCCTGGGAGTTTAAGACGAATTTGGGTTATGATTGGCATGTTGTTAGAGTGCGATGCAGCATATTCATTTTAGCCCGTTTTTTATTTTAATGGCCGTTTGTCAGCCATTTAGTAAAATGCTAATTGATTACTATTTCAAACTATTTGACCGAATTTGACCATTTAAATGCCAAAACATTGACTAAAGCTTAAACTAATGGAGGATTAATTATGAAATAAAGAAAAAGTTCATAAATTATTTACATCTGATAACTGGACAATGGCGTCCATAATTCCGATCCTTTAAAGGATACGGAATACTTAATGCAAATCTGAAATACCCAGTCGAAAAATACCGAATTCTGGCAAGTCTATACATATAAACTTATCAATAAAAAATTAATAAAATATCAGTTTATTTAGTTTATGTATGAACCTTAAATATCAAACACCAAAATTAAAGTATGTATTGTGTTCACGATATTCACAATATTCACAATAGACAGAGTGATTAAGGTTTAGTAGATTTAAATGTTTATGGTTCTTCTAGAACTAAAAATTAAATTCAATAAACTTTGTACCTCAATTTAACATCTTTAAGAAACAATTTTAATACATACATTTAAATTTATATATTTTACTTTTATATGAAAGTTCAGAAAACTTTAACCTTTAAATTTTTTTAAATTTAAGCAAATAGAATTCAATCATTCGTTTATCTATTTATAAAGTAAATACAATTCTATCCCAAACAAATTCAAAATCCCCAATTCAGTTTTTTTTTTAAAGCTAAAAACCATATTGAAACTTCAGTGAAATTCAAAAAAAATATATAAACTTATAAAAAAGGATATTAAATCAGACACTGAATGTTTTAGAATTAAATACATTATATGATATAATATATTATATAAGATGTAAACATATAGTGGTGAAAAAATTAACTTATAAAGTGTAAATAATAAATCTTATTTCCAATTCCAACTAATGAAAATCTTAGTATTAAGTTCTTATCAGTAAACTTTTCACTTTAACCGAAAAATTGAGAAAACATAAAGTTTTTATCCAAAAAAATATTTTATTAAACTTTATTATTTATTTTTTTCAAGAAATATAATATGAAATATTATGATATTAAATTATTATTTTATTTTGAAAGCGTTTAAAGGCCTTTATATATATACTTTTGTGTTTCATAGATTATTCCATTTTTGGTCTAAAAACGAATTTTTCATCCAATATACGCATCAGAGTGTGAAATTTATATATATATATGTACATAAAAAATATTTACGTAACGTTGGTTTTAATCAGCTGATTTTAGCTCATTTTGCATAAAATCAAAAACAAAGTGTTTATCAAATGATCGCCCGTCTATCCGTCTGTTCATCTGTACGCTTGTCCAACACTGAAATGCTTATAAATATCAAATCAGTTGGCCGATTTAATCAACGCTAAAAGATGAGATTCTCCGAGTCTGTCCAATATTCGAACTTATTTTCATCCAAAATTTATATAATTTTAAATTTTTTTTAAATTTCAAACGGATTCTGATAAAAGTTAAATATTAAAAGAAGTTGAAACTGTCTATTTCTAACAATTTTAAATAAGCTTGACCAGAACTGTCAGAATGAAACATAATATTTAATTTTGTGGATCTTATGAAGTTAACATCAAGTCGAGTTACAATATCCATTAAAGTTTATATGAAGAGACCTTAAATTCCAAATAATTCCTGCGCGCCTTAAAATTATACTTAATTTTCATGCCAACAAAAATAAATTTTGAATTAAAAAATCGTGATGAATATTTATTCATTTATTTTTATTTTTTTTTTTCATTTTATATTAAAAACCTATGGCCCTCACAAGACGTGCGTAGCGTATACAAAGATGATTTAGTGAAAATTTTTGTACAAAAATATTTTTAAATATTTTGCTTTAAAAAAATTATCCTATTATCATTTTTTATTATTTATATAAAGCTCTAAGAAGAAATTTTAATATCAAATCATTACAATCAATAGTAAATATTTTGAATTTTTTTTTTTTTCAATTTTGAATAATAAATATCTTTATGTAACACGCACAAATTGTTGTGTAATGTTTTTTTGTAATAATATTAAAATCCCAGAGAAAAAAAATTTTTTTTATCGTACTTGAATTTCTAATAGAAAAGCATTACCCATAATATCCAATTTTATTTATTTTTTTGAATGACACAGCAGGACCTGTGTTTATTAACATTTAATAGTTTAAATTTTTTAACACCAAAATAAGAAAAAATGTATATCGGTGAGCCTTTGAAGTGTTTGCGAGAGAAAAAAAATCATATACATTATACATATATTTATTTTATGAAATTCATATAGGAAAAAAAAATAAAACCATTTAAATCGGAAGCATTCAACCGAAAACAAGAGGGGTTGTAAAATTTGGACATAAAAAATCTAAAAAATGATTTTTTTTTTTTTAAATTTTTATTTTTGATTTTTTGATGAAGATGACTTATACATATACTGAATCGTTATTAGAAGAAATGACCTTTGCATATACATATATAAAGGCAGCAGTAAACAAAAATATTAACGAAGATTGTTTGGAAAGTTTTGTGAAAGTCATTTTTAATGATTTTGTATATATGATGACATTAATTAGCTAAGTTTATGATTAAAAGAATTTTGATTATAATATTGATAATCTTTGTTAGAAAAACAAATATAATAAAATTTGAATAGATCTATTAACTATTATTTTGGTCAGCACAAATTTATATTATTTGCAGGTGAGCAAAAAAATCAAAAAAAAATATGAATCAAAATTGTTCCAAAATGTTTTCAATATTTAAGATAAAAATCAGAATATCTTTATATCTACCCAAAAAAAGAACTGATAGCAAGTTAAATCATTTAAATTTTTTAAGCAGGAAAGTTCATTCAAAGTAGTCATGTCCAAGATACATATTTTCAACCAGCTCTATATTATATTTAGGTGGTCATTATTTCTCAAATTTCTAAGTTTATGATTTTTTATTTTTAATTTTTTTTTTAATTTTTTCAAACATGATATCAGCAAAAAAATCCCATAGAACACAAATAAAACATAAAAATTAACTCATAAAAATATAATAATCTTAATTTTCAATCATTAAAATTGTAATAAAAACTTATAAAGATCACATTAATGAAAACTTTATAATCGGCATATTTATTTGAGTTTCAAATTCTTTTTTATTTTATTTTTTTCTTTAATAATAAATAATCACATATATGATTTATAATCCTATACACGAGAATGACATTTAATATCGATTTTTATTGAGACTAGACACAAAAACTACATACAAACTTATTTTTTGCCAAAATCTATTATTTATTCATTCATAAATTACTAAGACGAAGCTATAAAAGAATCAAACTTCAAAATACACTTATTTAGAATGAATTAAAAGGATACTATTTCTTATCTCATTCTGATTTTTATCGCAATTTCTCAGAAATGGAAAAAAAGGATAGTAGATTTATGCTATACATAATTTTTTTTTTTTTTATAAGTCGAGATCTTGAAATTGTGTTTGGAAATTAATTAAAAAATAAATAAATATAATGTTAATAAAATTATTTCATTTAAATGTACAATTTCAAATTATTGTTTTATATTTACGTACTTATCGTCCTCTAGTGCAGATCAGAGTTACACTTTCAATCGAGTAATTCGGCGCTATAAATTAACATTATACTTGTAGTGCTAATGATTTTGATGGTATTGTTTTAAATTTCTTCCACTTTATTTTTTTTAAATATTAATAAAATTTAAAAATAATCCTTGTTTATTATTTATATCTAAAAATTTATGATATTAATCTCTTGCTAAAGATTCAATCAATATTAATACACTATATAACATTCAGCAATAAAAATACAAAATCAATCAAAATGAATGCAAACAATCATATTCTATTATAAGTTAAGCACATAATATTAAATTAAACTACATACTTTAAAGCTAAAAAAGCTAACATAAATTTATCAGATATTCATTTAACGTCAAAAACTTATATGAATACATATTTTTTATTCTTTTATATTTATTAAATCCTTTTTCATGTTTTTTCCGTTAATGTATGAATGATGCAAAATTTTCATTTTTGTATAAATTATTCAACAGCCTGTTGTTATTTTGCTTTTAACATGAACAAGTACATAATCTAATGGTACATAAAAAATGTGTGGGCTCATTTCTATGACTAAAAAAAAATTTTCGAATTTATTTAAAACATTATAATTAAAATATTTTTATTATATTCAGTTACAATGAAAAATTCTAAGATAGTTAATGCATGGAAATTTAATTTAAACTTTATTTTTAAAAATAATTTAAATTTGCTGTTTTGATTGAAAATTTTAAGAAACTATTACCATTTACGTAAATGGCACAAAACTTGATTGTTCTATGATCCTAGCTGTAAATGTATGATATAATATGTTATAACCATGGCATTTGAAATATTATCTATATTTAATTATTTATGTTATGTTTATTGATGAACGATTTATTTAAAAATAGAAGACTTTATAACAAGGACACCTATACAGAAAAAAATAAGGTCGTTCCGTTTACGTTAAAAAAGTTCGTTATTGAAAGTCTCGTTGAAATAACAAAAATTTAAGAAAATATAAGTTTTGATAACCTAAATTACGTATTTTTTCACATTACAAAAAGACAAACCTTAGTACTCGTTAATATATTACTCTCCATAATTGAAAAAAAAACACTGAAAAATCAAAAAAAAAATGTTTTTATGAATTTTTATTTTTTGGTATTTGAGGTGTTTTTGCTGCTGAATTTGAAAGGTTTTTGGTTGAAATTTAAACGGGGGGTATAACGAACTTTTGTAATGAACAACGTTGTTTTTTCGTTGTTTTTGACACATTTTTTAGTTCTCAGTAAGAGCATATTTTTTACCGTTTACCGATACATGACTTTAACACTTAATGCAAATGGACAAATTGGAAAATTGATAAAAGCTCCAGTTCGAGAACATTCTGTCCGGCCATAGCATAACGGCAAAACCACTAAACACTATGACGGCCGACTTAAATTTGATATTTGATCCCTTTTATATTTGCATTGATAATTTCTCACTAACTATCAAAAAACACTTACCTATACAGAATACAGAGTAATATGTTATTTTAAAGTAGATTAATTATAAGAAATTAAGTGCGTATAAATTATTCTGTGTTCTTTTTGAAATTCCAAAAAAAATTGGTTTGGGTTATATCTCGTTATTTCAAATACAGAAAGACACGTTCGAAACCCCAAGAAAATTTTTTAAAGTTAAAAAATTGAATAAATTTTTATTAAATATTAATACCAAATACTTATTCTACCACATATCATTTTGTATTTTAATAACTCTAAAGCAAAATTTTTCTATTTTGAACTAAGGTTTTTTTATAGAATATGAAGAAAAATTCAATTATCCTTTAAATTTTATTAACAATATAAAAAAAATTTTTTTTTCTCCATGATATGAAATTTTATTTTTTTTTCTCCTAACCTGAATGTAATATTTTGTGTTCTTTGGCTAATTAATTCTTTTATTATGTTACCAATAAAAACACTTCTAAGACATCCTTTAAAAATACAAAGAAATAAAAGATTTTTTTTGTTCAAAGAAACATAAACATATTATTTTCTAAGTCGTTTTCCATCAAAAAGAAATAAAACGTATATTATGTGTTTTCATTAAATCCGTCCGTTCGACCTCCATGAAAATGAAATCTGGTTCACCTCGACTAAAGGATGAGATTTTATGATTTGTAGTTTAGAAGTTCGGTTAGAGAAAATCTAGAAAATTTATTAGATTCCAATTGTTTTCAAGGATTCGGACTGGGTGCTAGACTGCTAGATATCGATGAAAATTGTTTTATTAGTATATGATATGACTATACGATATCGTTATATGGTAATAAAGAAACTTTTGACTGTAAAATATACCTAGTTTGTGACCAAAAATTATCTTTAATTGAAATGTTGAAAAAACAGACCTCATACTTCATACTGTACAATAATATTTTTTGGATAAAATTGAAATGTTCTTGATACGAAATTTAATAAACTAGAATAAATATGTACATTATTATTTTTTCCATGAATTACGCAACATAAAAATTTTGTACCAAAAAAGGGCCATATAAAATTTTAAATTAGGGATTTTCAACATTTAATACATATAATAAATGCTTTTATTTATTTAAAACAAAATTTTTATGATTCACAAAAAAAAAAAGTACCTAATAATAATCAATAATCATATATTAGTCCAGGAATTGGATTTTGTGTTTTGCCCGATTAAAAGTTAAGAATAAGAGGTCATTTAAAAACACTATTTAATATTCTCATATTTCAACAAGAAGATTGCGAGTGATTTCTAAATGAAATAGTATTCAAATTTTTATTTTCAATTAAAACTTGTCAATCTTTTTTTTATTTTTTTTTTTTATTAAAGTTACCGAATCACTAGGTGGGATACTTAAAGAAGTATGGATTTTATAATGGAGATAGGAAGTTTAGACGGGATTAAAAAGTGGGACAGTCAGTAGGTAATCATTTACACTCTTCTTGAAGCGGCGCAAGTCGTAAATCAAACGTCCGCCAGCTGTAGGGAACAATTTTGAAGGGAGAGCATTCCATATTCTCGAGGTGCGAATTGAAAACGAATCTCCAGAGCTCGTTCTATCACATCTGGGAATTTTGACAAAATATGGGTGTGACGTTGAAGCGGTACGTGTTTGGCGTGAAAATAGTTGAAGTGGAGGAAGGCCTTTACTTCCAGGGAACACGTATCCGTTCCAACAAGGTACTTATATAGAAATTGAAAGTGAACCTACATTGCAACGGTGATTGAGTGGTGTTAAAAAGCTGGTGGTTTGGTCATCGTTGATCAATCTAATAGTCCTTCTCTAAACTTTGTCCAGGTACTCAAGATGGGTTTTAGGAGCACCAGCGCATATATGTGAATTATATTCTAATTTCGGTCGTAGGTAGTATTTGTAGATGTTTAAGAGATCAGAGGGGGAAAAGTTTTAGCTGCGTTTTTAGCCGTTTCGAAAATATGAATCTTCCAGCTCAGATCGCTAGTTATTTTCGAACCTAAAATGTCAAGATTTCCAGATTTTCCTATACTCTCGCCTTGAAAAGAAAGTTGGGGTTCGAAAGTTAACAGCTTTCTAGAAATAAGGCAGCATTGCGTTTTAGAAGCGTTAAACTCAACTCTGTTGAGAAGACCCCATTGTGAAATTTTGGATAAGTCGTGTTTTATGCTACTTTGTAGAAAATTTCGTTCCGTTTCTTGGTCTCTTAGTTTTCTGATGACTCAAAATCAATATCCATAAAATGGCAAATTATTGTATATTCAACGCATTAGATTAATATGTATTCCACGTACAATTAAAGTTAGAAAACTTCCTGCTATAAGATTAAACCTATAAACTTGTACGTTCTATCTCTAGACAATAATAAATTTTAATTGTCAACCCAGAGGGCAAATTTCGCTGAACACATTTAAAAAAAATAACACCATAAATGTCACAGATCTACTTATTGGTGTAAATTTATTCACTGAACAACAGAACCAATAAGTGTTATACTAAAAAAAAAAAAAAAAATTTAAATTTATTACCAAATGTCGGTATTATGTATTTCTCTAGCATCAACAGCAACAAAAAAAAGCTAATTTTTTCCCTTAACCATTATCTGGGTAAAAAAAAAAGACAAGAATTTAGTGCCATTGGTTTTCTTATTTATTTATTATTATTTTTTTTTTCCTTTCTACACAGAAAAAAAAGAACGTATGTTATTTCCTCGTAAAAATGAATGATTGATTTTTATGAGGTGAAGGTGATTTCTAAAAAAAAAAAAATTATATCGATTTCTTTACACATTTTTAACTTTTTTTTTTTTTCTTTTATGCATTACCAATTACCAACATTTAAAAAAGAAAAAAGAATTTTCAAAACCACGACGGCACACATACCGCGCGCGTACTTAAAAAAAAAAAAATTATTATTATTTTGACCGCTAATTTGCTGATTAATTTGCGGAATCTTTGTAAAATTATTCAAAAATTTATTACTCGGCATACACTTAATTCTAATAGTTTTTTGAATAAATTAACTATTTGTATGTAAAAATAAGAAATAAATTTTAAAAAATTAATTTAAATGAAAAATAAGAAATTATTTATTAACTTTTTCTTCTTTTTTTTGTACCCAATATCGATATTGGGAGAAATAATTTTATATAGTTGAGAGATTCTTATTTTTAAAATAGAACTAAATTCTTTGTACGTTAGTTTAATGCATTTTGTACAATATTCTCATATCGAAATATTTCCTATATAATCCTAATCTATATCTAATGCAATTTTTGTATCAGTTAGATTCCAATCTCGACTAATTACTCGACGTTGAATAAAAATATTTTTTTTAATCACATTTATAGTTTTGTTAAATATTCATTAAAATTTGATATTTTTTTTTAGGACGCGGTTCAGATTCAAGTGAAACTGAATCCGAGCCTGGTATTCCCTTGAAAAGAAAGCAAAGAAGATCTCGTACAACATTTACAGCTGAACAATTGGAAGCTTTGGAAAGAGCTTTCGCTCGTACACAATATCCAGATGTGTATACCCGTGAGGAATTAGCCCAAACAACATGTTTAACAGAGGCTCGAATTCAAGTCTGGTTTTCAAATCGTCGAGCTCGATTAAGAAAGCATTCTGGTGGTAATAGTAGCAATGTCGGAGCACCAAATATGTCTTCGATGGCAACCCCACTTTCATTAACTGGATTGCCAATAACTTCGATGGGACAATATTCTGTAGCAACTCCCAGTAATGAATCACATCATCAAATGCACGGCTATGATTTGGTAACTCCTCCACAGCATAGTTTTTCTGCGGCAGCAGGTTTTCATCATCAACATTCACATTTCAGCGGGCAAAATTATTATCATCAAGGTGGGGGTAAAAAACAATTCATAATGTTATATCGTTTTCTACATCTACTTTTATCTTTAAATATATATCTCTTAATTATTTTACATCCCATGTTTTAATGTAATTAATTTTTTCTTTTAGACTATTCAAAGTTAACAATGGATGATTTCACAAAACTAACTGCTGATAGTGTATCAAAAATGGCCCCAAGTCTTCCAACAGATTCAGGAAGTCCGAGCCTCCCTGCTAATATTCCTAATATACCAACTGGCCAAAATTATCCAAAATTAGAAAATTATCCAAAATTAGAAAATTATCCAAAATTAGAAAACTATCCTAAATTAGAGAGTTCAAATTGGGCCCAAGGTTATGGTTCACTGCATTCAAATCATCAGGCTGCAGCAGCAGCGGCATATCACCATTCTGGTCAACGAAATGAAAGCGATGTTGCATATTTAACGCAAACAAATTTTAATATTAGTCAACAGCAAGGAAATCCATATGTAGGTCCACCAGTTGCAAGCCAACATCATAAATATTGGGCGTAGAAAATAGAATATATAGGATATTACAAAACAATTCTTTTTTACAATTTGCATAAAATGAATGAAACATTTGAATTTTAAATTATATATTAAGTATTGTATAGGTTTACTTTTAGTTTGTTTTTAATTATGATGATAATAATAATAATAATAATAATAATAATAATAATAATAATAATAATAATAACAATAACAATAATAATAACAATAATAATAATAATAATAATAATTTATTATAGTTTTTCAAATTATGTACGACTATTTATTTTTGCATAAAATATAATTAAATATCATTTTTCAATAGAACGAAAAAGCAATAAATGAAATTTTATAACAATGACAAGAACAATAGAATTTTATTAAATATTTAATTTAATACTAGCTGTATAGTCGTGCTTCGCCACAGTAAAAATTGTAATAAGTAGCATGACACTTCAGCGTATGTCAGGACACTAATAATTTTTTAAATCGGTTCAATAATTTCGAAGATTACAGTTCGCGTTCTTTTTACTCAAGTTTGCAAGATGTTGTCTACTCAATTTTTATTTCATTTAATTTTTAGTCCGTTTCTGATCAAATATAAAAAATCTGAAACTATTAAGTCGATTTCGATTTCATTTATGAGGCACTGTTCTACGAAATTCAAAGAACAAAATTAAAAAATATTTTTGCTCCAAGAGTGAAAAAAAGTTTTGAATTGACATACTCAATTTTAACAAACCAACAGTTTTTTAATCTCTATAAATCCATTAAATAATGTTCAAAAGGAAACTTTACATTGAATAAACATACTAAATCAAATTCACATTTAAGTTCAGGCTGAAAAATTTCTTGTTATGTTCATTGATTTAGTTATAATTCTCTAATTGCTTTTAATGTCCAATATTTTGTGTTACATGCGTTATCAAAAACATTTCCGAAAAGTTTTTCAACTAAAATATAACAACCATAAATAACGCATAAATTATTAAAAACTGACATTTTCGCAACTGAAGTTCAAATAAAAATAATGATAAATTTTTCCACATAACGCAAAATTAATAAAAAGTGAACTACTGAGGTGTTTATTAAAAATAGAATTTTATTTAATAAATATAAATTACCTAATTATAGTGAAATCTATAAAAAGATACTAAGTTTCAAATGTCAGCTTTTATATGAAAATTATATATAAAAAGAAAACAAATTTGACCTACATACGATTTACAATTATTATTTGCATGAATATTTATCTCAGACGAGTAGTAACATATTAAAGCTCTTCTACTATGATTTGTACTTACATATACCTACACTTGTTCGTTTAAAATGAACTCGAACTGTACAAATATCATATACCAGCTATTAATTTTGCTAGTTAAAAGATCAATTTAAAGCAAATATGAGCTTTAAAAAGTAAGTATAGAAATTTTAAAAAGTTTTGAACATCAATTTATTTTAATTTTTTATTTTAGTCATATTATTATTGATTTTTGTATTGATGGATATTGCACATGGCGTAACCAGAAAGAAAGCACCCTGTACTAAACCAAAAATTCAAACGAAGCAAAAAACTTTCGCTTTTGTAAAAAATACTACGTATAGGATGAGACACACAGAAGAAATGGTCGTCGAGTTTTGTTTACGACTTATAATTCCGGAAAAATTTATTTTAGAGCTGACCATTCACTTTAGTGTTTTATCCTACAAGTTTTTCTTGAATTTTAATATATTCTTATTATAATTTGAAATTTATTTTTTATAGATGTACGGCAAGTTGTGGTATCAATATTTGATTACTGATCCTATTCCTGAACAAAAGTGCTTGTTAAATGTGTTTTCAGTTGATAATAAAAAGAAGGGTTACACCTCCACCTACAAATCTTATGTGAATACAACGTAATTATCTTTATAATATTCCAGTTAATAAGTATACCATATTTACATTTACTTCAATTTCTGAAGAAGTTTTTGATCCTAGATTTGGTTCAATTAAAGAAAAAGTTTTCCAGCATCTCAGATATGGGATATCCATGCAAAGCGAGCGGTGTACTTTCTTGACAATATGAAGTATAATTTCATTGTATTTCCTGAAATTTCAATCGCAAATATTATTATTTTACATTATATACTAATGAGTATATACTATTTCATTCTATTTTTATTTCACTCTACCAGTCCTTGTCGGCAAAATTATGTGAGAAAAAAATTTAAAAAAAAATTGGAAATTTTTCATTTTCCCATATTGTGTTCTGATACAACATATAAAGTACTTATTTGAAACAATTGTATATAAAATAAATTTTCGTCCCAAAAAAAAAAATAAAAATAAAAGCAAAATAAAAACTATTGATTTTTTAGCTAAATTTAAAAATGATTATGTTATAATTGTTCCATTTTTAGCCCGTTTCCCAAAAAAATTAAAAAAGGACTATATTTTTTTATTCAATATCCATCCATCTATCACACTCAAAAACACTTGTAAATGTAAAAAACATTATCGATTTCGTTTGAAGAAAAGTTTTCATAAACTCGTATAAACTACGATCCTATAAAGTTGGACGGCGTCTACCCCTTCTCCAAAAATTGGCAAGTCGGGTTTAAAAAAGTGGATTTAGTTTTTCGAAGGTATCCCAAGTTTTAATCCTACTATTCTTAAAAGCCGCGCCGACCCTTTTTTAAAAATGAAATATGTGATTTCTAATACATGGGCATTGGCTTTGACAAAGTAGGTAACCTTCTAAATCGTGAACGTTTTTCATTTACTCAACTTAAAAACTATGCTTACTAAACATTATATACAGGAAGAATTTTTTATTTATTTTTAGCAATGGAAAATTATACCAACAATTTGGTACTTTAAATTTTTCAAATAATGCCTTTGTTGTTGAAATGGGACCGTATCCTAGTATGTTAAAATTAAACCTTTCAATTATTACATATTTAGAAAATGTATTTTTATTCTAGTTAATGGAAATTATTATTTACTGGATTTTAATGGAAATGTTGCAACATTCTATTTGTGTTATCCAGATCCGACCGACTCACAATTTGTTCTTCGTTAGTACACATATTTTTTAAAACGCTTTATAATCTTTAAAATTAAAATTTATTTAAAAAAAAAAAAAAATACGTACAAGATTTTATTTTCAGAAGTAGGATGGGCTTTTGCCTCTGATTTTAGCCAAGGACGAAAAATTATGAAACGTTCTAAGCGTCTTTTACGACGAGCTGGTATTGATGTTAAGCAATTAAAGGTGGATTTTACGAAAAAATGTGTTAACTATCAAATACCATTCAAGTAGTTATCATCTAGTCGCAATATTTGTTTTTAAACAATTGTTTAAGTAAAATGATAAGAAATTATATGAAGATTTGAACCACAATAAAAAAAATAAATATTATATTAATTATCACAACGACACAGGTTTTGTATATACGGTTTTTTTTTTTTAAGTCTATAATGAGGAGAAGAAAATTATGAGAATGGAAATTAAAAAATCTCTCTTTGCCCAAAACTGTACGAAATAAGTTATAAACAGAATTAAATCTTTGCTGTGGTTCGAATGCCATAGAAGGACGATTCCGATAGTAAAATGATTCATTAATTTTTTCTGTAATATTTTCAATAGAATTTCAATTTTATAAGATTATGTATCACTTTTTATTTTCACATTTATTATATAAATATTTCTTCAATAAGATAAGATAATAGACATTATTTGCAAATTTTTCATAAAACTGAAAGTAATACACAATATTTATACACGTGATGGCTATGTTAAATTCATCGACCTTCTACAGGTCGTTTTTTGTGAAATTTAACTAATTCGTATTATAAAAGTTATTTGAATCAATTTTATTACACTCTCGCTAGTTTGATTTGGTAGGAATTCGTTAATTATAGTTTATCCTTAATTTTGGGTATTTAAGAATAATCAAATTATAATAATCTTTCAAAAAAATGTTAATGTTAAAAAAGAAAGATTATTGTGTACTCTATTGCCTTAAAGCTTTGTTCTTAACATTTTTAATGCGTTGGGGATCGTTATGTTGTATTTAGTGCTATAGAATTTAGATCACTAAATGGAGTATTATATGCGTCAATACACATGCAATCATTTAGATGCATCTGCGTAAATAATGAAAAAATTTAGATGCATCAGCGTATATAATGAAAAAATTTAGATGCATCAGCGTAAATAATGAAATCATTTAGATGTTTCGTATTGAATATTACGTAATACCTAAACAAACATAATATCTCTCACAATATTTCAATACAGCCAAATACAAAAAAAAAAAAAGAGAAAAAATGAGAAGAAAAAATATTCTCTCTTTGCAACTACCTCTCCCCTACGCATTAAAACAGTATATTGGATATGTAAACAAAATTTGTTATACAACTCGTTCTGTATTTACACAAAAATACATTGACACTTGTCAATTTATATCACTCGACCTTCGGTCTCGTGATATAAGTATTGACTCGTGTCAATGTATTTTTGTGTATACAGAACTCTTAATTAATAACAAATTTAGTTTACATATTTAATAATCTACTATTAATCTATATGCATTAAGTAAAATAAATAACTAAGTACTATAGAATGACATAACATTAACCGCATATATTTAACTTTAATATGAACATCTTCCTTTATCGTGAGTTAAATATTTCTTTAAATAAAATTTTATTTAATTATGCTTCATTTTTGACATTTATGAATAGATTTTTCTTTCATTTTCAGAATGAAGTATACACAATATAAAATCTTTATTAACTTTGTAATGTCAATCATGATAATCCAAAAGAACAATTTATGCTTATCATTAAATTTATTAAAAATGTTTACATCCAAGTGTGTCGTGTGCCTATGTGCATAATTGTATGTATGTATGAATATATGAATAAGTCACATGTACTTAAATTTTAAGAACTTACGAACTTATGTTCACTTGTATTTCTTAAAACTTTGAAACTTAAAATTAAATAGGCTTTAAGACAACAACAATTTTATCATTTCTATATGTAAAAAGGGTAAAACGATAATAGTAATATGATAATGTGATAATAATATGATAATAATAAATTATTGATAATATATTTACAATTCCATAACATAAATATTCATTCATTCACCCACTTTATAACGAAATTTTAAATCATTAATTTCTTTATAATACACACTCAAATTGGGGCAAAAATCAAAATCAAAATTAAATAAAATCTAAAATTAACAAAAAAAAAAGTTAAAGCATAATTTTCGTAAATCTATTAAATTATGATTTTAGTTATATAAAATAAATTCTATACATTTTATATTTATTCCAGGACTAAAAAATTAAGAGTATGTATTTTACTTTTGTTTGGTGTTTTTGATTTCACTTTGTAACCAACTCAACTCGAAACTCACCATACGACATATATGACTATTGCATTGTATTTACTGAGAACTTATGTGTAATTTGTTATACAGATTAGTTTATTACGGTGAGGTGCTGTTGTTTTCTAATTTTTTATACCAACAACATTCCTCTAACTAATTTATTAAGAACAGCATACTTTTTTAAGCTTATTCATACCATTGTAATAAGTATTTTGTGTTCTCAATGAAATAACAAATGAATTAAATTCAACATTGAAATTGAACTAAAAAAAAAAGCTTACCACAAATCAAAAATTTCTTCCTTTTATTCCCAGTCAAATAAATAACTTACGTAGATGTAGGTTCAAAACTTATAATAAGTATACATATAAATATTTATTTATCCCTATATTATGATATGTCATTGAAGCTTGTTCTTGAAAAATTACGAGAATAAACTATCAATATCAAATGAATACTTTTTTATAATTAAATTTCGAGACAAAATTATCTTATGCGATGTACCTATGTTCTTACCATATTTACCAATCGATGGAAAATTAATAAAATCTTCATTTAAATATAATTTCTTGTTGATATGCTGTGAAAAATCATAAATTTAAAGGAAAATTTTTATTTAGAATAATATAGAGAATTTATTGTCTGTGTATTTCATTATATATATACATTTTTTTTGATAATTTAAAGAGTTTACATAAATAAATAACTCATATGTTTTTATTTTTTGCATATTTACTAGAATTTCGATAATAATATGTAAAATAAAATTGAATAAAATTCATTTTATTAAATATAAAATGTACCTTTCTTATGAGATGTGGTTTGATAATCACATACGAATTCTATATTTATAAATAAATGAGCTGTTTATTTAAAAAAAGTCAAAATTAGTTGCAATATGATAGATAAATGTAATGAGATAAGCCAAAAATGAATATTAAGATCAATTTCAAAATAAACAGCTCAAATAAATAACACTCAAATATTATAAAAATTTTATTTATTTATATAAACATTAAAGGAATTATTTATCAATATATTTTTTCTACATATATTGGTTTTTCCTTCCAAATCTTAAAATCACAAAAATAAAAATAATTTCAAATTCTCATTAATCATTTTCTCAACATTCTATATAATATTTTGTTGAATGATTTTTTGATTTAGTTAAAATACAACCAGTTACACATAATACGTTTAAACTTTTATCATTCTCAGACACAAAGAGGAAGAATTTTTCTTTAATGTTATAAAATAAATATATTATTAATTAACTAGTTGATATAAATTACTTGTCTAATTTTCAAGATACCAAATTTTCTTCAACAGTTATGCAATGTACATACAATTATAAATATGTATAAATTATATTATATATAGTAACCAGCATTATATAAATAACTATTTTATGTGCTGCCAGTTTATTATACACAACATAATTATGGAATTTGAATTTATATATCATTTAAGTAATACCATTAATTATTCTCAAGTTTTCCGATAAGTAATCATGTGTTTATTTCACATATTTTGACATTGAATTCTATATAACTTTTAATTTAAGGAAATTAAAGGGGTGTAAAATTTTTTAAGTAATAGAATAAAAATAATTAAAGAGTTTTTTTTTTATAATATTGAATATTATTTATTTATTTATTTTATCATTCAGCAATGCTAACATTATTTTTTTAAAACTATAACTTAATAAATTATTGTCGTATAATATCATTATATTTTATGTTGATAAATACCATTATTGTTTTTTCTATATGTTTCTTTTTTATATATGTTTCATTTTTTTTTTATATAATTTATTAATTATAATGTAAATATAATTTCTGTTATTTTTAATATATAATAGTATAATAATTTTTTTTTAATAAATTTTATTGTCTTGATGAGCAGTGCAATGAAAAGTTATATAAAAATTTTTCAAAAAAATATAAATATTTATGTATACAATATACTTCTTTTGATAACAAAAAAAATTGAAAGTTTACAACATTTTTATATAATATATTATTATATTGACACTTTGTTTTTAAAATGTATTATTCTTGTAATTTGGTAAATTAATGTCATATAAAAATTAATTTCAAGTTATATATTTTTATCTCCATCGTCGTCGTTATATATAATTAAAAAATTTAATTAATTGTGTAGGTAAATACTTTGGGGGCCATCACAACGCAATTATAATGTATGCATAATGCACAATACATATAATTTAAGAAATTAAATCTAAGTTAAGGGGAGCTTTGTTTCAGGGTTGAATTTTAGATTGAACTATTATTATTATTGGTTTTAAAATCAAGGTTTTTTCTCATAATAATATTTTTTCACTTTAATAATATATCATCTATAATTTCCTTCATATTGTTTTCTAGACCGGAAAATGTAGGAAATAATGAACTGAAAAAAAAAAATTATTGAACTGGTCGATTAATATTTTAATTAGGAATATTTGAATTTTAATATATAATTCACAAAAATAAGTATAATAAATTCAAATATATGTTATTAATTTAAATTGTCCTTGATTTATATAAAGAGTTAGCTGCCTTTTTTGAAATACATAAGAAAATGATAACTCAAGAACGTAAAATTAAATGTTTTTTTTTTTTAAATCTTTGCAGATAAAAATATTTTATTCTAAAATACTAAATATCAAAAAGGTGAATCGGTGAAAATAACATCATATTACACACAGAATGTTTTTAATTATTTTTCATTTTCTTTACAGATTTAATTAAAATATATGTATGAATACAGAGTTTCTATTGAAAATCATCATGTCAACGTAAAAATCCAGCCTTTTAAAAGTTTCGATTATTTTGAAGTTATTTACAATGTAATTTACGCTAACGAGAGGATTGACAATATTATATAAATTTTAGCTCTCATGTATTTAAAAAGAAAATGTAATACATTTAAATTATTTTTTTTTTATTATTATTATTATTACAAATTTTAGAAACGTAACAGGAAAAGTTGTAATGTAACGATGATGATAGAATGTTTGTTGATTTCTGAACAGAAAAAAAATTGATTTATATGTAGGAAAACTTACCTTAAACTATATTTATTATTAGATATCATAAAATATTTCAATCAAAAAATGATATGAAAACTGATATGACATTTTTAGCAATTCACTTATTAATATTGTATATTATAGATATGCTATATATTTATTGTTATATTAGGTGTTGCATATATGCACAATGAAATGCATTCAATAAGACCCTTCGGTGATGTTATTATCATTTTCATATGAAGGTTTTTTGATATCAAATATTTTTTTGATTGTGGAATTATTAATGTGATTTTTAGATGTGTTAAAAAAATGTTTCAGTTTTTTTTTTTGTTTTATATATTTTAATGTTGCAATAATGTAATATATTTTTATTATAGATTGATTTTAATTATTGTCATCGATCATAAAATCTTTATATATAAATTTATGTTGATTTTGTTTTCTTTTTGTAAAGATATAAAATTTTTGAAATAATACATATATAATTTAACAATGTTTCTATTTTAAAACATTTCTCTGTAATTGATTTAACAATATATTTAATTCTTTTATACATTTATAGTTTTCACCACCATCATCATCATCATTATTATTGTCAGCGCTTAATTTTTGTATAATAGTCTTATTCAATAATAGGCTTAATATTAAATTATCGTAATCATTTAAATAATTATTGTCTAAAGATAATATTGAATTATTGTCTTCAAAAGTTATATCTTCCAGTTGTGGGTCGTAAACTTCGCCAATGTAGTGCTGTAAGCCTGGGTGGTGTTCCCCAACTCGAGGCACCTGGTGCTCCCCAACTATATGTGTCTTGACGTATTTCTTGTTGATCGCATCGTCTACAAACGGCTGCGATGGGTTGTCGAAGTCGCTCTTGTGGGGTATAATATCCGACCTTTATTTTATATGGTAGAGTTTTTTTTTTTTTTGAAAAAGATAGAATATTAAAAAGATATATTAGAATAGAAAACTGAATTTCAGAAATAAAATTAAACATTAAAACATCAAACTAAATAACAAAATTAATTATAGTTACAAACAGACATTTCTGAAAATCTAAACAAAACGAAATTAATAGATATTATACGAAAAACTAACAATTAATATTGATTTTCAATCATCCTTTGGTATTTTCTTACATATTTAGAATTTTACCGATTTTGCTTGATCTACCCGAAATGGGTTTTATTAGTGGCGCCCTCAATTCCATTGTAGTATGTAAATGTAGAAGAAACGAAAATACTTTCAACGTGTTTTGCTTTAAATGCTTAATGTTTAAATTTCTTAAATTTTATGTTTGCAAAATTTCCATTTTCAAAATCTATAGAGTATTACAAGATTAAGCAAGAGATAAGCAATATATTTTTATTACATGTAAGAACACTTGAAGAAGATTTATTTTACATGGAAACATTTATACCATAAGTCTTCAAATTCAATTTATACAATAATAAAACATTTTTAAATAAAAATTGTTTTCAAGGAGTTTAATTTTACACTCATTTAATATGGATAATAAATATACATTGTACGTATGTAATGTATGCTTTTGATTGCATATGATTAAAAAATAATCACGTTAATATTCTATAGGACGCATATAGTTTTGCTAAAAAATATCAACAAAAAAAAAGTAAAGATTGTCGGAGACATGTATTATTCTCATTATTATTAAATTATAATAATTAAATAGGATGCAAATTAATTTTCCTCACACTCGTCTTTAAAAAATTTACATTTTCGCTATTTAAAGGGAATTTTAATAAAATTATTTGTATCCAATAAATTGAGTACACTTATATACATATCTACTACATAATGTACATGCATTATATGTATAGTGGCTGGATAAAGTACATTTTAGATTTATGTTCAATGAAAATGGCGCATTAAAGCATTAAACACTTTTTTTTTTTTAATATTTTTCATTAAAGTTTTATTATTGTTAGAAATCGTTTCCATTACGTAATAATATGTCTGATGATTTTAATAATTTTAGAATGGAACATCTTAAAAGAACATCTCATAAAACATCTTTAAGACATCATAACAGTCTATATAAAATTATTTAAGGCGAATAAAAATTATATAAAAAATTATATAAATCAATATTATGAAACTATTACACTATCATAAAATATATAATCATCATGGTAACTCCCTTTGCCAATCGTATGCTAAATTGGCTTAAAAAAAATGTCTACCGTGCAAAGATACATTAAAAACTAAAGTTTGGTACTTTTAAATTCTACTAATCTATTTTCAAACTTGAATAATTATTTTGAAGTTTTTATCCTCCAATTAAATTTTAATTAAATACTTAAAACTTTTTAAAAATCATGCTCTTCAATAATTTTATTTTTGTAGTATTTCTCTGTTACATATTTTTACACAAATTTGTTGTCTAAAAGGAATAAATCTTTAAATTTAAAAAAAATTCTCATAATGGTTTTGTTTTTCGGCAATAAAAGCCAAAAAAATGTATAGCCCTTTAACAACTGTAACTCCCCAACTTTTTTGATAAAATGTACAAAAAAACTAGTAATTCTTTTAATAATTATATCCAAAACAATTGATAAAGTTCAAGACATAAAAATTATTAAATAAAAAAATTGAATAATGTTAAATAGAAACCATTTGACAATCAATTCTTCAGAAATGCAAAGTTTAATTTTAGGTATGTCCTTGCAAAAGGTATAAAGAAAATTCGTTTGGTACTTAATTCAATTTTTTTGCAAGTTTTGATTATTCAAAAGCAATTTAACCAAATTTAAAAAAATATATATTTTTTTGTTATTCAAAAAATAATTCCAGTTAAATTAAAAAAAAAATAATCAAATGGGGTCACGATAAATTATTTGGTTCGATTGAAATTCTCCAAGCCAAGTTTCAAAACTGAAATTTTGGCTATTTTTGGTACCATTGTTGTACAATTTACCAAAAGAGGATATTTTTCAAAAAAAAAAAAACTACAAAAGTAATACTCAAAAATATTGACAAAAAAATAAAAAAATTTCATGCACATACAAAAATTTCAAAAAAAGAAATTTTTCAAAAACAAAATCGTATTTTTTTAAACTTTAAATATCATAACGTGTAGACTGTAGAGACGATATAAACTTTATAAAAACGATGCCTAGGTAAGATATAAGATACATAAGATATAACTTTTAGGGCAATTTTTCATTATATGTTTTCTAAATAGTTTTCAAGAAACTAAAAATGTATTATCTAGTTCATAACTTAAAACTTAAAAAACGTTTGTACAAGAAATGCTAATTAAATTAGGAAAAATTATAGCATGAGCAATAAGTATATATACATAATAAATGTATGAATTTTATATAATGTATGCATTATGCAATAAAATAAAATAAAAATAAATGTTTTAACATTTTTTTTTTTATTTTATTTGTCTCTTTTATTTTCGTTAATCAAATTTGAAAAAGACGTGAATCAAAAATGTTGGCTTTCAAGAGTGATTTGTAACTATCCCAGGCAAAATAAGGACGTGATGAACAAGAACAACCATTTATATATGAATTCAAGAAAATTTATTTCACATTTTTATTTCATCTTTTCAAAAATTACATATTTTTATCCGGACTTTTGTTCTATAGGGAAAATTGTCTGTCCTAACTGAAAATGCCTACGATAACTTCGCATCTCAATATATTTACTTGATAATAAGTTTTTATTTTTATTTTTGTTTCTTTGCAAAAATTACATTTAACGTCTCGTTATGACATTTAAATGTTTTTGTTTATTTCAAAAATTGAATAATCTACCAAATTAAGATAATAAAATGTTAAAAAAAAAATTTTTTGTAAGTATTAAAAATATTAAATGAAGAAGTGCTTGTTAAATTTCGAGATCTCTTCATGTCTAATTTGTCACATAATTCTTATTTTTCTGTATGCGCATAAACATAATTTCTCTATAAACTAAATAACATTACAGATACATCCACATTTCGGCATTATGCAGTTTACCAATATTTATCAGACTTAATAATATGAAAAAAAGTAAACAGAAAATATATAGAACACAAAATATATATAAAATATTTGGGCATCACAATCACACATCCATCACAAAAAAAAACTAAATCTCTTTAATCAACTCCTACTGTTCGAGACCTCGCTCTTCCCGAGCGGCTAAAACGAGCACTTCTGACTGGTCGAAATGCAGGTAACCATCCTGACCTTGCAAGTGCTCCTATATGTCGTTTCTGTTCTTGTTGTCTGTATGAATTTCTATCTCTTGGAGATCCATAACCAGAATTATCTGATCTTAATAAACCTAAACGAGCTAATGATCCAACATTACGTTTATTAGTTGAACGAAAACCTCCACTTTTGGCTAATGAACCTTAGATTTAAAAAAACAAAAAACAAATATTGAAATACGGCAGGGATTATGAAAATGGTCAACAAAATATTTAAGGAACAAAAACTAGAAAAAAAAATTGAGAATATCTTTCCACTTATTCATATGATTTGATTATGTTGCTATAATATCCATATATCCAGCAATTTGAACATGTTTTTTTGGTTTTATAAGAATTAAATATACCATTCGAAGTAAAACAAATTTAGTTCGATAAAAGTCCGCTCGTACCAGACGCTGGTTAGCCGACTCTTACATAACAATTTAAGAAATATGTATGTATATATTTGATCAGTATCTTATTCACAAAAAAAATTATAAATCCATTAACCAGCTTTTGATGAATAATAGACCGAAAGAAGCAGGAACGTCAAAATTTAGTGCAATTTTTACCTTATCCTTAAAATTATGAATTTGGACTCTGTTATTCCATTTATCATATTCATAATGATTCGTTTTTATCAAAATTTATTATATCTGTGTATGCATTGCACAAAACACATATGTATATATACATTAGACTGGCCCTTGCTTGTATGGCGTTTTGTAAAGTGTTCCAGAACCTCGCTCCAGAAAGCTAATTTTGTTCGTTTGGATGCCAAATATAATGTGTGAAAATTTCATCCAGATCGGACAATGTTTAGAACTGCCCCTGGGCCTTCAAAAATCGAAAAAATTCGTTTATTTAACTTTTTTTTTTACATTCATCACGCCAATGGTAAAAGTATGCAACCTAATGGCAATATTATATTTTTGGGCAATAGGAGCACTCAATACGAGTTCAAAATGGTATCACTTATCAAAATCGGAATAAAAACACCCGAGATATGAATATTTTTGTGTTAAAGTTCTTTATTTTTATGACAAATACAAGGCAAAAAAATGTGGTTAATATTTAACCTAATCTAATCTAATCTAATCTAAAGCCGATACGGGAATCTGCAGGGGTTGTGGAGAGGAGGCCGAAACTACACCTCACGTGCTCTGCCAATGTCCAACGATTCGAACTGGGAGAGCTAGGATGTTGGGGGACTATTTTTTACGGCACCTTGAGGACATACAAAGTCATAAGCCAAGGGATTAATTAGGTTTATGAAAGGGGTGAGTTGGCTCGACGGGGAATTATAGGCCCATCGGGTAGGGCAGTACAACGGGCAAATTGCCTAAGTGCAAGGAGATCTTGGTATTGCCGACCCGCTACAACCTAACCTAACCTTACCTAACCTAATCTAATTTGATGTTAACGACTTTTTGGTATGACTTGAAAATTTTTTACGGTATCGATCGACTGTCAATAATAGAAATTGTTTTTGTTCCTCGTCAAGAATCTTATTAAATTCCTCCATGAGCTTGACTTTTCTTTCAGCAACGTCAGCAACGTCATTTAAAACCAGCATTTTCTGAACCACTTGTAAGCCTTGTATATATGAGTCGCGCTGATGCTAAGTTGATGGATCATAATCCATAAGCTCAGTGGACATGTTGATGCGCTTGAAGAAAGATACCGTTTTCTTCGTTAGGAAATAATCTAACGTTTTGTTTTTGTGACAAATATCGGCATCGTCGTTGTTGCTGCCTTTAAATGAATCGATTATTCTTTTTTTTACATCGATGGGAATACTGTTGTCAAAAAAAAAGCAAGGCCTATTGCTTCCGCGGAGGGGTACCACAAATGGCCACACATTTGCTTTACGGTCGCGGTCGAAATCTCTTTGTCAGTTGTGCCTTAATTATGCAAATTGATTAAAAACTGAAAGTCAAAATTTAGATTATTTCCTAACAAAGAAAACGGTATCATTCTACAAGCGCATCAACATGTCCACTGAGCTTATGGATTATGATCCATCAACTTGGCATCAGCCCGACTCATATATACAAGGCTTCCAAGTGGTTCAGAAAATGCTGGTTGTAAATAACGTTGCTGACGTTGCTGAAAGAAAAGTCAAGCTCATGGAGGAATTTAATAAGATTCTTGACGAGGAACAAAAACAATTTCTATTATAGACAGTCGATCGATACCGTAAAAAATTTTCAAGTCATACCAAAAAGTCGTTAACATCAAATTAGATTAGGTTAGGTTAGGTTAGGTTAGGTTAGGTTGTAGCGGGTCGGCAATACCAAGATCTCCTTGCACTTAGGCAATTTGCCCGTTGTACTGCCCTTCCCGATGGGCCTATAATTCCCCATCGAGCCAACTCACCCCTTTCATAAACCTAATTAATCCCTTGGCTTATGACTTTGCAGGTCCTCAAGGTGCCGCAAAAAATAATTCCCCAACATCCTAGTTCTCCTAATCGGAATCGTTGGACATTGGCAGAGCACGTGAGGTTTAGTTTCGGGTTCCTCTCCACAACCCCTGCAGATTCCCGTATCGGCTTCAGATTAGATTAGATTAGATTAGGTTAAATATTAACCACATTTTTTTGCCATGTATTTGTCATAAAAATAAAGAACTTTAACACAAAAATATTCATATCTCGGGTGTTTTTATTCCGATTTTGATAAGTGATACCATTTTGAACTCGTATTGAGTGCTTCTATAGCCCAAAAACATAATATTGCCATTAGGTTGCATACTTTTACAATTGGTGTGATGAATGTGAAAAAAAAAGTTAAATAAACGCATTTTTTCGATTTTTGAAGGCCCAGGGGCAGTTCTAAACATTGTCCGATCTGGCTGAAATTTTCACACATTACATTTGGCATCCAAACGAACAAAATTAGCTTTCTGGAGCGAGGTTCTGGAACACTTTACAAATAAGGGCCAGTCTAATATACATATATAAATAATATAAAATAAACTTACCAAGAAAACGTTTTTCCTCATAAGGACCCCCATATAAACGATTCAATGAATTTTTTAAGTCCTCATAGTAGTCAGTTGAGTAGCTTTGAACATTTTCATCTGTCAAATCGTAATCACCTAGATCATCATAAACGTCGCGCTTCTTTCGACCATGCACTGGAGAGTTTTTCAAAGCGGCTAAATTACGCTTTTCTGCTGCATATATCGAATTCAGTCTTGCCAAAGAAGCCAAGTTTTTCTTCGTCATACCTGCTCCATATCCCATTCTGGCCAATGATGCTACATTTCTTTTTCCCGATGGCAATTGAAAATCACGTGCCAAAGTGCCGACATTACGTTTACCTCCAACTATATCCCCTGATTTAGCCAAAGATCCTAAATTTCTCTTTGAATTCCAAGTTGGTATCGATGCAGACAGAGTTTTTGTTTCCGATGATACAACAGGTGTGTTTACAACTTCTTCCATTGGCTCAACAGTAGGCAATTGACCATTCTTTGCAAGTGTAGCTAAACTTCTTTTAATTCCATCATCAGTAATTCGTGAACCAGATCTGAGTAATGCACCTAAATAACGTTTACCATAAGAAGGAAGAATACCACTTCTTGCTAACGCTCCAACCGATCGTTTATCTTCATCTAATAAATCTTCTAAATCTAAATTCTGAAGATCATCTGACGTCGCAGTTTGCAACATATTACGAAGCTGATTTCGAATTGAAGAAGTCTATAAAAAATTGTTAAAATTATTTAATATATACGTGCACACTTAAATTTATTTAGGCAGAAATCGTAGATCTCTTATTTATCCCAAAAGAAACATTTAAAAAAAAATTAACTACAGATTTTAAAATTATACTTACATGCATTTGAGATTCTGGATTTTGATTAAGGATTTGTTTAACTAATGACTCAAGCTCACATGCAGTCAATCCATTTTCAATGGTTTGTGGTCGCACCTGGAAATGTAAATATATGAGAATGAAAAGTTAAACTTTAAGAAAATAAAATAAATATACTTAGAGAAGGAAACGGAAGGTGTGTTCACGATTTGCTTGATTTGAATTTAACTATTTCGTCACTCTTATATTTAAAAACCCTACAACAAAATTTGAACAGAGCGAGTGAATAATACAATCAATATTTTTAAGTGAAAGATAGGGTTTCTGAAAACTCGGCGAGTCCGAGTCCCAATTTTTGAAAACTCGTCGAGTCCGAGTCGAGTCAGTAGTCAGGATCAAAAAAAAAAGTTGCTAAAAATTTTATAAAATTGGAGTTATCAATTATATTACAAGATTTTCAAATATTTTTTGTGGTCTTGCGAAGGCCAAGAACCACAGCACAAATCTCAGGTAAAACTCTTGTTTTATAATAAAACCTTTTTAAACAAATGTTAGTAATTTACTTTTTTAAAAAGAGGTACAGCTATGAGAATTGTCTGTCATTGATATCCAATGTATTCAAATAAAAATAAATTAAAAAGAAAATGTACCTACTTCAATTTATTTTACTCATTTATTTATTAAAAATAAACTTTAAAAATAATACCTTGTAGATTTATTATTTGGACATTTACGCTTTACTTTATTAATTACTTTCTTGGTCTTACTAGCTTAATACGAATACGTCTCGATCTGATTTTATTAACACAAAAACCACCTTCATTTATTGCTAAACTTCTTTCGTTTGAATTTGAAGTTGATTTTATGGAGAACACATTCATATTACTTGTTAGTTTTCCACTACTTCTAAAAAGTAAAAATTCTTGTTTCAGTTTGCTGTACATCGCAGATTCCTTTGGAGGTTCTGGATTGAGCTGCGTTTTAAAAATCAAATCAAGTTTTGATCGTTCTTTGAGACAAATTTTCAAAAAAAATTTAAAAAACTTGGACTCGGGACTCGGAAATATCAGGGTCGAGTACCGAGTCCGACTAACTACCCAATACTCGTCGAGCCCGAGTCCGAGTCGAATCGAGTCCAGAAACCCTAGTGAAAGATCCTGGTTAGGAAGAACCAGTCAATAATTTACAATCAGCACAAAATGTAACACTTGTCGATAATAAGGTTCATTTGATTTTAAGAGGCTCCATATATTCAATGCTCATATTATTTTGAAAAATTATTCAATGTAATCTTAATGTATAAAATTGATTATTAAGATATATGTGTCCATTTTTAAATAAAACTATTTGAGTAAATGACTCCGAACTACTACATATATTATTAAGGAACGTGCTTTGGCTTCAGTTCAGGTTTGTATTGCCAATGACGCTGCTATTCACCAAAACCGCGAAAATTATAAATAAATTTACCCCTTCAAATCTGTTCGTAACTAACCCGCAAAAATTTTTTTTTTTTTATTTTTAAAAGTATACAGTTAATAATAAAAAGGGGCGCTGACGCAAATTTAGCTACAAAGGCCACGAAAGCCGGGAGACAAATGAAATTGGATGTTTCTTTATGTAAAGGTTTTCGGGTACGGGAATTCACCCTCTCCAAATCTGGGGTGGAATTATGTAACTTTGTAGTCTTTGTGACAATCGACAATTTCAAACACGATCAATTTCTATGGGCAATGAAAATTATGCTTCACGTATCTAATCATCATCGTCATTTTGAAATAAAAAGGTAGTAAAACTCAATAAATATCTTGAAATGATAACTAATTTATAAAGTAAACCTTAATTTATAAAATATTTGTTAAATTTGTAGAGGAAAAGCGAAGAATTGTGTACCGACTTTTCTAAAATTTTGTAGTCAATTGTCGATAAAAAAAATTTGCTTCCTATAATTTAAATTATCGTGAATTGTCTATCAAAATAAAACGACAGCTATTTTTTGGTCGTTTCTATAGTAAATGAACGTCGATTTGGCTGAAATTTGGGGAGGAGGTAGATGCGATGACTAAACCTCGAAATCCAACAGGATTTTTCCACGAAACCCCCCGTTTCGGAAATATGACCCACAAAATTTTTCATATGTCTCATATACAGGAAATTTTTATTTGCCCTTTTTTTGGAGAGGGGGTAAATGAGGTGCCCCGAATGTCAAATCCAAACAATTTTTTTCGGAACAATCTTATTTGGTATGTATGAAAACTTTGGGGGCCATATTTCCGGAACGGAGGGTTTCCTGAAAAAATCCTCTTGGACTTTGGGGTTTGGTCACCGCCTCTACCTCCCCACCAAGTTTCAGCAAAATCGAATCTCAACACTCATCTGCACTTTAGCCAAATTCTCCACATTTTTTTTTTTTCAAAACGATTGAACGAAAATTCGCGATCTTCTTACGTGAAGCAAAGAAGTCGACATGGGCGCTTTTATGAACGAGGTCGACAAATATTTAAAATTTTTTTGGTTAATTTCTCAGTAAAATTATGAGAAATGAATTTTCCAGCTTTTAAAATTACATGAAGCAAAAAGTCGACAATTGTTAAAATTTGTGACAATTGTCGATTGTCGACCGGTGACAATTGTTATATGATTCCACCCCTGATCGTAATTAACACGTGAAAATTGTTCCGAAATCCGCGAAAACCATCCTTCCATCATCCAACCGAGCTAACCCGCGAAAACCCAAAAAAAACTGATATAATAATAAATTTAATTAATAACATTATTTATTCATCTCTATAGATTTATAAAAAAGAAAAATATTTATGTGACAAAACAAGGTTTGCAACTATAATATAAATATTTTAATGTGCATGTCTTCGTTAAGTTGTATTTACATTCGCAAATTTAGCTCGGTAGATGGTCTATTACATGCATCAATACACATGCAATTATTCAGTTAAGTAAATTTTATTTATATTTCCCTATAATGTAAATTGTATTTACATTTCCCTATATTGTATTTACTTACTTCATTTTTAACTGCGTAATACTATAAACAAAAATAATATCACTCACAATATTTTCCTTTTTTTCTTTTATCTCTAAAAGAAAGAGAAATTAAAGTAAAATTAACGTGGAAAATTTCCCTTTTTTTCTTTTATCTTTATTTTTTATTACAAATTATCTCTATATTCTCTCTTTGCAACTCCCTCTCACATGACATTAAAGCAGTATACAATACATGTTAATCAAATTTCTTATAACAACTCGTTGTTATACACACAAACACATAGATACTTGTCAATATTATATCACTCGACCTTCGGTCTCGTGATATAATTTTGACTCGTGTGTGTTTGTGTGTATACACAACTCGCAATTAATAACAAATTTTCATAACATGTACTGTAATCTACTATAAAAGAAACTTCGCCTTTTAAAATTTCACCAAGCAAAATTTATGTATTTTGTGTCAATTATTCATTGTCGACCGGTTCACTTCAGTTATGTTACACTTATTTATTTTGGTGAATTTTTATTTCATCATCTGTCATCAGCATATTTCACTACATCAAATGTCTTCGGTCATATAAGTAATATGGTACTGTCCTTATCTTAAAGCATTGATCGTGATAGTTTGATTCTTAAACATCGCACCAATATTTAATTTTTTGATTTAATCTTTTTTGTATTTTTTTATTTTCAAATAATTAATTTGAAGATTCTTAACTCCGAATCGAACATGTTGTAATAAAAATTTAAATAATAAAGTTAACATCACAAGATAAAAGAATTAAATTTTAACTTTGATAATAAGAAAATTTAAAATATTTATATAAAAATGTATAAATATAAAAAACTATATGTATATGGAAATTTATCATCATATAAAACCAAACGAAGCGTCATGTAGAAAATTATTCTGCTGTCATCATAACATTAAAAAAGTATAATAATAATAAAAATAATGCAGCTGTTAACAATAATTCTTTTTTTATATTTATATAAATTTTAAGCTCTATTATCTTTTACTTCCAACACTACGTACATACACACTATACACATTATTATAACATTTCCTTTTTTATTTTCATCAGATTTGTTTAAAAATCTCGGTACGAAATTGAAATAATAATGTGTTTTTCAGGAAAAACTCGTTCATTTTTATTAAATACACATATTACTATCATATAATACCTCATAAAATAGTATCTAAAATAATATAATTTAATTATAAAAATTCTGCAAAACAAAAGATAAACATTTGTTGGGAACATTATTTTAAAAATTTTTATAAATATAATTTAATTAAAAAAAAAAAAATCTTCTCTTAGTTGATTATTATTATGAAAATTCTTCTTAACACTCTCAGTGCCATGTCAGTCATTTTTGACTGACAGTGCTTTGCCGCTCGCACAACAACAGTTTTTGGAAATTTACATTAATAATTTCAGATTTTTGCTGACAACGAATTTTTTAACATACCCTGTGTGACGTCGATTTGTCTAACAAAGACTTTTTTTTTAAATAAACTTGTCGGGTCAATGTGTCTGGCAATAACATGTTAAAAAAAGCCTGTTTTTTCTGTGGCACTGAGAGTGTTAAATTCAAAGAACTTTCATCTCCCATTTTTATTGCAAATTATTATTTATTTTTTATTTATATATTTTTTTTTAATTTTTAGTTATTATACAAAATTGTTATAGTACAAAATATATAAAACAGCATATCTTAGAAATGAAAGACGGACTCCATTTTTTTAATTTTAGATTTAAAATATTAAAATAGTAACACACTTTAAGGCTTCTACAACCGATATCTATGTACTAATCCATTAATACTTAAAAAATCGTGTACGCAAATAATTCGCACTCCTGACCAACCGTCTCGGAACCTCATTTTTTTAGTTTTAATCAAACTAAGTAAATACCTATATTGCTGTAAAAATATTCGCAACATTCTTTAATATTTGGAACACTGTGAGGACTTTAGTGTAGGAGAAGAATTTATACTCCTTTTTTTATTATGCTTAGAAAATTAAACATTTTTTATAATAGTGTTTTATGAATAATATTTGATTTAAAAATTATCTTATTATTACATATTTCACTTATTTTTCATCTTCTAAATTCTTTAAAATTTTGATTATTTTTCAAGTTTTTCATTAATGAATAAAATGAATTTAAAGTCAAATGTTATATTTTCGAATAATGGACAAAATTTCATTTAATTGAATTATCGGTGCCGAAGGCTTAATATGACATCGAGCAAACATAATTATAACTGAATCGAAAGATTTTGAAAATAATGTTAAATTCCATAATAATGGCATTAAGTTCTTTATAAATTTATGTTTATAATAACATCAAAAATCCTTGAGTTTAAAAATTTGTTTAAAAAATTTATATAAAATGTGAATGTGCAATAAACTTCGTCAAGAAAAATATACTTAAATTTTTTTAAGGAACACAAAAGAAGAAAATAAATGGATTTTCTTTCTTTTTTTTTCAAATAAAATACCTGGCCTCAAGGCTTATTCTAAATAGAAAAAAAAATTTAATATACATATACGTAGCTTTTTCCAACATTAAGCAGACTAAATAAAGAAAAAAAAATATTTAATTTATGTCAAAAATTTTCCAAGCTTTATAATTTAATTTGGATTAGATAAGAAAAAAAAATATTAAAAATAAATGTACATATTTCCTTTTTTTTTTTTCAAATTCTTTACATATTTTTATTGTTACAAAAATTTTTAAAAATATATAAAACCAGTATTGTATTATTTTGTTAGTTAAAAAGATGCAGAGAAGGGGGATTTTTGTGAAAGTTTGAATCATGAAGAGAACATCCAAAAAATGAGAGTAAAGGACTTGAAGTTGAGTTTATTTTTTCAGTAGAAAATATATCTCCATGTCCTTTGTGCATAATAAATTTTTTGTACCTCAGATCCTCAAAAGCTTCGAAATTCATTGTTCAGTTAGTATATATTTTTTTAAACCACAATAATTTTATAAATTTAATTAATTATAGCCATTAAAATTAAAAAAACCGGACTATATGCTTTCTTTTATTGTCCGTCCGTCTTCAGCGAATGAGATTCTACAAACTCGGGTTTTAGAGTTATGGACTTCTAACAGTCCAAAGATCTAAATAATTTTCATACAAAATTTATATATTTTCGAATTTTTTAATAATTAATAATAAAGTGTTTCTGATGAATATAAGTGTGTTGGATAGATAGATATCAATTAGAGGAACTTAAAAAATGATTAGACCCCCGAGTGTTTCCAAGTACTCGTGTTTTAAAAAAATTTCGTAAGTATTTCAAATGCATAGGTCGGTAAAGTAATGTGAGTGATGAATGATATATATGTTAATATGTTATGCAAGTAGTTAGTTACCACTTTTACTTACCTAGAAACATCTTCAACATAAAAAAAAATATTTAGTATATATTACACACAATGAACATACACAGGTACATATAGTTACAGCATAAGTGAATTTGTAAACAAAGATAATGTCAATAATTTTTTTTTTTTTGGTAAAAGAAAGCATTACCACCACATAAAGGTTATTTATCTTCTTCTGGTTATAATTTCTTACGGAAAAAAATTAATATACATTTAGAGGAAAAAAAAAAAAAGAAGAAAATATTTGAAGAACTCAAATAAATTTACCCTAAATTTACTTTTTAAATGGCATTTTGTCGTTTATTTTTTTTTTTTTTAAGAAAATTCTTCTTTTTTTTACACAGTTTTCACAATTTCTTTTGAAGGTATTTTTTTTTTGTCAAATATTTCATTTTTTTTTTTTTTTACTATTTGAGAAGATAAAAATAGCAACATTTAATCCTTTTAAATCTTTTTCTTTTATTTTTACCAAGTGAAATTATGTTTTCACATTATTATTTTTATTTTCGTTAGTTTGTATAAGGCGCTTTATATTTTCAATTTGTGATAATATGCGAGAAAATTTTGAGTAATTTTTTAATTAAATTTTTTTCAAATGATCAATTTCCGTTTTAATCATTCCATTCTCGAATAAAGCACATCCTTTGATATTATATACATAAACTAAAGGAGATTCGCAATGACACCATCTACAGTAAAACCGTTTCGTGTAATAAAGAGAACTTACTTTTTCTTCATTTATTTTGTCAGTTTTGTTTTGTAATTTGGACGATAATGCAACATAAATAGTGTTTTTTAATTTTAAAAGCTCACAAAAAATATTTTATCGTTAGTTTTGCACATAAGTTAAAAAAAAACAGTATAACATTTTAAATCTAAGAACATGCCCTTTTTTATGCCCTTTTTTATGACCTGTTTGATGAGTTAAAATAAAATATTGAATTTAATCTAGAATTTCCCAGTTTGGTACATTGAGATTTTCTCATTGTAATGACGAATTGTGATCATTAAGACAACGACAAGAAAGACTGAATGAGTTTTTCTTAAATATTACAAAGCTACTATGTAGGGTAATAATAGTTTTATTTTTGAAAATATTTATACAATCTTTTTTTTGTTATTTTTAATATTTTTTTCTTGTTTTATTATTATTATTCCTTTACGTATGACATGCTTTCATATATGTACTCATAACCATCAGTTGTTAAATTTATGTTAGATTAAAAATTTTTTTATTTTTAGTCAATATTTCGCGGAGTCAGAAAATTCTATGCTTAGAATGCGAATGATATAAAACTTAAAGAAATCTTTGAAATATTAAGAAAATTAGATTTTGCGACACAATTCTTATAAACTTATACAGTCATATTTTGTGGGGCGTCGAAGGAAAAAAAAGCTCCGAAACCGCAATTACAATTACCTACATTCTACATATAACTACATAAGATTTTTTTTCAAGAATTTTATTTTTAATAATATTAGCGATTATGTCTTCAAACCGATATTTAGAGATTACAGGACATTGCTTTAACTTTTTTTTTTGAAAATTAAGGAACTTAAGATTATTATTATATATTTTGAATATAATTATAATTTATATCGGTTACATTTTAATATGATCCAAATTTCAAATCTCTTCCTTTATAACTTAATTGTATAGTTAGAAGTGTTCAAACAATTGTTTCAAAGTAAATGACATAGCAGGAAAACTTAAAATGTTGAATCGATAATAAAGTAGGTATAAACAGTTTAAATTTAGATGCAAGAATATGTAAAAAATGGTGCACAACTTTATTTTTTCTTAGTTTTTTAAAGCAAGAAAAGTATTTGGTTACCCGAAATTTCCGAAAATCGTAAAACAAATTAGTGCTTCACCATAAAAAATTCGAAATTCAGTAATTCAAATTCTTTGTATAAATTTGACAGTATCATATTTCAAATACAAGCACTGGGATTTGAAATTCACAACAACAAAATACATCAGGAATTTGATTTGAATATATAAAATGAATCTTTTACTCTGTTTTGTAGTTATGACTATATAGAACTTTTTTTATTAATATTAGCATAAATTTTAATAATGCAATGCAGATAAAAATGGACAGCAGAAACAGATATTATAATTTTTTCAATTTGACACTATCCTTGTAAAAAAAATTTTTTTTTGTATTGTTTTCTGTGTTATCTGCATCCGACATAAAAATCCAAATATTTTATGCTTTATAATTATATTTATTGCACTGTCCCAAAGTACAATTCAATGTTCATAATGTATAAATCAATTGAAAAGTACTTAAATTTATATATACTGAAAATTAGGACCTGTGATAAATAATTAAAAATTGAATAAATAGTTTTTAGTTTTTTGCAGAACTTTTTCAATTCATTTATCAAGAAATTTTAGTTTAATTAATCATCAAACTTTAATCAAACCCATGCCATATAACATGTTCTAAACCTAATATTTCTTTATTAGTAGATATACTAAATCAATTATTATTACTTTCGAATTTCTTATTGTTTGAGAATAGTTTTTATATGAAATTATTCAAAAATTGTCTTCTCCTCGTAAGTAGCTTGGAATGATTAACTTGATACCTTTAATTCAACAATTTGAAAATCTTTAAATAATGTCTAGTAAAAATAGTAAAAATAATTAAATTTCATATATTTCTTCAGTGAACCATATATTCTGTTTCAGATTTCATTACCATGTTAACTACTAATCAAAGATTAAAATCTGATAGCTTTTCAAACTCTCTAAATTGTTTCCTAATTTTTCAAACCTTCGATAGACAACTAACTAAAAAATGTATATTCATTAACATTGTTTAAAATGCAATCACCTCTGACTCTGATAAATATAATTTCATGTAGACATATTTGTGATAGTGGTTAAAATGCAAAAAAATAGGAAACTCAATTTTAAACTATTTTAATTATGTTGACATTCAAGAAATTAAGTACCACTTTGAAAATAAATTACATAAAATTGATTGATTGGATTACTTTTCAAACTGTAGCAAGTTCAATAATTAATTTTAATCGAACAATTTACAGGTTTGAAAATCTGAACTTAATGAAAATAAAATGATATATAATAAAATTAGACTTTAAAATTTTATATTATGTTGCATTGCCTTTCACAGAGAATTCATGTATTCATTTTCTAATTCAATTAAAACTTCTTATACATAAAACCATGCTTCAACCACATAAATTTAATTATAAAAAGTTTTATTTTATATTTTTAAATTTATCTCTGTTCTCTTTTGTATACATATAAATTGTATTTTCTGAATTAATAAAGGACCTTTCTGTTCCATGGATATATTAAAATATGATTAAAAAACTTTTTACATTTTAATTAAATAAAATAATTTTAGCTAAGCTGAATATAATTCATTAAAAAATGTATAATTTTGACAGCATTAAGCAATAAAAAACTAGTTATAGAACAAATTTCTGTTACCGCCATTCGACTACAGTCAAACCTTTATATGTCCTTTATATAACATTCATTTCATCAACTTTTTTAATATAGTCTGGATAGCTCACTATCTCTTGATGTGCAAAGAATAATTTTTATTCAAATACAAAATCTTTAATGATAAGTATTTTAATTTTATTTTTGAAGTCAATGGTGATTCTTTTAGAAGTCCATTCTTTCAAGGTCTGATCTCTAATGTGTAATATTCTCAAAATTACCTCCAACAATTCTTTGAAGGGCGATCAAAGGAGTATAAGTCAATTTTTTACAAAAACGAAATACATACATTATTTCTTTGAAGGGCGATCATAGGAAAATAAGTCAAAAAATATATACATTATTTAATAATGTATATATTTGATTTTTGCAAAAAATTTACTTATTTTCCTATGATCGCCCTTCAAAGAAATAATGTATGTATTTCGTTTTTGTAAAAAATTGACTTATACTCCTTTGATCGCCCTTCAAAGAATTGTAAATAGTTAATGACCAAAAATTTAAAATTATTAATTTTTAAACAAATTTTACCTTTAAATTTGTTAATATGAGGAATTCATTGATAAATCTAAAAAATAAAAATGAAAATTCTCTGCCCTTTTCTTTGTCACTCCTGTACCGCTGGACCGAGTTGACTTAAATTTTGAAATGAACTAATATAAGGACCCGAGATGGCAGGCTACCTTAGAAACCGGTTTTAAAATTTTCTTGAGGCCCCAGGACGCCTGAAAGGGGTACAACAATTTTAAAAATTTATTATTTAATAGCTGTATAGCATTTCACCCACCCACACAGTGTTTTGACATTAGTTCGACATTTTCGTATGAAACCTGGGAATCTCAACTAGTAAAACTAAATTATTAACACCAATGAGAATTGTTTGTAAGCAAAATAAAAAGCTTAGAACATGAATTCCGTAATAAATAGCCTGCCTGAGTTAAGATGTTTTTGAACTGAGAAATTTTCAATAACAAATTATTAAAGTTGATGGTTATCTATCTATATCGTAGATATACAAATTAAAGTCCTTTTATGTATGTAACTTATAAACTTCTAATCCAATGAATCGATTTGAACAAAACTGGTAACTACCACTGGAAAGGTCATGTTCCGTGAATGGCTTTAAGCTGTTCTTTCATGACATTTGTTCAACTACTTTCGTCGCTGAACTTTTTTGTATCATTTAAACGACTTTTTGATGCAAAATTTTCTCAAGTTTTTCAAATTATTATTAATAAAGACTAGGCGTCGGAATCGTCTAGTAAAGCAATAATAAGGGGCTTTCATTAAGTTTGTAGTAGTTTCTAAAAATTGATGTATTTTTTGTGTACACATCTTCTTCCTTTAGTTTGGATTCCTTTTTTTTTGCTGAAAGTAATTCCGTACTGTACGTGTACATAAATAAAGTTTTATTCACAATATGAAAACTAAATCCTATATTTCCAACTGGACTTGATTTTATATTTAATTTTCTCTGAATTCTAAAATTATTTTATCAACATCTTCTAAATAATATGAAAATTATTTAAGTAATTTCACTTGAAAACTTAATATTGAAAATGATTCGAATCTGTAGAAAATTGTACAGACATGAACTTGTATAGGTAATTATACATAATTCCTAATGAAAAATGTTTCTAAAAATAAAATTTTAAATCCACTTACTGCATTCATAAGCATGCCTAAGATGATCCAGGCGCGAAAAAAAAGTTTACGTCTAATTATTCCACTTAATATTCCCATTATTATTATTTTTGTTCCTTTTGGAAATATTTATTTTTGTTTAAATAATTCAACTTTTCTTTTTAGACGAAATTTCAATCTAATCTTTTTTAATTGAAAATAAAAACCAAATTTCAAATTTTTAGAAAAAGGAAAAAAAATCAAGAATTTTAGGTTTTTTTTATTTTTTGTCTGAGTATCCTGATTATCCTTTTTTTTTGTCAAGAAAGGCAACAAAAAACGTAAAAAAAATTAAAATTTATAATTCACGGCAAAATTTTTCTTAACGGTTTTTTATTTTCTTTTTAGTTAACTTCTTTTTTTTGTTATATTTATTACTACACCGTTTTTAACGTTTCTTAAGTAAGTTCCTTTGGTTCAAAAATTCCCAACGACGGTTAGAGACTTTCTGAATTTTTCAACCTATTGATATTCATTTTATATTCAAAAATTTTTTAGAATTTTAAAAATGTATATTTGTTTGTATGATTTTTCCTAGAAAGATGAAAGACTTGCGCCATGAAAGCTTATTCTGTGAGAAAGTTATTTAATTAGATGCAAAATTATATCAAAGCTATTTATAAGATTTTTGGGGAAACTAGGAATTAAAATACTGTTTTGATTAGCTTATTATTTCAAAAGAGCGTTATACATAAAAAAAAAACTAATTAAAATATATTATAAAAAAAAAATAAGTAAAAAACTAGTTTTCAAAAAAACTGAGTCCACCTCTGTGTGCGTGAAGAAAAAGTTATTTTCTACTTTTTCATGCGTCGTGCCTCAGTTTTTTTGAAAACTCGTTTTTTACTTATTTTTTATTTTCTGCCGTTTTCACGTTAACTAAATTGTTATTACAAATTTTCATCGATTTTGCATGCAAGTTTTCTTGATTGTTGAAGATTTATCACTAATCATATCGATGAAAATTTTTACGATGATTTTCCCGCTTTTCCGGGTTTTCCATCGAGTTTTCCACAAAAGCAACTTTATGCAACTCATTTCGCTCTACAACTTTGTCTCAGGTTGCAAAACGCTCAAACGCTTCCTTGGTCGGAAAAACTCCGGAAAAGCGTTTTACATGAATTTTCCTCGATTTTTTCTGCAAGTTTTCACCATTGTCGGAGAGAAAGTAATGATGCCAGTTGATAGGGAACTTGATCCTGCATAATTTAGAAAACTTTTTTACCGGAAAATTTTCCCGTAAAGTCGGAAAATTCCGGAAAATTGTTTCGGAAAAATCGGAAAACTTTGCATTTTTCCTGAAACGGATTTATCACTAATCAAATTTGCTGTGATGACGAAAAGGGGGTCTACGAGAGTTTCGAAAATAGTAAAGAAATATATAAATAAATAAACAGACAAATTCGTGTACGAGCTAATAAGAATTGTGTCCTCAATAATGAAATAATCATCGAATTCGCGCAAAAAAAAAATATATAAATTCAGATAATGAACAATATGTTGGTAACCTATCATTCTGGTATACATACATTTAATCTTTACAACAAAACAGTATTGATAACGCAAAAAAAGCTTCTGGATCATGTTTATGCAACAATTCCCCAGAGGTCTAATTTAAACGCAAGAAATAATACATCTAAGAATAAATTAAGCCCATAACATAATTTGAAAAATAATTTATGTATGTATAATGTATCAAGTGAAACTACGTCATTACTTTTTTTTTTGTAGTGGAAAAATTCATAATTATTTAAGGTTTATTTAAAAAAAAAAAATTAGACGTTTTACGCTTTTAAGCAGAATTAGGGGATTTAAATATACTCAAGGGACAAAAATTTATTGACAAGCTTAATTGTTTGTTTTTTTTTAACTTTTTAATAATTTAACTAAAGATTAATGAACAAAAAAAAAATCAAAGTTGAAGAAATAAGATGCAAATGTAACTCTTGTCCTGAAAAATATATATAAGTACACCTTTAAGATATTTTTAAGATAATACTTTATTTCAAAAAAGCGTAAATGTTTTGAAATTAGTTTTTTAGAATAAATAATAAATTTTTTTTTAACTTCAACAATTAGCAGCTGCTATAGTAATGCAAATTTTCTTAGGTCAAAACTAATATAATTTACGAAAACAGAATATCATAATTAGTTTCAATACATACACATTAGCTTGAGACCTAAAAAAATTTTGAATTTTTTATGACTTTAGGTACATAGATGTCACACAGAAGAAATTTTTACGAGCAATTTTTTACCGGAACATAAAACTTTAGTTTCATGAAACTATTCAATAAAAAATCAAATAACGTTGAGTTCCAGAAAACTAAAGTTTCACACAGTTTCACTTTGACGAAATGAGATTTGTAAAATTTTTATTTTTCTTTTACGAAAAACATGAAAAAAATTTTTATGAAACTAAATTTCAAACACTTTCAAATATGAAATAAGTTTCTAGAAAATCGTTAAATTAAAATTTTATTAAAACATTCTTCTGTGTGGAGCTTCTCGTAGCCTTTTTCCGAAGATGTTATAAACATTAATAATTAAAATTTATCTAATTTCTAAATTTATCTATAATTCCACAAATAGCATCCGATGAGCCAGTGTTTTTCCAACCAATTTGCCATATTCTAACAATTTATCATCAACATTGGTTCGTTTTATCTTAAATTAAATAAGAATACACATTTTGAACAATATTTGAACAATCAAAAAATCAATTAAAAATATAATGTGCTAAACTTTCGATCACTAATACCAGTATATATAGACTTCTTACTAGATTTACTGTAAATAGTAATCACTTGCACTCGAATTTTAAGTGAAAATTCTTTTTAATTAGTTAACTTTCCGCTTTCGTCCGCGAGGTCTTAAAGCGGTAAATTTGAATCTAGTGGTCTGTTAACCGAATTATGAATTTTATCATTAATAGTTAGAAAGATGCACTAAGTTAAATCATAAAGGTTCAGATTTTTACTCAAAATGAAGATGTTTTCATCAACTGAACCTTTATTAGTAGCTTTGTAACAACGACAATTAGTTCATAATTTAGAATTTGTGTAATTCTGGTTCATAGGTATTTAAGTGAAATAAGTAGCGGTAGATAATTTTTTTTGGACGTTTATTTGGATAATTTCACTTTGAGTGGCTGACTGTCGTTTAGAGATTTTGAAAATAATAAGAAAATTATAAAATTTTCTAATTCTTCTGTTTGAATTTACATAAATATAATCGAAAAAAATTTACCATTTTAAAAGTTTTGTAATTCAAAAACTTCCCACTTTGATATAGAATTAAAACTGAATTTAAATCTTCTGTGCCAAATTCATCTCTAACGTGTGCACTTGGATTAGTATTAAAAATTTGATACTTTTTTTTATCTAATTTTTCTCTGATTTCATTTGACAATAAGTGCCAAGTATATTTTTCAGGACATAATAAATAAGATGCCGATAAATTTCCCTTATAACGCATCTTTGGACATGAATGTATATAAAATCCCATATAATAAAATTTTATTGATGAATTAAACGTGTTTAAATTTCTGGTGTAATGAATTTCTCTCAGAGATGCATAAGTTCCTAATGATAAAAAACTATAATCAGGATCATAGAAAAAATACACTGATGACAAACAATGTGGTAATACGTCTATTACACCAACAGCAATTAATTTATCATCTAACCAATACTGTTGATGGAAGGAACCATAGCCATCTGGTGGGCTGTCTTCTTCATCATTAGACATCTAAAAAATTAATGACATTTTTCAATCATTTATATAATTTTCTATATACATTATGTTCATATTTTCAAAATAATTTACTTTTTTTATAATTTTTTTTCTTTTTTTCATAATAAATTCATTAAATATAAAATAAAAAAACTACCATTTTGTATTCAGCGACGGATATTTCAAAATTATTTCAAGCCTTTTTTGAGCCCTATTCGTTCATTAGGTCAAAAGATTTTTTAATTAACTAAAATCTCATAATATTATATAGGTTTATAACATCATTCATTCACAATATTATAAGTTTACATCCAGTAGTAAAAAATGTTCATGAATTTTTTTTTAAAATAGAAGTATTGTTTTAGTTTTATTCCTTATTTTTTTCTTTAAAAAAAAAGATGCGTCTATCTATGGGTCTTTAAACGTGTAATTGGAAAAAATTTAATTTGTAATAACAAAAAAATTAAATAAAACTGGGGGTTATCATGAGTTACGATCGAAAGTGAAAATCTTTCGAAAATCCCATTATCAAATTCTATTTTGATTAAATTCAATGAGAATGCATTTCACTCGATTAGAAAGAAGAATAGGATTTACGTAAGATTACTGGATTCGATCGTAACTCATACTAAGCCCCCTGTATTAAAAGTTATTTATGTTGTATGCCCTGGGAAACAAATACGTAATCATCCACGATTACACTAAACATAGACCACTTCATTTTTTTCCATTTCCAAAAACGTATATGCGTCAAGTACGGTGTCAACGTCGACGAAGAGCATTGTAGTTACTCCACTTAACTCAAACCATTACAAAATATTTACCTTCAATGGCGATTCTTGTAAGAAATCTATAAATTCTTGTACATTAGCTGGCGAATCATTATGTATTACAGTTTGATATTTTTGATACAAGCTGTATTCAGTAGCTAACGTTGAAAAAAAATCATCACTTTTTACATTTACAATTTTCAACTAATATTTTAATTTTTCAGCATGAAAAGAAAAAACAAAAAAATTACTTAAACATAATAATCACCTGTAATGGAGAATTACAAAGAAATCGAAGAAATTGTTTTTCTGTAGGTTTAGTTGGCGGGTCATTGTGTATAACAATTTGATATTTCTGGTACAAATTTAGTTCTTGATTAATAATTGCTTCCGTATCTGATGATGGAATTAATTTTATCTGCAAAAGGCAGAAATATAGTCCAACCAGAAAAAAAAACTATAATCAGTCAAAGTTATAAAATTTATTTTCTTAGATGACTATGACGTCGCTGGGGGGCAGACAGTTGCCCAAAAGACATTTGCCAATCTGACATTTGCCCACGGACATTTGACAATCTGATATTTGACAATCTGACATTTGACAATCTGACATTTGACAATCTGACATTTGACAATCTGACATTTGACAATCTGACATTTGACAATCTGACATTTGACAATATGACATTTGACAATCTGACATTTGACAATCTGACATTTGACAATCTGACATTTGACAATCTGACATTTGACAATCTGACATTTGACAATCTGACATTTGACAATATGACATTTGACAATCTGACATTTGACAATCTGACATTTGACAATCTGACATTTGACAATCTGACATTTGACAATGTGACATTTGACAATGTGACATTTGACAATCCTACATTTGACAATATGACATTTGACAATCTGACATTTGACAATATGACATTTGACAATCTGACATTTGACAATCTTACATTTGACAATCTGACATTTGCCAACGGACATTTGCCACAGGACATTTGCCCATGAAAATCGGACATTTGACAATCCGACATTTGCCAACGGACATTTGCCAATTCTACATTTGCCAACAGACATTTGCCAATTCTACATTTGCCAACGGACATTTGCCAATCCTACATTTGCCAACGGACATTTGCCAATCGGACATTTGCCAACGGACATTTGACAATATGACATTTGACAACGGACATTTGACAATCTGACATTTGACAATCTGACATTTGACAATCCGACATTTGACCAGTTTTTTTCGTTTTACAAAACTTACTTTTTTATGAAAAAAATTACTTTTTTTTTGTTTTCGTTAGAATATTGCAGAAAAATCCTAGAATGTTGGAAATAAACCCCAGAACACGCAATTCGTAGTGTATTTATTCACTGTGATTTATAAATATACTAGCTACGACTCTGACTGTTTTACTTTTGCAAGTGGAATTTTTGTTATCAGGTTTATAGAGAATTTTAAAAGCCAGTTATTTTATAAATTTGGAGAAAACTATCTACGGGGAATTAAGATTTATCATTTTTACTTATTCATCGAATGAACAGGTTTCCAAACCAAACCAGATTTGTGTTTTTGATCATTTCCTCTTTTTATGTACAAAACTTGAATGAAATCGGACTCCAATCAGGTTTTAAAATAGCCTGTAATAACCCACGACCCGAGGTAAAGACATGGTGTAAGTTTGATCGATTGAGCGGTAACATATAAGCAGCAGCAAACATACTTTAAGTTTTATGTATATAAAAGAAGAAAGAAGATATTTATAGTAAAAAAAAAATGTAAATGTGTGTATATGTTACGGTGAATGTACGAATTCCGGGGAATGTGAGTTTACTTTTGGTAAATGTTAATATTACAGTACATTTACCGGCCCGATTGGCCCCATTTTTGTGTAAAAAATGGGGCCAATCGGGCCGGTAAATGTAATGTAATATTAAATTTACGGGTTTTTAAACTCACATTCCCCGGAATTCGTACATTCACCGTAACATATATAAAACCATAAAGTTAGTAGTCTTTATAATATTTTACGAGATGAATTAATCTAAAAATGTAGGTAAATCATTGAAAATGCAGAATTCCAAATTTTTTTTAAAGGTTTGTCCATGTCGCTTTAATAGTTTGTCCATGTCGTTGGAGGGAAAAGATCGATTGTTTTATGCATGTATTTTCAAAATACATATATATATTTCTTAAACTCTTTCCCGGATAGCATTCTGAAATTTTTATGAACAAATCGGAAATGTCATCAGGTTTCAAAAATGACAGGGCCACCAGCATTCGGATTGCTTTCTGAAATTCCAAATCGTTAATAAACGTAATTTGGAGTCCTTCTTTTCTAACTTTGCCAAAAAAAATGTTTGCTAGATGAAATAATTTAAAAAAGACCCAAATTTTGAAATGATGAGCGCACTGGCAGAACATATATAATATAATATGTGTATGTATATATAATATAATATATAATGTATAATAAATATAATATATGCAATTCGGAGTCCTTCTTTTTTAACTTTGCCATATATATTTTTTGCTAGATGAAGGTAGATGAAGGTAGATGAAGGTAGCGTCCATGTTCCATATGCCTTTCATTGCTGTATGGTCAAAATCGCATATTATATATGGGCTTAAGACTTGTCCTCTTTTTTCGGCTTTTTCACTTCTTCGGGTACTTCAAATGTAATGTCTTGCGGCTCTTTTTGTGTTATAACTATTCTATAATTTCTCCTTATAAGAGTCAAACAACTTTCCTTTTCTGGCAGAAATAGAGCCAAATTATCTATTTCTTCTTGGCTTTTTCCTTCTTTGGAAAGAATGCTCTGGTAAATTTTACTGGTGCTCCCTCTTATTGAGCTAGAAGCTGCTTCTTTCATTTTATTTGCTGCCAATCTTTTCTTGGATTTGGTCAAATCCGGAGCATGGTTATGTTCATTTCTCACTTCTATAACGACGTCATATTTTTCCTTCAATAACGCAAGACATCTTAAGGACTTCCTTTTTGTACATCTTCATTGGCTTCTGGTTAGCAGCCGCGTAAAAGTTACTCATTATGTTATTTAAGATTTACCATAATTAAGAATTATCATTTTAAGATAAATTTTATTCGAATTAAGAAAATAAGTTAAATATATTGTATTAAAACAATTTTTAAAATATCTTATATTTTTTAATAAAATCAAAAAGTTTTCTAAATTAACAACACTAAACTTATATATTAACTAAATTTAACCTACAACGCCGAACATTTTAATATTAGAATTAAAGGATTTGACTCTTTAAAATATTGGAAATAGCCATATATTTATTTTTCTTTTTACGGGTTGTTTTGGATTTAGCAAATCATTTTCCGCTTTTTTTATGAGTCCTCTTGGAGCTCATCCATTAACATTAGTTGATAAAAAGGGAGCAATGAATTATGAGCGCATGAATTATGAACTCGGAAAAAGTTTGTATGAGCGGGCAAAATTCATTTTTCCGCGCAACAAAATGTCTGTTGACCGCGCGGTCAAATTTCATTTTTTTTATAAATTGAGGCGCGGACTAAATGTCTGTTGACCGCGCGGTCAAATTTCATTTTTTTTATAAATTGAGGCGCGGTCAAAATTCATTTTGAAAATGAATTTTGCCCGCACATTTTCCCGCGGTCAAAATTCATTTTTTTTATAAATTGAGTCGTGGCCAAAATTCATTTTGAAAATGAATTTTGTCCGCACATTTTGCCGCGGTCAAAATTAATTTTTTTTAAATTGAGTTGCTGCCGGGAACGTGAGTATTATGCAGAAAAGTTATGGAGAAGATACTATTCATTTTAAATGACTTCATACCGCGTCCCATTCGTTCGCGCGAAGCCCGTCAAGAAAAAAAAAATTAAAAAAAAGTCTCCTAGGCGGTTCGGGGCGATTTTAGCAGAGGCGGTTTTAACGGTGTCGGGGCCCCTGGCGCTGAAAAAAAAATTGGGCTCCTACTCTCTAAATTAAAATAAAATAAAACAATATTAATTAAAATTTAATGAAAAACCTCAAACAAAATCAATTTCATTTAAATATTATTTCTATAAACTAAATTATCAAAAAATAATTAAATTACAAAATTTAAAGAATGGCTCATACATGGTTAGTAAAGCGCGTTGGACTATGTTGCTTTTTATGCTGGCCATACACGGTCCAACTTGGTTGTACAACAAGTTGACAACGTAGTAAGTTGTATCGTGTGTGGGCAAGTTGACAACTTGTTGGAAGTTGGTTGGCAAAAAATATAAACATTTTAATATTAAGTTGTATCGTGTGTGTCAAAACGTACAACTTGTTGTCAACATGTTGTACAATCAAGTTGGACCGTGTATGGCCAGCATTATATGCGCTTGCAGACCCTAATATTTACGCGATATTTGCAGCATTGTCGGGTTGACCTCTAAATTTATCAATTGGTATATTACACCAAAATCGGTAACATGATTTGAGATCATAAGATTTTCGCTTTATATTTTGATGAACGCCGAACGCGTATACTGCAGTCATAGGGGAAAAAAACAGTATCTACATAAAAACTGAATATGAGAATAATAGGTTTAAAGTTTATTAGTCGTACTGTATTATTCTTTTTTTTAATATTCTTCATTCAGTATATTTTATAGTACGGTATTTCCGTATAGTTATGCTACATTTTTTCATTATTAAAAATACATGCCGCCAAATTTTATAATTTTAACAAAATATACAAAGCATTTTACAATCAAAAAACTTTTTTGAAATTTTGGATCGATTTTCAAAAATAATTTAGCAAATTTTTTGTATTCAAAAATTTGTGATTTTTACTATCAAATGCCATCAATACTTAAATTTTTCAGATTTTAGTAGATACTGTGTTTTCCACTATGACTGCAGTATAGGAAACATTTTGTAAAATTCACGTTTTAATGGCATTGTGAATAGAATAGAAGCTACAATTTTCTATCGCGAGCGCCGTGTGCGACGCCCGTTAGAACCGCCTGTGGATTTTAGGCCTTTTCCAAAAGGATGTTGTTCAAACAACTTTTTTTTAAAAGTTTCGTACAACTGTCACCTCTAGAAAAATCCAAAGAATTGGGTTGATTTCATTTACCGTTTCAAAAATATAAGATGAAAAGTTCAAATGCGTGAAAAAGTTATAAATGCAATTTACTCCGAAGTTTTTGGAGATTTTTGGATTTTTTTTTTAAAATATAAGTAATTTTATTAAATTATAATTCTAGAATGTACCGTTAAGCCCGGGTGTCGTTAAAACAGAATTTAGCAACAGAACAGAATCAGCGACAGAAAAATTTATTCTGCTACTGAAATTCTGGTCAGAATCTCATGAGATTGCTGCCTTTAAAACAGAAACAGAACGATTTACTTGTCATTACGATTTTAAAAATTATTTTATTATTATTATTTAATTGTTTTCCCCATTTTCCGACAAAATAAAACTAGAAAAAACGTAAATAAACAAATACAAAAAAAAATTAAATTAAATTCAATTGACATTCTGGCAACAGAAACAGAAAATAACCTCGTTTGAGGTTATTTAAATTCTGTGGACAGAATGAATTTTTCTGTCGCTAAATTCTGTTGTAAAATTCTGTCGCACAATAAATTCTGTTCAAATGTATGGGATTCTGTTTTTGTTGCTAAATTCTGTTTTAACGTGATCCCGGCTTTACCGAGAAAATTGCAAAAAACCGTTTTTTCAAAAACATTTCAGTTACGTTTTTCAATGACATATATATCCTGAGTCCCCATGGCCGATAGTACCTATTGGTGATGAAGTCATCGCGAAAGGACAGCCCCCTACTGCGTTCCATTCGCTTCTTTAAAAAAGAAAATTGGCCGTACAAAATGTATGAAAAAGCTGTTTTTATTTTCAATACTTGTTAAGCAATATTTTTGATGAAACTATTTCTGCATAATACAGCCGCAAATTTTGTCGCGGTCAAAATTCATTTTTTTGTCTAAATAGAGTCGCGGCCAAAATTCATTTTGAAAAAGAATTTTGTCCGCACATTTTGCCGTGGTCAAAATTAATTTTTTTTTTCTAAATTGAGGCGGGGTCAAAATTCATTTTGAAAATTAATTTTGACCGCCAGTCGCAGTCATAATTCATGCGGTCAGAATTCATGCAGTCGATAAAAAGAGCAGGAAATGGTTTGCGAAAAACAAAACAACCCGTAGAAAGAAAAATTAATACACAATTTAAAAGAGCCTAATACCGTTTCTGCACTTGTCTGCAAAGGTTTATTCCTAAGGTCACCTTAACGAAACCCGTACACACTCTATTTTTTGAAACTTAAAAAAAAAAAGATGTGTAAACAAACTCTTTCCATCTTGTTTATTTTCAAATTTATAGAAAAAAGGCAGAAAAAAGCAAGGAAAAAGCATTAAAGTTGGCAAACTGACATTTTTTGTCTGCAAACTAACTTTTTTTGTCTGCAAGTGGCCTTTTACGCAAAGGTTAGTTATTTTTTTTCCTTTTTTTTGTATGAGTAAGGCCTGTTCACAGGTCAGTATACAGGTCAGTTCCGCTCTAAGGTCAGTTTTAAGGTCCAAGTGCAGATAATATTGAAATGTTGAGCGTTGTTGATCAAATTTAGTAATTTAGTCCTAAGCTAATTTCAGTGTTGCTAATTTCATTGAAAAATGTAAGATATTTTAAAAATAGCTTATTGTTTATAAATTATTTTCTTAATTCGAATAATATTTGTTTTAAGATGGTAATTCTTAAATATGGTAACATAATGAATAACTTTTACGCTGCTGCTAACCACAACGCCAATGCCTTTTATTTTTGTTTGAAGCTACAGTAGACTTGAGCCAATTTAAATTTACTTAATAATTGGCTCAACCTACTGTACATTCAAACGAAAATAAAGGGCGTTGCGTTCTGGTTAGCAGCCGCGTAAAGTTACTCATTATGTCGTTTAAGATTGACCATCTTAAAATAAATATTACTCAAATTAATAATTTAATTTATATACATGTGTTAAAACTAAATCAAAAATTTGTGTAAATTCGCAACACTAAACTTATAAATTTACTAAATTTCAACAACAACGCCGAATATTCCTAAATTTAAAGGATTTGACTCTTTAAAATCGTTGCGAAATGATATTTATTTTTTAAAAACCTTTAAAAAAATTTGTAATTCTGCATTTTCAATAATTTACCTATATTTTTAGATTAATTCATCTAGTAAAATCTTATAAAGAGTACTAACTTTATGGTTTTATATACACACATTTACATATTTTTTTTACTATAAATATCTTCTATCTTCTTTTTTATATATATAAAACTTAAAGTATGTTTGTCTGTCTGCTTATATGTTACCGCTCAATCGATCAAACTTACACCATGTCTTTACCTCGGGTCGTGGGTTATTAGAGGCTATTTTAAAACCTGTTTGGCGTCCGATTTCATTCAAGTTTTGAACATAAAAAGAGGAAATGATTAAAAACACAAATTTGGCTTGGTTTGGAAACCTGTTCATTCGATGAATAAGTAAATATGATAAATTTTTCCCCGTAGATAGTTTTCTCCAAATTAATAAAATAACTGGCTTTTATAATTCTCTATCAACCATATAACAAAAATTCCACTTGCAAAAGTAAAATAGTCAGAGTCGTAGCTACACTCTAGAAAGTTTTTGATGTAAAATTACCACGATTATCGATGGCAATTTATTACCATCGATAATCGTGGTAAATTTACTCTGCATGTGTAACACAAAATATTTACGCATTTTGGTGTAACGTAAAATTACTCTAGAAAAGAATAATTTTACATCAAAGTATACGCGAAATTAACGCAAAATTACTTCCAATAGAGAAAATTTCAACATAAAATCGTAATATTAAACAAAAAATTACGCCGAAAGGTTGTAATTTAAATTTACACCAAAAAGACGTAAAAAATTTTTAAATTTTAATACCGTGGCTGAGTGGTAGCGTTGACGGATTACAATGCTAACGACGCAGGTTCGAATCCCGAAGACGGCATAAGAAAAATTAAATAAAAAATTTTTTGGATTTCTTTTTTTTTTCTTTTTTGAATTTTTTTATTATATTTTTTTTTTGATTTTTTTTTTTTGAATTTTTTTTTTTCGAATTTTTTTTTTTGAATTTTTTTTTTTGATTTTTTTTTTTTTTTTAATTTTTTTTAATATTATTTTTTTTTCCAATTTCTTCTTATTGAATTTTTCTTATGCCGGTCTTCGGGATTCGAACCTGCGTCCTTAGCATTGCAATCAGCCAACACTACCACTAGGCCACGGTATTGAAATTTAAAAACCATATAAAATAGAAAATATAAATTTGGTATACACATTTTCTGTGTGGTGTGTTGTCGATTTCTAATATGCTTACAACTTACAACTCTGATGTGTTTTTTTAAATCCCAGAGTTTAAATTTACATCTGGAGGGTACACATTAAACTACAGAGTTTAAGTTTACACTGGAGGGTCTATACATTAAACCATAGAATGTAAGTTTACAGCATAGAGTACAACAGTATTAAACCACAGAGTTTAAGTTTACACCAGAGAGTTTTCATTATTAAACCACAGGTGTAAATTTAGACCAAGAGTGTACAATGTTAAGCAACAAAGCGTATGCTTACAAAACGGGGTGTATATTTTTAAACCATATAATGTAAATTTATATAAGAGCACATATTATTAAGCCACAGGATGTAAGTTAACAACAGGGAGTTTAGATAATTAAACCAAGGAGTGTTATTTTTAAGTCAAAAATTTTAAGTTTAAACCAAGCAGTGCATATTTTTAAGCCAACAAGGGTAAATTTATACAAAGAGAGTAAATTTTTAAACAAAAACAAATAAATTTACCCTTATTATTAATGTAAAAAATACACAACTTGTACAATTTTACTATTTTTTGTGATTTTTATTTTTTTTACGCCTTTATCAGTTGAATCTTAAATAACGAGGGTAATATTACATCAAAAATTACCAGATAATCGACGTAAAATTACGACCAAAACTATCGATTTTCTAGAGTGTAGTTTATTAATAAATCACAGTGAATAAAAAATACACTGCGAACTTCGTGTTCTGCGGTTTATTTCCAACTTAATAGGATTTTTCTGCAATATTTAACCGAAAACATGCTAAATTTTTTCAAAAAAAGCTAATTTTTCCAAAAAAAAAGAAAATTTTTGTAAAACGGCAAAAAAATTCGTCAAATGTCAGATTGTCAAATGTCAGATTGTCAAATGTCAGATTGTCAAATGTCCGTTGTCAAATGTCGGATTGTCAAATGTCCGTTGGCAAATGTAGGATTGGCAAATGTCCGTTGGCAAATGTCAGATTGTCAAATGTCCGTTGGCAAATGTAGAATTGGCAAATGTCCGTTGGCTAATGTCGGATTGTCAAATGTCCGTTTGGCAAATGTCCGTTGGCAAATGTCCGTTGGCAAATGTCAGATTGTCAAATGTAAGATTGTCAAATGTCAGATTGTCAAATGTCATATTGTCAAATGTCAGATTGTCAAATGTCATATTGTCAAATGTAAGATTGTCAAATGTCACATTGTCAAATGTCAGATTGTCAAATGTCAGATTGTCAAATGTCAGATTGTCAAATGTCAGATTGTCAAATGTCATATTGTCAAATGTCAGATTGTCAAATGTCAGATTGTCAAATGTCAGATTGTCAAATGTCAGATTGTCAAATGTCAGATTGTCAAATGTCAGATTGTCAAATGTCAGATTGTCAAATGTCATATTGTCAAATGTCAGATTGTCAAATGTCAGATTGTCAAATGTCAGATTGTCAAATGTCAGATTGTCAAATGTCAGATTGTCAAATGTCAGATTGTCAAATGTCAGATTGTCAAATGTCAGATTGTCAAATGTCCGTGGGCAAATGTCAGATTGGCAAATGTCATTTGGGCAACTGTCCGGGAATCGACGTCGCTGTTATAAAGTAAAGTTATTGAATAAATTAATTGTTTTTTCAAGCACAACAGGATTTTTGTTAGACAATTCTCCAAAAAAAAAATGTATGTCCTTTTCAATCAATTTTTAACATGTGAAGCTGGTGGAAAGAACTTCTTCGTATTAGGAAAGCGACTTCAATAATTAAAAATATTAAACAAAACAAAAAAATTACCTTCAGTTTATGACGATCGTTTTCACTCACGTCATTAATGTAATCACTTAACGTTTTCTCCAAATTTTTATTCCGTCCAGAATCTAAATGTTCCAAAACAGTCTGATTTTCCGCCACTTTTCCTTTTTTCCGTTCTAATCGCATTATTTTTTTCTTTTGAGGATGTTTAATGAAGATTTTTTGGGTCTCGGAACAGGGTAGAGCTTCAGACGACGGACCTATAAAAATAAATGTAAGTTGTTGTATAGTATCGCTTAACTCCACTTTTTGAAAAATGTTAAATTTAAGTGTAAAAGCAACTTGGTAAAGTCATAACTTTTTATTTATTTATACAAATTTGCCCAAACATTAAAAGTGAACAACATTAAACGACATTATTTTTATTTCCATTTATATTATAAAAGGAATTTTAAAACCAATGCACATTATTTGATAGCATTTCTCCACTTTTTTTATGGAGTTAATCGATGCAGTGAAGGACTTAATTTTGACTCATTTTTATGTATCCCTATTCCCCAGACTAGAGGACTAAATGCGTTTCAACGCCGTTTCTCGCAACACCTTTACAGATGTGAGATCAAATGCTTTGATACGACCGAAATCGGTCGTCTAGTTTAATTGTTATAAAAATTTTACTGTGGAACAGATGGACAGTTTTTTACTATGTACTGTCAAATTCTTTCTACTTCTCAAGTGCTAAAAGTACTTTTAGGTGTCGAGTTTTATAAATGTGAAATTCTGTTTTTTTTCTTTTTGGATTATAATCCTTGTAAAGTTCTTGTTTACAATAATATGATAAAGATGTATTCAAAGTTAATGATATTTTACCTTATACATGTAGGCATACGTATGTACCTATTTTCAAAATTTACAATAAAAATTTATGTTTGAAGAAAATTTTTTTTTACCTGATTCCGTTTTTTCTAAATTGCTTTCATCGTTAGTATCTTTCTTAAATTTTTTCACTAAAATGTTATCAATATTTATTTTTGCCTTCTCACGATTTGGTATTTCAATTTTCTCGTTATATCCGACACTAGTACTGATTTCTTTTCGAGTTCCTTCATCGTCATCAATGACTTCATTGCCTTTAGAGCCAAATGCCAAAAATCTCTTCATCTTTTTTAAAATTTTCTTATGAGACCTTGACAGCTTAAAATCATTTACATTACATCTAAAAAAATATAAACATTTTCAACTTTATAATAAAATCACACTGATCATGTTAAAGATGAAAATTTTATACGTATAAAAGCTACTCATGGTAAATTTCACACTAATCATGTTAAAGATAAAAATTGAATACGTATACAATAAGAAGTTCTAATATCATGGTTTATACTAGATATCTATTTCTTTAATTAATTTCTATTTATTTAATGAAACCCATAATTCTTTATGAAAATTTTAAAAGAGAATCAATTCAAAAGCTAGTTAAAAATTGGATGCTTAGTATCTAAAATCTTATCCTTATTTTCTTTTCATCCGTTTCTTAAGCTCAATTGGCCCGTGTATACCTATAATATAATAAATACATTTGGGATTGTTTACTTAAGATTATATTTTCCATTACCTAATAGTATAGCACGGACAACATGTTACAGCGTTATTTGGCTTATAAGTATAATGTCCAGATCTACGCCAACCTCTGTCCACCAACTCTTGATAATCCTTACATTCCATAGTGTGAGCATGCATCCCTGAATAGAAAAATTAAAAATTGATGAAGAAACAAATTAAATAACAAAAAAACAATAAATCTCTTACACTGTTTCTAAATAATTAAATAGGTAGGTAAGTATAGCGTATTATTCGCAAGGTTTGGTGTAATGGCAAATCCAAATCAAATGGGTTTTCTTAAGGAAAAATCAATGAATAATAAAACTTAAAAAAAAAATTACCATGAGAATATGATGATCTTGTATTGTCACAATATCCACATCGAGATTTATTTTGTTCACCAAAATATTCCACCAACGAGAAACTCATTTCAGCTTTCAGATTAAAATTCTTCTAAAACAATAAATTATTGAATTATTTTAGTTTATTTTTCCAATTCAAATGAATCATCAAATAATTGTTATGAAATAAAATTGAATTTTGTCAACCGAAATCTGAACAAAAATCTGAAAATAGCAAAAGGAAATTAATGAAATCAAAAATCAAAGTTTTAAAATGAACAATGCGATGCAAAAATGCAATATGCAACTGTAACAACAAAGAAAATAATTAAAAATACGTAAACAGAAGAATTGCTAATCTGTCAAACACAGCTGATACCAAGAACTAACAAATGTTAAAAGACGCGAAAGAAAAACAATTTATATACTGTTCGTTTTTTATATCCAAAACATCAAAAAAAAAGTCAAATCCCTTGTATAGGTTGGGGTCCGGAATTTGCCGGGGGACACTTACCTAGTTTACATGGAGAGTTGGAATCGGGTTCAACTACATGTAAACGGTGGTTGAGTTGAAATAGAAAATATGCTGAAAACACAATTGGGGCGACGACGACGGCGACAGCGATTTTTCATATAAAAAAATCGCCTCAATTGTTTCATTCTCATACAAATATATGGTTTTTGACAGTCGCTATCGCTGTCGCCGTCGCTGTCGCCCCAATTGTGTTTTCAGCATTAATCTTACTAAACCCAACAAATTCGCGGTTAAACCTAATAAAAGAAAGCAACAGCTGTTTGTTTTGTTTCTTTTTTGTTCTCAATTCAACACAGGCATTTTCGACTATTGTCTTCCCTCGATAATAAGGACCCTCCCTTTAAACGAATAAAAGGACTGGCGGGCCTTCTATTTGAATAGAAGACCCGGTCCCTCTGTTCCAAAAAATTAAGCAACTTTTGCAACTCTTACCATGAACCACTTTTCAAGCAAAAAAAAAAAACACTTCAATCGAAAAAATATTAATTATTCATTTTTTTATAATACGAACGGAGCGCAGTTAAAAGAGTAATAAAATAACTCTTGTAAACAACCATTTTCCTAAAATATTCGTCCATCTCTATACATTTTAAACATTAAAAATATTAGTCTATAGCCGGCTTTGTGTTTCGAATAGAAGGTCCGGTCCTTGTATTATGCGGTCCCTTTATTCGATAATTTATATAAACTATTATAAAAGTATTGTACAAAAAAAACTCAAATAGAGGGACTGGTCGTTATTATCGAGGTAAGACACTAGGTACATCATGTAACAATTCGACTCAACCACGGTTGGACTATCAAGTAAACTAGGTAATAATTGGTCCGCGATTTTTTTCTCCTTTGCGGATAAAAAAAATAGCAAAATGGCATTTGAAAAATCAATTGCGGACAAATGTCAATTTGAAAAATGGGGGATGGAAATAAGGCCGCGACGTTTTTTTATTGCGGTCTTATTTCATTTTGCAAAATGAAATAAGGCCGCGAAGATTTTTTCGCGGCCTTATTTCGTTTTTCAAAATGAAATAAGGCCGCGAAAAAATCCTCGCGGTCTTATTTCATTTTGAAAAATGAAATAAGACCGCAAAAAATTCCTCGCGGCCTTATTTCATTTTTCAAAATGAAATAAGACCGCGAGGATTTTTTTGCGGCCTTATTTCATTTTTCAAAATGAAATAAGACCGCAACAAAAAACCTATCGCGGCCTTATTTCCCGCGGCCTTTTTTCCCGCGGCCTTATTTCACTGCGCCTTGAAAAATTACATTTTGTCCGCTGAATTTCTCCATACAAATTTTATCGAAGACGAGGATAAAAATGGCTTGGTGCCATATAGGTAACACTTAAAAAAAGTAAAATCCTAGCTTTTTTTTTAATGCTACTCTGTTCTGTGCAAAATTCTTCAAGTACATACCAGCGTTGCCAACTTGGCCATTTCATGGCTAGAATTAGCCATTTCATACTTTGGATTGCCATGAATATAAGTAACTTAATGGCAGCCATAAATCTAGCCATTTTCAAATAATTTAAAAGCCATTATGTCACTAAATTTTTTCAGCTTAGAAAGTATTTTAGAATATTTGAAATTGTTTTTGTCTTTAGTACCAACCCAAACATTCTAAGCAAAAGAAAGAAAAAATTGAAGATTTCTTCATGTCAACATGTTTACAAAAGAGTGGCATCGAGCATATATTTACATATTTTTCCAATAAATGCATTTAATTGCATGTTTACCTTATAAATGCATGTATTTGCATTTTTTGGAAAATTTAAAAAAAGTAGAGAATTTCTTCATGTCAACATTTTTTTGAAAGAATGTTTACCTACAATTTTGCTAATAGATGGTTTTACAAATTGTTACTAATCGGAGAATGAATTTCACAGAAGAAAATATATAATTGTTTCTAATTGCAATTTATCAGATAAATAATGTATTATAGTGCATATTTAAGAGCATATTTATTAGGTTTTAAGAGCATTAGAGCATGCATTTTTTAACGTTTTTAAGAGCATGAACTTCCGGTCTCTGCTGATTAGGATTACTGATACTGATTGAAAAAGTTGTTACTGTGCGAATGATAAAAAAAAGGTTAACATTTTCAAATTTTAAGGTTTAAAATAACTTAAATAACTATTAAATTAAATACCGAGTAAATTTCTTTTTGTTTCACAAAAATTAAACGAAAAATTAAGTAAAATTGGTTCAAATATAACATTTAGCCCTTTGAGGACCAGACTTTTTTGGCCGAAGCGATTTTGATTATTTTTTGATTTTCGTCATCTGTAACCTAATAATAGTTATGTTACAAAAAATTGGCCCCCTAAACCTCCTCGTTGTCCCTTTTTTCTCTTGGCAAACATAGTTGGGTAAAAACTACTCTTTCAACCCACAGGCAAATATACTTGCCAATCGTATTTTTGGCCACTGCGGGCTAGTAAAAACTCACAGAAGCTTCAGAAAAGTAATAGATGAAGGCAAAACGTACCTAAATCTCAGCCAGGCACACTTCTTCCTCGCCAAGTGGCAGCCCCTTCAATTAAAAACACTTTTTGACTAACTTTAGTGACTCCCACAGGGCAAGTGCGACGAAGTAGAGACTTACCCCCCACTACTACTTTGTTGCCTCAACCCTCCTCTACAAACCACCTTCGGACGCCAATACTATAATAGTTAAAGGAACAGTTATAAACGCAAAAAACCCCTGGGCAAGCATATTTGCCTGTGGTTGTCAAAGGGTTAGGGGTAAAAAGTGTAAACAATTTTTTTTAGTTTTTCCCCCAATAACAGGGTAACGGTGCGTTTTCGGCATTTTTAAGTCGGCGTGACCTAAGTAAAGGTTTCTACATATCCGGATTTTAATTACGTAACTGCATATTAATTACAGGCCGAAGAACTTGAAGATCAGTCAAAGCGTTGTTGAGTTTTTGAACTTTTGAGGCCACTTTTATGCAAATTATGCTTTCAATACGTTTTTATTTTTACCAGATTATTAGCCATTTCCTGAAAAAAATGTATATGCAACTGGCCATTTTAAAATATTTATTTAGCCATCCCCGAAAATACTACTTGGCAACACTGGTACATACTATAAAATCAAGTTTTCAAAACTTCAATTATGAAGACGATACAAACTATAAGAAATAAGAGGTAAATTTGAAATTTGATAGGTATATATAAAAAAAAAACAGCTGCTCAAACCTCAAACCAAATTCATCAATAAATAATTCACTTTAAAAAATTTCGTAAATGAAAACGTTAACTTAAATCTTGTAGGTATTAAAATCTTGCCTTTTTTCAAAATATTAATTTCATTTGACTAATGTGAATCAATTCACTTCAGACCGCATCGCAATATTTTGTAGATTCTGTAATTTTTCCATAAGTAGCTATATTGCTTTCCGCAAAAGTAATACGTACTTTATGTATAATTCTTTCTGCAAATATATTCAAAAAAAATGTAACATAATCAAAGAGGGGTTTCTTTTATCATAGTTATTTTTTATTAGTAAGTAGGTATATATTTATTGAAATTCTTTTTCTTATTGTTTAACAAAACTAAATTGGATAAAAATATTAAAAATAGAAATAAGTACCTAAGTAACTTAATTTTTTAAGGTTTAATGTCTAATCAGTCAGTTAAGTTCAAGGTACATCAACAAATTCAAAAAGAGACAATTATAATTTGTCTATTAGTTTTTCTATAGTTGTTTTAATAACATCCACGGAATGGGACATAGCCTCCAAAAGCTCCTTATGATGTTTTTCTTTCATTTCCATTTCTTTTCTAAAATGCTGTTCTTGTTTTTCTCTAATAATAATGTTGCTTTCAGTCATTTTTCGTAACTCATCTAGAATCAGTTTTGAATAAGATCTTTTTCTTCTTCTATCCGGACCAGTATCTTCTTCGTTCTTATTAAATAATAGTGTTGACAAACAAGCTTCTTCATCGTTCTCATTAAATAATGATTCTGGCAAGCAAGTTTCCGTATCGTTCTCATTAAATAATGATGCTGACAAACAAGCTTTATCATCGTTCTCATTAAATAATGATGCTGATGAAGGCAAGGTACATGAAATTGTTTCCACTCCTGTCAACGGTGACATATAATGCTCTTTTTGGAATATTTGATCAAACTCTTTCTTGTACTTAAAATAAGCTGGATCGTTGTCACTTCTTTTGTTGTGATCATCGATATGTGTATAACCATACTTCAGGGCAACAAACTTTTTATGGCATTGATCTGACGTATACTTTAAATTATTTTTAGCCAAGGAATTCGATATATCAACCCATATCTCAGTTTTTGATGTTATGGGATCTTCAAATTTTTTGAAATGAACTTTATATAGATCTAACAAACTTTTTATTGCGTAATCAGTCCATTTAACTTTTGGGAAGCACATGAGATCAATAACCTCCTCAGAATCAGAAGTTGTTGCTCCCATATCTACTATAGTAGACGGAGAAACTACATCCTCTTCTGAGAACATTTCATCAAACTCCTTCTTGTACTTAAAATAAACCGGATCATCGCAATTTATTTTATTATGTTTCTTAATACGAGTATATTTACATTTCAAGGATGCAAACTTTTTACTACACTGTTGTGACGTATAATCAAAATTTTTTTTTTTCAAGGAATTCGAAATTTCAACCCATATTTCCAGGTTTGATACTCTGGGATCTTGAAATCTTTCAAAATTAATTTTATATTGATTCAACAAACTTTTTATAGCGAAGTGAGTCCACCACCCTTTTTGGGAGCGTAAAGAATCAATATCTACATCCTCAGGGCCAAGAGTTGTTGGTGTAACTTCCACTATCGAGAACGTTGACATAGAACCATCTTTTTGAAATATTTCATCAAACTGCTTCTCGTACATAAAATAAGCTGGATTGTTGCGAAATTTTTTATTATGATTCTTGATACGCGTATATTTAAACTTCAAGGCGGTAAACTTTTTACGACACTGTTTTGGGGAATATTTAAAATTATATTCATACAGTGAATTCGAAATGTTAACCCATTTCTCTAAGTTTGTTGTTGTATAATTTAATCTATCAGAATCGAAATTAATTGTATACTGTTTCAGCAAACTTTTTATTGCTAAAGGAGACCATTTAGTTCTCTGGGAGCACGCAAGATCATTGTTCACGTCTTCAGGATCAGAATTCCTGGACATTTCATCTTAAATAAAATAAGAAGTTTTAATTTAACATAATTTTTAATAAAAATGCATAAAAATAAATAATGAATGAGTGTACCCACCCACACAAAATAAGATATTATTTCAATTTTTCTATTACATTATTTTTGAAGTTGTTTTCTGAAAATAAACCATCTATGTAGGTATATTAATTGTGCTTGTGATTGATTTTATTTAGGTTCGTAGCCCGTCAATTTTTTTATTATCTATTGTTATATAAAAGATAGATATGTAGGTATATGTAGGTAATTAAGCCCAACACCAGCAGATTTTCTAACCGTTTATGTATTTAGTACGAATTGACTTTGACTATAATAAAAAAAAATATTTTCAGGTTTCATTACTATACTAGGTATATGACTACACCTATCTGAGCTATATGCACTAATTAATTATTAATTTAGATTTTTAGGTAGGTACTAACCGCCATAATTATTTAAATTTGTTCTTAAAGTAGACGGGTTGAATGTTTATTCAACTTTTCTTCCAACAATCCAACTTGTTGAAAGTTCGCTACAGGCATATAAACTAAGTTGAAAGACTTGCCTTTTAAAATCATCCAGATCTTCCAACATTACTTTAATATACACTAATCAACTTGTCTCCAACTTGTATAGACTCATAAAAAAATATCTTAATTATTTGATGTTTTTCAACCAGGTTGAGACTTGTTGGAAAACACCATCAACAACACTACGGATAAGTAAATTTTATGTTGGCCAACTCAAGTTGGAATAAACATTCAACTCGTCTGTAAGCATCGTTACCCATCGTTATTTTCTATATTTTTTTTCCAATATTAATTCAATGAAATAAAATTGTTTCAAATAAAATTAGAGTGCGTTCTAGAAGCGTTGACCAGATTTTGGTCTTGAGATTCTTAGTTTTGAAACGACACGATTTGACAGCTAAAATTTTAAGAATTATGAAACTTCAAAAAATTGTTTTGAAGCTATTGGGGCGACAACGACAACGCAGCGTAACTCTCAAGCAGTGATGCCAAATCAATCTTTTTGAGTTATTTTTCAATTCCTCTATAAAAAAACCTTAGAATTGAAGACATTTGAAAGCAAATCAAGATTTTTATTTTCAATTTCATAAAAAAAAATTTTAAATTTTAATTTAAGAGATTTTGTGTTCATTTTTTTTGTTTCAATAAAAAGAAAAATAAAATCAAAATTATTTATTTGGAAATCTTGAAATCAAGATTTTGAAAATTGACCAAATATTTATTTTAACAGGCTTTATTGCTCTCAAGTGAACACAATTGCAGTGTTTTAAATTAATAATTTTTCTTTGAAGCTCATTAACAATAAATTTGAATAAATCTATTAAGAGTCCTTGAATAAAAGTTGTATGTAAAATTTAGAAAATTGTAAAAATCTTGCACACAAAATATGAAAGCATAAAAACATAAAAGTTCGATTTACTGCAAACCGCTTTCGTAAGGTCCAAAAGATGTCGCTATACTTATTACGTTTTATTAAACAAGTCGAGAACTAACAAGAACGCCGCTGCTATTTTACAATTCTATGCAACTTAAAACCAACTTCATTCTATTTCTTTCGTTTCCGTTTAATTGTCAAAATTATACTGTAAATTCTTTCTTTTTCCTTTTTTAGGCCGAAAGTCGCCACATTTTTATTAAAAAAATAAATAAAAATGGTAATTTTAATTAACAAAAAAAATGCAACAAATTATATTAAAATTTTAATAAATGTTAAATTAAATTTTTGTTCACTAAAAAAGAATTTTTTTTTTGTAGAGTCTCGTAATTCCAGAGAAGTTTCAACATATTCTTCGTTTTATGAACACAAATATTGATGGCAAACGTAAGGTGACCATTGCTATGACAGCGATTAAAGGTGTTGGTCGTCGTTATGCTAACATTGTTTTAAAAAAGGCTGACATTGACTTAACAAAACGTGCTGGTGAATGTACAGAAGAAGAAGTAAGTTAATTGAAAATATTAGAAAATAAACTTCAGATATTGGACAACGTAGTCGTACTGGTTTAAATCGTCTATGTTATTCTTCCTAGATTTAGACAGAATTAAATTCTTCACCGAGGCCAAATCTACGCAACCTAAAAAGCTTCCGACTAGGTAAAAAATTCAGTAACAGCTTCGGTTTCCATTAGAGTTAGATAAAGTACAATCCTCTTTTGTTTTTTTGTATTAGAATCTTAATTTTCTAAATTATTTCTGGATTTAAAATCTATGAAATACCTATCTTAGTTTCGAAAAATATTTCCTAAGTAGGCAAAGGTAGGTACTTATCTAAAATATTTTAGAAAATTAATAAATTAGTCGCCTACTATTTTTTTTTGTTATGGACATAGTGACTGATACGTTCGCCGCATGTTTGAACATCAAAATTGAAGTTGTCAAACCAATAAGTGAATCCTTTTTCGAAGGTACGAAATTTAAAATTATTTTTAGAATCCAAGGAACATTTCATACTTTTGAGCTTTCGTGCTTAATGACGAGCAGTAAAATAAGTTCGAATCCTCATCTTTTTTTTCACGCAAATATAAATAGAAGAATTTAAAGGGATGAAAACTAAACTTATAGTACGTTCAGTAAGTACAGATTGTCCGTAGCTAAGGAATTCCCTTTTCTGCAAAATCCTGCAAATAACTTCTGCAAAGCCCTACGATAAGGACAGCTGTGACATTTCATTTTAAAATCGTATACATTAAAAAAATTTATATGGGCATATTAAAATGTGTCATTTGTTGTTTTTCAGATTTTAAAGAATAATTTGTAACATTTATTAATAATATGCTTATATTTTGTTTAAGCAAATACAAATTTAATGAAATTTCAAAAATTCTGCATTTTCTTAAATGTTTTTAAGCTAACACATAAAATTTATGAAAAATAAAAATTAATACAAATTGTTTAGTGAAATGCATGAACAAAAATTCAGTGAATGTGTTTTTTATTTTTACATATATATTTCTGTTTCCTACTCTGTATTGAATCATGCTGAATATCGCTTGCAAGTTCTTTAATAGAGCAAAAAACTACGAACAATTTACTTTTTAAATAAGATCTTGTCTCACTTCAACATGAATTATTACTTCCAATTCACTAGTGATTCACCGATGAAAAAGTATTTCTATTTCTGAAACTAGTGTCATGCCATTGGTGAACAAATATTAAAAGTACAAAGCACCTGATGTCTTATTAACATTATGCCTTCTTTACGAAGTTTGTTAATTTTTTCTTGTTTTAGCCAATTTTTATTTAAAAGTTAAAATGTTTGATATCTCGAAAAATAAAGAAGACATCGGAAATTTTTATTTAATTTGCATAAAAATTTGATGAGGAAGCAGAATAGCTATGTAGTAAAATATAAACAAGAACTCGGTATAAACCTTTTTAAAGTATATGGGTTGAACTAAATTTGATAAAATATGTAAATAAAATTAAAAATTTTATATTTTTATTAAAAATTTTATATGTTTATTTAAAATTTTATATTTTATTTAAATAAAAATATAAAATTTCGAATTTTATTTAGGAAAACATAAAATTTTGTTAAAATACATTTTTTTTATTTGTTTTTAATCAAAATATTCATTGTCCTTAGCTAAGGCCAACTAAAAAGTACTCCCAGAATACGGACTATTATGGGAAATTATGAAATTTCCCTTTGCAGAAGTTTTGAGGTAGGATTGCATTACTGAACGATTTTTTGTACAAATTGTCCGTATTTAAGGACTTTAGCTGTCAGATTTTGTCTCTCACAAACTTCAGATTTTCTGCAACGTAGGATTTTGTCACTAGCTAAGGACAATCTGTACTTACTGAACGTACTATTAAGCTTTATAAAAATTTTTATATACCTAAGTATTTAAATTTTTAGTCAGTATCAGTATCAAGTATCATCATAATATATCTAAATACTTGTTTTTCCATTTTAGGTAGAAAAGGTTGTCACCATTATTTTAAATCCAAGACAATATAAAATTCCAAATTGGTTTTTGAACAGACAAAAAGATGTTGTTGATGGCAAATATACACAATTGACATCTGCTAATTTGGACTCAAAATGGCGTGAAGATTTAGAACGCTTAAAGAAAATTCGAGCACATCGTGGTATGCGCCATTATTGGGGTCTTCGTGTACGAGGGCAACATACAAAAACAACTGGTCGGCGTGGACGTACAGTTGGTGTGTCCAAGAAGAAGTAAATTTTATTTATTGAATTTTTTCTATCAACATTCAATGTGAAACATCTGTTTAATCAATGAAAAATAAAAAATGAATGAAAGATGAATTTAATTTTTTTTAATAACATTAAGCGCCTTTTCTTACTGTATCTAAGATACCGTATAAGGGGTACTGTATGCCGCATCACCGCCCATTTAGACGAGGAAACTATACATCAGATATTTTGGAATTAATTTTTTTTGTGTATAAATTGAATCGCGATTTGATTTGTATAATTTTTGTACTATTTACGCATTCATTTACATATATCGTTACATAATAACACGCTGTGATTTCTTCTGAAATAGTTTTTTCGCCTCACCTCTTTGAATTTCTCCCAAACTATCGATCTAAACTTCCGTGTTTCACTAAAAGAATATATGTTTTTTATATTTTAGCTCTTCACTATATTCAAAAAATTACAAACATCCATTTTAAAAATTTCGTTGTAATCATAGGAAAGTTTATAAATCAAAGAAAATTTATAGTTATTATTACAATGAATTCCGATTTAAAGATTTACAGCTAATTTAATTTATAAACATTTTATTTTATTAAAAAAAATGTTTATAAGCTTATGAATCATACAGTATGAATAATAAGCGTTTAAAACCATATTTGAAATAAATTCTTTTGTTTGAAAATATTTCTGGCTTGAATTAGTTTGATCCGTTTTAGAAAAAACAAAATCCGGGATACCGTTCAAGATTAAATGTGGTGTAAAAAGATGTATGTAATCAGTTATAAATTTTTTTTGTATCAGATACGCGCATCTTGAATACAGTATCCTCCTCAGAAAGGGATTTTCAACATTAAAAAGCTATTAAATAACATTGGAAATATTTTAAAATTCTTCTCAATCGTTAAGATGAAAATTAATATTTTTGAATAAAAAGAATGAAAAATTAAATCAATAGTAAGTTTCAATAATTAGAGTGTTTATTTGTCGCGCAACATTTATTTTAAATTGACATTTTAGAATCATTCAGCATTTTGTTCAAATTAATCGATATTTTCGATAAAATTATAGATGTCGATATTTATTAAATCGATATACCTACCATACCCTTAACATTAATATACTCAATTAATCAGAAATTTCGATAATTGTAGCTTTAATATATGAATGTATGATATATTTATTCTTTATATACCGTTTATGTATATTATGTATCCTTGTACAAGAAGTTACACTAAAAATTCGCACAAGACAGGAAATGTTGCTTTTGAAACCCAAATGTCATCAATGAGCTTTTCCAATCCAGAGTTTTTATTGATTGACTAGTAATATTTTATAACATTATATGATATTCCTTAATGGCTTAATTCAGAGATTCCCAACCTGGGGTCCATGGACCCCTTGGGGGTACGTTAACCAATTCTGAGAGGTAAGTGGAACTGTTCGTATTGAAAAAAATATATCATATATGTATATCCTTTTTACGGCTTACACATAATTTCAAAATCTAATTTTCTTTCCAAAATTTTGTGAATTGTGTATATTTTAAGTAAGTATATTAAAACTCATAACGAAGTCTTCAAAAAAAATGTTGATGGTATCATTCCTCCAACTTTTAATGTCGATAATCGGATTAGAAACGCCTTCACAATTTCATTAGACAAGATTGTTGACACTGATAATGATAACGCAAAAGATGAACCCATTGACTTGAGAAATAACATGAAAACTCGCAGTGATTTTGAAACAATGATGCTGGATCAATTTTGGTGCTAACAAAGCGAGGCGTATCTAATCACAACGTGCGTTAAAATTTTTTATTCCGTTTGTTATAACCTGTATGCACTCTTTTTTAGGGGTACGTAAAGATTCAAATCATTATCAAGGGGTACAAATATTTCAAAAGGTTGGGAACCATTGGCTTAATTGAATAATTTCTGAAAATTTTCTTTTCGCATAACGAATAAATAAATAATTCTAAATTTTTTTAAATGGTGTTTAGATATTTTTTGTTTTTATTTTAAAAATCTTAATAGTATCATTTTTGAATACGAATAATTTAATATTTTAACTTTTTTAGAGTACATTACAAATACTTTTTTGTTTTTTTTTTTTTTTTTTTCAATTCTCTTAATAACCAAAATGTAATCACAATATTTCTGCTACTAATTTTTTTGTGCCTTAGCTTTTTTGCAATAAATTTATTACTTTAATTAAAAAAAAAAAAAAGCGAAACAAAAACATAATATTTTTCCTATAAATTTTTTTCTATCTAAATAATTTATACATTAACTGTTTAAATACTTTTTACCTTTTTTTTTTGAAAATAACATGAATTTCTTTTAAAAATGTTTTTGCAATTATAAATATTTTTTTTTTTGTTAGTTAATATTAATGTTATAATTTTGATTTTGAATGTGGATTTGATTTGTTCGAACTGATAGCATGTGATACCTACGGTTTAACGTTCAACAAAAAAAATATACACATAATATAATACATACATTATGTGAGCTTAGCAAATTTTACCGTGAAATACGTTTACTAATACAAAATTATTTTCTGAACCGTACTGTCGCACAAATATAGTATAGATATTAAAGTTTTTCACCTTATTGACGATGAAGGTTTGTTTTAATGAAATTTAGACATCTATTTACTCTTTTTTAATTTAATTTTTTCCGATTTATTTTTTTTTATTTCTATTAAAAATTTAAAAAAACAGAAGATTTTATACCGAAAATATTCGGTATCATCTAAGCTCACAATTGTTTGAATAGTTATCTAAAAAAAAAAAAAATTCCATTTTTGAAATGATATTTTTTTAGTCAATGGAAGTCGTCTTCACTTCTTTTATGATATCATAATTCATAATTTTCTCATCTATTTTGTAGTTGTTTTTTGAAATTTTTTGTATAATATTTCTAAATGAACAACAAAAAAATACATATGAAAATTATGAATTATAAAATATCGTAAAATTAAGGACGACTAGTGTTTAATTTTGGAGTAAGTCTTTATTATTGAAGTCATGGTATTGCAATTATCCTTAGATTTGTTGAAGTTTCCATTCTAGTTTAATATTTGATTTTTTTGTTCAAGTTCTGATTACTAAATACAAATATTTTAATTATTTAATTTTAATTTTTAAATATTTTGCTAAAAAAAATAATTTCTACTATATAATTTCCTCGTTATCATACAAAGTTATTAAGTACCATGTTGTTGATCATGACATCGGAGTTAATAGATTTGGAACTTGTTTTATTTTATAAAAGTTCGAAAATCAGATTTCACGAAATAACTTCTTTTTGTTACAGTAACTGTACTTACATTATATATACTTATTATTATTATTATTATTATTATTATTACTAGTATTATTGATTGATGAAGTTAAGCATCAACAATAAAACTTATAATAAATCAATATCGAATTCCGAATTCTTATACATTATTTAGAAATCTTAATTTTAATAAAAATAAATTGTATATCTTATACATAAAATGTAAATTGCATTATTTATTGAATTTTGACACATGGTTTTAAAATAAATGATTTTGTTGAACTTAATACTTTAAATGTTCATATTAACTTTACTACATATATAAATAAAATTAGTGTATACATATTAAGTTATATTATGTATGTACAATAAATAAGGAAGATAAAAAACTTTCATCGTGAGACATTTACTGTTTGAATTAAAAATTAATTTTTATTCAATGAATATTTATATATTTAAAAATTGTAAATTTCGTAGACAAAGATTTTACTGCATACATATATTGTTTTAATAAAAGTTTTTAAGCACTAACGTATTTATAAAATTTTCAATTTAATTACTGTTCAAAAAATTCATAACTTGTAGAAAATTTTGATTTTTTTTCAACTTTTAGTTACAACATAACATAATTCTTTAAATAAATAAATATATTTCATTTTCATAAAAAAAATATAATTTGTCGATAGCAAAAATTAATAAAATAATTGAATCGGAATTCTTATAACTTAAGGAATAAAAAAAAAAACAAAGAACAATATCTTATACGTCGGGTTCCACAAAAGAAGCTGGAAACAAACCAGTTTTTCCATTTTTAGTACCTCTACACCATCCATTCTTTAGTTTTCTATGAACAGTAACAATATCACCAACATTTAATTCTAATTCGAGTTCACTATTGGGCGGATAAGATACAATACATCGAAATCTATTCGCGCTAAAATTATAAAAAATTCAATCAATACTTAACAACTACATTATTTTATCTTTTATTTTTTACAATACCCTATGTCAAGTAACATAAGTACTTCTTTTTTATTTTTTTATTTATTAATCCATTTATACAAACAGGCGAAAAAAAAAAATTATAGATGTCAGACTTGTAAGAGCCTGAACGTAGTTTGATTTTTTTTTTTGAGAAATACAGAATTTCCTAAGCCTCCAAGGTATCCTGGTGTTCCAAAGGATAATTTCCCTAATCTGGAAGGAGCGTTTTAGGGTTAAAGATCTAAGGTGCAGACCATGTCCAATTCTACTCGAATTGGAAAAAATAGTGAAGTAAATAAGTAGGGGTTTGAAACTTTAGGATTTTATACATCAAAAGCAACACTCTTGACGGAATTGAATTAACATCCAAGAAATTTAATAAAGTAAGGAGAAACATGATTCCGTCTACGAAATCTGTTCATCTTTTGTGTTATTTCTTATTTGATTGTTTTTTTTCGTTTGATATAGGATTAAAATGTTAGGAATCTTCTTGAGAATTTTGCCGAAGATATGCAATGCATGTTTCAACAACGAATAAACTTGATTATTTATCTAATCTTAACGGTTACTTACCTTTCTTTAATCAAATTCGAGTTTGATATACAATTTGCATCTAAACTTTGAGTTTTACGATGATCAACCAATGATGTATTCTTGGAACGGTTAGGCTCTCTAGTGAAAATAAAGTGGAAAAATATTAAAAATAAAACAGAGAGAACCAAGTGTTTCAATTTTTACGAAAGACGAATGACAAAGTCCGATCCGTATAATCAGATTACTAAAACATCTACTCGTAATATTTGATACATATCATTTGTGAATAAAGTTTTCATTTTTTTTATAAATAAAATTGTAGGTACTTCATGAGACGTAATTTCATTCTTACTTACATTTCAATGGCTGGTCTTTCCTTATTTTTAATTCTTTGTGAGCTACTGCCACAATATTTTGCATATTTGCTAGCGGCTGTAATAGCATCAACTGGAAGATTTTGCAATAATTGTGAAGGACAAGAACCAGATCTAAATAAAATTAATAGCTATATAGTAAATTATTGCTACAAATTTGTATTGAATTTGTATTTTATTAATTTATTAAATAAAATTATATTTAAAATTGTAAAATATCGATTTTATTACCTGACATGGACAGGATGAGAAGATGCTTTAACTTGTACAGTAGCTGGAAACTTAACATCTTCGAAAACAGGATTATCAGCTGAGAAATTTCCACTTTTTGCACTTTTTTGTACACTTTTTTGTGCCAATGGAGATTTAGATCTTTTATTCATATTGCTTAACCTTTTCATTAATCCACCAACAGATGATGATTCAGATTTTTCTTTATTATTATTTGTCGCCATGAAACTTGTTTTTTGATTCAATTCCGAAGACTTTCGACCTAATATTGATTCCATATGCTGTCCTAAAGGTTTACTCCATGCTAAATTGAATAAATTTGAAGAACCACTTCTAAGAGGCAAATCAGGAGCTGGAATTGTGGAGCTAGGTCCACCACTTTCAATTGAATTTGGCTGAATACTATGCTTTCGTTGATGCATTACTTGAGTATTATCCCTACTTTTCAAAGGAGTAACATAGTTTCCAGGAAACACACCTGATTTATTTTCCCAATTTTTACCTTTAAACCAGCCGTCTAAACAACGTTCTGTAACAAAATAAACGCATCCTTTTTTCAATTCTAATTCATCTTGCTTTTTTGGTTTGTACGGATATAATGCCATATAAGCCCAAGGTAAAGAATGGGGACCAGGTACATTACCACGACTCTTAACAATTCGTGATTTTTGTTCAGTTTTTTCTTTGCTTTGTGATGCTTCTGATAAATCCATACTTAATATTTCAGCAGAATGTCGATTCGATTGAGGTCGATCCATGGCTAACGTATTCTGTTGTTGGGATAAAGCAGTTAGAGAATTTCGTTTTTCTTTTTGAGATAGATTTCGTTTTTCAGGGACGGCTGCGGCTGTTGAAATTGAAGAAGCTTCATTTGTTTGATTCTGCTGCAATGGACAGTTATCCATTGAACTCGTACTAGAACTGCATGTTGGACTTGTAACATTTGATGAAGATGTGCTTGTGCTTGAAGATTCCTCGGAAATAGGTATTGGAGGCAGTGCTCGAACATTGACAACTGCATTTAAGGCATTGACATTTGTATGTTGTTCATTTAATAATTGTTTCGCTAATACATTCATTTCAGCGAACGCGATTGGAAATATTCCAATACAATTTCCAATTCTCCCTTCAGCCCAATTTTGATCAACTCGTCGTAAAACACTAATCAATTGACCTTTTTTAAATGTTAAACATCCTTCTTCTTCATTTGGGCCCATTTTAAAATCGTATAAAGCTAGTGCACTTGGCTGAGGCAATGGAACAATTATGTGAACATAATTTATTGGAAATGTGCCTTCTTTACCCAACTGGCCATTTGAAATCGTAAGTTGGCCATAAAACCAATTAATGTCAACTTTACGTTTTATTAAAATTATGTCGCCCTTCTTAAATGATAAATCAGTTTTTTCCTTCGAGTGGAAATCGTATAAAGCAAAAGCACGAGGAACAACCCGTGCATTTGTGTTGGGAGTCGCTTGATTTTCTTTAATTTGCCGTTGTTTTATTTCAAAAGATTTTTTTTCTATTAAAACATTTTGTTCGCCAGTTTCCTTCTTTTTTTCAATGTTATTTGGTGATCCATCGTGAATGATTTTTTTCTGATCATTAGTCTCCAAAGTGTTTGGGTGAGTAGAGGCATTTTTTAAGCCTAAAATCACAAAAATTAAACTTATGAAAGTCATCCTATTGTATAGTGATATTAATAATAATTAATCATTGTTTATGGAGAATATACACAAATAAATATAAAAGTTAAGCAAATGAAAAGTTATAAAATTATCTCGTTAAATAGTTTAAAATACTTTCCTTCCTTCTTTTTATAATCGTAGTGAAAATTAAAACACATTGCGTCTGACTGTGATTCAATTCTTTTTTATAAATCTACATAATTATTTTATCTTTTCATTTTGTCATAAGCTAATTTAAAAATCAATTCAAATTCTTAAATGCAGGCAATATCAAGTAGAATAAATAATGAATATCTCTTTTCCTAATATATCTACCTTAAAACAATGTGTAGGTTTACATAAGTACATGAACTAAAGATTAATAAATTTTTTACCTTCAAGTATTCGCATAAGCAAAACATTTGGAGGCAACTCATCAATTCCAACATCAACTAATACTCGACATTCGGGGCATCTTAATTCTTTTCGACTGGCAATAATAACCTTAAAAAATAATAAAATAATTTTAGGAAATAGGAGATTGAGTTCAACAAAATATTTGACTAACCTCTAAACATTTACGACAAAATGTATGTTGACATGGTAATACTTTACTTGCAGTATCTAGTCTTTCCAAACATACTGAACATTCCAGTAGGTCATTCAAAGTATTTTCATCCATTATTTTTTAAAAAAAATTATGTAAAATTTTTCAATTGCGATTTTTTCTTAGATAGAAGAAAAAGTCATATAATTCTATGACTGCTTCACAAAAATGCATAATTTTCTGTTGTAAACAATCCTAGAAATATTTTTCAAAATTATTAAACTTTTTCAAAATTGGTACAAAAAGTTTTACTATTCTGTAGGTGAGTTAAATGGATAGGTCTTGTAGGTAGGTATATAATATTTGAAGCCTTCTTGTATTATGATTCACTATCCTTCGTGACAGAGGTAGGTATATTCATTGCAGAATTGTTTGTGCTGCAGTTGACTTAAATTTCGGGCAAATTGAGTTATGTCGGTATTAAAAATGAATTAGGTACCTATCTTTTATAAATTGACCTTTCAAAGCTCTAAAGTCATTATGTCTACTAGGTACTTAGACTATTCGTGTCGCGTCAATTCACTGAAAAAATCGTGGCGATTTTTTAACCAAACTCAAACTGTCTATTATTTTCGGTGAATTGTGCTTTCGGCGAATTGACATTAAATCTAAACTACCTACTGACATTTGATATTCGAAGAAATATGTTTGTTTTGTTTGAAAAATTTCAAGCGTGATCAGTAGTATTATTTATGCAATGTTTAAAATAAAAGCAGGTTTATAAATTTCAGAATTTCACAACGTAAAAAAAAAAAAAATGCAACAAAACAGATTTTCAAAAAAATCACCTGCAACATTCTTTTTCATCTGCTTGGTTGAATGAAAATGAAGGTGCAACCGCCCAACTGTGGAAAATTTAATTCAGCAATCAATATAATGAATTAAAATGATCACAATATTTTCTCAATTTATTATAATTATCAAATAATTAATTATTATTAAAATTAGAAATATTAATTTATTTTTTTTTTTTTCAAGTTAGGTCAGTGAATTAATTTTTTGAAAAAAAAAAAAAAAACTGAAATTAAGATCGGAATTTGATTTGATGAGAATTCAAAAAAAAATATATTTGCAATGCAAACTTAAAAAAAAAAGCACTTCCTTTGACCCTCTGTACCGTTTTCCTAAAACCTATAAAGAAAAGAACTCAACTCAACCAACCTTTTTCTTATTTTTTTTTTTTTTTCTATTTTTTAAAAACAATTTAATGTGAATGGAAGGAAATTAGATATTTTAAAACAACAATTCCAAGTTTATTATTATTTAATAATTTTATTATTTATTTTTATAATTTTAATTTAATTTTAATTTTTTTTTATTTTTAAACAACACAAATAAATGTTAACAAAAAATAAATTTAAAATTACAATTATTTTTTATGAAATGTTCAGAATATCAAGTAGTAAAAATTCAAGTCGGCGGCGCCAAGTTGAAAAATTTCAAAGCACAAATTTAGCATTGGTGTTGGCGTTGGCATTTAACACCAACGGTAATCGCGTTTATGGACGCAGTGAAATATTTTTTTTTAGATTTTTTCTAACTTGGGGGTTAGACGAGAGTAAAAACTAGTTATAACTAAGATGTTTTTTGAATGTATGTGTGAAAAATTGTATAAAAAAAAAAAAATTATGAAATAGTTATAACTAATAGTTATAACTAAAAAAAATTCTGAATCTAAAGTATTACTTGTCAAATGAAATATTTTTTTTTTAAATGTAAATAAAAACTAAAAAGTGAAGTAAAATAATAAAATAGTTTGTAAATAGTTTTAACTATAGTTTAGCCAGTGGAGAATAATTACGTCACAAATACAAATAAAAAACTCATACAATTGTAAATAGTTAAGACTAGTTTTTACTCTCGTATAACCACTGCGTAACTGAAATAAATACATAATAGTAATGTTAACTGGCGTAAATAAATTGTAAAATAATTATATGTATTTTTCAAAATATATTTATAGATATTAATTGCATGCTTAAATCTTAGAACTCGAACTTAGCAAAATTAGTTTTGATTATGTTTTCTTTGTATTACATTCTCATCATTGAAAAGGGAACCTTCAAAATTTATCTTTTATTTTATAAAAAGAAAAAAATGTTTAAACTCTTACGAAATATTTTTTAAATAAATAATAGTAGATTATTGTATATGTAAACTAAATTTGTTATTAATTAACAGTTCTGTATACACAAAAATACATTGACACGAGTCAATACTTATATCACGAGACCGAAGATCGAGTGATATAAATTGACAAGTGTCAATGTATTTTTGTGTAAATACAGAACGAGTTGTATAACAAATTTTGTTTACATATCCAATATACTGTTTTAATGCGTAGGGGAGAGGTAGTTGCAAAGAGAGAATATTTTTTCTTCTCATTTTTTCTCATTTTTTTTTTTTTTTGTATTTGGCTGTATTGAAATATTGTGAGAGATATTATGTTTGTTTAGGTATTACGTAATATTCAATACGAAACATCTAAATGAATTCATTATTTACGCTGATGCATCTAAATTTTTTCATTATATACGCAGATGCATCTAAATTTTTTCATTATTTACGCAGATGCATCTAAATGATTGCATGTGTATTGACGCATATAATACTCCATTTAGTGATCTAAATTCTATAGCACTAAATACAACATAACGATCCCCAACGCATTAAAAACCTTTAATGCATGTATTTTTACATTTATTTTTTACATATTAAATAAAAATCAGTTTTTCAATTCACATCAAAACCTAAAAATTCTCTAATGACTATAGTTATAATTTTCACTTTCGCTTCGTTCATTCACAAACAAAACTGAACAAAACCAAATATCTGTGGGTTTATTTTGAAATTGCAGATTTTCTGCAACTCGGTATTTCTGTAAAAGAATTGATTGACTTTTACTTGACATTTGACAATTTGAGAAATTTAATATTTTGAAAATCCAAAGGAAGAAAAGAAGAAAAAAACTATTTTTTTTGTGTCAGTCGACAGACAGTATTGTAAATTAAAATTTATTAATATTTTTGAATACTCTTTTTATTGACATAAAATGGCTAAAATTCCTTTTGGCAAAAAGCATGCTGAAATTGCAACATCATAGTAAGTAATCCAATAATAATTACTCTTCTATACCTACCTAAATCCAGCAGACGATAATAATTTATTTTTCCTTTAAAATTACGTAACTAGCCAAACAGTAAGCAGAGAATTTTTTGATTTGAATTAAAAAAAATTTTTTTTTTAATTTTGTTTTTTTGAGATTTTCTTCTATCTAAATACCTAATAGCAGCCAAAAGGGTCAAATTGGTTAAGCTTATGGAGGATAAAAATCGAGCTGCCTTATCAGATGAGAAAAAGGATAAAAGATAATTATAATAATTATATACCTATACCTACATAGCTAGCTACAGAATTTGGCTAAAGTGCAGATGACGTAAACCACTCAGAGCCGCAAATCCCACTGACCAACCACCAGTCCGCCCGCCTCCCACCCTCCCTCTCATTCTGTGACACCGCTCAGTCTCCCTTCTCGTTCTGTGACACCCCTCTTTCCTTTTTAAAAAAATAGGGACAATAGCCCAAAAAAAAACATTTCCCATACAAAAAAAGTAAGAATACTTTTGGGGACCATATCTCCGAAATGGGGCCTTTGCCACAAAAACTGTTTTCGGTTTTGGGCGTTTGGGCATCGTCTCTATCCCCCCTCCAAGTTTCAGGATATTCTTAGTGATTCACGTCATCTGCGCTATCTCCCAGAATTTTTTCCAGTTTAGGACCGGAAAACATAAAGCTATATAGAACTTCTATACTATACCTAGTTTAGGTATGATAACTTTACACAGATAAATCGTCACAGATTTCTTATTTTGTTGATCGCCTTTATATCTTAAAAGGAATGTGTAAGAATTATTATGTATTACGATTCAAATTCAATGTAAAAATCTTACAGAAATCCTATTCTAATTCAAGTGAAAGTTGAATGAATAGGTTGAATTGAATTTTACCAAAATTTTTCCGTTCTTTCGTAATTCATAATAAACCTTCTAAAGTAGGTAGGTAAATTTTATTCATCGAAAAAACTTAACTATTTTTTAAATTCAAAATAAAAAAATCTTTGTAACTATTATGTGTTAATATTTTTAAAAACGTTTACTGAAAAACATTTTTTCTTTTTATCTTTTATTTTAGTATTTCCTCAGCGGTCGGATTTGGGTCTGCAGGATTTTTAGGCTTATTATATTTTACTGATTGGAAAACAGTTTTACAATTTCTTCCATATTATAGTGGTAAATACACTAAGGAGGAATAAATTAAAATATCAATTTAAGAAATTATTGTAAAACATGAAATTTAAATATTAAAATAAAATTTAATTTAAATTAATGTTAGATGACAAAAAAATTAATTTTTTCTCTTAAAAGGGATGCGTTAATAAAATGTTATTATGAATAACGATAAAATGTAAAAAATTAGTTACTTCCAACAAAATAATAAATAAATATCCTTGAGCTTAAGATGTCTTATTTTTGCAGAAAAAAGTAGATACCAGAATTATAAATACGACGATATGTACAAGTTTTCAATGGAAATGTTCACTGATTATTTTTCAATCTAAACTATAATGAAATAATTTATAGTTAAGTTCTGATCAAATACTTTATTTAATGTTTGCTTGTTTTATAAATAACCAAGAAAAGGGAATTTCTAATTTTTCTAAATTTTATTGGTTTGAATAATCTTTATTTCGATCAAAACGGGAGAATTGAAACCATTTTTACTAAGTCTTAACTTTTCCACGATTATTCATCGAATATAATATTTTTAATATTTTTTTATGGTAGTATGACGTTATCTTTATTATCAAAATCCTTACTTTTTTTTTGCCTTACTTACAAAAACTATAATAACAAAATTTTTAATTTCTAAATCTTTAAACGTATAATATTTAAGTATCATTACTTTTCGAAAGTTATTAATTAAAAAAAACAAATAATATTCGAGGTAATCCGACGTAAAGTTTAAATCATAAATTTTAGCCCAAAATAAAAAAAAATCAACTATATTTTATTTCACTACTAGTCGAAATACCCGGCTTCACACGGTAGTCCCGAACTTATATTAATATCAAAACACTTTAATCCAGATTTTGTGCACTAAAAAAACAGAATTTCAAAATTTGTTAAATAGCCACTTCCCCGATGCCTTAACACATTCAGTCTTCTTAATAGTCGATTCGGGTCCAACGCTATAATATTTTATCGGGATATATATACATAAATTTCAAAATCGGCTTCTAAAGTAGCCCCCGGTCGGGATCTCGGATCAAAATTTCTAGTACCCTATAACCAACCCGGGTCTCTAGGCTTCTTATTTTCGAAATTTCGAAATTTGTTGTGTAGCCCCCCAATTGAGCCCTAGGACAACGGTTGAGTCCCTTTCAACATCCAGTTTTTTAAATAGGCGTTTCGGGTCCAACACTACAACATTTTATCGGAATATACCTAAATTGCAAAACCGGCTTCTAAGGTAGCCCCCCGTCGGAGCCTCGGATCAAAATTTCTACTACCCTATAACCAGCTCGGGGCCCAATGCAACTTAAGTTCAGCCAAATCGGTCCAGCGGTTTAGGCGTGATTGAGGACAGTAGACAGAGGACAGAGGACAGAGGACAGAGGACAGAGGACAGAGGACAGAGGACAGAGGACAGAGGACAGAGGACAGAGGACAGAGGACAGAGGACATAGGACATAGGACAGAGGACAGAGGACAGAGGACAGAGGACAGAGGACAGAGGACAGAGGACAGAGGACAGAGGACAGAGGACAGAGGACAGAGGACAGAGGACAGAGGACAGAGGACAGAGGACAGAGGACAGAGGACAGAGGACAGAGGACAGAGGACAGAGGACAGAGGACAGAGGACAGAGGACAGAGGACAGAGGACATAGGAAAGAGGACAGAGGACATAGGAAAGAGAACAGAGGACATTGGAAAGAGAACAGAGGACAGAGTATTTTCATTTTTATTTATAAGGGAAGATATATTACATGTTATGTATTAGCTACATTTAATTGGAAATACATAAATATTGTTTCTAAATACATTTGTCAGAGATTTTAATCGATTAAATACAAATAACACTATATACATTTAATCATACATACTTATTTGTCGAAAGAGTGTATATTTAATACGTAAGAGTAAGAGCTATAAATTTTATTAAGAAATTTTTGAAAATGGTCGATAACATATTTTATAATAACCATGTTTTGGAATTTGACATAGAGAGAAAAGATCTGAGTCCTTAGGATTAAGGATAAAAGTAAAATTTTCAGTGAAAAATTAAATAGTGAAAAATATCTATTATCGACCATTTGGTAAACCATGTTCGATTTTCTTTAATTTCGAATTTTTATCCGAAACCTTTTTCTACCCTCTCTTGTTTCCGAGATACTAAGCATTAAAAATGTGAGAAAAAGCCAAAAATTCCATAAAAAATTATACGGAGCTAACGGCTATGCAGATTTAAAACGGCTAGGCAAGCTTAAAATATCCCTGTTTTTAGAACAGCTTCGCATCAAAAAATTCGAATGACGGAGAAAATAACCTGAGTACCTATGTGCGAAGCTCCACTAAATTTTTTTTTTCTTTTTCACGTTATTTCGTGTGACCAAATTAATAATGTGCATTTTTTTAAATATTAAAAAACTTGAATCTTCTTAATTTAAGCAAAAAAAAATTGAAGAATTTTGTAAATGTTTTATATTTAAGAATTTTGTAAATAAAGTTTTTGCAAAAGTAAGGATTTTGTAACTAAGGAGATCGTATTACAAACGCTTTAATTGTACGGTACTTATATGATTTTAATTTGTATTTGATTTTAATAAAACGAATCTTGAAACTTGGGTAATTAATTATTAAAATTTTGTTTTTTTTTGAATATAAGTACAATATTAAATTATATTAAGTCGCATAACAAATAAATATACCACAATAATAAAAAAGATAACCAGATTTTCTTGATACAGATTTTATATCTCTGCCGCGGAAATATCTCATTTCCAACTCTAAACCATTTCGAATTTTCACAACTTATCAAAAATCCACAGTCCTACTCTACTTTATTTTATTTTATTTTTTTGCACCAAACATAATTTTTTAGCATTTTTAAAAGCTTTTATTTAAAAAAAATATGTATATACAACATAATAAAAAATAATAAAAACATTTTTAATATTTTTTTTTTCTCCATTGTTAAATGTTTTATAGTTTTGTGCTGATTATATACTAGTAAATTATATAATATACATACATTTATTTAAAAATATAAAAATAATATCAATGCAACATTTTTTATAAACTAATTAAAATAAAGTATACATCTTAAGAATAATGCAAGCAATAAATTAGAATTAGACATGTTCAATTATTTCAAATTTTATTTTCCAATGTGAAGTTTTCCTAATAAAGAGCTTGCTTGATTTCCAACATCATCTTGAGTTTTGACTGCTGCATTATGAATAGCCTGTAAAATAATTACAAAGTAAGATTAAAAATGATTCTGTTTTCTCGACAACGTTATGGACCACTGGTCCTCAAACAATCGATCGTAATAGACTGATCTTGTTACTAGATGGAAAGCATGTTTCTGTAAATTAATATCAATTGTTGGGAAATTTAGCCTTAAATATAATTTTTTATTTCATCAGTTCAATATCAATAAGAATTAATATTTTAATATGAAATTTAAATACCTACTTATGGTGGTACATAATACATACATATTAAAAATAAATATCGTACAAAAGTTTATTTCAAGTGCCTAAAGAAGTTTCGATAAGAGCCTAACATAAAAATCTTTAGCACGAGTTCTAACTCCGAAACGATTTAATGCTTATACACAAAAATTTTTCAAATTTTTAAAACTCACTAAAAATTTAGATCTTTTAATTAGCTTGATATTGAGGAATCATGAGTGAATACTTTGTATCGAAAAAAATTAAAAAAAAAATCGAGAAATTGATTACGATAATAAAAAATCGATCATAGTTTTAATTTAAACCTAAAAATAAACTTACTTTTTCTGCTGCATCACGTTTCTGGTCAACATACTTATTTGCATCGTTCATTTGCTGATCGATTGCATTACCTGTTTGTTTTAATGTGTCGCTAACCGCATCTTCAGTTCTTCTCTGTGTTCTGCTTATAGCATCTCCTGCTGAATGTACAGCATTTTCGGCTGCCCTATTAACTTGACCAACAGTTTGATTAATTCCTCTTTTAGTATTATCAATTGCCGCAGCTCCAGCTCTATTGACCTGATCCACAGTATGATCAATTCCTCTTTTGGTGCTGTCAAATGCGGCTGATCCAGCTCTATTAACTTGATCAACACTGTGATCGATTCCTCTTTTAGTGTTATCGTAGGCTGCTGCTCCTGCTCTATTAACTTCGTCAATTCCCCTTTTAGTAGTATCAACAGCTGCTGCTCCAGCTCTATTAACATGATCAACAGTATGATCGATTCCCCTCTTTGTGTTATCATAAACTGCTGATCCCGTTTTATTAACTTGATCAACACCATGATCGATTCCTCTCTTAGTGTTGTCATATACTGCAGCTCCTGCTCTATTAACTTGGTCAACAGTTTGATCTATTCCCTTTTTAGTATTATCAATTCCTCTTTTGGTGTTATCAACAACCGCTGCACCAGCTCTATTAGCTTGATCAACAGTGTGATCAATTCCCCTCTTAGTGTTGTCATATGCTGCTGCGCCTGCTCTATTAACCTGATCAACAGCAGCTGTACCAGCTCTATTTACTTGATCAACACCATGATCGATTCCTCTCTTAGTGTTGTCATAAGCTGCTGCTCCTGCTCTATTAACTTGGTCAACAGTTTGATCTATGCCTCTTTTGGTATTATCAATTCCTCTTTTAGTACTGTCAGCCACTGCTGATCCAGCTTTATTAACTTGATCAACACCATGATCGATTCCTCTCTTAGTGTTGTCATAAGCTGCTGCTCCTGCTCTATTAACTTGATCAACAGTTTGGTCTATACCTCTTTTGGTATTATCAATTCCTCTTTTAGTACTGTCAGCCACTGCTGATCCAGCTTTATTAACTTGGTCAACACCATGATCGATTCCTCTCTTAGTATTGTCATAAGCTGCTGCTCCTGCTCTATTAACTTGGTCAACGGTTTGGTCTATGCCCCTTTTAGTATTATCAATTCCTCTTTTAGTACTGTCAGCCACTGCTGATCCAGCTTTATTAACTTGATCAACACTATGATCGATTCCTCTCTTAGTGTTGTCATATGCTGCTGCTCCTGCTCTATTCACTTGGTCAACAGTATTATCAATTCCTCTTTTTGTATTATCAATTGCTGTTGCTCCAGCTTTGTTGACTTGATCAAATCCTTTTCTAGTACTGTCAGCCACTGCAGCTCCTGCTTTATTAACATGATCAACAGTAGTATCAACGGCTTTTTTTGTATTATCAATTGCAGCAGCCCCAGCTTGGTTCACTTGATTGACTGTATTATCAATACCTTTCTTGGTATTATCAAGAACATTAGCTCCAGCCTTAACTAAAAGGAAAAGTTCTATACATCTCAATTAAGCATGATTTAAACATTTTTACCTGTATTTGAAGCAAGATTTTCTACTTCATTTTTCGTATTCTGAACTGCTTTATCGGCATCGTGTGCAATTTTATCAGCTTGGTCACAGGCGTCATTCTTCTTTCTGCTGAAGAAATTTGCCGTATTATCACCAAATTTTTTCAGGGATGCTGTAAGAAATTAATAACTTTAATAAGGTTTTAGTTTTTATATTGTAACGATAAAGTTAAGATAATCTTAATTATTGTTCAATTACTACACAATATACATTATCTTCATCAGATTCAAGGCTCAAATTTCATATCTATTTTTATCTACAGTTTGGAAAACTGAAAATTAACATATTCTTACATCAAAAAAAAATATCTTATCATAATATCATTTTAATGTATATACTTAGGAGCAATGACATTAGATATACCTAGGTACATTTTTTTTATATGAATTTATAAGATTTAAATAAAAACATGCACAAAAACTTTATATATTATGCTTATTTAACAGCATGCATAATATTTTTTTTTTACCTATTTAACACAATATTTAATATTAATAAAAAGTGAATACCTAACTAACCTAACTAAGAATATTTTTCTCAACAAAAATTCTAAAAAAAAAATAAAAATATTTACTCGCATAAATTAGATCTTACAAAACAATAAAATTTATATTCTTCTTTTTTTAAATGATGAGATCAAAATAATACCTACATAAAAACTACATACAAATACAGTGAAATTTATGATCTTTTTGCTATATAAATTTATGAAAATTCTAAAAACAGTAACCATAAAATAATAACCCTATCATAGTGTTGTGAATGTAACAAATTAAGAACATTCATAAAAAAAAGCATACCTATATAAAATAAATTCGTTTTGTTGTTTACATAAAAAAAAAAAACAAAAATTTTTTTAATATGAGATGGAGAAAAAAATTTTTGTGGTGATATCATCTAGCATTATCAAGGTCAACTGCTTGCTACAAAAATAAACTATGTATATAATACTTAGACGCAATTTTTTTTTTCTCATTCCCATTTTATTTTCTATGTCGGTCATTATTTATATTTACAAATAAAATAAAAATATTGTGTTTTGTTTTATTCAACTTTTGTGCATAATAATGTACATGAGTATTTCAAAGTTTTAGTAAATAATATACGGCAAAAATATGTGTACACTGTACATACATATCATACAACATTTCCTTAACACTATAATCATAAAAAATAATAATGGATAAAATATAAGAATATCTAATAATATTGTTATAACAAAAATATATGACTTGTATAAAAAATTCATTTTTTTTTTACATTTTGATAGTGCATTAAGGAAAATAAACATTATAACAATTTAATTATATGAAGGTTGAAATCGAGTAAATGTTAAGCATGATACAGACGAGTTAAATGTTTATTCAACATGATTTGGCCAACTCAAAATTTACTCATCTATATAAAGTTTTGTTGACAGTGTTTTAAAACAAGTCTTTTTGAGTGGCAATAAATTTATAGAGTAGTGTGTAAAAGACTTTTGGATTACGTTAAAACCCAATTTCTTCAATTCACTTTATACACCTGCAGCAAAAAGCTTTCAACATGTTGGAAGATAGTATAAACATTCAACTCGTCTAAATTATTCTTTATACCCAAATAATACTTGAAAAATATATACTCTCTTTGTGATATTTTAAAAATGTATATAATATTTGACCTTGGGTAACTTATAAAAATCGAATTTTTCCACAGGAAGGTATTATAATTATTATTACCTTTTATTTAGATGGTAAGGTAATAAACGTTAAGGTAAATTCCCCTTTTATTTTTGCAGCAATAATTTTAACAATAAACGGCAAAATAATTTATTTTTTGAGTTTCAAGAAACTTTATGATATAATTTATTAGTAGAATAATTAATTTTATTGAAAATTATAGAAGGTACATAATTAGAAATGTCTAATTTTAATCTTACTGTACAGAAATAATACTTGATATAGAGCCGCAAAGAATTCTCGAAAATAAATAAGATTTCAGAAATTGAATTTTAATTATGGATTTAAAAAAACTTAAACTGTTGAACAATAAACAACTGAGTGTTTTATTCTGGTTCATGTTTTAAATTTGGTTCTCGTGTTTTTGAAATTTAATACAGTTACCAACACTCTTCCTTGCAATTAGGATTTGTAATTAATTTTTCATTTTATGTAGGTACATCATCGTTTAAATTAATCTGTTTGCAATTCAAATTTAGGTTAAATTAAAATAACAAAATCCTCAAATATCCAGCTGCTTTTGACGAATGAACATGAATATGAATAATAATTTATAAAATAACATCATTATCAAAAAATTAAAACATGGGCTTAGATTAATCAGAGAGGTACCGGTTTTTATTTATAGAAAAATAAGATTAATTATAGCACTTTTAAAATTAAAATATGAAATCATTTTGTCTAGCAAAAAAAAAAAATCAAATTAAAATATGTATAGTAAAATAACATCAAAGTATGATCTAACTTTTTTATTCGTAACAGCAATTATTTTATTATTTTCTATTTCACTTTATTCGTATATACATATAGATAATGTACATATATTGTACCTACAACATTACGTGTCAAATAAATAAATAAATTACTTTTAACAAAATCACGTAATAATTTTTTTTTTAATCAGAGTTCATTAATTTTTTTCGAACATAAAAATGAAAACTACAAATGTCTCATTTTAGATATATTCAAAATTGTAAATCCTTAAAAATAACTTGTTTAACAATTTAAAGGACAAAAATAATTTTAAAATTCAGTTTTCTTTTATTATAATTTATAAACAAAATTTTAGAATAACAATTTAATAGTAGATTACAATACATGTTAAGAAAATTTGTTATTCTTGCGAGTTTTGTATACACACAAACACATAGACACGAGTCATGTTTATATCACGAGACCGAAGGTCGAGTGATATAATATTGACGAGTGTCTATATGTTTGTGTGTATACAAAACGAGCTGTTTAACAAATTTGATTAACATGTATTGTATACTGCTTTAATGTGCATGTGAGAGGGAGTTGAAAACAATACATTTATAATGAAAAAAATTAACAAAAAAGTTCAAAATGAAGCAAGGAAATAAAATTTAATAAGGAAGTTTATTTATTTATCGAAATGATTTCAAACCGGAAGATTCCTAAAATATTAAAAAAAAAATTAGTAATTTTTCCAAAAAAAAATTATTCATTTTCTTTTTTGCAAAAAAAAAAATCGAATAATTTTTTTTTAGAAAAATTACTAATTTTTTTTTTATTATTTTAGGAACTAATGGTCTTCTTAAATTTTACTTAATTTTATTTTTAATTATTAAAAAAAATAATAATAATTTTATAATTATTTTTTTTATAATTAAAAATAAAATCAAATAATAATTATATAATTATAATTTATATTTACAATAAATAATCTCCTTGATGCTGCCATTTTCTTTGTTTGTTGATAGAAGAAAAAAAAATTCTTACTTGACATTTGACAATCACAGCAAACTTTATAATGACAACAAATATATTTTCAGGGTTACCATTGTTCTATTTTTATTCATTTTGTTTTTTTGAATAAAAATAAGTCCAATTTTTGAAGTGTGGTTTAAATTTTTGTACTAAAATCCAACCACACTCGTTTAAAAATTTAGTAGTAGAGGTTCGAAGATCCTTTAAAAATAGTAGATTGAAACACATGTTAAGAAAATTCATCGACTGATCGACTGGCCGCTTTTTAGAAAAAAAAAAAATAGCCGCGTATTTTTTTATTGGTTCTTTTTTTTTTTTTTTGTTTGCTCAGAGGGAAAATATAGATTAGCTCAGAGGGAAAATTTAGATTTTAGCATTATAAACTAAGCTTTGATTGACATTGATATGATGCATGTGAGAGGTATACATTTGCAATTTTTTTTTTTTTTTGGTATTTGTCTGTATTGAAATATTGTGAGTGTGAGTGATATTATTTTTGTTTATAGTATTACGCAGTTGAAAATGAAGAATGTAAATACAATATAGAGCAATGTAAATACAATTTACATCACAGGGAAATGTAAATACAATTTACATTCCTCTATAATTGCATGTGTATTGATGCATGTAATGGACCATTTACCGAGCTAAATTTGCGAATGTAAATACAACTTACCGAAGACATGCGCATTAAAAAATATTGTATGAATAAAGATTTTTAAATTGGGTTTTTTTAACTAAAAATAATACTATCTATTAGGTTTTTATATTTTTTTAAGTATACTCACATTTAGAATTATCTGCAGCATGTTAATAAAATAAAAAAAGTAATTTATTTAAAGGATATTAAAATTTTAAAATTATCATTCACTAATTTAATTAGTATGTATACCGCATCAATATTTTTTTTGCATCATTGTATGTTTTAATTTGAAAAAAGTTAAGAAAAACTCTTCACCTTAAAAGCCTTAATTAAATGATTAAGAGAATTTGACTTTTAAATTCTAGATTACCTACTATCTTATTAAAGAATTTTGTTCCTGAAAATGTTCATAAAAGAAATAGTGAATTTATAGAAATGATAAGGAGTGTTCGAATCAAATAGCAATTAATTATAAATTAAAAAACTTTATAAAGAAATTTAAATTTTTAAAAGTACAATAATTGAGAAGATAATCTAATAGGCCTCTGAATAATAACAATTATGCTTAAGTTTTTATTTCCAATAGTATGCACAACTTAAACTAAAATGGCGGGGACTTGATGATTAAGAATAATTCACTTAATTGTTCTGAAATGACGATTAAAAGGACAGTAAAACGAAAAAAAAATGTATAGGAATTGATATATAAATCTAAATAGTCGTACTCAAATTTATTTTTTGATATTATTATTTTTTCAATATAGCAACAACGAGATTAGCTTATTAACAAAATTATAAATAGTTATTTCTCAATTACAGTGTATCATCATTATAACATCATTAAGTCATATAAATATTAAAAATATTAATTTATACCTAATTTCTAGAAAAAATAATTTTTGTTGACATATTATCCACCGGAGTATAAATAAGAAGAAAAGTTCTAATTTAATTTAAATGTTGTATAAAAAAGTAGGTAGTGGATACATTTAAAATAATTTTTTTTATTGCATACATTTTTTTTTTTTCATAATATCTTAATTTTCTTTTCTCATCACAGTGTCATAATCTTTACATTTAATTTAAACAAATTAAGTGCGCAACATTTAATGGTTGATGTGATCATCAAACTAAGTGATATATATATGTTTTATAAATCGCCTAAAAAGATATTGCTAATTAGTGGAATGTCATATAAAAATTTTAAATTCAATTTTAGAAAAAAGGTTTCAAAAAAAAAAAAATATCACCACGACTAAATAATTAATGCTCTTACTCTAAATTTAGAAAACGAATCTTTAATCTTAAAAATTTAATCTTAAAAGCATAAAAAATATAGAATTTTTTTAGAATTATTATTATTATTATTATTATTATTATTATTATTATTATTATTATTATTATTATTATTATTATTATTATTATTATGTAGTATGGTAGATGTTAAAAAAAAAATACTTTTCATTATTAACAATAATGTAAACAAATCTTAGCTTTTATGAAATGTCTATATGTATTTATATATCTACATATATATGTATGTACCTTGCATATAGTTTGAATATTCAATTATTACTTAAAAAAAAAAAGATTTAAGGCATATTCATAATTATGATATCTACATAAATAAATGTCGAATTTTTCATAAAAGTTTCTTTTGTTTTGCTCAGATTTATTGCGTTTCAAATTTAAATTTTTAAATCAATTTCGATTTGAGAAAATGAGAATAAATTAACAAAACTAGGCGTGCTTGATAATTTCTACATCAATAAGATTTTAAGTACATTTAAACTTAAAAGCACATAAATATTTTTAGGCAAATAAATACTTTGTTTGTAGGTAAATAAAATCATATTATCTTGCGAAAAATATCTCATTGAGCTATACAAAAATCACAAACTTAGGACACTAAAATTTTAATGATATAATTTCTCTATCAGAGAAAAATGTAATGTGCCTAATTGAAATCAATTTTAATTCTACGAGGCTGAAAAACAAGTAACTATATTGTTCCGTTTCACATTGTCATTTTCGATGTACGTACGTACATACATAGAGTAGAGTTTTTAATAAAATATTGTAACTAGCATTAATCTTTGATTGCATAAAATTTAATATGATAAACTGTGCTCCTATTTTTGTTCCGGCACTTGTACAAGTGGCTCTTACAGCTTTGTCCACATTAAAAAAAAAAAACTTCGAATAGAATTAAATAAAAAAAAAAATTTTTTTCTTATTAAACAAGCTATTCTATTTTTATATTTATTATAAATACTTTTTTTTAATAAAAATATAAAAAGAATAATATTGTATAAATGTTATATTATAGTATTTTGTTATTGTATAGTTTATATGAAATTCTTTCTTATTGAATTGTAAATACCTACTTTTAATAAATATTTTCAAATTTTTTGTGGAATAAATTTTTTTATTGGAAATTTTAATATTATTTTCTTTTTGCAAAATACACTTATGTACAATTGTACATACATATATTAAGTGTGTATTAAGGAGAAAATTCTTTGCGAAAAAATCCATTATTTAATCTGAGGTTTTTTTTTCATCTGAATGAGTTTGGATAAAATGGTGATGAAATGTAAAGTAATAAGAGATATAATATATTTTGTAAGTACCTAATATATAAAAAATTGAAATGGGACTTAACTTTTGTTAGATTTAAATCATCAAAAATTTAAATTCTTGATCTGTGCGCAGTCCATTACAGACAAACTCAAAGAGAAACAGAAAAATTTATTCGAATAGATAGGTATTAAAAAATAATTCAAAAATCAATATATAAAAACATAAATAAAAAATAAACATATTTACATCAAATAGGTACCTAAATCAAATGTTCCAAAAAATGAAAACAACAATTTGGTCATTCGAGCTGAATAAAAAGCTTTTTTTTTAAGGATCGTAATACTAATTATATGTAATATTTTTTTGTTTTTATAGCTAAAAAATCGATTAACGTTTTTATTGTTTTAATTTTAAATCATTTTTATTTTTGATACTAATTTGAATTTGGCTAACATGACATAAATATACATACTTAAGGTTTAGATACCTAATTTACGAAAAAAAAATCTTTTTTGATATTTATACGTATACAATGTATATATTTTGTAATTTTAACATATTTAAAGAATTAAAACTCTTAATTTTTATAAAATAATTCCATTAAATTCTATACAAAACAAAAGATAAGTATTTATGTTGATTAGCTTATTTATATTAGATGTGCAAAATAAAAAAAATACCACAAATTTTTCTTTTTTAAAAGCTTAGGACAAGGTCCTTTAATTATAGACCTGGTTTCCTTTTCTCACATACACGTATAATAGTTAAATTAATATCAGTTTTTCTAAAAAGGTTATAAATTCAATGCTTAAAAACAATAACAAATATTTCCAATGGCAAAAAAATGTTTCTGCTTCTAAATAGAATATTTTATATCTATTTAATAAATGGCGTTTTACATTTTTTTTATAGTTTAAATTAATGAAATAAAATTAATTTAATTTAGGTAGAACATAGAAGCTTTTCCAGTATTGATGAAATAATCAATTTAAAAATATTTTAATTTTTCTCAAACATTAAAAATTTTTATTGATGTTAAGATTGTGTGTTCTCTTTGAAAAAATTTTTTTTTTAATTTATTAGTTTTATTTTTAATTTTTTTCATAAACTTTTTAGAGTAATAATATATTTATATGTATTTAATATTATATTATATATTTTCTTTCAATAATTTGTGGGAATTTTCAAAATAATAAAGCTTTTTTAAATGTAGAGCTTTAAAAAAATTACCCAAAATGTTTGTTCCCCAAAAACACTTATCTAGATTGGATCTTCGGATCTTCTTTAATAGCAAATTTTTAAGTTTGAAAATTTTCGTTCAAAACTTATTTTCCCAGCCTTTAATGTTGGTTTTAGATAATGTAAATGCTTCATTTTAAACAAAGGAGTTTTAATAGGTATTAATAATTCAATTTTTTGGATTTATACATAAAACGCTAAATTATAAAATTCCTAGATTATTGTTTTTAAATTACCATTTAATAGTAAATTTTATAATAATGATTAATGACTAACGTTTGAAGAATAAACTAAATTGTAATAGAATAGATAATTATAATACCGTAGTTATATTCATAGAACCTACATTCATGAATATTCTCCATGAAAAATAAAAAACGAACAATTTAAAATTGATGTCACCAACTTGTCTAGTCTAGCGTCTAGATACAGCATTCTTTTAGTAATATTTTACAAAAATTGGATGAAATCAACATCATTAAAGTCTAATTGAAGCTGTGACTAAGAAATATATAAATTTGGTACTTTAAAAGAAGCAAAATCTAAAAACACACATATTTTGGTTATAATTTTTTAAATTTTAGTCTCGATAAAACAACTATTGTTCTTTCCTTTCTACACCCTAATAAATTAACTACGTAGCTTAGATAAAAAATTTTCCATCTACTTCTTCTATATGTATCTATAAATATTTTGAGTTGAAGATAAAATGACGAATTCTTTAAGTAATTCTCTTTAATTTAATTTCATCAAGGTTAAACTTTTTTTTTTTTTTTTTACTTATGAATATAATATAATAAGGAGTTCTAACAGAAATATATATTTATATTGGATACTCTGTCTGATTTTTTTGTGCATGTTCTGTAAAAAAAAATGTATGACATAATATTCCGAAATAAAAATAGTGATGTTTTAATTAAATTTAAATTCTTTAATTTCAAATTATTATTTGATATTTTTTTTTTATTTACCTGTAAATGAACTGAACATTTTTATGATTTTTTTTATTTTTTAATTTCTTTTATTTCGTATCTTTCAAAATTTATAAAAAAAAATAACAATTTTTTTTTTTAATTTTCTCGATTTGTTTTCTTTATTTTCGAAATTTCCACGAAGTTGCACTAACTAGCTCTATAGTTAAACTAACTGCTTTGAAATGAAAAATTCTTTTAGCTTTTCAAAAAAAAAATAAAAAAAAAAACAAATTATTTTGCAGCTTAAATCATATTGTCCTATAGTAGTTTCAGTTTTTTTTAAATTTGTAGAGAATAAAATGTTTCTCAGATTTTTATTAAAATACTATCGCAAGTCGCCACATAAAACTATGTGGAAAAAAAATTTCAAGTAACAATATTTATTATTGTAAATGTGTAGGAATGAATGAAACGAAAATTTGTATAGAATAATTTGTTATTGGTGTAGTCAATTTTGTTTTAACATAAAAAAATCAACAAATAAAAACCGGTGTATTTTAAATATTATCACGTAATATCGTATATCATGAATCATGATAGAAATTTTTTGGTGTTCTATAAAATATTCTATATGAAAAGAAACATGTGTCTTGTATTTATTATACATATTTGTTTTGTTTTTAAATTTTTTAATCACACTACAGATTCAGTACCTATGACTGTGGTAATAACTCTTTTAAGGTAAAATAATTACTTATGTTTTATAATTATTGTAATCAAAAATTGTAGTAAGAGCAAAAAAAATCTATATGTAATTATATATATATGTACTTATATTATGTTCAATGATCAAAGAATTTTTTTGGAAATTTAGTTTATTTACACAACTTCATCAAGTTTTAAAGTTTTGAAAAAATTCTTAGGAAATATCATATAAATATTCAGTCCAATATATGACTCTAGTTTACAATTTCGATGCACAAGATGCACAAGAAAATATTATTTTTACCTGAAAATTATATTAAATAAAACAAAAAAAAATTCGTCTACAAAATTATTTTCTAAGACAAGTCGTACTTAATGACATGAAAACCACATTATCTATATCACATATTATTATAGTTTTATTATTGTATATTTTAAACTTTAACGTCTAAATAATTTTGAACAATGTTTAAAATAAAAAATATATAGAGAATTTTTAGTTTATCAAAAATTCAAATTCAAAATTAAAGAGTGCAATGTATCCATCCATTATGTGAAACTAAAATAAATTAATTCGAATTATATATTTATTTAATATAGCAAAGTCGTTGAGAATAATCCGAAAAAATATTGGGTGGAATATTTTTTGAACACTGTTTTTCTCAAACACAACTTTTTATTATTGCATTCAACAAAACATACTTGCCCTTTAAATTTACTCATTAAAAGGCAATTTACATAATTTCTCATTGTTCTAATTATTTCTAATAAAATTAAATCAGTAGTTCGTCAATACAAATACTTCAATTAATTTGTCCTTTTGAATTTTGATTATTTTATTAATTTTTTTTACTTTATGATTTTTCTAAACAATTATAATATACAATAAAATTTTAATTTTGCCCATTTAAAAATTTAGAAAGAAAATCATTTGGTTTCGGCTCTGCCGTTTCTTTCCAATATCGCATAAGATGGCCTTTTTGTTTCCAAATTTCAACAGTTTCCTTTAGTTCCATCTGTCCCTGAAAAAATAAATTTTTTTTTGCAAAATTAAAGTCATAAAACCAATGATTTTTTTTTTTTAATTTTCTTACTTTAATAACCAACATATCAGAAACACGAATATCAGTCACTGCTTTATTCTTTACAAATTCTTCACGAAGCTTTTCTCTGCATTGTTCAACGCTCATAGGAATGTCATAATCCATAACTGCAATGAAAAAAGTACTTTGTAGGTATAACTAAAAAACTTAAAGAATAACATGTTTTAAGACATATTTAATAGTGGGTATTTATAATTTAAGCAAGCAGTAAGAGAACAATGTGTGATTATTATAATTAAAACTAAATGAAACAAAAATAATTTCTTGGTATTTTAAATATGCCTCCATATAAAAAAAATATAGAACAAGTCCCTCATAAATGAAGTTTGGGGTTCGTTTCAAACATTTCGATTTCAAATACTTTACTTTAAAAATACCTACTCACAACCAGTAGATAAAGATATTTTTTTTAAATATATTTTTTAATTTTATTTCAATTTTTAGGTTCCTTCAATACGGTGTACTAATACCATTTAGTCGTTACACCATATACAAATATAACAATTTTCATCAAAATTCGGACCCAGTTCATCTAATCGACATCTATCTTCCCAACACATATTAATCTATTATAAATCTATATAAATTTATTAGACTTTAAAAATGTAAAATACCTATATACTTAAACATTATATGAAAATTATTTGTACCCTTGGCTGGTTGAATGTCTCTTACTGTCAAACACGAAATCGTTGAATCTAATCTTTTAGTATTGGAGCGAAAGTGATTGGAAGAATTGAAATAGATTATGCGGTTCATTAGCTTTTTAGTTGTCGACGACGGACATTATAAATGAAAACATTGATTTGTTTTTTCATTTTTGATATAAAAAAGGATAAAAAATAAATTTGACAAATACCTAGGTATACTTCTTTTGCTATTAATTATATTCAAGTAGGTAAGTACATGCGTACCTATAGCTTATTAATTAAAAAAAAAAGCTTTTAAATCTCCCAGTGGTATTGTCGTAGGTGGGTTAGTAAGCCTTTTCAACCTAAAATAAAATATTTATATCAAAATCATTTCAGTGGGTAGGTTATTCCAATTTTGTTAAAATCTTAAATATGTCAATATGAATAGAATTTATACGACGATCTTCTATTTCATGTATTGATAACTGATTTTCTATGCTTGAGTTATCATTATAATCATTCCATCGTCACTCCACCGATGTGTTTTAAAAAAAAAGAAAATAAAAGCATCTAAAAAGACTAAAATTGCATACCTTTTTAAAAAAAAAAATGTTTACATAACAATTTCTTAAATAAAAAAAAATCTTACCGATATAAGGAATTTGACGATACCAAGCTTTGTATAGATTTAAAACTCTTTTACGTGCTTCTTCTTGGTCAATTGATAAAATTGGACGAACTTGTTGACATCCTTTACGGATTGCTTCTCTTCCAGCCATTTTTTTTTATGGAAAATTTTATTATAAATAGAATCAAACCCTAAAGTTATGATGCCTATATATTTTCAAGATTTTAAATTTCCAATTTTTTATTTAGAAAATATTATTTTATTGATACAAAACAGCTGCGAATGACATATGATCAATCCACGCACACACCTAGTTTTTTTGATTTTCGAGTGACATTTTCGAAATAATTGTGGTCAACTTTACATGGTTACCTAATTAGGTAACCATGTATTAATTAATTAATGGTTGGAAACATATTAATAGAATAATTTTCAAACCATGATCAAATCTAGAAAAGTCTTCATTTATTTATTAAAGGCCGGTATTCAACTGAAGATAAAGTACAAGATAAATTTTATCTTGAAAAGGAACATTATTGAGTGAGATAAAAATTTACACATGACTTTCTGACTTATGTACTTGACACTTGACATTATTTTCGTTTTAATCTTCAACTACATCTTCCAAAAAATCCGCCTAAAAAAATATATTTTGATAAAAACTATCTAAACAATTTTATTTTTAATTTACTTACTTCCCAACTTTCATCCATTTTATTTAATTAATTTTTTATTGGTAAATATTATAGAAATTATTTTAGTTTTCTGATTTTTGATGAAAAACAAACTTTAAACAACAAACGTCAAATTCTTTTTACACGACCTAATGTCAAAATTTATCTTGAAAAAAATGTTCAAAACATTCTTCGTAAGATAAATTTTTGAAATAAAATTTATTTGAGTGAAAATATTTTCATACAATTTTTACTCAGATAAATTTCCATTTATCTTCAGTTGGGTACCGATAAATTAAATTCACTCAACTAAAATTTATCTCAGATAAAATTTTATATGAAAAAGTTGATTTTATCTCCAGTTGAATACCGGCCTTTAGTAACAGAGACTTACTTGGGGGTTAGACGAGACTAAAAACTATAGTTATAATACCCTCTTCTTTTTTTTATTTTTCCCTTCTTCTAAAGAAAAATTTTTCTAAATAATTTATGGTACTTTTCCGTTAGCCGGGCGCTTTTTGCGGCGCAAAAAAATTTTACGGCGCACATGTATGCCGCGAGAAATGTTAGTGGAAACTTATGGTAATTTAAAATGAATAGTTTTTTCGTGTATCGGGGACGGCTGCCGCCTCCCCCGAACCCCCTAGGGCACTTTTTTTTTTTTTTTTTTATTTTGCCTTGGCGCGCTTCGCGCGATGCGAATGGGACGGGTATCCTGTAAATTTCTGCACAACAGTCCCCGTCCCATTCGCATCCTTCTTTTTCCTTCAAAGAAGACTATTCTCTTTTTGATTTTTTTCCTTCTCTAAAAAAAATAAAAAAACAAGTAGTAAATAAAGTAAACAAAAATTAAAACTGTGCACACATACAACATTGCACACATACAACATTGCAACATACAACATTGCACCATACAATTTTTTCTGTATACTATGCTGCCAAATACCTTATAATGTAAATACTGGTGCTTGCTTATGTGTTGGTTTATAAAATTTCAGTGCATAGGAAAATCAGATGTTTTTCTTTTTTATGTATTATGTGTATTTTTTATGTAGTTTACCATGACTGCAAAAATTCTAAATGAAGTTGGCTTTGAAATTGAAGTAATTTTCGGTAGTGTTTAAGTTTGTGAAAATAAAATAAAAAAATGAATTTAAATTTTGAAAAATCATTATTAAAAAAATTATTATTAAAAAAAATTAATATTAAAATGCCATCTTGATGTATTGTTAAGGATTGTCGGTCGTTTTATATAAAAGGCAGCAATATTGGTCTTCAATCTTAATTTAATAAAATAACTGAATTAATTTGTCATAAGAAAAACTGTAGTGCAAAGAAGTAATAAAAATATTAAGGTCAAACTTTGTATGTAGGTGATTATGAAATTTTTTTAATAAATAAACCTTTTCAAAAGTTTTATTTTTTTTTGTTTTTAAACACAAAATTTTAGGAAATTCAAAAAAGCGATAATGAATGATTCCTCAAAACTTTTAAATAAAACTTTCTGCATAACAATTAACTTAAATTATAGAAATTATTTCTTCATTATGAAAAAAAAAAAAAGAATATAAAATAATAAAATAAACTATTTTTCCAACCCCTTACATTTTGACAAAAACACACACTACAAAGCGTATATTTTGCACTGAATTAAAATATTTAGAAAACATAAGCAACCACCAGTATTTACATTATAAGGTATTTGTATGCTGCTAATAAAAGAAAGAAAAAATATTTTTCTGATTGTTTCTTTTTTTTCCGAAAAGAATTATAGAATTCTGAATATTGTTTTTTTACTCTGAGAGAAAAAAAATAGAACTCCTGAAAAGTATTTTTAAAAGGAAATATATTTCAGGAGAACTATTTTTGAAAAAATTGAAAAATTCAGGAGAGATATTTTACATACTCTGATTTTAACCACACTTCGACGCGATCACATTTTTAGTCGCTGCGCCTTACCATCGAAATTTTCAATTTTTTGGGGCTGCTGTTAAAAAAAAATTCATTGGTCGCTGCTGCGTCGCTGATAATCGCTAACAAAAAAAAATCGTTAAAAAAAATCGAAAAAAAAAAAAAACACACAAAAATTGGTTGGATTTTTTTTTAAACTTCTATGACTGCTAGCGATCGCTTTCACCTAAAAATTTGTCACTGCTGCTAGGCCAAAAAACGTCGCTGCGTCCCTTGCGGTCGCTGAAAATCGATGATTGCGTCGCAGTCTGGTTTTGCTAAAAAAATTCTGAATGTAAAGTATTAAGCTGGATTTACATGCATCGAGCAAATAAATTTTGCTGGAAAAATAGAAAGAGTCAGACAATTTTCATGTAAAAGTTTCATATGTCTGAAAGAGAAAGTAGATAACGTTCTTTTATGGCAGCATTATAGCATTTTCGAAAATTGTTTACATTAATAAAAATGCTGCTATAAAAATATACTTTCTCAAGTATATTTTTTTTTTCAACTATAAAATTTTTGATTTTTTTTTGAAGTTTTGACAGAAGCTTTTTTGATAACAATGAAAATATTCAAAAATTATCTTTTTGTTTTTATTTTGCTACAAATTTTTTTCACATTTTTTGACGTAAAAATTTTGCTGGTTCTACAGCAAATTGTGTTTGCTCGATGCATGTAAATAAAGCTTTACTTGTCAAATGAAATACTTTTTTTTTAAATGTAAATAAAAACTAAAAAGTGAAGTAAAATAATAAAATTGTTTGTAAATAGTTTTAACTATAGTTAAGCCAGTGGAGAATAATAACATCACAAATACAAATAAAAAACTCTTACAATTGTAAATAAATAACATCAAAGTAATTCAAACACCATTATAGACTTTACTAAACAATAATTTTATTCAAAAAATTATATTATAATTTTGGCCGCGTCCTTCCCAAACTGAGACTATTTTAGAAACTGAAAAATTTTTTTAATTTTTAGAATATAGAAATAGTAGAAAGAAAATAGTTTTGGAACGACAAGATTTCACAGCTGTTATTTTACAATTATTTTACAAATCAAGATTTTTTGACGTAAAAATCGTTCCGAAATGCTATTTTATATTTTAAAAATCTGCAAAGGGAAATTTTAAATTTCCCATAACAAACTCAGTTTATAGGTGTACTTTTTAGTGCACCTCATTTTTAAAAAAAACAAAAAATTTAAAATTTAAGCAGACGTTGCAGATGATACAGATTAAATGTCAAGCCTATTTCAATTTCTGAAAAAAGGGAATTTTCTTTAGCAGAAAAGGTATATTTTACGATTTAAAATAGTCTCAGTTTGGGAACGGGCTCATAGTTCATATAAGACAAAAATATTTCTATAATTGTAAATAGTTAAAACTAGTTTTTACTCTCGTCTAACCACTGCGTAATATTGTTTGTACACTATATAATTAAGGTACCTTTTTATTATCTGTTTCCTTTACTTCACAATCTCAGCAAATATGTTTTTCAAAGGCCAATTTGAGCAAAAAAAAACTTTAAATTAAAAAAATCCAGCTCACTTACACTGGAGTGCCTTTTGTACAATATTTGGCCATTGGACGCGCTATTTAAACATTGATTGATTTTTGGTTGAAAATAAATCTTAATACGTTCTTCTGTTTGGCAAGCCTTCCTTGAAAAGCCTACTTTTTAAATCTTTAAAATATCTATTTCAATTTCACCTTCACCATCCCCACATACAAATATTTTTTTTGTTTTGTTGCTTTCAAAATTTCTTCCAATCAAAAAAATTCATTTTCTTCTTCATCTCTCATAAAGTTTACAACACTGTGCTGTGCTGAAAAAATTTTTTTTTTTGATTTCTAGAAAATAAAAAAAAAATTTTAATAAGAAAAAATAATAAAATTAAGAAAGAAAAAATAATAAATTAAATAAATCGAAAAAAAAAATCTGAATATTATTATATTCATGTTTTTATTTATTTACATTTTAAAATTTAATTTTAAAAAGTAAATTTTGTGTGTTGAAAATTTTAAAAAGAAAATACCTACTTTTTTCTTTTTTTTTTTTTTTTCGAAAAACGGACGGAAGGAAATTTTTTTATAATAATTAAAAAAAAAAAAAAACAAAATTATTGAATATTTTTTTCAAATTGAAAAGTTCTTCAATAAAGGGTAAGTTTTACTAATTTTTTTTTTTGTTAATTAAATTTTTCTAAATTGTTAACTAATTTTTCAAGGCGTTTTTATTTGTTCTTTGATGACACACTTTTTTTTTTATTTTTTTTATTCATTTTGACAAAACTAGCAAAAATTGTGTAAAAATTCATAAAAAAAAAAAAAATCAATTTGGAGAAAAAAAAAAAACAACAACTCAACAACAGAACTTGCCAAAAAATAAATGAAAAACAAAAAGAAATGTAGGTGAATTTTTTTATTTTACCATTCTCTTCCAAAAAAAACAAAATTGTTTAAAAAATTGAAACCTATTAAAGTTGTTGGCCTTAGTAATATAAGTATGGTGTCTTAAAAATTTCCAGTCTTGATTTAGGAATGAAAACTCGATTCGAATTTAGAAAACTAAACACATAAAGAAATTATCTACCTATTAGTTTCTTTTTACGTCTACAGTTTGGTGCCCCTTTAGAGGATAATGTTTTCTCAGACTTGTTGTAGCTACAATAGGCACCTATTCCTTTTCGACCTGAAATTGATGGAAATTGGTGTACCTACCTAATCCTTACAGCTCAAAGAAGCCGAAAACATTTTTCTTTTGTTCCCGAATCCTTGTAAAAAGGACACTCACTTTTGTGTTGCATTGGCATTTAATCCGAATTTAATCCGTATTAAGAGTAAAGAAAAATAACCGCAGTTTCGATGCATGTAGGATTTAATAAAAACAAACCATTAAAATTAAGATTTTCGTACGCTTAAAAACTGAACTCACATTATAGGTCGGAAAGGGCTATAAGAGAAGACAATACTTAGGTACTAAAATACAAAAACTTGGCAAGTGCCTACCTTACAAATGGAACCAGGAAATAATTATTTTATTTTTACTAGATACATCTGTTTCAATTTGCATTTAAAATTTTTAATCCGACATAAGCTTGTAAAATTATCCATCCGGAAGTTATGCACGATTTTCTAGTAATATTCATATTTTATCTCTGCATCGCAAGGTCATGCGAAAATGATTTGTGTGGATAGCGTGATTGCAAGAAACTGATTTTATGGTTCCTGCAACCCAAGAAAAATAACAAAAAAATACACAAAAGGCTTTCTATTTCGAGGCAGTAGATGGGATACAAAAAAGAGGTCATCATAGTCGTAGATGAATGGTCATAAGATCAGATGGTAATCCCTTAGCTGCACATATAAAGGCCTTAATTAAAATGTAGCTGTCTACCTACCATGTCTACAAAGAGGATCTAAAATGTATAAATTACTTAAACATTAAAACATAACCATAAAACTGAGAAGTGTTTCCAAGTTAGACCCAAAAATCTTAAGCATAATTATTTTTTAAATTATTATTTTTTTCAACCCAATTTCAATAAAATGTGCCTACCTTCCTTTCACTTAATAGGTATGTTCCCTGTTGAGTTTAAAATTAGTTTTAAATTTACTTTTGAGCAAACCGGAGCAAACAATCCCCGAAATTTTTTTTTTTTTACTTTTTAATGTGTTTCTGTGCATTTAGAAAAAAAGACTAACGTAACTCAAAACAATATAAAAGACATGTACATAATACATGTAGGTAGGCTATATATTCCAGTACATAGTTATATACATTCAGAAAAATTAGATATTAAATTTTTTTTTTTTTTATTCAAAAAGCTTTTAATTTTCAATTCTAAATATTTACATACAAAATAAAATAAAAAAAAGAATTGTGATCATTTCGTTGTTTTATTTAAATCAAATATCGTATTTTTTTTAATGAATTAAAATTTAAATAATAATATAAGTATCTGCCACCCACAACTCTTATAAGTTTTTATTTTTGGTTTTATCACTTAATACGAGGGATGTACTAAAAATGTAGATTACCCATTAAAATATTTAAAAAAAAATAGGTAAAAAACAAAAAATTTATCACAGTCTTAATTTTATTATATTCCTGATAGTTGTTTACTTTATTAAAATTTTTGTTGCACAATGAAATAAGAAGGATTGATTTTGTTATCTTGTCAATTAAGTAGGTACATACTTGTTCGTAATCTTCCCAAAAATGGCATAGACAAAAAAATACAAGATTTATTTCATTTGACCTTTAAAATGTAACTGTCTTATTGTGTTTTTGATAGGCGACTACTAGAAAATGTTATTTTTTTGTGAAGTGAAAAGATCCAAAAGAATCTTATTAGGTATTTACATAAATAAAAAGTGAATATTCATAAAACCAAACTTACATACAATTGTAAGCTCAGAAAATTTGATAAGTTTGTTGGTTTATTATTTTTTTTATTGGATTTACTCTTTTTTATGTTTCCCATTCAGCTATCAGAAGTTCTCATTATAAACAGAGTTTTTGTTCGCAGTCGACATATCAAGATTTCAAAGAGGATGACTGTAGCTATTATTAACAAAAAAATTCATTGTATAAAAAAAAAGATGTGAAACCAAACAAATTATTTAAAACCATTAGAAGAAATATATACACTTATGTTTTGAATGTATAATAACGAAGGACTTCAATGCAATCTTTAAAAATTTTAAATGTTGGAGTGCAATGACTGAAACAAATTTTTTTTTAGATTGTTCAACATTTAGAAAGGAATTGTAATTTTACTTTCTAAGTATCTTTTTTTTTAATTAATTTTAAACCCAAAGTATAGAAATAAAAAATAAATTAAAGTAGAATAATTCAGTTCAAGAATTAAAAAACATTGTTTTTATTTACATTATATTTTTTACCTCCTAATTAATTATTTTATCATAGAAGTGTCTACACAAGTATTGATGAGTTTTTTTTTTTTAAATAAAAATGATTTAAAATAGATCGGAAGTTTTGAACTTTAATCTAAACAATTTGAATAAATTACATAAAAATAATTTAAAAATTTGAGAAATGGATACACCTTATTACAAGGTAAAAAGTCTTGAAAAGCTAAAATTCGAAAATTCGAAATATATTTATAAGTATATATATAAGAACAAAAGCGGTTTTTTTAACTGATTAAATAAAATAATATCAAAATAATGAAAAAAAAAAACATTATAGAATTGACTAATCAATAATTTTATACAAAAAAAAAATATATTATAATAATCAGGACGCGTTTCAATTGGTTTACCAACTATCATCAGCAGCGAATATCAATTAATTATATAATGTTATAATAACAAACATGATTATTATATAATTTTTTTAAATAAAATTATTGATTAGTTTATTCTATAATGTTTATATTTATTATTTTGATATTATTTTAATTAAAGTTAGTTGAAAATTGTGTTGCTCATTTTTTAAAAGTATAATCTAAAAGGATATATTCTAATTATTTCAAAACTCAATGGCTAATTGAAATCATTTGAATTTTAGTCACTTCCAAAGTAAAAAAAAAAAGTCATAGTACCAGACAAAGCATTTCATTTATTTTGTAATCATAATACTCATCCAATTGATCATAGAAACAATTATGAAAGGTTCTTAAATTGACACAAAAATCCTTTTTATTCATTTTGTTTCGTACCATAAAATTCTTTAATTTATTTTTCCAATTCTAACTATTTAAGCTGTTCTCTAAAGAAAAAATTATTGAAAAATGTGATGAAGTCATTCAAAAAATTTTGTTCAGTAATATATTTTTTAATGTCATATGGCAAACAAACATAGGTTTATGATCTTTATAATATTTAATTTTAATTTTAAAATGTGTAAATAAAACATTTATTTTGGGGAAATGATAAAAATTTGCCCATATTTATCTTAAATGGCTGACAAAATTTCAGTCAAAAGTTTGATTAAATTTTTCTTATTCCAAGAGGTATGTTGTATGCTTATCAATATTCTTAACTGTTTTAATAACAATTAGTCGTATGTAGGTGTCGTTACCTAAAATATTAAATAATTTCCAAAAAGAATTGCTTACAATTCGATAAAAATTTCTCTCGGAATACAAATTTTTTTTTGGAAGACATTTAATTCTAGAATTTGGCCTCTGATAAAATAATTAGAAATTTTTTAAATTAAAAAAATTTTTTAATTTATTTTTTTGTCTAGTATCGAATTCTTTTTTTTATTTGTAATTTTATTTTTTTTGTTGTTTTTTCTTTATCCAAATATAAAACTCAACGACCTCCACTAAGCTTTTATTTTTCATATTTTTTTTTTTTTTTTTTAATTTATATTATATTCCTACCCTAATATGTTTCATATTTAATTGTTTTTGTTTTTATTTATTTTTTTAATTTCAATTCACGCAGTTTTGCAGGCATCTTTGTTGTACAATATATATATATTTTTGTTCCAAAAACAATTTTTTTTTTCCAAACAGAAAAAATATAATTTATAATATAGTATGTATAATATACATAATACGGAAAATCATTAAATTGTTAGAAATAATATTTATTTATTTTTTTATTCATTAAAATTATTAAGTATGTTTAATGTTCTTTCTGTTACAGAGGCAGTGCAAAATAGAATATATTGAATCTAAATGTTAATTCGTTCTGTTGAATTTATGAATCTTCTGGCTCTTTATATATTTTTTTAGTTCTATGATTAGATCAAATAAGAACTGTTTAAAGTTTTATAGAGTTTATAAAGTTTATCTTTGAATTCATAATACTTCTGAGTATCATTTTCTTGAGCTTGGCGCTTATACTGGTTCTGATAGACATTATATATATTTAAATCCTACATACTTTAAAATTAAAGATATTTGATTGGCACCACATTGTGATTCACAATTCCATATTATGTTATCTAGGGAGCTTTTATTTAAGCCAAGTAGTTAAAATTAAAAAAATATTAATTTAGCTAAGGTATTTAATTTTTTTCCAGATAACATTTTATCTGCAAATCCACTTATTCTTATAAAATAGTAGCATTTTACTATTTTTAAAATTCAACAAAATAACCCTTTAATAAAAGGCATACATGATTATCATTTTTTTAAATTCGAATCGCAAATTATTCGATAAACTGCAGTCGGGTATAATTAGTCTTATTATTCTTGATTTGAATTTAGTTTTGTATATATAAAAATTTTGTTCTCTATTTTATTTATCTTCACACATTTCAATTTTTGGGAAAGACCTATGCAAAGTTTAGAAGAAGAAAATTGAATAAAAAAAAATTACTTATTTTAAAAATTCAATGTTTTGTTTGTGTGTAGGTATATTTTTTATACGAAATAAAAAAATCAAATTTATTAAGTCAGATATGAATGAATCATTCACGAAGAGAAAGAATAAAAATCATAACTAAGTAACTTAAATATTAGAAATAATAATTAAAAAAAAAAAAAAACAGTATGAATCAGTGTATAACCTTACTTTTGCGGTTTTAATTTTCCAACTAAAGCTTTAATTTATGTAATAATTCTTAAGTTATTTGTAAGCATAGTACCCGCAGAAAATTTATATACCTAATTACTAATATGTGCAAATATGTGAAGTTTAAAAACTAAAACATTTTATTAATTTCTAAAAGATTTAATAGCATTACCCCTTAGTAAAATATACATATATAACTTTGAAAATTAAAGTGCTTAAAAATCCTTTGCTAGCACTATACAGTATATATAACTAAAGTTTTCTCTCTGGAGAAAAATTTTTTCATAAATTTTATCAAAGGACTATTAATAATTTCAGGTAAATTAGAATTTAAATACTTACAGGTTGATCCAATATGAAAACCTAGTAAAACTAGAAAAATATTTATTTGTAAAAACCTTTATAGATAATAATATTATCAGAGAGAGAGAGAATGAAATTTTTTTAAATTTTATTTCTTAATTTTCTTCTTCGCTTTCATATTTTTATTTTTGTTAAAATTATTAAAAAAAAATGTGTTGTTCTACCTTTCAGTTTCCTTTTGTAATTATTTTATAGAATTACTAAGTAACTAAGTATTAGGGTTTTTTTTTTCTTAGATTAGATCAAAATTTACAGTAGGCAATAATTGAAATTATTTTATCGACCATATGATATAAGCTAATTTCTAATTTTGTTTTCATATGTCTCTTGATAAGATAAGGAATATCTGATAATAAAAAAAAAAAAACAAGCTAAATTTTTTTAGTTTGTAACTTTCAGTACACTTAATAGTAACAAATTTATTTTCGTACAAGTGATTATTATTGTGGTAAGTGAACAGTAATTGGAAAAATTTTAAGAATAAAAAACTGATTATCAATAATAAAAAAGTCTATATAATAAATACTTGTAAATCATACGACCTCAAGACAATTATTATTGATGAAAGACAAATTAAATTATTAGAAATTGATTTAATCAAATTTTTGGAATTTTTTCACTCAATAATTCTGTTAAAAGCTAACTACTTTCATACGTTTTATGAATTCTTTCTATTGTACCTGAGTATATTTACATGCATGCAATTAAAAATTGTATAAGTACTATCATAAAAAAAAATTGTAACCTAAAATTTTAATATTAATTTTATTTATCGCGCAGAAAAAAAATTAGATAACAAAATTATCAATAATAATAGAGTGTATCTATATTTTCGCAATAATACTTCATTTATTGTGGAACAAAAACAGATCATTTCAAAAAAGATATTTGAAAGAACAATTTTGTGTTTTGTGAAAAACTTTGGGACTGTCTCTTCAAAATATAATTTTTTCTGAGACAAAACCACATTCAAATAAGCGTAACTGATCCTCAATTACGAATAAAATTTTCGTGGATTTATAAATCAGCTCAAATAAAATACATAAACATTTTGCTATATGCTTACTGATTTGTTTTCTTTTTTAGATTCATAAAAATGCACACTAAATTAAAGGAAAAATATTTATTATCTAGTATCTTAAACACCCCTCGTGATACGAAAAAGGAGTGGAGACAGTTTCATGCATTTTCTTTATATTCTTTTAGAAACGAAAAATATTCAGTTTCCTCAGTTTGTGAAAATATTTTTTTAATTTAATATAAAATCCATCGCATTAGTTATATATGTATTATACTCTGTTCAATGTGACATTAATATCAAAAGATAAACATTATATCAACTTATTAAGCACAAAAAGTATGTAGATATATAACATCATCATAAGTCTTCATTACAATTTCCTCTAATTTCGTAAAAAAAAAATTTCCAAAGCTTTTCTATTAATTTTTTTTTGAAATATGATTAACGATGACGTTTTGCAAATCATTTTTAAAATGCGCAATGACTTGTAGCTTGTGGTAAAAAAAGAGCTTAATCAAGAGAATAAAACAGAGGAGGTACTTTTCATTTTATTGCATTTTATTTTTATCGGAGGTCAAAATCTTAAGAGACATTGGTTGTAAATTTGACCACTGGAATACCTATATTTTAATTATATTTATTATGAACATAATATTGAAATTGGACGGAAGTTCCGAATTTTAAATTGGACTGATGTTGATTTCCGAATTTTATGTCTGAATACGTAGTTTTCAATTTTTGGGATAAGTAATTGAGATAAAAAATTATTCTTACTATAATAACAATAACTCATTTTATTTTTGCGAGTTACAAATAGTTAAATAAAATGTCTTATCTTTATTAAAACTCGAATATCTAGACTTTAGAAAAAAAGGTAAATATTTCCGGATTTTAATCCAAACTCGTAACTAGTAATTATGGTTTGTCTAGTTTAGTTGTCCATTTTTCATTAAATTATAAGATCATTATTCGCTATTTTCTAGAAAAGTATACGTGTGTAATTAAGCTTTTTAGTAAAAAAAAATTTAGTTAAGAAAAGTTTTCGAATGAGGTTTACAATAGAATAGCAAACGTAGCCAACAATTTTGATTTTAAAAAGAAATTAATGCTTTTTCATGGACATGCTTTATTTATGTTTATCATAATCAATATTCTTTTAAATTTAATGATTAATAAAATTTTTACCAAATTACTAAAATAAATAAGAAAAAAATGAACGAAAAAGGAAGAAGGTGTAGTGTTAAAATTACCTTTTAAAAAATTATTTCAACATTAAGGGAGCTAACTTTTTTTTATTGACGTAAAAAATCAATTTTACGCAATTTCTACTTTTTTTTTAAATATTGATTAAAATATTATTATTAATAAATTTTATTTCTTGTTTTAGTTAAATGTCTGCCCCTCCACCTCCACCACCTCCTGGTCCCCCGCCACCCCCAGCCATGGGAGGATTGAAACTAGGAAGCAGTAACGCTGGTGGCGATACAAGATCAGCTTTATTGCAATCAATCCAAAAAGGCACAAAATTAAAGAAGACAGTTACTGTGGATAAAAGTGGTCCAACAATATCTGGTAATATATGTGGTGAATCTTCGTTGACACAAAAAACAAACATATCTCCAAAAAGAAATATTTCGAATAATACAGCAAATGGTAATGCTAAATTAGGAGGTATTTTCGAAGGAATGTCGGCAATGCCAAAATTAAAACCTGTGGGAGGAAGACGTGAGTGAAAATTATTTCTAAATCAAACTAAAAATATTTATTTTTGTTTTTTCAGTTGTATAATAAAAGTTCTGTATTTTCATTTTAGCTGGACCAGGTGCCAATAATATTAGTATTTCTCCAACGAAAAATTTAAATAATAATTCATCAAATCAAATTTCCAATGGAGGATTAGATTTTAATGCAGAATTAACAAAGCATTTAACGCTTAAAAAACAAAAACAGCATCAACAAGGAAATGTTACCGAAGCAAATTTACGAACAGCCAGAGGACCACCGCCACAACCACCTATTGCTATTCAGAATAAGAATATACCTTTAGTTAGTATTTTTTTTTTTTATTATCATTAGTAAATTCTCGTTAAACTGTGGGAATAAAAAGTTCCTTAACATTACTGACAGGATTACAGTTTTACATTCTTAACAAAAAAAAATGACAGAAAGAATTAATTTAATTTATCCTCTCACTTTAAATGATAGGGTTCGCACAGGGTGAAATAATTGCAAATAGTTAATTGCGCAAATTATTCGATCGGAATATTATATTATAATAATCAGGACGCGTTTTAGTTGGTTTACCAACTATCATCAGCAGCGAATATCAATTAATTATATAATGTTACAATAACGATAAAATAATAACATGATTATTATATCATTTTTTTAAATAAAATTATGGCTTAGTTTATTCTATAATGGTATATTTATTATTTTGATCGGCTATGAGATGAATAAAGTCCCAAAAAAGTAATAACGACATATACACATTTCACTTTTTTCTATTCATCTGATTTTTAAAAGGTTACAATTTATTAGTTTTTCTTAGATCATGTCACTTAAAAAGAATTTTTAGGATAATAGATCTAGCAAAAAGTCGTCGGTATTATTTTTTGTAATTATCCTGAAGTAAGGTATTGCACACATATTTTAAACCAAATTTTTTAATAATAATTATTTGAACAGAGTACTTCCGATACAATTTTGGGCAAGAATAACATTGCAACAAAAAATACACTTAGTGCAAAAGCAACATCTCCTACATTATCAGAAGGCAGTAATAGCTCGAGTAGCATACATATTGCAAGAAAAAATATTTCAAATCTTAGGTAAACAAATATATAAATTAAAATAATTTATAACTGAATATAAAAAATAATTTCATTTCAGTCTTTCGTTAGCAAATAACACAAATGTGAACAATAGTAGTAGTACTACAACGTCATCAGCATCGTCAGCATCATCACAGTTAACCCCAAATAAATCATCATTATTTGGAAATACTAGTAGTCATGAGAATAACAATATAATAAAACCTATTGTTAATCATGGCAAACCGAATTGTGCACCAAAACCACCTGGAATTCATCAATTAGTTGCATCAAATATTGGAAATAATTCGAAACCAGTGTCAAGACACCATAGCATGAAATCACCAAGGTGATTCTACTTATTACATTAATTTTTTTCTTTAGTATTTAATTGGAATATTTAAATTGCTCACAAATAATCGTCTTAGAAAGGGTATAATTTAAATTTATACCTTCAACGTATGTATATGAGATCTTTATTAATTGTTTTAACATTAACGGCATCTACTGAAAAAAGTTTCAACATTATCTTTATCACAAAAAAACAAAATTGTACATTTGAATATTACTATTTTTTTTGTTTGTTTTTAGGTCGCCTCCAATAGCACAACCGGGAGGTCCAGTATTTCCAACCACACAAGCTTTCGCAACACTCCGAAATCCAATACAATTCCAGTCGCATGAATCGATAAATTCAAACGTACGACAAGCACCGAATCTTCCGATAGGTAAAAATATAAAAAAAAAATTGTGTTAGTATTATAAATTTATTTTTCTTTTCATAGGACGACCTACTGTAGCACCTCCGAAACCGCCTTCGGCGAAGCCACCTCCACCTCCCACACCAGTTAGAAGCGCATCAAATACAAATTTAAGCAATATTCCATTAACTTCAACTTGTTTGAGTGCCAATTCTACGGTGGTGTCAGAAAACAATAATTTCGGCTCAACGAATAATGTATCTTTGTTAAAAGAACAATTTAGTAGAACACAACAATTAAATCATGCTGGTTCAGCTAGTAATGTTAATGCAACACCTCCGTCAAATACATTATCAGCATCACCTATTGCTGTCGGCGGTAGTACAGGAAAATTAAATTCTCCAGTGAATACTAGAGACAGATCAATAACTAACAAAAATAGTTCAGCAGTTTTAGCACCTCCGTTACCACCTCATAGAACTTGCCCAGCGCCGCCGCCACCACAGAGACAAGCAAGCAATAATGTAAGCTTTAAATAAAATTTACAAAACATTTTACATTATATTTACTTGTATTTAGCTCAAATTTTATTTTGGCACAGAATAAAAAATAAAATAAATTTTTCTTTTTTTCTTTTTACTTTTCAAATATTCTGTAATTTAAAATTATTTTCTGATATTTTTTTTTAGCAAATAACTGCACCACCTGTGCCTCCTCAAAGACATTCGTCAATTCGGCCGATACTAAATATGCCATCAGTGGCAACGGCACCAATTGTTAATAATGATATGAAAATTAATAATAACAGCAGTGGTGGTGGGAAAGGTGGTAATGTTAATAAAAGAATTATTGATTTAGAAATGAAATTTGGAAATCAATTTCGAAAGGTTACTGATTTTACAAAGCCTGCACCATATTTAAATATACCCAAAATATATCCTAGTCGAACACATGTAAAAGCATCAAATGGTACGTGAAGATGATTTTTTTTTGTAATAAATTTATTTGAAAGTATTTTTTAATTAATGTAAAACAAAACAGGAATTTTTGTCTTTACTTAATTTTAATCAATTTGATGTGAAAATAGTACTTTATTGTTGTTTTATATTAGAATTATTTTTACTATTTTAATTAAATATTTTAATTTTTTATTAATTTAATGTTAAAATAATAACAGAAATAAAATTTTATACATTGATAAAAATAAAAAAAATTATATATATATTTCTTAATTAAATCTGATAAGTAAATATAAAAAAATGTCATATTTTCGATACATTTTTTTTGTAATTATTATTTAAAATGTATTTTATTTTTTATAAATTCGTACATAATACTTAGTTATTATGTAAAAATTTCTACATATATTTTAAAAAATTCTTTGTTAATCTTTTTTATTAATTATTATTATTTTGTAACTGCATGCTTAAAAGATTAATAAATTGCGTTAAATTTCTTAAATTAATGAAAAAAAAAACAATTTGAGTTTTATTTACTTATTTAAATATCTTTTTTGCATGAATTTTGTAAACTTGAAATTATATTTTTTCTATGTTTCTAATTTTACAAATTTAAGCCTATTATAGTCTTTCGTGATACGTAGAAGTTTTAATTGAACAATTAAGCTGATACTAATTATTTTTTTTTTGTTGGAGTAGATTTTTATATAATAAAGCCAGACATTTTTGCTGGAAATAAAAAAAATATATTTCCCCTTTATTTTTAATGCATTTTTTTTGGGTTCCGACACAACAGATATTACTTTACATTCGTGAGGTCATATAATTATTGAATCATTGATAAGTCATGTAACGCGTATTTAAAAAGCTAACGAGGGTCTTGGAATAACTTAATGAAAACACACCCGAATTATTATTATTACAGACCTAAATCTTGAATATCCCAAAAAAAAAAAGAAGCTTACAAAAAATTAATAAAATTTTTTCAGACTCAGTTAAATATTTTACAAATTTTTATTTTTAGTTACAGAAGTTCGAAAACCGAGAGCACCAGATCCACCAGGGACAAAATCTTCAATTCAAGCACAATGATAAAATTTAGATAATAAGTTAATTAATTACATAGTTGAACAATTTTAAGTTTTTTTAATATTGATTTCAATCCATCAGATAGATTAAAAACATTGAGATACTCTCTTCTGTATGCATTTTCAATTTTGTTTCAAAAAATCCTGTGTGTAGAAATTCTGTGTATTCAAAATTTTATATGTTTAGAATTTTAAAAAAACAGAGTTTGGACATATATAAATTTGACACAAGTTTACAGGTTACATCAAGATTTAAAAAATATATAGATATCATAATTGGGATTTTAATATTAACGCTATTAGAATTTTTATTATGTGTTTCGGTTTTTATTTAACAAATTATAAATTAGTCTAAAACTACAACGTTTGTAATTTATTAAAAAAAAAACTGTACCGATGCATAAATTATTCAAATATGTACAGAATTTTGGGCACAAAATTTTGAAATATATAATTTTTAGTTAAAAATAAAATTGTGACGAACAGAATTTTATTTTTGTTGTACAGAATTTTGACCCCAATTGAAAATATTTATAAAAAATTTTAATTTCCAAATTTTACATCAAATTTTATTCAACTAATGACTAATGACTAGTTTAGTAACTTCGAATAAATCTTTTTCATAGTTACATGGTATGTAAATACGTGAGTCAGAAAGTCAAAATTTAAATTTAAGTCTTTTAAATAAAGACTTAAAAAGAATTTACTAACTGTCATCATGAGAAATATAGTTCCTCAACTACTGAATAAATGTGATATTTTTGAACTTTGATTTGATTGATGGTAGGTACTTCTAATGAATAAACAATATTAATTATAAACAAAATAACCTACAAATACATAAAAGTCAATAACATATAAAGTTGCAAAAAAAAAAATAACTTCCTTTAAAAGTTTAATTATCTGTCTCGAACATTTAGCTTTTTACAACACTCTGCATCCAATAACATTCTAGATTTTTTTTTAGTAGAACACCAATGTTTTTTTTTTGCTCTAACTATGAATTGTAGGCTCTAACTATGAATTGTAGATTTAAAATCAAATATTAGAATTAGTTACGTCATATTTCCAAAGTCTGGAACAGTAATCAAAGTCATTATAAATTTTTAACACTGGTGCGTTAGAAAACTAAAAAAAATTAGATAACCCTGCTGTATTATGAAGAATTTTTGAGGATTTTAATTATGAATAACATCGACATTTGAACGAAGCAATTTTCTAAAGAAGAAAATCTTATCTGATGACAATTTTTTTTTATTTCGTTCATAAATATCAGGATTCTTTATATCAAAATAAAAATATATATTTAACGTTGCATTTTTTTTTTTCAATTTATGTAAAAAGAAAAAAAAATTGTGCAACGTTCAATAAAATAAAAATCAATTGTTTATTAAAATTTGTTATATAAAAAAATATCTCTAGTCGTTTCAAACAAAACTATGAAAAAAAAAGAAAAATAAATTATTCAAAATTCTCGCAGGACATAGAAAAAAATAATTAACTAAGTATTATATCATTATAACTTATATTAAGTGAGAATTTTAATAATAAATAATAAAGTAATAGTCGATCGTCTTTTTTTGTCTGTTATGAGACTGATTTCTAAGTGTGACTTGTTTTGGTGTTTTTATTATATAAAAATAAAATTTTCACGAAATATTTATTTATGAAAAAAAATGCGATCCTTACACATCAAATTAATATTATAGGTATTAATAATCAAAAAATATACAAAAATGTAAACATTTGAACACTTGTATTTCAATTAAGAAATAGGCAAAAAAACTAATATTGTAACAAAAATACTTGCATAATTTATCAGCCAAATTTGTAACCGTCTAATAACACCACTTCTACATATAACTATTTTTATTTATATCCCCTTGTTTATTGCTAAATTATTACAAAAATAAATTAACAAATAGTAAACAAATAAAATTGTTCGTATTTATATATGGTTGTCGGTTGTGCTTAATCCCGAATAAGAGTCATTTAAATTAGTATTTTTTTCCAATTTTTTATGTTTCTTTCCTCTTTTGCTGTAGTTTTTCTTTCTTTGATCATGTTTTTATAATATTTTACAGAAGGCAAGGCAAATAATAAGTCTATTATTAGTGCAACATATATAATGCTTTCATATATCCAAACTTTTAATTTTTTGAAGTTCAACTATCGTGTAAAGGAAATTGAAACAGCAGATCATAGAACTCAGAATGATTTATTTTATTCACTTTTTGAAATACATACATAATTATATTAATGTAAGGACATCGCAATATATGTAACATATTAAACCATTTGTTTAAAATGGAATATTAAAAAATAAAAATAAAAAGTAATCAATCATTAAGTTTTTGTGATTCCTTAGATATCAAAAATGTAACTATACTTTAATATAAAATTCTTTTGTTAATTTCGTTAAAATGTGAAAACATAGTAAAATAAAAAAATTAATTTTTAGAAATTCTAAAAAAAATTGTTTTAAATTTAAATTTACCTCATGTAATTTTTCTAAGAATTTTAATGAATTGCAATACTCTGTGGTACTTAACACCAGGGCTTTTTTTGTACCGGAGCTCACCGGAGCGCAGCTCCGGTAAAAATAAATAAAATAAAAAATAAAAAACCAATTCTTATTAGATTTAAAAACTTGTCGTTATTTTTCACATGAGAAAAATTCGTAATTAACGATAATTTTTATCTAATAAAAATTTTAAATCATAGATTTGCCATAACTAGGTTTCCGATTGCTATTTTTTTTCTAGATTTTTTGTCTAGTTACCTATTCTGCGATTACTAATTATTCTACGTTACTTTGAAGATTTTAGGAAGTTAAGAATTTAAATTTATTTTTCAAAGTGTCACTTATAATAAAGTTTTTAAATATATGCTAAGAATATGAAAATAATAAATAGTTATTTTAATACCCTACCAAAAAAACTTAGAGGAGGCGAGGTATGTAACGCATAGAAAGTTTCTTGCAATGTTCGAACGCCTAATCCGCCTATTAAGGGGACTTGGTACCAGTTTTGATTTTTTTGTCCCAAATTTTTTTTGAAAAGCAGTTTTAGATTATTTTAAAGTTTAATTTAGAAAAAACATTTCATTCACAACCTCCGAACTGTTTAATACTTTAAAAGGGTATAAAACTTTTTAGAATCGGTTAAGGCTAAGTGCTCGGAATCTCTTCAAAACTATTTTTTTGTGTCACATGTATCCGTTTTCCTTCTATAGAATTAAAAATAATGTAGCGTTCCGGTAAATATTTTTTTCCAAAAAAAGCCCTGCTTAACACTAACCATTCAGAGCGGATGATTTGGGTTTATTTCTATTACCACTGAACTCATAAAGTAAACAAAAAAAATTTATTTATAGTAAAATATTTTTATTAATTTAATTAAATCAATGTTTATAATAATTGCATTATATAATAAACTATATAATTGAATTTTAATTACAAACGTTTTTCGTCCACTCGATTTGCATCCACTCGAATAGAAAGAAAAAAAAACTTTTAAAAGAAATTTAATTAGTTATTGTACATTCAAAAAATATTTTATTAATGACAGAATGTCTCATTATTATGCGATATTCAAAAAAAAAATTAAACTACGAAAATTTCGAGGAAATCATTAATTCAGCAATTCTTTTATTATTTTATGTTTCGCAAGCTCAAGCATTTAATTCCTTTTTTTCTTTATTTATTTCTTTTTAAATCAAATGAAATCAAAATTATACTGAAACATATTTGGCATAGTAAATAATGAAAAATATCTTATTACAATATTTTTAGAATATAGTCTTTGTTTTGTTGAGCTTTATAAAATGTACCCCACAAAGAAATATTATAATAAATTGTTCCCCTTATATGATAACTGAAAATTAACATTATTTCTTTTGTTTCAAAATGGATCAAATTTTCGATTCATAATATGTTTAAAAAAATTCTGAATTATGTTATAATTATTATAATAAAACATAGTTTTCCTGAAGCGAATTTTTTTTTTCTTATTTCATTCAGTTTTGCCCGCAGTCTGTCTCAAACCGTTTTAAAACTCAGTTCTAGGCTTAAAACTAAAGACCAAATGTTATTTGCCATTTTGTTAAATTTGAACATTAGATTTTATTATATTATGATGTCATTTGCACATATTATTGAAAATAAGAATAATAACAGAAGAACAAAAAAAAGTAAAGAAAATATTTTTCAATTTAAAATTTAAAATAAAATTTAGCTTTGAAACTTCAGAATTGATAAGTGTATTCAATTTTACGATATAATGTTTAATTTAAGTGTCCAATAAAATACGAATTCACTCGTCCCATTTCTCCATCTTTTCATTTTTTTTTTTTTATTTTTAATAAGAATTCTTCAAATAATTCTTAAAACCTTATCTCAATGTAAGAGATCTTTAATTTCAACTTTTTAAAAGACTTGAAAAACATTATGATTCATTATCTTAGTTTTTCGATTAATATAATTAAAATTTGATTTTATAATATTATTATAAATTGAAAAAAAAAAATTATAACTGAAAGAATTACAAGCTTAAATTAATAACTGGAAAATAATCTAACTTGGTAAAACGTAATTAAATTTCTTTTTAAGTGGACCAGTCACAAATTCAAGCTCACATTTTAACATAAATAATAAGATTGAAATCTTAGGAAAAAAAATATTTGCACGGACTTAGTTTTTTTTTTTAATCTGGCGGAGCTGAATTCAATTTTTTTTCAGTAACGATAACGACGATCTCGCCGTGATGAATATGAGCGACTTCGCGAACGTGAACGAGAACGATGTCTTCTACTGCTACGATGATGAGGTGATGGTGAACGCCTAAAATGATTCAAATTAAAACTGATAATTTTGAGATCTTGTGGAATATTATCGAAATATTGTATTTGTATATCAAAATTAAGTACAATAAAAAATAATTCAAATTATAAAATTATGTATCACAAAAACTGACTAAATTATGCATTGCAAAAATCTTTGACAATTGCGCAATTCTGTAGATAAATATTCTGCATTCTACAGGGATAAAATAAGTAAAAAATTTTTATAAGAACTCATTAAGTCCAAATATCTAGTTTTTTTTAAATTGATATTCAAGAATTTTGAGTTAACATCGATGTTATATCAAAATATTGTTCTTAAGGTTTATTTTAGAATTATAATGAGCATTATAATGAGTTAACTTAGCCTTAAAAAACAAAAAAACTAAAAAAATGTACTTAGTGACTTCTGCATGTAAACCAACGATATATCCATTTTAAAATTCTTCGTCAATTGATAACAAATTATGATTAAAAAAGTGAATTTCAGAATCAATTATGTATAGGTATCTAATTGAAAAACGTTAAAAAAAGTGTGAAGTATATGGTAAGATTTTTTTTACATATGGCTTTTACATATGGCTAAAAATTTATAAGAATTCAGATGTTCTTAGTATCATTTTAACCGTTTTTTTTTTGAGAAAGTAAATGCCAAAATAGTCTTTTTTTGTTTGAAGTTAATTTATAAAACTTTTTAACGTCTCCTTTAATAATATTACCTCTTTTTATGTTTCAGTAACTATAGTAATTTTTTTTTTCGTTTCGAGTCACGGTTTCGAGTCACGGAAACTAGAATTAATTGTCAGTTACTAGGATTACAAAATTTAATGCGAGTACTTTTATTCGAAGCGTTTTTAGTCCAACAAATGAAATAAAAAAAAAGAAGGTGGGAAATAATCTTACTTTTAGAAAATTTTGCGTTGAAACATTGATATCGTTAAAACAACATTCAAAATTTTAGTCAACGAGTCACGAATACAAAGAAGAATTTCATTGTCTTCAAAAAATAAAAAAAAAACTCTCACTTCATTGAATAAGGGGACGAGCCAAGCTACAAAAATCTGTTAAACTTTTTCAAATAGGACGTCTATTTACTGAGAAATCGGAGCAAACGTCAAAAAAAATGGTATCGAGTCACGGCGAAACAGAGCCATATACAGTTTTGCAATACATAAAATTTTCCAATATTCTGATTTTATTAGTTAAAATTACCCATTTCTATGTTTTTCATAGTCGTCTCTGTAGGATCTTGTCGGTTTACCCATATAAACTCCAGGTGTTGGCGTGTGTGGTCTTTGGGTAATTGAATAATCTACTCTTATACGTCTACCATCTACTTCCATTCCAGAACACTGTTCTTTGGCAACTTTAGCATCAGCCATATTTTCAAAATAAACAAAACAAAATCCACGAGATTTCCTAGTCTAAAAATTAGAAACTTGATTTTAGCTATACCTTTAAAAAAAATTATAATTGAACTTACAAAAAAAATAATAAATTTCTAATAATTATTCGTAGACAATAATGTATCATAGAGCCTTTATTAAAAATCTTAATTTTGCAGAGTTTTAATCTAGTATCTTTGATTAAATTGTGTTCTTTTAGCCAAAAACTTATATTATTATATTTCATACTCATCAAAAATATAAAATTAAATCAAATAGATTTGGCAAAATAAAGTAGTACTTCAGGTTTTCTTACTATGTGATAGATATTTATGTAACGCATCAAAAATACTAATCCGCGTAAAAAAAATCCGAAGAATCTAATAAATTTTTAATAAATTTTTTTATAATATATACCTTGGCGTCGATGACAACTTGCACTCGATCAATGGTGCCAAATTTTGAAAATATATCACGAATTTTTCTTTCGTCAGTAAAAACACTCAAACCAAAAACTCCAATACAACGACATTGCTGAGGATTATCCTGAAAGTTGAAAAATTATTAAAGTTACCAACATAATAAAAAAAAACTTACATGTCGCTTTTTTGCTGCGTAATATGAACCCCGTGAATGAGATCTTCGTCGTCGGTAATATGATGAATTTGATCTGTAATTTCCATTTTAAGAATATCCAGAAAAAAAATATTTTTTTTTTTATAAATAATTTTGTATTTTCAAAGATTTCTTGATTTCTTTAAAAAAATTGGTGAAAGATGAGAATGTTTTGTTTGTTTTGTGTTAAGTGATTATTCTCTTCTTAATCAGTTAGCTTCTTATTCTTTTTGAATTGATTTTTCGAAGAATAGTAGTACTAGCTAGTTATTCAATTTTTTAACTATTTTTCCACACGCAATTCTTGATGTTTCAATAAAATCAATTAATTTTGGATTAATTAAATTATTAAATTTTCCGTTTTCTTCAATTAAAATTTCAAACTCTAAATTTGATAAATAAATTAATTCTTTAAAAAAAATTGTTAATACTTTTTTTTTTTGATATTTACATTTTTTTTGTACTAAGAAAATAATTATTAAATTTTGTTTTAAATTGAATGAATATAAAATCTACATAATCTTTGGTAATCTTGTATGAAATTATAAAAAATAAAATAAAAACCTGATCTAGGCACAAAAATACTCCACCGTGGTTATGACTTTATAAATTATTTAGATTCAGGATTTTATTTGAAAATGTGAGAATTCTAAAGAAATATTAATTTCTCAATCTAGTTTAAAAAGTGTCATTCAGCTTCCACATCAACCCAAATTCTGATTAGAATTCACTTTAATTGAAAGAACAAAAAATGTAATCCCCAAAACATAATTTTATCTCAGACATCAAGTTAATTTGTTAATTTAAATTTGAGGAAACTAAATGAGAGATTCTGTACAACTAAAGTAGGCCAATATCATAGTTTTAAGTCTAATGTTCAAGAAGTTTATTACTTACACCCTCCCCTCGATAAATTATTGTGTTAAAATTCTATGAAAACTTAGTGTATTAATTTTAATCTTAACATAAATTGAATTAATTTCAAGATAAAATGTTAAATTACCTTGATCGACTACGTGAATACCGACTTCTATACTTCACTGGGGTACGTGAATGAGATCTAGTTCTAGAACGATGACGGGAGCTTTCTCTGCAATAAAAGTTAAAAAGTTTGTAATCTAGGTATTGTAGTATCCAAAAAGCAGGTGAAGTGGATATTGAACCTATTCATATTTCTCAAACTATTTATTAAATTAACTGATAGTGTAATATGTTTTGTATAGGTAATTTTCATGTTTAACTAAGACCCAAAATGTACGACAGCGGAAATATTTTCATTTTTAACATTTTCATTAAGTATAGGTGAGTAGCCGGGTAACTAGTCACTAAGTTGTTTCAGCTCTAGTTCAACTAATGTATAACATCGATAATTTCAAACAATATTGAACGATTTAATAATTACCTAATAATTAAAAACGGGAGAGGAAGGGTATAAGTTTTTTTGTTTTCAAACATCAACATTGTTACTTAACAACGGCTCGTTTAGATAGGTACTAACTTTCGTTTTGAATAAGATTCACTCCTACGTCTGGCTGGTGAATGGCTCATACTTCGGCGGCTTAAACTTCTTGATCTGGAACCCTGAAAAAACAAAAAAATAGTTAGGTCTCCATAGAATATTAGATAGAATAGAATGAATTTTCGTTTTTTTTTTTTTAAAGAAAGTCTAGTCTCCCCTTCCCTCTTAATATGTCAGATTTAAATTTTAAAACAAAAAAAATTACCTAATTTTGTAAAAAAAAAAATAATAAAAATAATGCACAGGTCGGCGATGGTGGGGAAAAAAAAAACAGTATAAAACAAAATTTTTTGTTTAGTTACGATAAATAATCTATCTTGATTTTTGGAATAAAAGCTGCTGCTGCCAAAGAAACATGTTTCATATTTTTGAACAAACATTTGCGGACTTTTTTTTTATTAAAATTATTGATTTAAACTTTTGAATATTAAATATTCACCTCTCTGTCCCTTCTGCTCATTTTCTCAGGCATCAAAATAAAGTTCTTGCTGAAAATTTCTTCAAATTATTTAAAGAAATTTTCAGAGGCAAAAAAAAAAAAAAACAAAATTTATCAATTTATCAAGATGCTGCTACGATTGTGATTTATTTAATTTATGTTTTGAATCAGCCTCGAAATCAAAATCCTTTTCGGCTTTTTTTTTTTGTAATTTTTGAAATTAATTTCAAGGAAATAAAAAAAATTTCCTTCCTTTTTTCAGCAGGTTTGCTTAGTTTTTTTTCGTACAAGTTTTTTTTTATCAACAAGCCAACCTTTATATCGCCTCACAATATAATGAAAAAATTAATTTTTTGATGATATTGAACGTAATGGCTTGATCCCTGTTAAATCGGTAGTGACTTATACCTTGTTCGCACTATTTTTTTTTTTCCGGAACTGTTAAATATTTTTTCCAACTTAAGGCCGGTATTCAACTGGAGATAAAATCAACTTTTTCATATAAAATTTTATCTGAGATAAATTTTACTTGAGTGAATAACGCGCACATTTCGAAAAACCTGTACATTCGAACACCCATGCCTTACGGGCCACACGTAAATTTCGAAATACCCGTATCTTACGGGCCAACCTTAACTCACGGGCCACCCGTACCTTTTTTAAACTGAAATTGGTAAAAAATATTAAAATTAAAATAATAGTTTAATTTAATAAAATAAAATAAAATTAGTAAAATTAATTAAATAAAATGGATGAAAGTTGGGAGGTAAGAAAATTAAAAATAAAATTGTGTAGGTACTACATAAGTCAGAAAGTCATGTGTCAATTTTTATCTCACTCAATAATGTTCCTTTTTAAGATAAAATTTATCTTGTACTTTATCTTCAGTTGAATACCCGCCTTTATAAAGTATGAAAAGCATTTTATTTTTCTGGAAATAATTTTAGATGCGAACAAGGTATTAAAAACCAATATGCTGTTATAAAATTTAATTAATTTCAACAATACGAAATAATAATTATAAGTAGGTATACAATAAAATCATTCAAGATCATCTCTATCACCCAAAGTCTGAAATAACTTTAAAACTTATATAGAAGAACGAAAATAAACATATAAAATTATTGTTTGGATTAGCCCATGGAGTTCCAAATACTTCAAAGTTTTAAATATTCAAAAAATTTGCTTCGCATCTGGAATCACATATTTAAAATTATGGTAAGTTTAGTTTGACCCGCCAAAAAAAACGGATATCGTCGAACTAAAATTATTTGCCTAAAGATATAAGCAGAATGCGTACTTCCCTTCGACTTTGGACTCGGTATCACGTTAAAATTAAATACTCTCATACATTAGAGGCACACATTAGATACAAAATTCAGCCATCACAATTCAAGCTCTTTTTTTGACTGACTATTTGGATTAAAATAAAATTTTACATGAATTTTTACACATTCAAAACAAAATTTTAGTTTGGATGAATTTCTCAGCCAGTGTAATTGCTGATTAAATTAAATTAACAGAATTTTTTATGTTACGCCCCGAACAGTAAGCCATGCAATTGAAATCAACAAAATTGGCAATACTGTCATCATGTTAATTTTTTTTTTTCCATTTTCTTAAAGGTTGGCATTATTTCATTTGATGAACAATCACTTTTTTATTTGGCATTTTTATTGAAAAAATAAAATTTTGAGGATTAATAATATTCTTTCCTAAATCTGGTCTGGTTTAAATAAAAGAAAAAAATAATAATAAAATAAAAAATAACTTTTTTGTATAATATTGAAATTAAAATTATGGCTGGTGCAATTTTATTCGAAAGAGCTCAGGCGATTTCTTCATTAAACCGAGAAGAAGGAATTTCTCTGTTAAATAAAATAGTACGCGAACAAGAAATTGCTGATAACGATGAAGAATTAATAAGAATTAAAGAGCAGGGCATTATGCAGCTCGGGGAATTGTACAAACAAGAAGGTAAAAAAAAAATATTTGTTACATTTGGCTTTCTTTTTTCAGCAGAACAAAGAAAATATCAAGGTTCCGTCGACGACGAATTTGAAAATGTTAACAAAAGAAAATCCTAACCTTACTTGACTTGACATTAGCATTACGAGAAGAATATAAGATATGTGTTTTTTTTTATTGCTCGATACCTTCAATCTTACTTACCTATATCTGTCAGTAGAAAAAAAAGATAGTAAATATACCTACATAGGTAAAATTGGAAATCTAATACGCACCTTAGATGTCGAAAACCAGCACACTGATTTGAATTCAATAGAACGTAAAAAAAAAACAAATTTCGGTACCTAGGTATAGGTGTATTACCCACACTCTTTTGTAAAATTAAATAAATCGACAATAAATTAGTTGGATTAAAATAACCCATTTCATCTACCTACCAAATTTTTTAAAGAATTATTTTAATCGTTAACAATTGGGTAGATAATAGATATAGATACCTACCTAGTCTTATTTTAAAGGATATGTTTATTTTATTTTGTATTGAAAAATAATAGCATGTCTAATTAATTTCATTGTTTAATATTTTTTAGGCAAGGCCAAGGAATTGGCAGATTTGATTAAAGTTACTCGTCCATTTTTGAGCTTAATAAGCAAAGCTAAAGCTGCCAAATTGGTTAGATCACTGGTAGATTTATTTTTGGACATGGAAGCTGGCACTGGGATTGAGGTTCAATTATGTAAGGAATGCATTGAATGGGCTAAACAGGAAAAGCGAACATTTTTGCGTCAATCATTGGAAGCACGTTTAATTGCATTGTATTTTGATACAGGAATGTATACAGAAGCCCTTCAATTGGGTTCTCAATTACTTAAAGAATTAAAAAAATTAGATGACAAAAATTTACTAGTCGAAGTTCAATTGTTGGAATCAAAAACTTATCACGCTTTAGGTAATTTACCTAAGGCTCGTGCTGCTCTAACCTCAGCTCGTACAACTGCGAATGCTATTTATTGCCCGCCAAAAATGCAAGGTGCATTAGATTTACAATCTGGAATTTTACATGCAGCCGATGAACGTGATTTTAAAACAGCTTTGTCATATTTCTATGAATCTTTTGAGGGTTTTGATGGTGTTGAAAACTCAAAAGCATTGATAGCATTGAAATATATGTTATTATGCAAAATAATGTTGGGTCTATCAGAGGATGTTAATCAAATTGTTAGCGGAAAATTGGTAAATTCAAATAAAAATTGTTTTTTCTTTTCTGTTTTAGTTTTTTTTTTTATTATATAAAACAATTAAAATTCCAATACCTAGTAAATAATGTGAGAAAACTACTGTATTTATAGTATATGATTTAATCCTCTGGTCTGTTGTTTTAAAAGTGTGAATTGTATACTTTTTTTTTTTATTAAAGCTACCAAATCAATAGGTGGGATATCTTTTATACTTAAAGAAGTATGGATTTGGTAATGGGGACAGGAAGTTTAGAAGGGATTAAAAAGTGGGACAGTTAGGAGGTAATCATTTACATTTACACTCTTCTTAAAGCTACGCAAGTCGTAAGTTAAACGTCCGCCAGCTGTAGGGAACAATTTTGAAGGGAGAGCATTCCACATTCTCGAGGTGCGAATTGAAAACGAATCTCCAAAGCTCGTTCTATCACATCTGGGAATTTTGACGAAATATGGGTGTGACGTTGAAGCGATACGTATTTGGCGTGAAAATACTTGAAGTGGAGGAAGTAGGGCCTTTACTTCCAGGGAACTCGTATCCGTTCCAACAAGGTATTTATAGAAAATTGAAAGTGAACCTACATTGCGACGGTGGTTGAGGGATGTTAAAGAGCTGGTGGTTTGGTGATCGTTGATCAATCTAATAGCCCTTCTCTGAACTTTGTCCAGGTACTCAAGATGGAGTTTAGGAGCACCAGCCCATATATGTGAAATATATTCTAATTTCGGACGTATGTAAATGTTTAAGGGATCAGAGGGGGAAAAGTATTGTTTAAATTTTTTAAGAAAACCAAGACATTTCGCTGTGTTTTTTGCCGTTTCCAAAATATGAACTTTCCAGCTCAGATCTGAAGTTATTTTCGAGCCTAAAATGTCTAGGTTTCCAGATTTGCCAATACTTTTACCTTGAAAAGAAAATTGGGGATCAAAAGTTGACAGCTTTATAGAAATTAGGCAGCATTGAGTCTTTGATGCGTTAAGCTCAACTCTGTTGAGAAGACCCCATTGTAAAATTTTGGAAAGGTCGTGATTTATGCTACTTTGCAGAAAATTGCGTTTAGTAGTAACAGCATTCGAAGATGCGGATTTCCTATTAATAAAATCGTAGCATACTACCAAGTTACTGTCGTCGGCGAAGCTGTGGATGGGGTTGAGTTTTGAAGAAGATTGTTAATGAAAATTAAAAAGAGGGTTGCGAAGAGAGCACACCCTTGGGGTACACCGGAGTTGATGTTGAAAATGTGTGCATGGTACCCATCCACAACAGCACGAATAGAACGGCCAGACAAAAAATTGCTGAACCAAGACCCATTGATTTGACTTTAGAAATCAGGGCCGAGAGCCACACCCAATCGAAAGCCTTAGCTACATTCAAAGCAACAACAAAAGCCCCACCGGAATTGTGAAGACTTGCGTTGAGCTTGTGGGATAAATATGTCAGCAGTCGATCTATTCGCACGAAAACCATATTGCTGGTCACTTAGCAATTTGTTGTATTCTAGGTATTTTTTAACCTAATTATTAATGAGGAACTCCATTACTTTGGAAAGAATAGAAGTAAGCGCAATAGGCCTGTAGTTAGAGGGATCGCATTTATCGCCTTTTTTTGGAATAGATTGAACATGCACAACTTTCCACTTGGTGGGGTAAATGCCAAGTGAGTATGAAAGGTAGAAAAGGTTGCGCAGAGGTTTAGCTAGAACAGAGGCAGTATATTTTAGGACCACCGCCGGAATACCATCAGGGCCAGTTGATTTTCAGATTTTTGAGACCTTTTAAAAAAGCACGTTGCCTAAAGTGAACTTCCAAAAGAATAGTTTATTTCAGGCAAGACAGGTGGATTTTGAGCTGAAGCTGTGAGTGTTGAGTTTTGGCTAAAAAGTTTTGCAAACAAATTAGCCTTCCCAACCGAATCTGATATAATCCGGTCACCATCTACAAGGGGAGGAAAAGATGTAGGCGAACAAAAGTTCTATTGTACACTTTTAGCGAAGCTCCAAAAGATTCTGCTATTTTTAGGAAGGTTTAATATTTCTTGGTGCTTCCTATGGGTATACAAAACCTTCTGCTGACCACAAATCTTACTGCATCTGTTTCTGGCTTCACGCCAGCGTTTCAGTGAACTTAAAGAATTGTTATGTTTATACTCACGAAAAACATTATCTCTATCGGCTATGGCCATTGCACAGATGTCATTGAATCAAGGATTTTTAGAACATACTTATTTGATGTATTTGGAACTTTTTTATGAGGTACGAAAAGTTTCATCCCTAGCAGAATACTTTCGGTAATGACAGCCGTGCAATAGTCAACATCCCTCTTCAAGAAGCAACGAGACAGATCCATCTGCCCAAGAAAACTGGCGAGCCCATCCCAATCAGCTTGGGAATAGGTCCATAGCAGTCTTCCAGGAGCTTTAGATAAATCTGCTCCACTATCGAGAGAAAAAACGTGCTAACGGGACAGTGATCGGAGTTTCCAAGGGGGAAACCAATTGAAGCGTTATAATTATCTGAGTTCGATGTCAGAAACAGATCAAAGAGATGATGACCCTGATGGTTCACATCTGGAATGTGGGTGGGGTCAGAAATAATTTGAATCAGATTATTGAGACTTGAAAAGAACTCTACATATCTGCCTTCGGGACTGTTGCGATTAGAATGGCTAAGCCATGATACGTTGTATACGTTGAAATCACCGAAGACCAAAATTTCAGACTGGGTTTTTCGCCAGAATCTGATTAATCTGATTAATCTGGTACGACAGCAAGTCAAACTCGACAACGTGATCAGTGCCAGTCAGTTGCGAGTCCTGTAAAGGAAGCAAAAATGAATGACGTTTTTGTTGGTTCTTATTTTGAACCAAAGAAAATTGAATAAGGGACTTGATGTTTTTAAATCTTTAATAGGATAACAAGCAACGTCATTCCTTATATAAACAGCGACTCCTCTGTAGGCAACAGGCAACATATAAGGAGTGAAGATCATAACCCGGGACTGAAAAACGGTTGGGGTCTCCGTTGTCAAATACTTGAGACTCACTTTAAGCCAGAACATTTGGCTTAGCAGAGGTCAAATTGATTTCGACGGCTTGGAAATTCGCTTCCAAATCTCGGATGTTACAAAAATTGACACAAAATTTTTTGCTCATCCCTGCCCTAAGAAGTGTAAATTTAGTTGAAATAGTTGGTTCCGATAACAAGCTGGAGAACTACAAACCGGCGGTCAACAGTTTTTAAAGCCTTATTGACCTCCAGTAAGGCAACGACAAGCGAGTGAAGAAGAGTGCACTGTAATAAGGGATAGGGAATGTAGGAAAATGGTAACCGCGTCAATTATATTTATTATTTTTATTCTATTTACTTTATTTATTTATTTATTTTATTTATTTATTTATTTTATTTATTTTATTTATTTATTTATTTTATTTATTTATTTATTTTATTTATTTATTTATTTTATTTATTTATTTATTTTATTTATTTATTTATGGAACAAAAAAACTAAATTTTTTAATAAAATATAAAACGATACAGAAACGCGTACACAATTTTCGACAATCAGAAGACAACTGAATATGACTTATACGTCAGGGAAGAAAAACGTGTCCGGGAATGTCAGAGAATCCTAAGAAAAATGTTAAAAAAAAACTTGAAAAACAAAAATTTTGTAAATTCATCCCGCCTAATAATACATAATATTGTAAATTAGCCACCCAAAAATAAAAGAAACAAGTGAGCTTTTTAGAAACTGATGTATATTTGGTTATTATATCAAATTGCAACAATTTTCCGATTTTATCAGCTGAATTTGTACTATAAAATTATTTCTTGATCAAATATTATAAGAACATAACGTCAAATTGCATCAAATTTTCTATTTTATAATTTAGTTGATTTGAGAATAATAGTTTACAAAATTTAATAACTGTTATAATAATTGCTTTAAATAAATACTTGAAAACATTTTTTTTTTTTAGATATTTGTAAATGCATTATAGAATGCGCGATATTTGTTTTCAACAAAGCTGACTAAATTTTAGTATTTTGCAATACAAATACCTATATTCTGTTACTGTAAAAATACTGCCCGGAGGTACGAAATCCCGGAAATTTTTTTTTCCCCGTTTCCCAAAATCCCGGAAATCACAATCCCGGAAACTAATATCCCGGAAATTACAATCCCGGATTTTGAAATCCCGGAAGTCAGAATCCCGGAAAGACGAAATCCCGGAAGTCAAAATCCCTAATACACTAAATCCCGAAAAGACATAATTTCGAAAGTTTTAATCTCTGAAGCTCCGCAGGTACACTTTGGCTCACGTAGCAATAGACTATGTTGCGAAAAAATAGGGTTTTAATTCCTGAAGACGCACGTTAAGACTTTGGCTCGCGTTAGGTTGCGCAAAGGGAGGTTTTAATTCCTGAAGCCCCGCAGGAACACGCGAAAAGACTAGCCCGCGTAGCCATGGGTTATGTTGCGAAAAGGAGGTTTTAACCCCTTAAGCCCCGCAGGGACACACGAAAAGACTTTGACTCGCGTAGCTATGGATTAGGTTGCGAAAAAGGAGGCTGTAATTCCTGAAGCCCCGCAGAGATACACGAAAAGAATTTGGCTCACGTAGCCATGGATTAGATTGCGAAAAAGAAGGTTTTAATCCCTGAAGCCCCGCAGGGACATACATAAAGACTTTTGCTCGCGTAGCCATCGGTTAGGTTGCGAAAAAGAAGGTTTTAATAACTGAAGCCCCACAGTTAATTTTTTCTTCCAAATTAAAATTTCCTGGATTTTTTCCCTGCGGTTTTTCGGTATTTTGGTTTTCACAGTTTTGTCATTTCGGGATTTTAACTTCCGGGATTTTGTTTTCCAGGATTTTGGCTTCCGGGATTTTATCTTCCGGGATTTTATCTTCCGGGATTTAATCTTCCGGGATTTTATCTTCCGGGATTTAATCTTCCGGGATTTTATCTTCCGGGATTTTGTTTTCGGGCTTTTGTACTCGGGATTTTGGCTTCCAGGGTTTAGACCCCAACCCCACAAAATAAACTGGTTCTGCACCAGTACATTTCGGGAAATTACTGCAATATTTTTGAAGTGAATTTCAGGGAAATCGATTTGAAAAAAAAAGTGGAAACCCTGTTATACAAATTCACTGGCTTGTTGAGGGAAACGTGAAGAACCGTGATTCGATGAAACACGTGAAATAAAAATACATGTCACTCAAGTTTCTTACATTTTCTTAGCAATTCAAAATACGAAAATATCCTTCCAATTGTCTTTAATTCTTTGAAATTATAAACATATTTTATATAAAATTTTTGTTTCGTTAAATCAGTAATATTATTTTTATTTGCAGGCCATTACTTACTCTGGTAGAGATATCGATGCAATGAAAGCCGTGGCTCAAGCTTCACATAAACGATCATTGGCTGACTTCCAGAGCGCATTAAAAACTTATAAAAAAGAACTGGAAGAAGATTCAATTGTTAAGGCACATTTAGGCACACTTTACGACACAATGTTAGAACAAAATTTATGCAGAATCATTGAACCTTATTCTAGAGTCCAAGTAAGCTGTTTTTGATAATATGATTAATATAGAGTACGATTCAAATCACTTGACCAATCCGTTATGCAAAGCTTTTCCTTTCCATTACAAAATTCCATACAAAATTTAGGGCAAATTATTTAAGAAAAAAAGCTCATGTAATTTTTTATAATAAATTTATTCAAATTTTACCCTCTCTTAAAAGCTCATTGGTCAAGTGATTTGAATCGTACTCTACCTAAACATATTTTCATTTCTCAAAAATTTTTAATTAATTACAACAAATAAAAAAATACCATATGTATTTATATTTTTTTTTGTTTTAATAGGTATCCCATGTAGCTGAATCTATAGATTTACCAATGCCTCAAGTTGAAAAGAAATTGTCACAAATGATTTTGGATAAAAAATTAAATGGCATACTAGATCAGGGTGAAGGCGTATTAATTGTATTTGAAGAGACTCCAGTTGATAAAACCTATGAACTGGTATTGGAAACAATTCAAAGTATGGGAAGAGTTGTTGACACGTTATATCAAAAGGCTAAAAAATTATCATAGACAACTTTTATTATTATTTTTTTGAATATTTAATTAGTTTTCCTCAATGAAAAAAAAAATAAAAATAATAATTATAATAACCGTTTTTATATTGATTTAATAATACTGGTTTGGAGGTGTAATAAGCTTTCAAAATAAATACGAATAACTCAATTATTTTTATTTTAATAATTTTTTATTTATATAGTTCTTTTTTATCACATCTTTACTGCAGCTAATTTTTAAATTTAAATTATTAAAACATTTTTATTAATAGTAAATTAATTATTTGTTTTTGTTTATTATTAATTTTGATTTCTCTAGTGAAAATAAAACTGAGAATTTGATGAACTTTTTCTTTAGATAAAATGAAATAATTCCGAAATATAAATAAAAAATGATGAGCAAACTAAAAATGAAATTTATGAATTTTTACAATAAAGTTCTAATTCGAAAAGAAAAAATTTAAATCTAATCAATAAACTATAATAGATAATCATCATTCAAAGACGAAAGTTTTACCAAAATTACGTATTATTAAATTTCCTAAGAAAAAATATCTAGAAATAATATTTAGCCGACTTGAGTTCAAGACTTTAAGTAAAAAAAGGTATGTAAAAGTCAATACATTTTTTTTTTATTTATTTCAAGTTTTTTATTGGATTCAAAAAAGTGTAACCACTTGTGTAGAATCCGGCAATACATTTAAAATAATTTTATTTTATTCCTACACAGTTAATTCTTGGACTAACCTTAATCACATTTCATTCATATATTTATCAGCATCAAATGTAAACTATAAATATAACTTAATATACAAAATATATTATTTATATTTACTATATATTGAATATAGGTACCTATACATTAAATATATCGAATATACATCAAAATTAAACAAAAATATAATGATACAAAATCTCAACGATACTATGATGTGCCAATCATAAGATGTTTTAATGCAATTTTGAAATTTGCTAAAGGTTGGATTAATTTTAATTTTAAATAAGACTACCAGAGGATATGCTACCAGGAGGCATTAATTATGATATTTTATTTCTATTCAATTTTCATAAAATGATATGTTCTTTTGGGTTATATATAAATAGTTAAGAAAGCAAAACTCGAATTTATAATGAAATATTTTATTATTTGGTTGCTTTGAAGAAGATGAAAAAAAATTTGCTTGAATTAATTAATGCAATTGAATTTTAAATATTTCATTCAAAAGTATGATTAACATATTAGTCATATAAAAAGACATTATTAATGTAAATTAAGTAAAATTAAAAAACAACAACTTAATTTTTTTATTATTTCCTAAAACTATTAAACTAATCGATCTTCTGATTCAGAAGGGCAAAATAAACGGAATTTTGTTCATTTCCATCTAATTACAGGATGATATTCTACTATTTTAGAATCCAAAATTAGAAGTCCTAGAAGGTAGGTATTCAGCCATTCGTATCACCACAAAAATGTCTTCTATCTTAAATTTATATTAGTAATATTGCCTAAATTAAAATTTTATTTTAAATTTACAAAATTAAATAATTTAATTTTTCCACCGAATATGCATAAAGTTACGTATGTATCAGTATGTACTCTGTGCATTTACAAGAACTTCAGCCCCAAAAAAAAAAGCTTATCGAACTTTTGTTTACGATATACATACATTTATTTTACTTAGAGCGGTTAAAAATTAAATGAAATTTTATTCGGCTGAATAATATTCAAATTGACATTAGGGTAGGTACACAATAACTTAGAAAGCTTTATTCAATCAAAATAATTTTAGGGGTGCAAAAAAGAAAAGTTTATTAATTTTTATTTTCTTGCTGGAAGAAAAGGAAAACTCATGTATCGATTTTTGTGAATTTTTGTGAACATTATTTTTAACATTGAAAATAATTACTAATTTATTTTTTAAATACCAAAAAAATCATAATCAAAATTAATAAACATGGTTATAAATAAGCAAATAAAAAGAATTTAAATTAACAAAAAAAATCGATTTTAAAAATTTTAATAGAAAAAAAATTTAAATTCAATCGGTCGTCGTATACTTAATTTTTTTTCGTATACTAATTTTTTTTTATTATAATTTAGTGCCTCAAATATAAATTTTCAAAATAAATTTAATTTAAATAAATAATTTAAATAAATTTAATATTAATAAGAAGCCAAAGCTCTTAAATGTGAGGATCTAAAAATATACTTACCTAATTATTAACAATAAATAAAAATTTTGTTTCTTCTCATTTATAGTAGGTACCTAAATAAATTTCGTATCTTAAGGACGCAAAGTTTTATGTGTTTTCTTTAATTTACCTAATTTTAATTTTTATATAATAAATATACGGGAAATGAAAATTGTAGATTGAAGTGTACAACTACTTATGAATAAGAATCTCAATTTTGACGAAATTTTTATTAGAATTTTATCACTTGTGAAATAAACATTTTCATTCATAAATATATGTAGTATTTTTTCTTAAAATCATGTCATTATGTACCTACCTATGTATAATTTATTGTATATCCTTTGACTTAATTTTTTTTTTCTTGTGCCTTTAACTTTTGATAACTTTTTTATTAAATTTTCTGTATAATAATTGAAAAACAATGTTAGATAAAAAAAAAATGGTTTATAGAAATATATTAATTCAGCTGTGAATATAAATTTTAATATTACTTAACTAATAACCGGTAAACTTTATTTAATGTAAATTAAATACATAAATATTCTAATTTATGGTAAAAATTATTTTTAATAAAAATTTGAATTTAACAACATACAAATTTTCTAATTTTTTTTATTCAATTGAGATAAGTTTGGTTTCTTATTCTTTAACCATTATAACGATTATTAATTTTATGTTTAAAAAATAACAATATATGTATCTACTTATAATTTCGCAATCAAGAGTGTCCATTGGTCATTAATTCATAAAATTAATAAGAAAAACAACATTTCTTTGATGACTTGTGTTATCTGTTTAAGGACAAAATCATATACCACAAAATATTTAGTAATGTATTTTCAATATATTATGTATTATAGAGATAATAGAAATGTGGTTATATCTGTGCCTATTTAAAAGAATAAAAATTAAAAAAAAAAATACGAGCAAAAATGTGAAAAAATCAAATGAAACATAAAATATTAACAAATAACATAGAATAAATTAGTTAATATAATTTTAATTTTCTTAGATTAACTATGGATTATACGAGTAACTTTGGTGGAGGTGGTGGATACGAACAACAACAACAACAATATGGATATAATGATAATCAATATGGTGATGGCCAACAACAATTTTCTCAACAACCCGGTTATACTAGACCTAGAGTTGATTTGGAAGCTTCGGGTGAAGTTGATCCAACACTGTTAGTTTTTTAGTTATTACATTTATATTGAAAAATTATTTTTCTGTATTTTTTTTTTAGTTATCCTGAACCAAAAGAAGCAACGCACAAAATACGTGGAAAATCTGATATTCTTGAGATGTTATGTGGGCCGGTAGATCAAGAATTGATACCGGTTAAGTGTTTTTATTTTTTCTTTTATTCAGCATTTGGATCACTGTTTCCATTGATGGGTATTTACTTTAAACAAATGGGTATGAATCCTGGACAATGTGGTATTTTGATAGGAATGAGGCCATTTGTTGAATTTCTTTCGGCACCATTTTGGGGTGGTTATGCTGATAGGTGACTTAAAAAAGATATTTATAATGGAACTAAAATATATTTTTTTGTTCTTTAAATTTTTTAGATGCAAACAGGGAAAAAAACTTCTTCTCGGTTCTTTGGCATGCTGGGTTATATTTACACTACCCTTAGGGTTTATTCAGCCAGAAGCTGTTAAATGTTTTGAACGCTTTAATTCAACTCATTACGTTTTAAGCACAACGAAAGTTACAAAAAGAGATTTGCGCGCTGTTGAAGAGCTAGACAGTAATTTAATAGATAATGATGGAGATTTTGAATTTGAAAGCTCGCAACAACAGATTTTACGTAGGTCAGTATGCTTAAAATTTTAATAAATGCATCGTCCGGAATGTTTGTTACATAAATATCTGAATTAAATCTTAAGATAATTTAATGAAATTATTATTATATAGGGAACGCCGAAATATTAATTGGACTCCAGGAATTTCACCAATTCAAGTTAAATGGGCAACCAATTATGATGCTTTGGCTCACAAAGACTATGTCAAACCTATATTTTCATCAATGGTTTACAGAACTCCAGTAATTATTTTGTTTTAGATATTTTTATTATTTCAAATAATTGATAATGATTTTTTCATGTTTTTCATGTTTCATGTTTTTTAGGATATTCAAAAAGCATTTTTCTTACTTCTATTATTAGTCTTGATTGGAGAATTCTTTAGTGCACCAGCTATAACATTAGCAGATTCTGCTGTAATAACTTTGCTTGGTGAAGATGCTGACAAATACGGTCATCAAAGAATGTTTGGATCATTAGGTTGGGGTTTGTCAATGTTTTTCGTTGGAATCGCGTTAGATCATTCAACATCATTCCCTGATCATCCTTGTGGTCCTGAGAAACAAGAAAAAAATTATGCAATTTGTTTTGCCACTTTTTCAGTTTTAATGACTGCTGTAAGGAATATAAATCTTATCTAAATTATGTGTTTTATTTGTGACATGTTTTTTAATTTAAAAAAATTTTATTTTATAAGGCTATCATCACAGCTTCACAGATTACATTTAAATATGATCCAGAGCTTGACCAACCAACTGTAGAAATAAATTCAGCTCCAAAAGGACCATCGGCCGAAGACGATATGCAAAATCAATTAGCTGCTCAACTTGGTTTACCTTCCTTAGCAGTTAGTGGCGGAGGTGGTTCAAGTGCTCCAGTTTATCAACCAGATATAGGAGCACAATCAAAAATGTTTGCACAAACTACGAGAAAAATGCCAGAATGGATTTCGGTGTTATCGCACTTTAAGGATCTAAAATGTGCTGCATTCCTTTTTGTTGCTTGGTTTATGGGTTTTGGAATTGGATTGATTTTCACATTCCTATTTTGGCATTTACAAGATTATGGTGGTTCACCAACCCTATTTGGTGTTGCATCCGTAATTAATCATATTTCTGAAATTTTTGCATATTTCTTTAGTTTTCGTTTAATTACTCAAATTGGCCATGTCAAGGTATTGTGTCTCGGACTAATCGGAAATGTTGTACGATTTTTATATATTTCATGGTAAGATTTAGTACCTTCATACTCATTTTTTTTTTATTTGAAAAATCAATATTTCCCATTTTTTCTAGGTTACCTAATCCATGGTGGGTTTTACCATTCGAATTTATGCAAGGTATTACTCATGCTGCTGTTTGGGCAGCTTGTTGCTCTTATATAGCGCATAATACACCTCCTCATTTGAGAGCCTCCTCTCAAGGAGTCCTACAAGGTATTTTTAATTATATATAGATAAATTCAAAGTTAAAGCTCATATTTTTTTATAATTATTTAGGTCTTCATCACGGATTAGGGCGCGGTTGTGGAGCTGTTATAGGTAATAATCATTAAAAAAAAAAATTAAACAAATGGAACAAAACAATTTTATTTCACTTTTTAGGTGGCTTTTTCGTTAGTTACTACGGAACAACGGCTACTTTCAGAGGTTATGGCTTAATATGTGGTGTTGTTTTAGCTGTTTTCGTTTTTATTAATTTCTATAGGAAAGAGCAAGGATTCATTTCGGAAATACCACAAACTGAAGATCCACATCAGGTAAATTATATTTTTTTTTTTTCAAAACACCGTAGATACAAAATAATAATAATGCTCGAAATTAAAATCAGCAATTTCATAATATATACTATACATATATTTAATCACGGCGCTTAGAATTTTTATTAATTTTTATTAATAAATAAAATTCAAGCCTAGAACTGAGAAGTAAAAAGTTGTTAAAATTAGGAGAGAAATCTGCAGAGGATTAAAAAAATAAACTGATATACCTACTTAGAATCGATGGTCCTAATTCAACACAGTGAATACACATATTTCAGCCAACTGTTAATTGATTTTAGAATAATGTTAATTTATATGGTATAAATCGCCTGCTCAGAAATGAAACAACGTATAATGAAAAGTATAGTTTCGAGTAATTTGAATTTAAAGATTTGAAAGTTAAAAAAAACGTATGAAAAAATATCAAGTAGCGTACAATTTTCATCTAAAAAACACATTTTAATCAACATTAAGAATATTGCAAAGTAGTTGTACTTATAAAATCGAGTACGACGAATCGAATGGTGCTATAGTCAAATAATGACGTATAAATGTCATACGTTGTTTCATTTCTGAGCGACGATATGATAATATGAATTGTATAATGAACAATGTTTGATCTGCAATAATAGATTTGGATTGACACAAAAAAAAAAAACAATATCATTTAACTATCTGACGAACTGATCGATCTGACGCAAGCAATAAAATATTTTTCTAACACTATACACTATATTTTGCTTTTAGAGAATTATGTTTAAAATTATCTTTCTCATAACAACCACATTATTTTGCCGATCTTGAAGCCTTATCATATTTTGACTAAATTTACGCCTTATACTTAATTCAAAGTAAAACTAAAAAAAATAAGTAAAAAATGCATGAAAAAGCAGAAAATAAATTTTTCTTCACACACAGAGGTGGACTCAGATTTTTTGATTGGGACATTTCAATAAGCGATTTGATTCATGAAGAGAAAGAATTCAAGAGAAATGTCGAGATCAAAAAATCAGAGTCCACCTCTGTGTGTGAAGAAAAATTTATTTTCTATATCATGCGGCTTGGCCTCAGTTTTGTTTGAAAACTAGTTTTTTACTTATTTTTATTTTCTGCCTTTTTCACGTTAACTTAATTGTTATTACAGATTTTCCTCGATTTTTCATGGAAGTTTTCATGATTGTTGAAGATTTATCACTAATCATATCGATGAAAATTTTTCCGATAATTTTCCCGCTTTTCCGGGTTTTCCATGGAGTTTTCCACAAAAGCAACTTTATGCAACTCATTTCGCTCTACAACTTTGTTTCAGGTTGCAAAACGCTCAAACGCTTCCTTGGTCGGAAAAACTCCGGAAAAGCGTTTTACATGAATTTTCCTCGATTTTTTCTGCAATTTTTCACCATTGTCGGAGAGAAGGTTATGATGCCAGTTGATAGGGAACTTGATCCTGTATAATTTAGAAAACTTTTTTAAAGGAACATTTTCCGGAAAAGTCGGAAAGTTCCGGAAATTTTTTTCGGAAAAATCGGAAAACTGCATTATTCGTGAAACGGATTTATCACTAATCAAAAAAATAATTCTGTTTTTAAAAATATAGTGCTAATTAAATTTTCTACATTTTTTCTTAGGTTGCTGAAGAGACTGCACATTTGGCCCCACATGGTGTACCAAGTAATCCTATACCTAGAGCTTTGTCAAAGTATGAATATTATACATATTTTTTTTATTTTTTTTTATCACAATGAATATTATCATATATTTTTTTTATTTATTTTTTATTACAATGAATATTTCAGCACTCGACTGAATGAAGTTAACAACGGGCAGTATGGGGCAACATATCATACAACCGGTGGTAATTTGGATATTCCTGGCGCAAATCCTAATCCATTTATGCAGCAATAAATATTATAAATTCAGTTTTAAAAATTTGGTCAAAAGGTTCATTACTAGAGCAGTAATGTAAGATTTTTCAAATTTCATAAACATGATTCCAAGATTGACTAGTTATTATTATTAGTATTATATCTACATTATACAATATATATATATAAATAGTTAAATGTAAATTTTAGTCAGTAAGCTAAAAATAATAATATTTATTTATTTGTTGTTATTTATTACCTTTGCAGTTTAATATTAATGATATAATTTTCAATAATTAATTTTGTATTAGGGTCGATTTTCGTCTCAAAAAAGAAAAACCAAAATTTCCTTAAAATAATTTTTAAATTTTTATCATGAATGCAAGCTTTCTAATTTTCAACGAGTAAATGATTTTTTTTAATTTCATGTTCCAATATTAAAAAATTTAATTAATTTTTAAGTTAAATAAATAAAAAATCAAAAAATAAGATTTTTTCAAAAGATATAAAAAAACTTAAAACAACTTCAATCCTAATATTCTATTGAAAAATGGAAATGGTTTTTAAAATTTTAAGATTGGATAATAGGGTCGATTTTTTTTAATTTGGCATAATTTTCAAAAATAAAGAATTATTGCTCAATACATATTACTCGCTGAAAGGTTTTGATTAGCAAATATTTTCATAAATATGTAAAAGCAATATTTTCATTAAATTTAGCCTACGAGTCTAAAAAGTGTAATCAAAATGATTCAAAATTAGATTGTTAATAGATTAAAAAAAACTATTTTAAATTAATTTTAATTTATATCTTAAAAAAAAGTATAACATAAAATTTGCAATATACATTGATAAAAAATAAAATGAATCCTATAAAAAATAATTATTTTTCAACGTACTTAAAAGGGTAAATTTTGTTTTGGTTTTTTTTTCCTAAAAAATTTATTATAAGCACTAAAACGTCTAGACTCTAGAGACAAGTAAAAGTATAAGAGTAAAGCTCATAGTAAATTTTTGGAACAAACTCTTTGCTTTAACATTTTTTAGAATATTATCAAATTTATTAGGTTTTTAGTACAAATTATTCACATAACTCATTGTTCGATATTTAACCTTTATGAAAACTATTTATTAAAGACCTTATATAATTTTTTATTCAGTTCAAATCCCAAAGAAAATCTTCACAAATGAAAATAAAAATTAAAATAGATTTTAGGAAGATAAATGTTCATTGATTTTGTTTTTGATTTTTGAAATATGTACTTGGAAAAATAATTCATGCATTTTATATTATACTTGATAAAAAGCTATGAAATTTATTGTACCTAATTTGAAATATAATTGCATTTTATGTCGCGCAATATATCATGTTGTTTTATGTGTTATAACAATGAAAAGTGACAGATTTGAAATTTTAAACAACTTAAAATTCAAGAAAACAACGAATTATTTAAAAATCAATCACAGAAAAAGTTTAACTTATATAAGATATCTTTGGGTTTTGAAATTTGAGTAAAATATAACCAAAATGGGAATGAAAATAAAAAATTAATGTGCTTATTATCAATTTCATATCATTTTAAAATAAAAAACGAACTTATATACTTAAATATATTATATTGAGATTATAAAAATATTATATTATATACATATAAATTATTATATTTTGGTGGAATTATTTGTAACTATTATTATTAATCAATCAAATGGTATTATAATGTAATATAAATACTCTTATACAAAAACAAAAATGTAAGTAAACAAAACATGATTTCTGTAATTTGTGAATCTGATTTTTTTTGTTTTGATTTATGTACGTATATTTAAAATATGATAAAGTAATTATGTATATGTAATTTTACATTATATTATATATATATATCTATTCCAATTGCACTTTTTAATCTAAATTTATAATTATGACAAATATAAGTCGTGCAAGCATGGATAAAAATGAAAATAACTATACTTTGTTAATACATTCGTTTAAAAAACCTTCGTTTTATAGATTTTAGTATATCACAAGTAATTCTTATTGAAGTTCAAAACTGGGCTCAATTGTTATTATAAATTTCCAAAAAGAAAGTCAGTTCTAGATTTAAGAATGATGTAGGTGTTATCATTTTTGGAAGTAATCAACGAGCCTATATGATGATATTATAATTTTGTTATCATAATATTTATATTTTTATTTTAACAATTTAATTGGTTGTTTAAGAGGTTGATTTAATTTTAATCCAGTCTTAACGATATTTTTTTAGAGTAGAGTAAACAAGTTTTTAGCTTGACTAATTAAGCTTTCATCAAAAAGTTTAAGTAATTGTTCTACAATTAAAGCGGCTTTAAGAACATAATAATTATGTACCCTTATTTTAATTAAAATAAAATATTTGAACACATACAAAGGACATACATACTACAAAAAATGTACTTTAATCATATTTTTTTGAATTTAATTAATTTTAATTGTTTGATTAAGCTTTCGAGGCGTAATAATTATTAAATTTTATATAATTAAAAAACCTAGAATTCATAACTGGAAAGCTTTAATTTAATTGCTGTTTAACTAATTTAAAAAACGTCCACCATAGCAGATAAAATAAAATTTAAATATAAGAGAAGAGATACCAATATTATGTAATTTTAATTGTATGTTGCTTAATGGAGAGTCATTCGTACTTTTAATATTAAATATACGGTGTTGGCGGCGGCAGTCGAAATAATACTAGCCTTAATTACATGAATTTGACTCTTATACATACCCATAATGAAAAGTTAATAATTAAAAGTTTTATATTTTATTTAATATTGGCAAAATTTAGCTCGATAGGTAACAATTTGGTAACGTAGAAAATTTTTTATTCATTAAATTTTACAATTTATACCTTGTTATCTAAAATTGTGGGTTCAAATTTTTGGTGTTGGGGCACAACAGTGATTTTCTCTTAACCACAAAAAACTCGATTTTTTTAAGTTTAATGGCTTATTTTTCCATATAATTGAAATGAAATTTTTAAAGATTCATTTTAAATTATTTTCATCTGGAAAAAGGTATTGACTTGGCTCCCTGTTAAGTCGTCTCATATGATGTTTTTAAAGAAAAATATTTTTTTAATTTTTTATTTTTAAAAGTTGGTTTCTTTAGACGTTATGTACCTCAAAGACCTTTTTGACTTTTGAGGTTGAAAGACTGGTTTAAATTTTTTAATATTGATTGACGAAAAAATTCCTTATTATAGTCAGTAATAGTTTAACGAGAAATTTGGTCATAACAGTCTATTTGTTCTTCTTTGGTAAATATGCTGATAAACTAATTTTGCTATTAAACCGACCGTCGTAAGTAGGGGTGAATATCATAAAACATAATACTGATTCATGGTTAGAAGTATCAAGTAATCTAAAATTAAAAGAAAACATTTTTTTGAAAGAATAGGTATGTATTTCTTTATCATGATTTGTGTTAAAAGAGAAATATTGTAATTTAAAAAAGTTGTTGTATATAACAATAAAAACATATATATATATATATATATTAGAATCACATTAATATAAAATATAAATTAAATTTAAAACAATTTAATATAATAATACGAAGGTATATTATTTAAATGAAAAAAAGCACCAGATGTTTATATTGAAGTAAGTTGAATAGTAAAATGAAATTGCACTCTATACCTACAATAAATGAAAATGTTATAAATTACCAAAATTTGTTTTATTTTAGTTTTAAATACATTATAATTTCAGGAGTTCAGTAGGTAGAAAAGGTTATATTTTTTTTATCACGCTTATAAAACTTAACTATTGATGAATGATGGTTAAGGTAATTCGAATAGTTTTTATCTATTTATTTATTTATTATTTTATTTATTTAGTTAATTCTTTTTCAAAGTGACCAAATTCATCGACCAGCCAAAGCCAACAAAATACTTGTAGATGCATGTAAAAATTTATGAATAAAAGATTTTAAAATTGTGCTGAAACTGCAGACAAAATTAACTGACGATAAAGTTTGGTGATACGAAAACTATATTCGAAATTTTTATATTCTGATAATTCGAAATTTCCGAATACATAAATAAAATATTAAAATTAATAATATGAAAATAAAAGTAGTAAAGGAAATCAAATATTTAGGAGTAATGATTGATATAAATTAAACTTTAAATCTCATACTGATTATATATGTAAAAAAATAGCCAAAAAAACTTACTACGTTACGCGCATTAGAAATAAAATGTCTCTCTTAACATCAATTAAGGTTTACAATGTTCTAGTGAAACCACATTTCGAATATTGTTCATCGATTCTATTCACACACAACATTCAAGATAAAAATAGGCTTCCAAGATTACATAACATGGGCATGAGGTATACTAAAGTTGAACAGATTCACTCCAAGACAACATATGTGGCTTAGTGTTAACCAAAGAATCCAATATAATGAGTTAATAATGGTATACAAAATAAAAATTGGTTTATTGCCGAAATACTTAAGTAGTCAACTTGTGTATGTGGGAGAGGTTCAACGTCACTATTTAAGAAATTCGAACAACTTCAGAGTTAACAACATCAGAGGTTATTGAAACAAAAAATGTTTATGCATAAGGGTTTGATTCTTTTTAACGAACTGCCAAATTATCTTAAGAAAATAAATAGTATAGTGGAGTTCAAAAAGAAGTTGATACCGTATGTCAAAGGAAAATTCGAATAAAGATTGGGATAATTATTGATGTATTTTTTATAATGATTATATTAATAGTAAATTTTACTAAATAAATAAATAAATAAAAAAATTTTTCAAAAAGATAAGCTTTCGTTTGAAACGCATATCAATATTGAGGATATTTTCTTTCAATGAAACTAGTATCTACAGTTCGAGTTGTTATAAAAAGTAAACTCTATTGATGTTCATTAATCACATAACTTCATCATAACCTATTATTTCTAAACAACAAAATAAAGGAAAAATTAATTTTTAATATATATATATTTTATACTTGAATGACATTAAGATTACAATAAATGTATTATAGATTAAAGAAGCAAACCAATATTTAGCTTTAAATTGTTTGCAGAAATCAGTATTTTTTAATCAATTTTCAAATATTTTTAGTCGTCATAATGTTTTGGCTGTTTTGACCGATAGTTTCGTCTCGGAACTGCTGAATATGGATGAGGATGAATGCTGAAATAGAAAAAAAAGAGATTAATAAACACAATTAGTTTTCGGTATAAACAACTTTGCACATGTAAATAGCTCAATACAACTGGTTAAAATGTATTTGTACTTTGTCATTTAACTAAGTATTAAGCCAATTTATTACTGTATTACACAATGCTACATATGTAGTGGCATGTGAAAAAGCTCATCAGTCCTAGCACTAACCATATCATCATTTTTTCATTCTCCGTTTTATATTAAAATCGATTTTATTTTGATTTTGCCAACAATCTAAATCAAAATAACGTTTCGATTATTTATATAATTTCTAAGAATGTTGAATATTATCAAAAAATTAAAATAAGACGGAATTGATAAAAAAAAAGTATTTTATAATTAGTAGTAATATTAAATTTATTTTTTCAAAAATAAGTACATCATTAGTTTTGTAATAATTGTTTCGAGCCTTCACATTTTTAATTAAAACCATTCCTTTGGATCAATTTTGTTTTGGATACATTAGAATTAGAGCTTATAAATTAAATCAATGTCTTTTTTTTCAATTCTTTCGGATCTCTCTATTTTCTATAACTGCTATTTCAGTTTCTTTCTTTATTTGGATTTAAATTCAAATTTTTATAATTTTTGATTCAAAAGAATCATTACTATCTATCTTTATTTTCAAAATAAAAAATAATTTCCCGTTCTATTTGAATATGCTATAATAGTTGCTTGTTAAAGCAATTGGTTCATCCAACCAGACTGGTGATAATTGCTATTAATAATTCCTGCGACCGAAAATTGATCCAGAGGAAAAAAAATTGTCGATAATCAAATTTTAGAAAAATTGGTTAGAACAAATTGTACAATACGAGATTTTACTATGACTTTTTTATAATTTCTTATACAATCTTTAGCACTTTTTCGAAATAATTTTTATATTTTGTGATAGGTAGGTATACATACCTAAATCTAAAATTAAATTTTTTTATTATAATGATTTATGATTGTGACCATGTTAAGCATAATTATGTTATTGTTTTCAAGCCTGATTTGTGTAAAAGCTTTTTTAGTTTTTAAATGTAATTATATTTCGTTTGATTTTATTGAATTCAATCGAAACCTATTTTATTAAAACAAATAATAAAATCAAGATTGAAAAATATTGATTTCTAAATTAAGAAACAATTATTTTGAAGAGACTTTAGTTGAAATCATTTAAATTAAACTATATTTGTCATCTTCTATCATCATCTTCTTATCAATGTATTTATCAGATAAAATATTTTTCATGTTCTTAGCGTTCAATAATGTAGATATGAATCTGAAAACCCTCGCGCTTATGATTTTTTTTTCTGAATATCTGACGAAATTTTTGTTAGTAATGTAAAAATTGATGTTTTAGTATTTTTTCATAAAGACTAAGCTGAAAATAGCATAGGTACGTTTTCGATATTATGTATTTCCGAAAACTTCACTGAGCGAGCACACATGAAAATAAATTATACATTTGATTAAAATTTTTTCTTATCATTCGAATAATTTGTTTTGTTTTATTTATGGTAACAAACCTTCTTGGCACCGACGAATTAAAAGCTAGTGGTGATGAAGAAGTCGGGGTTCGGAATTGTCTTCGTGATTTTGGCATAACATTATTTGATAAACTTCTCGAAGAAGTGCTTTCGTTTTTTGAGCCAGACGACGAAGTTGACTGCGATGTTGCTGGATGCTCAATTGTTGAAGACGACGACGTCGACGATTTATTCTCTTCGCTTGATCTATTTAGTAAACATTGTATTTGAAAATTCAAAATTTATGTTTTCTTTTTGTTATCTTAAAAATATATATAGTAAATTAATTTTTTAATTTTAAATAATTTTTGCAATGCTTTTGAAATTATGTGTCTCTTAAGTATTGAAAATGGTGATTATTTCGTGAAAATAACGTATCCTGCTTATGGATTATTTATTTCTAATACACAATTTGAACGACCAATCAATAAAATTTTTTCAAATATCAATTACTCTATTAATAATATTTTTAAGTTACTATTATTTCTACATTGCAAAACTAATCCTGTGCTTATTGTGTGCAAGAAGTTTATATTCCTCCATTTACAAAAAGAAACGATATTATTTTTGAACTAAACAACATTTGAATTAATATATCTATAAAAAAATATTAGAATTCAAAATCTCGAAGTATTGTATATCAACATTAGTATTTGGCCAGTAAGAATACATTGTCTTCAGTTGATCAGACGCAGTTTTTAAAAAAGTTCGAAGCATTAAAATTTGAGAAATTTGTAAAAAACAATATTAGAAAATATTTTTTTTCTATGTTGATATTATATGAATTATATTATCATCAGAGCAAAAACCTAGCAATTTCTCAACCGTACTGTTGTTGCAACAATAAAGACTTCAACCGGAAAAAATTAGTGTATTGATAATTCATCCAAACTAAATGAATATAATCTACCCGTGAGCGATGTTCAAAACAACTAATGTGATTGGAAAGCGATCAAACTCAAAAAATAAATTTAAAAAATATATATATTTAAAAAACGCTGCAGCCTGGAGTGAATCGAATCATTCGAGATGTAAAAGAAAATAATACTCATTAATTTTTGTAAAATGTTTTCGACAAAAGCAAAATTAACTTCAATGTGGCCATTAGCTAATTTATTTGTCATTAGCTCATCGTTCTTTTTAATTTTACAGTTTTTCGTTTTAGGATTCAATTTTTTCTTTTTGACTTTTATCAATGTTATATTAAAATGTCAATGGTGAACATATAAAATTTTGATTTCATTTGTAATTACTTTTAAAAAATAAACATAACTTTTTTTCGTTACATTCTTTTTACAAACCAATAAGTTAGATTCTTGTATTAAATTGCTGATTGATAAATTTTTCAAAATCATAAATAATTTTTTAGTTCCAAAGCTAACTAAACGTACTACTCATAAATTACTCATTACTTTACTGATTAAAAGAAAACTTATTTTTTCATTTCTTTTATTTCTAGTTTTCTGCAGCTATTTGTTACCATAATGGAAAATAATAAGTGTTACAAAATTGTGGAATGTTAAAAAAATAATATTTTCGGCCCTTATAGCTTTTTTTATTTGAAATATTGCTTAAACACATTATACCGACTTCACAAATTAGTTGAAATCAATTATTGGTTTGTATAATTGTATCAAATTAAAATTAGGAATAAGAAATATTGAAACAATATTATAATTTTACAAACTTTTGTGACAGAAAAAAATGCGTAGATATTTCATATCTTTTGAAATTGAAAGTAGATTGAAAGCTTATAAAGTGTTAAAATGTGATATGCCATCTGATGTACCATTTGGAACAACAACGATCACTTTGTAAAATAATAATGCAAAAGAAAACAAACTCTTAACTAGTTCATTATATTATTAAAATTATTAAGATTTGTGTGTATATATTAATATGTACATCGTCGTATCGTACATATTTATATTTCAAAATTGGAATTGTAAAATCCACCCTCAGTTTATTATATAATATTGTCTAAAAAAAAGTTCTTCTGAAAAAAAAGCGTTAACATTACATTGGTTTTAATATGATTCCTAAGTGCCCAGGCCTGATTGTATACAAAAATTTTACAAAGTTTTACTTCCAATCGTATTTACTTAATCCATCCCAGGCGAATTTATAAATATTATTAGACCCCGAAAATTTTAAATAATTTTAAAATTATTTTCAAATCGTTGTTGTGAATGATTTTGGCTTAATAGATTGAATTTTATAGATTTAGCAAACTAACACAACTCTCTATTAATTAAGCTATAAAAAAAATATCAACGAGTTTTAAAATAGTGAAAAACGATTGCCATAATAAATTTTACTATTGAAACATTTAAAAGTTAAGAAGACTAAAGCTTTTTTAAAATTTATGATTTATGTACTCTGCAAACAATGTGAAAAAATTACCTTTGAGGAGGAGCTTCAATAGCTAACATATTGTTAGAATGGTGTGATCGAGGTGAAGTTGAACGTCCTGTAACATCCTCAAATCATTTCAACAGGATTTCTAACGTGTCTGGCTTTATTTGTGAATTCTCTATCAAAACTTTCAGCTTCTTCTTCCTCTAAGTTTATGAATTCTTGTCTTTCTTCATTCTCACCAGAACGCAAATTTTGTTCGCGTTCAATTATAAGATGATCTCTCTCC